>JAJHSJ010000006.1:92790950-93390950 GCA_021015155.1 Magnolia officinalis | reverse complement strand
GCATGACTCTTCATATGTCTATATGGCTGTGCAACATAGAACTCTACAAAATTCATAATAATAATAATAATAATAATAAATGTCTAGATTCACGTTGTGGCCATGGTGGTTGGATCTTTGATTTTTGGAGTGTCCATCTTTCATAGTGAGACCAACATGTTGGATGCCATACACACCACATTGCCCCATAAGCCAATGGGGGGTTAGTCTTGGCTCTAGTACAAGTAATCCACACTCATATCCACCAATGGGTACTACACCCACATGCATGCATGCCCAAGCTTCAAATGGGCAACTGTATCCATTGCAATCAGGTATAGAGTATCCATTAGAGTATTAATACTCCTTTGTCGTTTAAGAGCCTGTTAATTTGTAACTAGCATGGAAAAGAAAGTAGCGTTTCTCAAGAACCTTATTTCTTCAAAATTGTGAAAAGGAAATGTAGTTTTCTTCATTCATTTTTTCACAAGATTTTCTAAAAATTTTGAACCTATTTTTAAATTTCTTTTATGGCAAAAATAAAACAAAAAATAATTCCGAATAGCTATTGGCATGTGTCAGGTTAGCATATTTGGGATATATGGAACACTAGAAAATGTGGCATACACAACCCATGTGAGGTGCTTAGACCTGTATGATGGCTCAAGTGGCATACATAGTAAGAGAGACACATTGGTATACTTGACATGTGAGCTAGAGGATGGAACTTATGCACATTGTCGCATCTTGCCATAAATGGAGTAATTGAAGATGGACAAAAGCACATGTCACATTGGCATATATAGGTTGTTTTGCACATGTTGGGCCAAGGGACGTGAATTTCTTTATGTGAAATGACAATGTTTCTATTTTCACAGTGGGATCTGCATTTGACATGCACATGATGATGTATTGGCATTATCCAAATCATATAATATGTAATACCAATGTCCATCTTCATGCCATTATGGGGACCACCATATGTAGGAGACAAAAGGGATAAAATGACACGATGGTACGAATCACAAGGACCAAATCAAGTTAAGTGATACATTGACAAATGTAGAACTTGTGAGCCATTGAAGGAGGAGAGTAGCATATTTGAGTTTAACTCTAAAAAATATATATTTTCCTTCAATAGTGGAAAAATACCTTTCTAGAGGTGAATTTTATTTTCCACAAAAAAAAAAAAAAAAAAAACTTCACAAATAATAAAAAATTAATTTTATAGGAAATGTTTCCTTTTCTTTTCATGATTCCAAATAGGTCCTAACATTTTGAGGAAAAAGAAAATCTCACCCCTTCACCTCCCAAAGGTTTCTATTTTGATACTTGGGCATACTATCATGGTTGATATGTAGGTTCTTGGAACTGTACTTCAACATGGAGTAACTTAAACTAAAGCATGCAAATTAGGGACCCACAATAAATAGGATATCACCAAAAATCAATTTGGTTTAAGATTCTCGCTCTTACCATTTATTGTTATTATTTATTATTTATTATTTTTATTTTTATTTTTTGTATTTGGTCATTGGATGGTTGTAAATGGTCAAACATCTATACAAATGGTGGCCTACAGTTTGGATGCAGTTTGAGAAACTTGTATGCCGTGTGTACCATCATCATTATGAACAAGTGATGTCTATTAACCGTCGATCCATTATTTGCCAGAGTATCAAAGTTTATACCTGCCACTTTTCAACTCCCTAAGGCACTCTGCATGTGGGGCCCACTATGGTGTGTGTGTGTCATCTAAACCGAACATCAAGCGAAACCCACCTTGAAGACGTGATGCCCCAAAAATAAGGACGACCGACTTAGGTAACAATGTCCAACCACCAAAGACCTTCGAATTCACATGGTGGCCCACATAATGGTTCAACCCCCCTTACGTTTGGGGCATCCCATTTTCTCGATGAGTTGACTATGTTGGACAGGTTGGATGGCGTACGCAGTGCCTTGTAGGACAGGTATACCACACGCGGCCCAATTATTAATCGGGTTCAAATTAATATCCAGACCCATTTAGCTACACCCAAGCCCATCCGACGTTGGGTGCCACCGGTATCAGCAACACCCTGGAGAAACCAGCTGCCCTCAAGGAAAATTAATTAAACATTTTCATCCCTCGTCAAAAAATCAGTTTCAGCTCTTATTGGTTTCCAAACATTTCCATTCGCAGTTGATGGTCGACTCATTGACCTTTATTCCAAAGCTCCATGATCGATTCTTTGCACCTTCTCGTGGTGAAAGCCAACAGGCGTAGATTGCACACGTCCAAATACTGCAATGCTTGGACAATCAAATCCATGCAATTAAGGTAATGCAAATTGGGAAATAACATGAGTTGCCTCTTTTGAATGGTTATGCTCATCCAAAATGGGTATACATTTGAGACCATGTGGAGTCCTCATTCAGGCCCACCAAGATCATTGTTGGGCACAATTGAGCCCCCTTAAGTTCGGCTACTCTTATATGATGGCCCACCATGATATTAGTGGGTCCTCTCAAGCCCCGCTTAAGTTTTAGTGTACACAGAATCTGTTCTGCATCATACCACTTGTCCAATAACCCTGATCTGAGTTTTTTTTTTTTTTTCTTTTTCAGAAAGCTACCTCCTTAATCAAATATGATTCTCATTCCAACAGAGCTTGAATGGGGAGTATATTCCATGAAAAGGAGCCTTTACAAGACATTCGGGCCAAGGCCATATGAGCAAGCCCAGGCCAAGACCTATCATAAAAGGGGAAATATACATATGGAACTGTATTCTAGCATTGGACGGAAAGACGGTTGGTCTTGCAAACCGCGCCAAGGACCAACCGCACCAAGGCCCACCAAAGATAAGTCCACGCCAAGGCCCACCAAAGATAACCCTGATCTGAGTTGTCCAGGGCATCTAGGGTGTGTTTGGATGCAACATTGAGTTGAATTGCAAATAATTGTTCAGAATAAAGCATTGGATTGGGGCTCCTAATTGCGATTTGGTCATGTAATTGCAATTTCAGTGCTACTAACTCAAAAACCAGAAAACTCAAATCTTTGAAGTAAATAGTAAGTACAACACACTTAAAATAATGGTCTATCACGAGTAATATAGTAAGTAGTATAAAGTAGAAACCAAACAACCACACCCATTAGATACTGGTTAAAAGGAACACGGCTTTGCATCTCCCAGAAGAGGTTGTGAGTCGTGATGTCTCCCCCTCTATATATTTCTATTAAAGAGTTTCACAGGTGACTCTGCTCATGTCAGCATGAGTTGTCATCGAGTTGACTGAGTTGTCATGTCAACTTGACTAGTCTTGCTGAGTCCAAACCAAGTCACTCCCAGGACCCGGTTTCCAAGCAATTCGGCTCAAAACCTTTCCGACTTGGCCATGTTTTGAGTTGAGTTGACTCAGCCAAGTTTCAAGTCGAGTCAGAGAAGTTTTAGATATCATGAATACTAGATTACTTCAGAAATTTTTTATCACTATCCATGATTCAATTTGCTTATGAATCCAAATGGAGCCTCATGGAGTTCATGAAAGGATGCATATATAAACCCATGAAAGAATGTGGTATAAGCTTACACTTATTGCTGCTATTATTATAGCTGAGACATTTCCAGAGCCTCAACTTTGCCTCAAATGCTTGTGACATCTATACAGACTACTGATTTTTCAAATAGAGATTTTACGGTTTCAACACTAAAATAACTCAAACTAGCCCAGCTCCATAGAGAAGCTGAATAGATAGAGAAAAGGCCAACAACAAAAATCTGCAAGAAAGCTACCTACCAACTTTCTCGTTTGTATTCCAAGTGGAGCATCCACAGATTCTAGTTAAAAGATGGAAAAGACAGCTCAAATTCGGCAGACAGGTGGTAATGGTGGGCCAGCTTCTGGTTCCGATCGGAAGACGTGGTGGTTTTTGGAGAGAAGTCCATCCAAGAACTGAGGAGCTGTGTTTCTCATCAGGCCATCTTCACCTGCGTGATACGTGGAATAGTAAACAAGAATGGAGGAAATGAGCTAAACACCATGGGGCTAGCTGTAGATCGAAACATGTGGGGCCCATTGTGGTGTATGTCTGGCATCCAATCCGTCCAGCAGGGTCACACCACCATGCATGAAAATGGGAAGCACCAAACCGCAGGCTTATCAAATCCATTTTCATGGTGGCGCAACCCTGATAGAAAAGTTAGATTTCACAAACGCACCATGGTGGGCACTGCACCTCGACTAGTTACATTTACAACTAGCTCCGGATGAGGCATTCTCAACAAACATAGCCAACCGAATGATGTAGGAAAACAGTGGAACTAAATGAATGGTTCTAAAATGTACTGATTGGACCATTGACCATTGTTCATAAAAATTAAAAATTAAAAATAATTCACATACAAGGAGAAGAAAGGTCCAACTCCAGACAGTGGACCGCGCTCAATTTTGGCACCAGTCTAAATCAAAACTGTCCATTCTGGTTGCTCACCTTGTTTTGATCTGTTGATCATTCCTTAAGAAGAACAAAGCTGATTTTGAAAAGGGTTCACTTGCACCTTCAAGAAAATGAGTGAGATTTTTCCAATATGGTTTTCAGAAACAAAGGTGGAATAAATTCACTTCACATCTGTAAAATAACAAGGACAAAGACACAGTTCTATCCCTTTGAGCAGCCGCGATCAGGCAAGACTGATTTTCCAAGCCCTTGTTTTTATTGCAATTCATCTTCATCTTCCAGAGAGGCTCAGAAAGTTGCACCCTAGCTACAGATTATTCCTTCTTATGCTCAAAGAATAGACATCATGACAAGTTATGGCCCTTGATAGTGGAATGGCAGAAAAGGATTCATGCAGCCAACCTCAATTAGTTCGGATAACGCTTGGATGATTATGATTATGATGATTTTTATGGAACTGATATATACACCCTCTCTTTCTAGTTCATACAGTTCCATTTTTCCATTTCTAGTATTAGAACAGTCAGGATTTGTACTATTCTGAGAGAACTGATCCTCTACTGGCAAGCTAGCACAGCTTGTGGTACAATTGCCTGTAGGTGATCAGTTTATCATAGTTCAAAAACCAGAAAAAACAACTCCAACTTGATATAGATTGAAAATATTAGAAATGTCAATACATATTTGAAACAGTTAAAGACAAATGATCACATCATGCGCTTGTGACATCCATCCATCCCTCCAATAGGTTGGCCCCAATGTGAGGGATCATCTTGTGCAAAAATCAGACCCATCCGCATGTCAAGTGGGCTGCATCATAGCGTGTAGCCACTGAGAGCCATTGAGAGATGATAAAATGCTAGTTTGGTCTGCCTGAGTGAATGAGGCTGATTTTTGCAAGAGATCCTCATAGTCGGGCCAGCCTCTTGGATGGGTTCAATTCGCACACACATGACATGTTGAAAGTTACCCACTGGGCGGACAGTAACTTACATTGTCCAACCAGTTGGATACAAGCATCTATCACAGTTATATGTAGTACAAGTAATATAAGCATAATTTAATCGAACTCCAGCACACATACCTCACTAGTTAAGATTACCCCAGTTGATGTCTTGGGTTCAATTCTCATTGACACCTTATTTATATTTTATAAAATCCAGGCAAGTGACTCAATTCGAGTAACACCGAGTCATGTGAGTCCACCAAGCCATTGAGTCAACTCACCAAGTCCCTCCAAGTCTAGGCCGAGTGAGGCCCAGTACCGAGTTTCCCAGCAACTTGGCTCAAAATCTCACTGAGTCAAGTTGACTTGGCTGAATTCGAGTCAAGTCAGCAAGTGTTTTGGAACTTTCCTCCTATTCTAATACACAAACTAGAAAAGGGTGCATGTGTTGAAAAGGGAGGTGTAGATATCAGTCCCCTACTTGTATGAGAGTGATAAAAATAGCTCCCCATAGATGATAAAGGAAACTCACATTATGTTTATCTGTGGCTCACATCCATATTAATCTGTATTCTTGACACATCGTGTTTTGAATCGCCTTCTTGCAGAGCCTCCTTCTTCAAAACTCCATTCAATTCCTCCAATCCTTTGGCTTTAGCAATCTCCTGCATCAGCTTCTCATGCTTATCTATCAAGCCCGAGGAGCTTAAAGCAGCTCCAAGGCTCTGCTTTATCTGTTGCTTCAGTGCCTCGATCTTATTCGCTGATTCTGGATAGGGTGATTTCCCCGCCTTCGCCACCTCCAGCTTCAGCATCTCAATTTCGTTCTTCAGATCCGTTGAATCCACAGCATCTTGTATCACATCATTAATTTCATGATTCAATTCCTTGATCTTGACATTTAAATCCGAGAATGGCGGCTGCTCGATAAAGTCATTTGTTCTCAACACCTCTTGTTTTGGTGCCACAAGCTCAACATCCAAATGCAAGGACTTCAATACATTGGCCAGCTCTAATCCTATCTCCTTCTTCACTTTCACGATTTTCTCCTTCAGCCCATGATCAAGATCACCTTCTGTTGAGACTCCAGAATTTTCCATTTCTGCCTGTAGCATCTCAATCCTCTCCTTCATATCGGATCTATCAACAATCTCTTTGAGCCTTTTATTGATTTCCTGCTTTATCGACGCAAGTTTTCCTTCCTGCTCCGAGAGTTCCTTGGCTTTTGATATTTCCTTCAGCATATCAAGTTTGTAATTCAAGCTCGGTAAATTGGGAGATGTTGATAGACCTTGGTTCAACTCCTGCTTGAGTTTCTCAATCTTCTCCTTGAGGCCCGGATCTATGAGTTGGTCTGGCGAACTCCTCGCTTTTGAAACGTCCTTCCGCAACAACTCGAGCCTGTCCTTCAATCCCATGGATTTGACAGCCTTAGAAAATTCCAGATCAACCTCCCTTTTCAGTTTCTCAATCATCTCGTTTAGGCCCAACTCAGGAGGCCGAGACGAGGACTCCTTGGATTTGACAATTTGCAGTTTGAGCTTTTCAATCTCATCCTGCAAGTCAACATCTGAAGTTTTACTGGGCTCTCCCTTTTGAACCGGCTCCTCTTTCTTCTTCATTCTAGCTTTCTTTATTGGGTCTGCTGGAATACCTTCTTGGAACCCACCCATTGCACGGAATTTGAGCATGCGATGGTGCAGGAGCTGCTGTGTGTCCATTTTCAAGAGCTCCTGTAACAGCAGCAGATAGATTAGATTGATAGGACTTCAATTTAAGAAATGTACATAGACTATCATAGTTGATAGTCTGATACATACTTTCAGTTCTCCAACAAGTGCAATCTTTATCCGTTCTGAGGTCCAAGATGGATCGGTGTGTGCACCACCGAGCGGTTCCTGTCATAATGCACAAATTCAATATAAGAATACAATAAAAGGAAAAGAGAGATTAATGTAAATAAAAAAATGTGGGCAGAAAGTGATGGGTGAAAGCATGCAGGGCAGAAACCAAGTCCGAAACAAGCAAGGGATCTCCCAAACAGCTTCTGTTTGAACTAACTGCTTTTGGTGTGACAATCAGACATCATAGATCTAAGCATATATATGCATATCTAGTCATACAAAGACTTGTATCCACCTAATCTAAGTCTAGCAACCCATAGAACTAATAATCATCTAAAGCAGGGCTCCATGTGGAAAACAAGTTCAATGGTATCTGTATTGCAGGGGTGCCTCATGTGAACATACTTCTAAAACTCAGCGACTCAATTAAAACTCTGCCGAATCAATTCGACTCAATGGTATTTCATGTCAAGTCGCAAGGGAAAAAAAACTCAAGTGTGACTCCTCAATGTTTACTCACTGACTCAGTCAACTCAACACGACTCGCAAAAGAATGCAGTCTTGATAGAATCATGGCAATATTAGTTCATGGTAGAAGCAAAAGGAGGTCAGGAAGCCAGATCCAAGGGTGAAGCATGGAGCCTTGGCTAGAAGATTCCTCCAACTAAATTCTGTTTTTTCCCAAATCATCTCCACTGTACTGTTTCTCCCAAAGCATGTCCATTGTATTTGTGCCCATGGCATACCCCATCACAGTTCCTCTACACCCGGGTTGAATCCCCTAGGCAGCATTTTAGAATCTTGAAATAGGAGTTTATCAGAATTTAAGTTGGCAAAACATGATTGCCCACTTGATTCAGCTCCTGAATGAAACAAACAGAATCATTATTTCAGGCCAGTTTAATGGAAAACTGATAAGACAACGAGAATTCGCTTTCCGTGCTTGTACAAACACAGATGACAGTGGGTGGCTGAAAATGCTTCCTCTGGAAATGAGTTTTCAGGATACATCTAGATGCAGCCATATCTTGTCCTAAGCTAGCATTTTCTGCCTTTGTTTTGCTTTCTGGAAAGTAAAATATCCTCCAAGAATAATGAATGAAAGATTAAAAAAATTAAAAGAAAACATATTGTTGCAAAAGACATGTCCAGAAGAATATTTACGGGAATGATGCCATCTGCAATTTTCAGCTTGCACAATTCTGTAGCAGTTATCTTCAACTTCTCAGCTGCCTGCGAAGATGAAGAGTTACATGCATATAAGAAATAACATGACTTAAATATACAAGTATGGAGGTAAGGAATTGAGTAAAAGTAGAACCTTTGGAGCAGCTTTGGAACTCTTCCACAAGATTGCAGCACATGCTTCTGGGCTATTCATTTGAAAAGGATATGGTGGAAAAGATTAACGCTTGTTACCAACAAAGTAAAACACAGAGAAAGATAACAAGTAGAAGAAGAAGAAAAGATCAACGTAGATTCCAAATGAGCTATAAAGAAGAAGAAGAATTAGGAACAGATAACTCAAATCAAGCAAAAAAGATGCAAAGAAAACAATAGGAGGGCCAGGTCAAATGGATTCAAGCTAATAGTCACAGATGGTGAGAGAAACAAAGCAGATGAGTCTATCAATGTGGTTCTTTATCCATGGGTTAAAAATGCAAAGAAGCCCTTAAGGTGTAACAAACTGGCTTGAAGTTATAAGCTCTCAAGAAGTAATAAAATGGCTCAAAAACCAACATTCACGAACATAGGATCTTAACTAGTGACTCATGCAATGACATTAGATAACGAGACATCATTCTGGGTTGGATAGGCAGTTGACCGTTACCACTTGTGCACAAGACAGTCAACGAAATTACATCAGGAACCGTTCCACTAACCTCCTAGAAGAATCTCTGTCCACTTTGCATATCATTAGGTATAAAGTTACCAGTGGAAGAGGACCTTTCTTAGTTAGTTATCGACATTGCAATTGAACCTAGCCACCAATTTCGAATATCAGGCAATGGTTACATACATTACCATTGTTTATCCACATTCTTCCTTCCTAGAGAGTGGGGGGGGGGGGGGGAATTCTTCTCTTCTTTACCTCATCATCATCATCTAAGCCTTATCCCAGTTAATTGGGGTCACCTACAGGAATCCTATTCCGCCATTCCACTCTATTAAGGGCCATACTTCAGTTAGACCATAGATCCTCAAGTGTTTTCTTACTACCTCCGCCCACGTCCTTTTGGGTCTTCCCCTTGCCCCTTTAGATCCTTCAACTTGTACCAACTCTGATGCATGTCCCCATCAAACTCACTCCTAACCAATGCAAATCTTGGTCTCCATTGCACATGAACAAACCATCTAAGTCTACTTTTCCTCATCTTATTACCTATTGGTGCTACTCCTAAGTTCTCTTGAATGCAGTCATTTCTAATTCTATCTTTCCTCATCCTGCAACTCATCCATCTCAACATCCTCATTTCGGCTACACTCATTCTATAAACATGTTGTTCTTTAAATGCCCATCATTCAGTCCCATAACACATGGCTGGTCTTTAGCCATCCTATAAAGTTTCCCCTTCAGTTTGAGTGGTTCACAACAATTGCATAAAACTACGGAGGCACATCTCCATTTCTTCCATCTGAATTGAATTCTATGGGGCATCACCCTTCTCAATCTCTCCACTCTCATGAATTATTGACCCAAGATATCAAAAGTGGTCATTTTGAGAAATTTCGGTCAGCAATCTTAACAACTTCCTCGTTTGCACTCCATTGTTGCTAAAATCACACTCCATATATTTTGGAGTAGTACAACTAATTTTAAATCCTTTAAATTCTGAAGTACCCCTCCAGAAATCCAGCTTTCAGCTTTGTCTCTATGCCTTCTTTCATCTTGTCAATCAAAACTACACCCTCTTTCATCTTGTCAATCAAAACTACGCCCTCTTTCATCTTGTCAATCAAAACTATGTCATCTACAAATAACCTAAACCATAGGATCTCTTCCTGCAAATACCCCATTAACTTGTCCATAACCAATGCAAAAGCATAGGGGCTCGATGCTGATCCCAGGTGCTACCTTACAGTAATTGGGAACTCACTTGTCTCTCTACTAGCATTCCACACACTTGTCACTACTCCCTCATACATATCCTTAATCATGTCAATATATCCTCTTGAAACCTCTTTCTTTCCCAATGCTGACCTTTAATCATTTGAAAGCTAGGATGATGGTAATAAACTAATAATGATCCACATCCTGGAGACCAGTACGTACATGAGCATTATTTTCCAGTCACCGTCTATGTTATATTGTTTTTTCCATTTTGCACTCCTCCATTCTCTTCATTAGGAAAGGTAGAAGCCTAAGCGACTGCTATCTCATATATATTCTTCATCTTGTATGTTTTATTCACAGTTTTCTGTATACTGGTTGTCTCTACTTGATAATAATAAAACTAAACAACTTGTTATCTGTAGTTCTGTACATGAAGTTTTTATAATGATCGTGGTCAAAGACAGTTCGTCTTCCAACAACAGTAGATGCAGCATACGTTAAAAAATAATGAACTCTGGCTGATTGGTTGTGGGTGTCGATGAAGCGATGGTCATAGAAAAGCATACTTCATCTAAGCATGGATTCAGATAACCACCCTCAACGCAATCCAGGGTTTTGCTGTTATGCCCACGTACCATCGTCATCATCTAAGCCTTATCCCAACGGTCGGCTACATGAATCCTTTTTTTGCCATTCCACACTATCAAGGGCCGTACTTCAGTTAAGACCATAGGTCTTCAGGTCTTTTCTTGCTACTTCCACCCAAACTTTTGGCCCTTCCCCTTGCACTTTTAGAGCCTCTAGCTTATACTAACTCCCTCCTAAACAGCACTCGTGCCCACATAACATGACAGCTACAAATGGCATTTCCATGGTGAAATTAATCTCACTAGTGACATGATAATGGTGTTAGCAAACTATAGCAATCAATAGATAATTTTACCAAAGCAGGAGCACCATGGAGAGTGGTTAAAATCTTAGAAATAATGAATTCTTATTTGGCGCAAGCATGTATTCTAAAATTATCAGATTCTTTTTACCAGGTGACATTGTAGCAAAAAACACTAAATAGCATGTCAGATTAATGTCTCAGTCATCCCTATTGTGATCTTATTGCAGTGTTGAGAAAGAAACAACATGTTGGTTCATCCACCAAAAAGGCTACACACACATCAAGGCAATTGATAAATGAAACCAAGTTCAGCTCTACACATTTCATGACACCGTCATCCAATTAGAAAGTTCACAATGAATAGTCAGTAGGCATTTATCCTGCAGATAACTTTGCACTACCAATGCTAAGCAGATCAAACATCAATGAGCATGTCAAAATCACCTGGCAACAAAGAAAACTGCATTTTCCATCATTAATAATCTGTTAGCACATCCAATAGCAAGTGCACCACCAGAACCACCTTCCCCAATAACAACCGTAACAATTGGAACTTTCAGACCAAACATAGCCCTCAAATTATGTGCTATGGCCTCACCCTGCATGCAAGAGCAAGCAAACAACGCAGTACAGTAAATTTCAGATGCATCCAATTTTAGGTCAAGTCTATAAGTAATCAAGGACAGGGAACTATGCTTAAAAGTGAAATCAGATACATACTTGGCCTAATTCCTCTGACCTAAGGTCTGCATAAGCCCCTGGCGTGTCAATAAATGTAATGATAGGCAATCCATGATGATCGGCATAAAGCATCAGGCGCAAAGCTTTCCGGTAACTGTTTAAAAGTTAACGTCATCAAAGGCTTGAACAAGTATTGATTACTTGCACAGCTTCACAGTAAATGCCAAACACATTATATTTCATTATATTTCTTTTTCTTTCTTGGCCTTGGGCCCTAATAAATTGCATCATACTTTGGAAGAAAAAAATGATTCAACAAAAACGTTTTCACTGGAATTATAATGAAAACACTTTCACCAAATCATTTGTGGGCCCCACCTTGATGTGTTGATGACATCCACTCCAACCACCAGATGAGTCGCCCCTCATTTGGGCACGGCTCCAAAAATCAGCTGATCCGTGACTCGGCTGGGCCACATGACAGGGAAACAATTGAGGGGAGACACTCACCCTTGATTTCATTGAGTGCCCACCATGTTGTATATATGCCATCTAATCCATTCACCTGAAGCATCTGAGCCCAAATGAATCCAACCCCAGATGATGGGATCCCATGGCCATCAGGCCTTTTTGACACTTATGAGGATCTCATTGGAGATCAATGGTGGGCTCCCCCCCCCCCCTGCACAGTTTCCTACCGTGTGGCCCACCTCAGTTTTGGATCAGGTTAGTTTTTGGACTGCTTGCCAAATAAGCCAAGTGTATTCGATGGACGGGTTAGATGTCATCAACACATGACGTTGGGCCACACCCAACGCTTTCATAGTAATTTTGGTGAAAAGGTTTGCATTGAATCAGCCTCTAACCACGATGGGTTGATGGCATCCACTCCGACCATCAGAAGCATCGCCCCTCGTTCAAGCACATGCCCAAAAAGTCAGCCAATCCATGACTCAAGTGGGCCACATGGCAGGGAAACAGTTGAGGGGAGACGCGCACCCTTGATTTTGTGGAGGACCCACCATGTTGTGTTATGCCATCCAACCCATCATTTAAAGCGGCACTAGCAGCACTTAAAGCATCTTCCCCAGATGAAGGGATTCTGCAGCCATCAGACCATTTTGACACTCCAGTGGGTCCCATTGGAGATCAATGGCGGTCATCCCCCCTAAATAGCTTCCTACCATGTCGGCCACCTCAGCTGTGGATTGGATTGGTTTTTGGATGGACAGGTCAGAAATCATCAACACATCATGGTGTGCCCAACGCAATGTTTTCATAACTATTTTTAACAAATTCAGGCCCATCTACAAGTACAATTTTAACAGCGTCTGGTTACACATCTACCACCAAAAAACATACCCGTGTGGAGTAGGCATCCCAAAGTTACGTTGAATGTTTTCTTTCGTGTTTCTACCTTTTTGATGACCTATGAAAAGACAGTTCATACCATCCATACTTCCTATGCCTGTGACAATGGCAGGATCATCATAACCAGCACGATCTCCATGAAGCTCCACCCACTGTGTCAACATTGAAGAAAATAATTACTTGAGAACAATATTGATACATCAAACACACCCAAAAGAATTGGACAAGACTTTATTGCAGTGAAGATGAAAAAATTTTAAAAGTGAAAAGCTAAGTACCAAACCTTGTCAGTAATCCTTAACATATGGTCAAGAAATGTTGGCCTGTTAGGATGCCGAGCAATGGTCAAGCGTTGTATGGGAGTCAGATGTGTGTACAGGTCTTTTAAAGCCTGAAATCAACAGTTGCAAGACCATGAGAAGCATGGGAATCATAATTAAAACCAGCAAATACTTTGGCTTTTTTTAAGGGAACTATATAAAACCAAATCCAGTGCATTGCCATTGATGCAAGTCACATATGAGAGATGAGTAAACCCAAGAATTCTATATAGGGATGACAATTTGTAGCTAGCTCCCATCTGAGAGATGATATGTTAGGGTGTCAAATTCTAACACGAATTTTGTTCAAAAGAGCCCAAAGAATGTCTATACCTGCTGATACTTAGTCTCCAGAGAAGAGATCTGGTCACTGAAATCCAGGCCAGTTTCATCTGCCATCTTTCGTACCTGAAATTGAGACGAGCAGAACTCAGCTGCAGATTCATTAGGGGTTTAAAAACAGGAGAAAACAAAGAAGGAAAGAAAGAAAGGAGAATGAGAGAGAGAGAGAGGCTCATCCTCAAACTCGCTTCAGAAATTGAAAAAGCCACACCAAATTTAAGAGTTAATATTCCCTCTAATCCAACTGAATCTATGTAAGCCAGTGAAAAGAGTTAAAGGACAGAATTCAAAACACATCTCCAAATTCATCTAAATGTTCATTCAATGATAATAATCATATTCACAGGCATCCAGACCGAAGACAAGAATGATAGAGATCTGATTCACATCTATTTCAGCAAGAACAAGAGTCCAAAAATCAACAAACAAACGAAAAACTCACATCAATGATCTTCTTCTCTAGAGCTCTGAGAGGTTTCTCGAAGTCCAATGTAACTGGCTTTGGCTTCTCTTTCAAAGGCTTGAAATGCGAGAGATAGCTCACGTGTCCACCTTTCACATTCGGGTCGACCTCGTCCGGCCATGGGTAATCGTGCTTCTTCCACTTCTTGATCTTTGCAACGATGGAGAGATCCCTCCTCCCAACACCTAAGCACGTCCTCCCAAGGTATTTCAAAGGC
The DNA here is from genome assembly GCA_021015155.1 of Magnolia officinalis. Taxonomy (NCBI): domain Eukaryota; kingdom Viridiplantae; phylum Streptophyta; class Magnoliopsida; order Magnoliales; family Magnoliaceae; genus Magnolia; species Magnolia officinalis. The sequence continues at coordinate 93,376,394 of JAJHSJ010000006.1, read as the reverse complement.
ATCCCACTGATGCCATTACAAGAACTCTGAAGATGATCTGAGGCCGAGGTGCCAGAAAATGCAATTGGAGAATGAGGCAAAGAAGCCATTTTTGATCTCCAGAGAATGCGCCACAGAGGATCCTACATTACAACAAAAATAAATAAGAAAGATCTCAATATTTGCGGACATTTGAACTGAAAATTGCTCAAGGTAGCTAAACTTATGGAAAACCTGACAAAAAAAAAAGAGCTCAAAACCTTAAGAATCAAAGAAAACAGACCAAAAGAAGCTCAATTTTGCAAAATCCACCAAAGAATCCTGGAAATATCTCAAAATAGCTCGAGTTTTCAAAGGACTAGAAAGAAGTCAACATCTCCAGAACACGCTCCAAAGAAGATAAAAACACAAATAGAATCTCGACAACAGCCAGCAAATCACCACCTAAAACCACAGATTTCAAAAAATTCGAAAAAATTAAAATCTCAAAATACCAGAAAATTTGCCGGGAAGAGCTCCGGATCAAATATCTCAAATTACGAAAAATTTGAAAAGGACTAGAAAGAACTTGAATATCTAGACACGCACCAAAAAACATCAAGCACAAACATTCGTTTGATATTCGCCAGGAATCAACAACTAAAACAGAGAGATCTCAAAATGCGAGAAAATCGAAAGCTGAAAATGCCAGACAATTCACAAGGATGAGCTCCGGATCTCCAGAAACTGGACAAAGAACAGAGAAACATCGAAATATGCCGAAAATGAATCAAGAGAAGGGAGGAATCACCTGAGAGAGATCAAGATCTCCAGAAAAAAGCCTCGAAGAAGATCAAAATCGGCGGTAGAGTAGAGAAAGAAAAGATCAAAATCGCCGAGATTCGAGAGAGAGGAGGAGGGGAAAAAAAAACCCTAGAAATGAGAAGGAGAGATGAGGAATATATATGGATGCATTGGGATCATCGATGGGATCGACGAAACTCTCACTGTTCTGTTTGTTTTTTTGAAAGGTGGAAGGAACGAGAAAAGGCCTTTTCGATACTTCTTATGCGAGGGAGGGTTTATGGTGTTAGCTTGTGTTAGTTCACCACCATTTTAAGAAGACAGTGCTCCTGCAAGGTCACGGTAAGGTCCAGTTCCGTGGACCAATAGGATGTTTTTCGTGCATCTGAACCGTTAACTCGGTGATTCACCTCCATGTGATGAACTGTTCAAAACATCATATATATCTGGAACTCAGGTGGGCCACAACATATGAAACAGCGTACAATTACGATGCAGATTGGGTGCTGCTCCTGCATGTAGCGGGAGTTGACTACGTGGCAGTGGCAGGTCACTATTAGAATTTAGATTTGAGTCAAGGTGGAGCATGTTTGACAAACGAGCTTACACTTACCATGTAGGGCTCACCTTGATGAATTTTCTGTAAATCAATGCCGTCCATCTATTTTTTTAGTTTGTTTTAGGACGTTATCCAAAAATTTAAGCAGATGTAAATCTCTAGTGGACCACATCATTGGAAAAAGTAATGACCAATCATTAAAAACTTTTAAGGCCAAAAGGTTTTAAATCAAGCTAATCTGTGTATTTCTTCTTCGTTTGTTCTGTTTTACGTTGATAATAATTTGGATTTTCTTAATTTTTTTGGTCACGTACTAAATGAGTTGATAAAACAAGTAACGGGTGTGGATATACAACACATCAAGGTGGGCCCACAATAAGGGTAACACCCACTAAGGCATTATCCAAGAAACACATAATTCCCTCCTCAGTAGAGCTGTACACGAGTTGAGTCGAGTCGAGTATTACCCTGCTCGTACTCGGCTCTTAACATCCGAGTGGTGCTCGTACTCGACTCTACTCGGCCAACGAGCAAGGTCCCCTTGCTCGTACTCTACTCGCCCGAGTACGAGTCGAGTACGAGTAGTAAATGAGTAGAGTCGAGTCCGAGTACGAGCACACGAGTTGAGTTTTAGGGCATGTGTTTATCCATACCGTCCATCCATTTTGACGAATCATTTTAGGGCATGAGACCCAAAAGAAGGCAGCTCGAAGGCTTGAGTGGACCGTCTGTCTCTATCTAAGTCCCTGTGAGGATAATCTCAAAATTATATTAATAATTTCTAATATATATTAGTAATAAAAAATAAAAAAATCAACTGCACACGCCCACACCTTACCGGGCGAGCAGAAGAGGGACGACCGGCAGCAGCTGCGTGCAGCGGTACAGGGTAGGGTGATGACGGACGACGGGAGTCACAGGACAAGTTGCAGAGGGACGATCGGCAGCAGCTGCGTGCAGCGGTGCAGGGCAGGGCGATAACGGACGACGGGACGAGTGGCAGAGGGACGGCCGGGAGGGAGTTTTTTTTTAACGCTCGCTGGGAGGAAAGGGTTTGGCCGTTTGGGCGCTACTTGAAAAGGACGGGTGGGGTAAGGTTTGGGCGGACTGAAAAATGACGGGTGAGGTAGGGTTTGGGCGGACTGAAAAAATGAAAATGACGGGTGGGGTAGGGGTTTATTTTTTTCGGGCGGACTTATATACACGGGTAACGAGTCGAGTACCGAGTCGAGTCGAGTACCGAGTCGAGTACCTCTAGACTCGTACTCTACTCGTAATCTAAACGAGCAGTGAAAACCCGCTCGTACTCAACTCTAACTCAGGCGAGTCGAGTACGAGTCGAGTCGAGCGAGTACTTGAGCCTCAGTCTGCTCGTGTACAGCTCTACTCCTTAGTCAAAGGGAGTGTGCCTCAAGTGCAGATAACGGTGTACATCGAGTCAAACCGAGCTGAGCTCGACTCGGCTCGGCCACTAGCTAACCTCAGCTCAAACTCGGCTCAGCTCGGTCCTCGAGCTTGACTAGCTAGCTCGGCTCAATTCAATCTCCAACTCAAACCAATTCGAACCAAATTGGAGCCAAGATTGAGTCGAGTTTGCCTGTGTAGCATTTTTACAAACACCTGGACTGCACCTTCAAAATCTCATTATGTGTAAAATAGCAGTAATGGTTTTACATGTATTTTATCAAACACCTACTAAGCAACATAAAAATCAAGAAAAAAAGGGTATTTGTTTCATATACATACCTTCCTTGCCACCAGCCACACTTCATTGAGTCATTTCATCAAACACTTGGTGAGCAACATTAATATCAAAGTAACCAAGTCATTGAATTGGTTTGATTCGAGTTGGGTTCGAGTTGAGTCGAGTTGGGGCCAGCTTGAACTCAGCTTTGAACCGAGTTGAATCGAGCTTTTTTGAGTCGAGTCGAGTGAGCTAACCGAGCTAGATCGGTTCGTATACACCTCTAAGTGCAGACATGGGGTACACCTTGATGTATATGTTCTTTATTCATGCTATTATTTTAGAGCATGAGCCCAAAAATCAAGCAAATCCAATCTACAGGTGAACCATTACATAGGAGTTTGGATTTTTACCATTAAAAGCTTAAAGGGAGTCACAAAAATTTTGAATTAAGCTCATACTTGTTTTATTTTTTTATTCTTCATTCGGGTTTGTATGAACTTATAATCAAGGCGTTGGATGGCAAATAAACATTACAATGAGTCTTGTGAAGTTTTTAAATGTGGGGCATTCAATCACCACTATTTTGGTATGGTCAACCTAAGACTTGTATATGCTTCATTTTTGGGCTCATGCTCTAAAATAATCCAGCAAAATGGATGAACTGTGTAGATATAGAATATATACATCAAGGTGGGCCCCTCAATAAAGTCACTCCATATACATGGCAAATTTGAGAGCTTTTCCAAGTAGGTTCATTCCATCAAATCCTATCTTATCATGCCTATATCAACATTTGTACTAGCAAAGACAATACTCAGTCCACCCATCTATACATGTAGGGCCTATCATAGTTTTGAAACGGTGGGGTCCCTCACACACAGGTGGATAGCACGTATTCGACTGGTAGGCAAACAATTTAAGATGGTTTTAATGGGTAGATCCGCTCTCAACTACTTCATGTGGTTTCGCTAGGCTGGAATATGGGCTATGGTCCTAATAGTAAGGGAGCATATCTGACCGACGGATGGATGTGAAATGAACTGATGAACCCAAATACGGTAGAGCTATCTGACTACATTACATGCGGCCAGATCATCATCAATCTGAACTGTATAACTAGTAAGCCTCATCACGGACGAAAGATGTTTGAAAGTTCATTACTCATCAAGAGACCATAGTCATGACTTATCTTTACTTTCCATCAATTAATGTTAACCTTTAATTGTCTTCTTTCCCACCTTAGATTTTGAATGACACTAGGATTGTAAAATCATCCCATCTATGCTTATATTAAATCAACTTCCATCTACAGTGGGTCCCACTAGATGGGCATCAAGTGGACGGTTGGGATTTGTTGATAAGCTGTGTAACTTCGTGTATTATGATAAATAGATGAATATCCGTATAGTGACGACATTTGTAACATGCAAGGAAAATGAAGTCACTCCACCACTTTCAAAATAGCGGTCAGCTACCATGGAAGTCTAGTCAGATAGAGAGAAAAGAGGTTTGCAAGGCACATAAGTCACACCACACGTGTGGTCACCTTTGAAAAGCATCTGTGATGTCTATCACGTGGACCACACCTTGGAGCTTACATGATTATCAGCCCGGATAGCACATTTGTTTTGAGATGACAATGCATTTAATTGCACCAAATGAGAAATGCTCACACACACAATTACTTGTACGCATGTGGGGCCCACCATGTGTTTGTATGACAACTCTCCCATCTAGCAAGGTTGTCCGGCCACAAAATGGGAATGGCCCAAAAATCAGTTCAATACAACCATTAAATGATGAGTGGTATTTCATTCTTTTTTATGGTATGCCACACTTAATAATTGGGTCGACCTTATTTTTGGGCATCCAATTTTCATGGTGGGACAGCCACATTTGACAGGCGAGATGTCATACAATACCATGATGGCCCCCACATGCCAACTATTTAAATGTGTGTAAGCATTTCTCAACCCAAATATCATTAAACTTTCTATACTAAGACAACCAAACTCAAGCTTACTTCTTCTTTTTTTTCACTTTTTTTTTTTTTTTTTTTCATTAGTTTTTTTATTTATATACCTTCTCTACTCAAACTCTCCTGAAGATTCTACAAGACTCACTTCATATTTATGTCATGAATCAACCATGGTATTACACCTAATTGACTTTGCCCTGCATCAAGAAGAGCTAGCTTAAGTAGCTATATATGTTCTTAAATGAGAAAGGTTTATTTTTGCCTACATCATTTAGCAACGAAACTTTTCTTGCTATTAACGCAAGGCAATTGCATGGGCCAAAGTATAGTTTATGTATTAGGCATGATTAGCCACTTTGGCATGATTAGCCACTTTCATTTGAATTGATAGTAGGAAACTGTAACTTGTATTATTTCTCTCAAGACAACTAAATATATAGAGGAGATGAGAGATATGTATGAAATAATAGATACTCATCAAAATAAATATGGAAATATCCTAATTTATTTAGATTTTATAATATAATATATTATATTCTAATATCCCGTCAAATTCAATGTGATTTGAAATGAGTAATTTGAATTAAAAAGGTGCGATGAACATTTATTCAAATACAAAAGTAAATTATAACTTTTGCTTCTTGCTTTCATCTTTCTTCTCCTTGTCATTGTAGCTGCTGGTATGCCCTCAAAATTAGTACAATGTGGCTGTTCAAAAGTTACAATGGTAAAATTAATTTGAGAAGGTAAGACTTTTGACCCAAAATACTAGTTTGACTTTGAAGTGCAAATATCATTTAAAAATAGATTTCTTAAACTGTCTTCCAGGATGAAAGACCAACCACTGGTGTAACACAAACCTCAGTGATTTCAATGAAAACAAAGATTATCCCTTGCAAGCTGAAGATGAAAAAGGATGAAGGAATTTAATGAGTTCAGGTGGTTTACAATTTGCAATGTCAAACATCTCCCAATTCCAAGAAGGAAGGGTCTCTCTCTCACACACATATTTTCAATTGAAATCTCTGAAAATTGCTTAACACTGTTGAAAGCAGGGCTTTTATACAACTCTCTCCGCTAATCTTAACAACCACTGGTCATCTCTAACTAATGACAATGATTAAGAATTTAAAACTCAACTAGAAACATAAATGTAACCAGATAGCAACTTACTACAACAAACAAAAACAATAGAAATTGTGCATCCAATCAGTTGGCATGTGGGGCCACCATCGTGTTTGTATGACATCTCTCCTGTCCAACAAGGTTGTCCCATGATGAAAACGGAATGTCCCAAAAAATCAGGTCGATCCAACCATTAGATGCACTCTATGCGAATGTAGAGTTTTTTGGTTGGTTATTCATTGTTTTTCATGGTGTTTCCCAACTGATAGTTAGATCCAAATGACTTTTAACGAATCCCATTTTCATGGTGAGACAACCTTGCTGGATAGGCTAGATGGTATACAAACACCATGGTGGGCCCCACACACTAACTAGTGGTACATACAACTAGTTGTGTGTGAGCATTCCTCCCTTAAAAAAAAATCCTCACCCATAACTAATAGACAGTTCAAACTCCCGAAAGAAAGGGACGCACATTGTGCAGTGAGTTATCCATGCCGTCCATCCATTTTGGCAGCTCATTTTATGGCATGAGACAAAAATTGAAGCATATCCAAATCTCAAGTGGACCACATCACAGGAAACAGTAGGGATTGAATGCCTACCGTTGAAAATTTCTTGGGTATTACAGAAGTTTTGATCAAACTGATATTTGTGTTTTCCCCTCATCCATGTCTGTGTGACCTTATGAACAGGTTGGATAGAAAATAAACATCACAGAAGGTTTCAACGGTGGTGGACGTCATTATCCCACTATTTTCGTGGTGTGGTCCACTTGAGCTTTGGATATCTACAATTTTGGGCTCATGCACTAAAACGTGCTGCAGGAAGACAGATGGATGGCATGGATAATGTCAAATACATCACGGTGGGCCCCACGGAATTTACTCATACTCACCACATAATCCCCCTCCAAATAAAAGAACCTACCAGATGCTGGGGCCCGTTTTCTACCAACCAGAGACCCAACCCATCCAACGGCCAAGGTCATTAATGAGCAAAAGTCATTTTCCCACCAACTAGGGAGGCTTCCCTAGCTAGATCTCTGCCACCAATATCCCCTCCACACAGTCCCATCTTGGGTCCCAGGTGGGGCCCAGCTACTCTTGGTCCCTATCATCCATATAGGCCAATACATGGTGGTCCACATCAATCATCATTTGTATTAACTAAATAGGTATTTCCAATGCAGATGTCAAAAGTTTTAGGGCATTGTCTTTCCTCAATTTTTCCTCACCCACACAAACTTCCATCTATTTGGATTCTTCCTTCTTTTTTTGCATTTTTGTTAGTTTTGGTTTTTCATGTTTTAATTACAAAAGCTTAAATAGTAATTTCTATCAAAATAATCACAAGACTACTTTCCTCTCATGGAAATTGATGGTCCATCTTCTACTTGCACCCATTAAGGTGGACCAACAACTAGGTGGAGATACATAAGTCCTAGAGATCGACATCATTGAATAGATTTGCCATAACAAAAATGAGAAAGAGATGATTACATATGTCAGGGCCACATCCTCAATGCAGTGTGGCACTAATCTTTCATTGCCTTTCTTCATAAAAAGATTGGGAGAGAAACATTATAAGCAAAATATCCATTAAAATATGTTGATAATATAATGTTGAAAGAGTTTTATACCGGGAAAAAGCAATACAAAATCAAATTGAATATATTTCTATACATGCTTTTTTATACAAAACACAAATACACACATTTCAAGAAGATTGGATGAAGAAGTTGATTGATGTATTGCTTTTGCTCTTTTTTCTTTTGTTTCTCATCATTATTATAATAGGCTTTTCTTAGAGTTCCTATTCTATTCTGTATCAAGTTTTCCTTAAGAGTTCAACTATGTTTTTCTAAACTACTGATTTATTTTTAGACATGTAGTATTTTATCACCCCACTTTTCTTGTATAAAAGAATCTCTTTAGAACAATCCTCCTAGATTACTTCATCTGCATTGTCTAACACACAAGGAATGTTAGCAAGTTAAAGCCAGCCATCCAAGTTTGGATATTTCTCATTGTGAATGTCATCTCATGGGTGGGTGGGTGCGTGGACCCAAATGGGCGTCTCACTATATTGTTGGCTTGGTTTTGGATGAGTATGATGTGGACACATAATGTTTATTTGAGAGATTTTGAGTTGTTGCCGATGAGGCCTAGAATCCAATGCCAGCTAAGACCCTTAGAATCACCTTGGGTTGGGGAATCGGAGACTTCTTAACTAAGATGACTCTTGAATAAGATCTGAGATTGAAGATTCTAGGTAAGGATCTCAGTGATGTTGGAGGAAAGGTTTAGGCACCCTTCTTCACCCACACTTACATGCGGTTTCTACTTTGCAGAATTTAAGACTTTCAAGGATTTTCGGGGTTCCGAATGGCCTTATTTAAACTAATTAACTAGTTGTAAATGATACCAGAAGTCAACTAGTAAAACCACCATTCACCCAACTTACCACTAAGGAGATTGCAATGTCATAACCTAAGGTGAAATTTTATGAAGATAGTAGTCACAAAAAAGGAAGAATGCGAATATAATATACAAATAAATAAATAAAAACAAACCACCAAATCAAATGATACTTGATTTCTAATACACTAAGATTTGAAAATTCAGCAAGGTATAGCGTATATACTCAAGAGTCACTTGAATAATAAGTAGAGGAATATATGAGAAGGAGATGTATAAAATGAAAAGAAGAATTAAAAGTGGATGGTCGGATTACCACTCATCCACGTGGAGATGTGGGAGGAGAAGAATAGAGCTATGACACTCCCCCTAAGTGGAGATGATTATTCATCTCAAGTTTCGACCCTACTCCGATGAACTTGAAGTGTAGAGATAGCTTGGATGCTTGTATAAAGTAAATTGAATAGCTTGATTGAAGTAGTTGGCTTAGATGGGCATTCACTCCCTCTTTTGACCTCTCTTTCTTCTCTACTTTACCTTCTGTTCTCTATACTCACTCTCACTCTTTTGACCTCTCTTTCTTCTCTACTCTATGCTCTTTTCTCTGCACTTGCTCTCACTCTTCCGGGGTCTCTTTTTTCTCTACTCTCACCTCTTTTCTCTACACTCACTCTTTTCATGGGTAGAGAAAATTGCTTGTTGTTTTCTCGTGTTGGAAATGAGAGTAGGCCTCTATTTGTAGACATTGGCCTGATTTTCTAGTAATTAGTAACAACTTTGAGGGCAAACATGATTTGTGGAGTGATCATATTATCCAAGTATTTTAACCTCATTAGAAGGTAAAATAGTTGTTTTACCCTAGGGAGGTAATAATATATATATTGTCGCTTAACTGCTGGTTTTTCTTTACTACTATTCCAGAAGTTTTTGGGAGGGATCCTGAAAATCTTTCCGGACCTCCGGGGTGACCTTTTACAAAGTCAAGCTCGCTGAAATGGTCTTGGGCAGTGATATTATCATCACCCACATGGACTTTTTGGTCATAAAAGCTTGAGCCCATTCTATAATAAACCGATGTGTCCTCAAACTATCAAAATGTCTTTGGACAACAATATTATTGTTGCTTGGACACATGCCTCCATTTTCTCAACCAGGTTGTTGTTGGGGTAGACCAAGGTGTCCTCTTGGCAGTGTTCATATTTCTGGCAAAAATATTGATAATATCGCAATAATATTATTATTAACGAGTCACCAACATTGACTCCCTCATATATCATATCTCTTCAGGTTTCGGCGAATTTATAGTCGAAATGACAAGATGGCGATCTTTTCAATATTATTGGGCACTATTGCCACTTTACAATTATGGCATCATTACCACTTTAATACTTTCCCAATATTATCTTTAAATATCGCAAAAATATCATACTAGCAGCATTCAACTTCCACCGTCAATTGCTTTGTGCGTGAATGCCGGAAAATTAAGAGGATTTGTTAAAATTCCTAAATATCTAGGTTGTCATTTTTGGCACCTCTTCTTCTTGCATATTTATTTTAATTTTCGAGCATTTGATTTGGGGCAATACCAATATTAGTGGCTGGGCAAAAATCTTTTTCTTCTTCTTCTTCCCACAACGGCTCTCTCTCTCTCTTTGACAGAAATAATTTCTTTATCATTTTCAAGGCTCTTTTTTATTTTCAAGGCTAACCCTCGAAAAGGCTGCTAAGTCTAAATGAGTTAGATAATGCTCATATGATACTTAGGTAATGTTTGATGTTTGATAAATCGGCAGTTAGAATTTGCATACGTGGCGTGCATATTAACTCATAATATTCCAATTAACTTGTGGGACCTATTGTCACTAACTCATAGTCCCAAAATCAGATTGTCTGAACAATCCACACCACTAATTTTTGGACGCAAATTAAAACAAAATAAAATTTTGTTAAATATTTTTGAAAATTATTTGGATGGATGAGATGAATGGATATTCGGATGGATAGATGGGATGGATGGATGTATGTTTGGATGGTTGGATGGATGGATGGATGAAGGGATGAGATAGTTGGTTGGTTGGATGGATAGTTAGATGGATGGAGGAATGGGATGGTTGGACGAGATGGATAGATGGATGGATGGGATGGGATGGATGTTTGGATGGGTTGGTTGGATGGATGGGATGGGATGGATGTTTGGATGGGTTGGTTGGATGGATGGTTAGATGTTTGGATGATTGGATGGGATGGATAGATGGATAGGATGGTTGGATGTGATGGTTGGATGGATTGGTGGATGGTTGGTTGGATGGATGGATGGATGGATGGGATGGTTGGATAATGTGATGGTTGGGTGGATAGATAAGATGGTTGGATCGATGGATGTTTGGATGGATAGATGGGATGGATGGTTGGATGTGTGGATGGATAATTGGATGGTTGGATAAATGGATGGATGGTTGGATGAGATGAGATGGATCAATAGGACGGATTGATGGTTAGATCATCATGCACGTGTATTATATTTATATGCTTATTTGTGCATGAATGTGTTATGCATATTTGTTTACATGTTAATTAGTTTAGTGAGATTTAAGTGATTGTTATATTACTATTGGACTGATTTCTTAGGCCAACACATTAGTTTAGGCCCTATTAAATAAAAACTTATTACATATGTAGTCCTTCTGCAATTTGTTATTACTAAATGTGTAAATTATAGGTATTTTAGCATCTCTCAAAGTTTCACCGGAAAATTCCACTGTTTTCTCCACGTTTTTCTGCATTTCCATTTTTTCCCCATACTTAGAACACTGCCTCTTAGTAAGCCCGGATTGGCCGAAAATTTTGCCATATTGCCACCCATAAAAAGTAGTCATTTTGGCCATTTTCTCCATGCTCAGATGGTCCCCCACTGTTTCCTGTGGTGTGGTCCAGTTGAGCTTTGGATATGCTTCAATGTTGGGGTCATGCCCTAAAATGAGCTGATAAAATGGACGGTATGGATAAGACATATAAACTGTGGGCCCAAAAGAGCTTACTCAGTACCCTAACATGAGTTACTACTCAGTAAGCAATCTGCTCTCGTGCATGATGGTCCGAGTAGATTTCATTAATGCATGACCGTCGGGCCCTCGACAACCGTTTGCACCACGACATTTGCAATAGATAATTTCCCATTCTACAAGGCCTTATTCACCTGCGTATCTGCCTATTCACCAGCTTATACGCTATTGCTTGTGCAGGGCCTACCGCAACAGTATGACCCTAGAATTGCAGCTACCCATTCATTAGGTGAGCAAAAAGAACAAAGAAAATACCGGACCACCCAAAAAACCTCCAGAGTCACGTTGTGGCCCATATGATGGTTGGATTCAGCCTGATTTTTGAGGCATCCATCTTTCATGGTGGGAAACCCTGATGGGCAGGTTGGATGACATGGACACACAATCCTGGATTCCAAGCATATGTCCATTCCAAGTTGATGGTCGATTTCCCAACCATTCATTCCAAAGCACCATGATCGATTCTTCTTATGGTGCAAACTCATGTGGGGCCCAGTTAACCACAACAGTTGTAGATTGTAGGCCCTCATAGACACCTGGTGGGACAATGAAAGCCATGCAAAATGGGCAATAGTATGAGCCTCCTTTGGATGGTTGTGATCATCTAAACCGGGTATTACATTGAGGAAATCCTTCTACTACATACCAACCGTCTCAAACTCCATGCCAGGATGTGATGAAAGCTACATCTATTTCTGCTACTCTAGCAGAGACATTTCCGGAGCCTCAACTATAACCTCGAATGCTTGTGAAATCTATACATACATACAGACTTCTGAATGGAAAAACAAAACTTTGGCTGTTTCAACCACTAACTCAAACTAGCCCGGGTGCCCAAATGGCCACGACTAGGGTGATATAGAGAAGGAAAAGGCTGATCAAAGAATCAACAAGAAAGCTGCATTTTCTTGTCTACTGCTTTCTTGTTTGTATTTGAAGTGGAGTTGACAGATTCTAGTTAAAAGATTTTAAAGACAGCTCAAATCCCGTAACGAGCTTCTGGTTCCGGTTGGAATGTGTGGAGGTTTTGGAGAGAAGTATAACCATGCACTGAGCAGCAGCCATTTTTCTCATCAGGCCATCTTCATCTGCATTACGTGTAAAATGGTAAACGAAACAGAGCTAACAAAAACGGGACTAGCTGTAGATGGAAGAAAGAAAAAAAAGTGCAATTAGCTGTGTGTGGGGCCCACCATGATATATGGCATCCAACCAGTCCAGCAGGGTCACCTGCTGTGAAAATCAGACACCCCAAAAATTAGGCCAATCCAATCATCCATTTCCTCGGGCCTAATTTTGGCCACCATCTTCTTGGTGATGCAACCCCAATGGAAAAGTTGAATGCCATACACAGTACGGCCACACCCCGACTAGCTGCATGTGAGACATTCTCAACAACCATGGCTAGGCAAATGATGTGCGAAAACAGTGGATCAAAATCAATGGCTATAAAATGAATCGATTGACTGTTATTGAGAAAAAATAAAAATAATAGTTCATATATAAGAAGGCAGAGAATAAAATCAATGAAATGTGAAGAAGCTATTTTCAGAACTTGTTAGATGACAACTACTCTAAAAGTATAGGGATAAAAGGAACCATAAACTCAAATGAAGTCGGGGACCATACTTTCATAGGATTAGGATATTGTAAGTCGGAGGAAAAAAAAAAAAAACAGAGCTTTGAGAAAGATAAAAACAGGAAAGGCCCTTATAGACCAGATGCTATACCAATAGAGGTTTGGAAGTGCATGGAAGATAATTAGTTATTTTGGTTGATGACATTGTTCAACAATATTATAAGATCAAAGAAAATGTTAGCGAACAGAAGAAAAATATTGTGGTACCTATTTATAAGAATAAAGGAGACGTACAGAGCTGCACCAACTATCATAGGATTAAAATAATACACCAAGCTATAAAACTTTGGGAGAGAGTGGTTGAGCAAAGAGCAAGGCATCAAACAAATATATCAGAAAATCGGTTTGGTTTCATGCTTGGAAGGTCTACCACTGAAACGATTTTGCTACTTAGACAATTGATGGAGAAACATAGGAGAGAAGGAAGGAAATCCATACAATCTTTATTGACTTACATAAAGCATATGATAAGATTCCTAGGGAGTTAAATCTAGTGGGTGTTGGGAAAGAAAAGAGTTTCAAGAGGGTATATTGACATATTTAAAGATATATATGAGGGAACGGTAACAAATGAGAGGACCACTAGATGAGAGGAGTTCCCAATTACTATAGACTTACACTAGGGGACGGAATTGAGCCTGTATCTTTTCACAATGGTTATAGACAAGTTAACAAGGCATTTGCAAGCACTTCATTTGCAGATGACATAGTTTTGATTGACAAGACAAGAGAGGGCACAAAAACCAAGCTGGATTTATGGAGTGGTTTAGAATCTAAAGGATTGAAAATTAGTTGGACTAAAACAGAGTATATGGAGTGCAATTTTAGTAACATTAGACGAGTGGAAATGAGGAATCTCCACACCTCCACACTATATGTCAGTCTCAAGATTAACATGCTAATGTGTTCACCAAGGCTCTCACTCTCTATTCTAAGTTTAGCATTGACGACATCTATGCTCCAACGTGAGGAGTATTAACGAACATGATGTAGGACATATAAGTACTGTACGGCCCAACTAGTCTCGGCATTTGGTCTTATTTATGTGTTTTGTTTGATTTCTTAATGTTTAGGGATACTTTGGGTATTTTTGGTTTTTCTCTTCTCATTCTCTTCCCTATAACACTGTTCTTTCCTCTTCTATATTAATCTATAGTACTGATTCCCTAGACAGGCTGCATGTTGGTAGGGAAGATGGCACCATGCACAAGTTGTGTACAGTTTGCCTGTAGGTAACCTGTTCTCCTATTATGATACCAAAATCAGAGAAGGGTGCATATGCAAAAAGGGTACGGTGTAGATATCAGCCCCTACTTTTACAGAAGTGAAAAAATTAATAATAATGACTCCTTATAATGAGGAAGTTGATAAAGGAACTCACATTAGGTAAAGCTGCAGCTTACATCCCTATTAATCTCTACTCTCGACAAGTCATATTTTGAATCGTCTTCCTGCAGAAGCTCCTGCTTCAAAGCTCCATTCGACTCCTCCGACCCCTTGACTTTAGCAATCTCCTGCATCAACTTCTCATGCTTGTCTATCAAAGCGGAGGAGCTTAAAGCAGCTCCAAGGCTCTGCTTGATCTGTTGCTTCAGTGTCTCGATCTTATTCATTGATTCTGGATCAGGCAATTTCCCCGCCTTTGCCACCTCCAACTTCAGCATCTCAATTTTGTTCTTCAGATCCGTCGAATTGACAGCATCTTGGATCCCCACATTAATTTTATTATTAAATTCTTTTATCTTGACCTTTAAATCTGAGAACGGTGGCTGCTCAATTAAGTCACTTGTTCTCAACACCTCTTCTTTTGATGCCATAAGCTCAACATCCAAATGTAAGGACTTCAATACATTTGAGAGCTCAAATCCTATCTCCTTCTTCACTTTCACAATTTTCGCCTTCAGCCCTTGATCGAGATCACCTTCTGTCGAGGCTCCAGAATTTTCCATTTCTGCCTTTAGTATCTCGATCCTCTCCTTCATATTGGATCCATCAACAATCTCTTTGAGCCTTTTATTGATTTCCCGCTTTATCGACGCAAGTTTTCCATCCTGCTCCGAGAGTTCCTTTGCTTTTGATATTTCCTTCAGCAAATTGAGCTTGTAATTCAAGCTCGGGAAATTGGGAGATGTTGATAAACCCTGGTTCAACTCCTGCTTGAGTTTCTCAATCTTTTCCTTGAGACCCGGGTCAATGAGTTGGTCTGGCAAACTCCTTGCTTTTGAAACGTCCTTCCGCAGCAACTCGAAACTGTCCTTCAATCCCATGGATTTGACAGCCTCAGAAAACTCCAGATCAACCTCTCTTTTCAGCTTCTCAATCATCTCGTTTAAACCCAACTCAGGAGGCTGAGACGATGACTCCTTGGATTTAAAAATTTTCTGTTTGAGCTTTTCAATCTCATCCTCCAAGTCAATATCTGGAGTTGTACTGGGCTCTCCCTTTTGAATGACTGGCTCCTCTTTCTTCTTCATTCTGGCTTTCTTTACTGGGTCTGCTGGGATGCCTTCTTGGAACCCACCCATAGCACGGAATTTGAGCATGCGATGGTGGAGGAGCTGCTGCGTGTCCATTTTCAAGAGCTCCTGTAATAGCAGCAGATAGATTAGATTGATAGGGCTTCAATTTAAGAATTTACATAGATTATCATAGCTGATACATACTTCCAGTGCTCCAACAAGTGCAATCTTTATCTGTTCTGAGGTCCAAGATGGATCGGTATGTGCACCACCAGGCGGTTCCTGTCAGAATGTACAAATTTGATATAAGAATACAATAACACCTTCAAAAAAAGAAAGGATACACACACACACACACAGAAAGGGGGGGGTGGGGGGGGGGTGTGGTATAGAGAGAGAGTAAAGTAAATAAAAATATGGGCAGAAAGTGATGGGTAAAAGCACGCCAAGGCAGAAACCAACAAGTCCGGAACAATCAGACATCATAGATCCATGCACATGCATGCATATATAGCTATACAAATACTTATGCCCACTTAATCCAAGTCTAGCAACCTATACATCTAATCATCTAAAGCAGGGTTCCACGTGGAAGACAAGTTTAATGGTGTTTCTCTGTTGCAGGGGTGCCTCATATGAACATACTTCTAAAACTTGGCAACTCCACTCAAAACTCAGCCAAGTCAATTTGCCTCGATGGGATTTCGAGCCAAGTCACGAGAGAACTCTAAAGACTCAACGTGACTCCTCAAGTTTACTCGCTGACTCAGTGGACTCAACGCGAGTTGCAAAAGAAGGCAGTCTTGATAGAATCATTGCAATTCTACTTCTTGGTAGAAGCAAGAGGAGGCTTGGAACCAAAAGGGGCGGAGGCATCAGGCATGGAGCCTTCGTTAGAAGATTCCTGCAACTAAATGCATAGCCCTAACCCTGTGACCTAAATTTGTTTTCCCCAAATCATGTCAATTTTATTTGAGCCTAGGTCACACCCCATCCCAATTCCTACACACTTGTGTTGCTAGTGTCTTGCAGTAGGAGTTGTCCAGAATTTAAGTCGGCAAAACATTATTGGCCACTTGGTTCAGCACAGGGATGAAACAAGCAGAATATTATTTCAGGCCAGTTTAATGTAAAACTGATACAACATTCCCTTCAGTGTTTTTCCAAAATAAGATGACGGTTGGTGGCCTCAAAATGTTTCCTTTTGAAATGAGGTTTCAGGATACTTCAAGATGCAGCATATCCTGTCCTAGGCTAGCATTTCCTGCCTTTGTCTCACTTGCTAGAAACTAAAATATCCTCCAGGAATGATGAATGAAAGATTTAACCAAAAAAAAAAAAAATCATATTCGTAAAAGACATGTCAAGAAGAATATATACAGGAATGATGCCATCTGCAATTTTCAGCTTGCACAACTCTTTAGCAGTTATCTTCAACTTCTCAGCTGCCTGCAAAGATGAAGAGTTACATACATATGAGAAACAAGGTAACTTGAATATACTACTATGGGGATAAGGGGTTGAGTAAAAGCAAAACCTTTGGAGCAGCTTTGGAACTCTTCCACAAGATAGCAGCACATGCTTCTGGGCTATTCATATGAAAAGATATGATGTAGAAAATATCAACATTTGTTACCCAAAAAGAAAAAAGAAAAAGAAAAAGAAGAAAAGATTAACATAGATTTCAAATAACCTATAAAACAGAAAAAGAAAAAGAGGAAAAGATCAACATAGATTTCAAAATAACCTATAAAAAGAAGAAAGTTACTAGGGGACAGATAATTCAAACCAAGCAAAAAAGATGCAAAGAAAACCATAAGAGGTCGAGGTCAAATGATGCAAGCTTCTTGATGTAAATAGTGAGAGAAACAAAGCAGATGAGTCTGCCGACGTGGTTCTTTATCCATAGGTTATTAAAAAATAATAATATAAAAATAAAAAATAAAAAAAATCAAAGAATCCCTCAAGATGTCACAAAACAGCTTGAAGTTTTAAGCGCTCAAGGAGTAAGAAAATGGCTCAAAAACCAACCTTAACAAACATAGGATCTTAGCTAGGTGACTGATGTAATGACATTAGATAATGAGACATCATTCCGCATTGGATAAGCAGTTGGCCAATGCCACTTCCTTATGCACATGACAGTCCACCAAATTACGTTGTGAAGTGCTCCACTACCCTCCTAGAAGAATATGGGCCTACTTTGCATATCATTAGGTAAGTTACCTGTGGAAAGACATTAGGACCTCTCTTAGTTATCAACATTGCAATTGACCCTAGCCACCAATTATGAATATCACAGGCTATGGTTACATGTGTTACCGTTCTTTATCCACGTTCTTCCTTCCTAGAGAGTGGGTGGCAGTGGGGGTATTCTTTTGTTTTTCACCTCTTCTTATATTTTTCAACATGAGCCTCTGCCATGGCTGCTTCTAGAGCCCAAGTAAGAGGAAGGCTGGTGTTTAATGCTCAGGGGGAAAAAAAAGGTGTGTTTCTGGGAGGCAGATGATGATAGAACTTTTACCAATCCACCATTTAAAAAGCTGACCCCAAATTGTTGAGAGGAAGGTTAGGATGATGGCAATAACGATCCACATTCTGGAGATCAGGATTAGGGTTACATCACTCGCATGCATGAGCATTCTTTTCCAGTCATTGTCTATGATATATTGCTTTTGCCATTTTCTACTCTTCCAATCTCTTCAAAGGGGAAGGTGCAAACCTAAGCTGCCATCATCTTTTATGTAGTCTTCCTAGTTTTGTGTATACATAACTATTTCTCTCTAATTTATAATTTAAAAAAATAAAAAAAAAAAAAAAAAAAAAAAAAAAACTAACTAAATTAATTGTCGTCTCTAGTTCTGTACTTGCGAACTTCCATAATGATCATGCTCAAAGAGATCATTTTTCAACAACAATAGATGCAGCATATGTTAAAAAAATAATGAACTTTAGCTGATTGGTTGTGGGTGTCATGAAGCCTTTGTCCTAGAAAAGCATACTTCAGACAGAGAATTGGGTGCTGAGCATGGATTCAGATAAGCATCCTCAATATAATCCTTGGTTTTGCTGACATGCCCGCAAACATTAGAACTACAAATTGCATTTGCATTGTGAAATTAGTCTCACTACTGATTTCAAAGTAGGAGCACCATGGAGAAAGATATATGCAAGGAATACTTGGCGCAAGTTTATGCTCTAAAATTATAAGATTCTTTCTTACAGGTGATTTTGTAGCAAAGAACTATAAAATACCACAATGGATCAATATCTCGCTCATCCCTATTGTAATCTTATTGCAGCTTTGAGAAATAAACAACAAGTCTGTTCATCCACCAGAAAGGCTACACATCAAGGCAATTGGTAAATGAACCCAAGCTCAGCTCTACATATTTCATGACACTGTCATCCAATTAGAATGTTGACAAGAAATAATAATCAATAGGCATTTGCACTGATAACTTTGCAATACCAATCCTAAGCAGATCAGACATCAATAAGCATATCAAAATCACCTGGCAACAAAGAAAACTGCATTTTCCATCATTAATAATCTGTTAGCACATCCAATAGCAAGTGCACCACCAGAACCACCTTCCCCAATAACAACCGTAACAATTGGAACTTTCAGACCAAACATAGCCCTCAAATTATGTGCTATGGCCTCACCCTGCATGCAATAGCAAACAATGCAGTACAGTAAATGTCAGATGCATCCAATTTTAGGTCATGTCTATATGTTAGCAAGGACAGGGAACTATGCTTAAAAGTGAAACAAGATACGTACTTGGCCTAATTCCTCTGACCTAAGGTCTGCAAAAGCCCCTGGCGTGTCAATGAATGTAATAATAGGCAATCCATGATGATCGGCATAATACATCAGGCGCAAAGCCTTCCGGTAACTGTTTAAAGTGTCATCATTATAGTCATCAAAGGCTTGAACAAGTATTGGTTACTTCAGCAGCTTCCCACTAAATGCCACACACACACATACACTAGTTGTATGTCCAACTAGTTGGAGTTGGAGCCCACCATGGTGTTTGTATGACATGACATCTCACCTGTCCAACAAGGTTGTCCCATCATGAAAAATGGGGGCGCAGATTAGGTGAGGCAGGGGTAACAGCTTAGTGGGTGAGGCCCTGATCCTGAGGTCCACCTCAATGTACGTGTTGTATCTCCATGCCGTCCATCTGTTTTTCCTTATCATTTTAGGGCATGGTCTCAGCGGTAGACAAACTCTGTTTCAGCACTGAGATCATGGGATCAAGCCCATGTGGTGTGGGTGTGGGTGTGGGTGTCAGTGAGTGTGTTTAAAATTAGAAAAAATAAAAAAGGCAGATCCAAATCTCAGGTGGACCACAAAGTAGGGATTGTCCCACCATAAAAACTTCTTGGGGGCCACAAAAGTTTTGGATCAAGCTACTATTTATGTTTTCCCTTCGTCCAGATCTGTGTGACCTTATCAACAGGTAGGATGGCAAATAAACATTACAGTGGGCCCTAGGAAGTTTTTAATGGTGGGCGTTCAATCACCACTGTTTTCCCATGGTGTATTCCACCTGAGATTTGGAACTGCCTCATTTTTGGAACCACGCCCGAAAATGAGCTTGCAAAACGGACAAATGGCATGGATATACAACACATACATCGAGGTGGGCCCCATGGTCAAGGCCTCACCCACTATGCTGTTACCCCTGCCTCACCTAATCCACGCTTGAAAATGGGATGGCCCAAAAATCAGGTTGATCTAACTATCAGGTGGGGCACACCATGGAAAACCATGAAAAAACACCCACAAAACTCCAAATTCACGTGGAGCACGTGTGTGTGTGTGGATACCAACTATTTTGTAACACAACCAGCCCTGTCTACAAGTACAATTTTCACCTGTGTATGATTACGCATTTACCGCTAAAAAACATACCCATGTGGAGTAGGCATCCCAAAGTTACGTTGAATGTTTTCCTTGGTGTTTCTACCTTTCTGATGACCTATGAACAAACAGTTCATACCATCTATGCTACCTATGCCCGTGACAATGGCAGGATCATCATAACCTGCACGGTCTCCATGAAGCTCCACCCACTGCGTCAATGTTGAATAAAGCAATTACTTAGAACATTCCTTGATACATCAAGCACACCCAAACGAATTAGACAAGACTTTATTGCAGTCAAAATTTTAAAAGGTGGAGGCTCAAATATAAGTGAGAAGTATCAAACCTTGTCAGTAATCTTTAACACATGATCAAGAAAAGTTGGTCTGTTAGGATGCCGGGCAACGTTCAATCGCTGTATCGGAGTTAGATGTGTGTATAGATCTTCTAAAGCCTGAAATTAACGATTGCAAGAACCATGAGAAGCATGTGGAACCATGATGAAACCAGCAATTACTCTTCTTCTTCTTTTTCAAGGAAACTATATAAAATGGAATCCAGTGTATTGCCATTGATGCAAGTAAAATACAAGAGATGAAAAACCCCAAGAATCCTATATAGGGGTGACAATTGGTAGCTAGAACCCATCTGAGAGAGTACATGTTGGAGTGTCAAATTCTAACAACTTTATTCAAAATAGCCCTTGGATTGAATGCCTATACCTACTAAAAATTTCGTAGACACTTTAACCTAGTTAACCTTAGCATTGGCAGTAAAATATGGTACAAAGCTAATAACAATGGCATGAGGCTTGGCAATGAGATGCATAACTAATCAACATACTTAAGAAAGGACAATACAAGACAACTAACATTTAATAAATTCTAGAGAACCATTTCCATGGAAAAATTAAAATAGTAACCCTACATCATGGTTTAAAAATATCAGTGTCAAACCACCATGTACCATATGGGTTGTGAGCAACACTTATAGTCAGACAACGTGCACTAAGTAATTCATTTATGGTGTGAATTTCAGATGATTTAGTGTTGCAGAAAGAATACTTACAAATATCACATCTTATTGTAAGAGACCAAAACCAATTCTTGAACTATATAAATCATATCATCATATATTTGAAAAGATGACTAAGCGTAGCTCAACACTGTTAACCCAGAATAGTTTTTATCGATAATGAGATCCCTTAGACATTACTCATCTACTATGCCAAATTTTTATAATGGTAACAAAACCAATGTGAATAAAGCTTTTAAATTTAAAGTGTTTGAGCATAAAAAGAAATGTGAATAGCTTCCCTAGCATTTTCTTTAATAATGAACCTAGAATAGTAGGACTGTCAGGATGCACAGAACCTTCAAATCCCTTGGCTACCCACGTTGGACATTACACACAATGGATATGAGTACGGGACCGGTTTTGGGTATCGCTGAGGCATACCCAAGTATTGTATATTAAAATAAAATTTTAATTCGCATATTAAGGAAATATAGAAGTATGTTGAGAGTATTTGGAAAAAGACTACCTGCACAGAGTGTTCAACGAGAGTTGGTGGACATACCTCCCACTATCCAATAATGGTTAGCGGGATTCTTAAAACACATTACAAGACCAAAAGCAAAAAATACACACATGAGAGAACCAAAAACCCTCATGTCCTCATTACATCAAAATATTCTCCCAGTTCCTGTCAAATCATCCCTTGCATGCGAATTCTTTGGCCTCGCATGGCTTCTCACTTTTTAGTAACCCGAAGGGATAAAGGGAGGACTCCTGTTGAAAGTCTTGTTGTTTCTTTCTTTCCAAACGGACAAAAGTGTGGCCAAAAAGCACAGATTCTGCAGAACTGGCTTCTTACCCTTTTAAAACCCCGCCTGCCATGCCTTCATCTTCCTAATAGTTCCAGGCATAGACCACACAGTGCCAAATTGGCTACAACACCAACCCCATATCTCGAAAGCAAAGGGGTAATGCACGATCAAATGACTAAAACTTTCCACATCTCTCCTACACATAAAACACCCATTAACAGTTATCATCTTTCTGTTTCAAGATTATCAACTGCAAGCACGTTATGATGGACCACTAGCCACCCAAAAGTCATGGCTCTAGAAGGGATATTGACCCCGCACATCCACGCCGTCGGAGATTTCACATGTCAATTATAACATTGAAACTAAATTAGTATCAAACTGCTACAACTAAGGGCCTGATTGGTAGATACCTAAAAAATTGTTCATCTCATTTTAGTAAATTGTTATTATCCATTAGAGATCATATTTTCGTGGTGAGGATTAAAAATCATCTTGATAACCAACAATCATCATCACTAATAGATAATTACAATTAACAAAAATGATATGAACTCATTTCTAGGAGTTTACCAAACAGGCCCCAAGGTTAAACTCAAAGCGTTCTACATGTAGCATGGAAAATATTAATCCCATTTCAACATTTTGTCTGTTGTAACTGTGCCCAGCATGGGTAAACAGCTCTTCATCAATTGATAAAGTCATCTGGTATGGTATTCTAGTCACACTCCGTATAGGATGTCATAACAAGTCACTCACTTCAAGGACCATGCAATTTGCACATGTTTTGACTTCAAGACCCCTGCAAAAATCATTCACTTCGTATCCAATGCAGAATGCTAACAAGTTCAGGTTAAAAAGGGGACTCATCCAACAATATGCAAAGGGATTTACCTGCTGATACTTAGTCTCGAGAGAAGAGATCTGGTCAGTGAAATCCAGACCAGTTTCATCTGCCATCTTTCGTACCTGCAATTGAGACAAGAAGAGCTCAGCTGCAGATTCATTAGGGGTATAAAAATAATAATAATAATAATAATAATAATATATAAAGAGGCTCATTCTCAAATCTGCTTCAGAAATTGAAAAGGCCACACCTAATTTAAGAGTAAATGTTCCCTTTAATCCAGCTAAATCCTATGTAAGCCACTGAAAAGTTTTACCAACATAGAATTCAAAACATATATCCAAATTCATCAAAACATTCATTCAATGACAATAATCATATGAATTCACATGCATCCAAACCGAAGACGAGTGATACAGATCTGATTCACATCCATTTCAGCACGCAACCAAATGCCATATAAATTTAAAAAAACAAGAGCCCAAAAATTAACAAACAAACAAAGATCTTACATCAACTATCTTCTTCTCTAGATCTCTGAGCGGTTTCTCAAAGTTCAACGTAACTGGCTTCGGCTTCTCTTTCAAAGGCTTGAAATGTGAGAGATAGCTCAGGTGTCCACCTTTCACATTCGGGTCAATCTCGTCAGGCCACGGGTAATCATGCTTCTTCCACTTCTTGATCATTGCAACAGTGGATAGATCCCTCCTCCCAACACCCAAGCACGATCTTCCAAGGTATTTCACAGGCATGCCGTTGATGCCATTACAGGAACTCTGGAGATGATCCGAAGCAGAGGTACCAGAAGATGCAATTGGAGAATGAGGCAAAGACGCCATTTTTTAGCTCCAGAGAATGTGCGAGAGATGATCCTACATTACAATAAAAATAAGCAAGAAAGTTCTCAATATTCACAGACTTTTGAACCAGAAATTGCTCGACGTCGCTAAAGCTTACAGAAAAGCTGAAAAAAAAAAAAAAAACGTATGAATCAAATAAAAACAGACCAAAAGAAGCTCAATTTTGTAAAATCCACCAAAGAAACCCGGAATTATTTCAAAATTACTCAAATTTTCCAAAGACTAAAAAGAACTCGACATCTCCAGAACTTGCTCCAGAGCAGATCAAAACACAAATATGATCTCGACATCAGTCAGTAAACCAACACCTAAAGGTACACACATTCGCTTGATATTTTGAGAAGGAAGAAGACCAAAGCACAAACATTTGCTGGCGGATTTTGAGAACATCAAAGCACAAACATTCGCTTGATTTCCGCCAGAAATCAACACCTGAAACACGAGATCTCAAAATGCCAGAAAATTCACAAGAAACAATCCGAATGACCGGAAACTGGAAAAAGAACACAGAAACGTTGAAAAACACCTAAAATAGATCAAGAGAAGGGAGGAATCACCTGAGAGAGAGAGAGAGAGAGAGAGAGAGAGAGAGGAGAGAGAGAGAGAGAGATCTCTAGAAAAAGCCTCGAAGAAGATCGAAATCGGCGGTGTAGTAGAAGAAGAAAATATCAAAATCGGCGAGATTCGAGGTTCGAGAGAGAGAGTGTGTGTGTGGGAGAGAAAACCCTATAAATGAGAGGGAGAATGAGTGACGGAGAGTATATATGGAGACGTTCGGATCATCGGTGGAATCGACGAAAATCTCTTTACTCTGTTTTGTTTTCTGAAAGGTGGTAGAAACGAGGAAAGGCCTTTTCGAGAAAAACTTTGCTACACTGCCCGAGTGTGATGGATGATACGCAAGGACTTGAAATTAGTCAAAAATTGCACACGTGGCTTAAAAGTAGCCAAATTCAACAGCCCATAGACCAAAGCAGCTTTTTTGAATACCTGACTAAAATCGGATTACGCACCGAGTAACTCAGGAAGCTTTTATCGTACTGAATAAACGATTTTTGTGACGTAGTCTACTTGCAGTTTGAATATGCTTCATTTAGGGGGATCAGGCCTGAAATTATCTGATAAAATGGATGGACTGAGTAGATAAAATACATGAATCACGGTGGCCTCACAGAATTTAGTTCGTCCTACCCCACTATGCATAAGTGAACAATTATTGTACATTTAAAATGAAAATAAAAATAAAAACCAAAATCAACAGCCTTTATTCCACAAATCAGAGAATTAAAGGTTTTGTTCGGCCAAATGGACCATGGGATTTTTTACTTGGAAATCTATTCAGTTATATAAAGAGAGAGGAATACTCACTGGTGCACCTCCTTACTTGAGCACCCGTGGGCACCTCTGTACACGTATTATGGGCATGGAATTTGAATGGTTAACGCGATGTGGCAGCCCTTGAAATATATTAAGCCCAACAACTTCCAGCCTGGTATAAAACTGTGGTGGGCCATGACAAAAGGAAACCGTTTCCATTCTTGATTTGTATTTCTCTTTGTTATGCCCACTAGAGTTTTGGATCAGGTTGTAAATTGAGCTCATAGAGTTTCAAGAGGTGCCACATCACATGGACCGTTCAAATTTTGTGCCCATGACACATGTGTAAAGGTACATATGGGTGCTCATATAAGATGGTGTGCGGCTGATCATTCTTCATATATATAGAGATAAATAGAGGAAGGCTCACATGGGCACCTTCTCATGTGAGCACATATGCGCAACTTTGCATATATATTATGGGCATAGAATCTGAATGGTCAATGTGATGCGGCACCCCTTGAAACTTAACAAGCCTAACCTTCAGCCCGATACAAAATTCTAGTGGGCTATGGCAAAAGGATATTATTTTGCATCTCTTTGTTTTGGCCCAATTAAAAGTTGTGGATCAGGCTAAAAGTTGGGGCGGCGAGGTTTCAAGGGGTGCCGCATCATGTGGACCATTCGAATTCTGTGGCCATGACATATGTGCAAAGGTGTGCACAAGTGCTTATGTAAGGTATGCAAGTGAGAATTCCTCTCTCCATATATATATATATATATATATGTGTGTGTGTGTGTGTGTGTGTGTGTGTGGTTCTCACGAGAACTCGTGAAAACCTTTTTAGAGCTCGTCAATGGGCTCAAAATTTGAACTATCCATGTGACGTAGCATCTCATGAAACCCTTGGGGCCTGACTTTTACCCTTATCCATAACTTTGGTGGGCCATGACAAAAATGAAACTATTTCCTCCCTAGATTTGTCTCTCTCTTTTGTCATGGCCCACCTAACTTTTGGATAAGGGTAATAGTTGGGCCTCAGTGATTTCATGGGGTGTTGCATCATGTGGACAGTTCAAGTTTTGAGCCCACATCATGTATGTGGAGTTTTGAAAAAGTTCTCACCAGGTGCACAGGTGAGCATTCCTGTCTCTATGTATATATATCATCTCTCTCTCTCTCTAGAAAAATATTATTTTTCAACAAAAGTTTCTATATCCTAACTTTTTTCTTATTACATTAGGTTAAATACTAGCTATGTCACAAAAAATTGCTGGTACTATGTAGGATCAACTCGTTGGATTTGAGTAGATGAGAAGTAATTAGGTTTTGTATGTCTACATTTATGAATTGAAACCATTCTTCCGTTGGTATTACATGGCTACACAAGCGATAAGTGTGGAAGTGTAGTATGTGTCCTGAGAATGATTAGTCATTTGTAATTGAACCCATACGATTAATTAGGGCCAAGACTATTTTGGGAACATAAAAATGAGAAAGAGGTGACTACATTTATCAAGAGCACATCTTTCAATGCAATGTCAAATTCGTTTTACACCACTGATCATGAAACGAAGATTATGAGGAAGTTTTGGAAATCAATCTAAGCAAAATACACGCCAGAAGAGGTAGACAACGAGATACTCTTATTAAGTCAGGGGTGCACATGGAACCGGTAAACCGGACCAGAATTGATCAAACTGCACGGTTTAGTCTAGTTCTAAAGCGCACAAGTTCTAATTCCGATTCCAAAGATCAAAGAGCCGGTTAGTTGGTTTTGGTTCTCGGTTTAGGGTTATGTAGAACCGAACCTTGGATCTAAATTTGGAACTGGACCGCTCAGTTAATAAATATTTTAATTTTAATTTTTTTAAGCAAAAAAAGTAAAAAGTTATAATTTAAATAATAATAAAAAAGTCCGAATCTTTCTTTATTCTCCCCTTCTTTCATGGCCTCTCTCTGTCTCTCAAGAACCATGCAATTGGACTGAATTATATTTTAAAAAATCATGCAATTGGGCTGGATTATAAAACAAACCATGCAATTGGATTGGATTATAAAAAGCCTAAAACCGTAGAACTAAACCAGAACCGAACTGGTTTTTTAAGGTCCAGTTCCGATTTGGTTCTAGGGTGCAAATGGTCCGATTCCAATTCTTGTTTTCCTGGAACCATTGAGAACGGTTCAATTTTGCTTTCACCCTAGAACCAGACTGAACCGAACGGTGTGCACCCCTACTTTAAGCTGATTTTTGGATCATAAAATGTTCTGAGTTATAAAATTATAATTGTAAAAATATACAAGCATCCAATAATTATTTTAAAAATTATAATTCAAAGGTACTAACCTTAATGAATACTTCCAAGTTTCAACGAGGCCAAGTTACTGCCAGCATGGAAAGATCGTCAAAATTTCTAAAATACAAGAAAGTCTAGGAATGCTCCAAGGTTGTTGTGTTTGGTGGGTGTTGCTTTGATTTTGCAAGAAGAAAACAAGTTTCTGGGGTTAAGAGTTGTTGTACTTGTATTTATTTCCTAGGGATTGATTTGCTGGCAACCTTCTCTCAAGTATGGAGCTGTCATTAGGGGTGCGACTTGGGCGGGTTGGGTTAGGTAGAGGGTTAACCTGAGCCCGACCTCACCTCAAGAGGACCCAAGCATCAACCTGACACAACCCGAATTCCTCTTTCTCAACCCAAGACTGACCCAATCCAACTTGACTCGACCCAAAACGCACGGCTGAATGAGGTGGTTGAGGGTCAGCAAGATGGACCTTTTTCTCATCACAGGGAAGATTATCTGGAGTTTGATGCCTTTCTCCATTAGTTGGAGAGTTTGGAAGGAGAGGGACCATTGGATCTTCAACAGCATTGTGTTGTCAGTGGAAGATAATAGTAGAAGAGAACTCAACTGAAGATGACCCTGAAAACAGTGGCCTCATCTTGAAGATCACCCTTCTCAAAAATCGGGTGATCGGCTCAATTTGTGGGCCACACCTGGTTGTTGAATCAGACCCTTGGTTGTCCATCAATTCCAAAGGTGTGGACCATCTGATATGCAGATCAGAATGATTATTGTGAAGGATGGTCTTAGGGGCGTCAAGGGTCCGGGTGCACCCAACAGGAACCTGAGCCCGGTCCAACATGGGCAAGGTATGGGTGTAGATAAGTAGGTGTAGGGGGGTAGGGGGGGTGGAGGAGTACAAATGTTTTCACCACATTGCTGTGAGACGTGGATTGCATGGTGACCCTGCCACCACAGACCTCCATGGTAGAGGGACTCTGTGGGGCCCACCATGATGTATATTTTATATCCACACCATCCATCCGTTTTGCCAGATCATTTTAGATCAGGAGCCCAAAATTGAAGCATAACGAAAGCTCAAGTGGACCACACCACGAAACGGTGGGGATTGAACGCCTGCATTGAAAACTTTCTGGGGCCACAGAAGTTTTGGATCAAGCTGATATTTGTGCTTTCCCTTCATACAGGTCAGTGCGACCTTATAAACAGGTTGGATGGCAAAAAAACATCAACGTGGTCCTAGAAGATTTCAACTATAGATGTCATTATCCCACTGTTTCTGTGGTGTGGTCCACTTTGAGCTTTGCATATCTTAAATTTTCTGGGTTCATCGCTCACGGTGGGCCCCACAGAGTCCTGCCACCACACAATCTGCAACCATTGTGCAAACAATATCTCCACCTAAACTTTAATTTGTAGACATTTGTTGAAACAGGACACTTTTACCAATCCGATAAATAGATTATCAAACGAGCATACTTTTTTTTATGTAGGGGTGCACACGGGTCGGTTCGGTCCGGTTATGGGGTGAAACTAGAACCGAACCGTTCCTAACGGTTCCACCATTTTTAGAACCGGAACCGAACTATTGGTACCCGGGAACCGAACCGTGAAAAACGGTTCGGTTCTGGATCGGTTCCACAGTTCTAGCCTTACTGGGAAAATCCAAAAAAAAAAAAAAAAAAAAAAAAAAAAAAAAAAAAAAAAAACCCTCTATCAACTAAATTAAGCCCTCGCCTCTCTAGGCTAGTCCACCTCTCTGTAAAAGAAAATCCTTACCTGCATGATTTTCAGGCCTCAAAATTAAATGGAAGCACCTCTCTGTTTTCTGGCCCATCTCAAGATACAAAATTTCAATGGAAGCCCGCCAGAGCTTGGAATCTGCAACATGTTTATGGCTGTAATGGGCCACACTCAGGTCTAATACCAGAGGCAATCGATAGATATTTACTAGTGCAAAACCGATGTGCAGGTTCAAAGGTGTTGACGCCACAATCAAGCCCATCAGATTCTCTTCAAAGAAACTGACTGATCTGGGCTTCAAATTCCAGTATACCATGGAGGATATGTACAATGGGGCCATCCAATCATGCCGAGAGAAAAAGCTGATACCACTTAAAACAAAGAGGCTGGACCCATTTCTGCTAGAGACGGCGAGAGATAGAGAGAGAGAGCAGGAAGGGGCGGGCGGCAGCAGAGTAGCGAGTAGAGAGTCCAGAGACCTCTGGGGTTATATATATATAGTCAAGGCACGGTTTGACGGTCTGGATCGACGGTTCGGGTAATGGTTCGGATCTACGGTTCGGGCCACGGATCGGATCAACGGTTCGGTTCAACAGTTTGGTACGGTTCTACACAACCTTAAACCGGAACTGATCCGTCTCCAACGGTTCTCCAAATTTTGGAACCGGAACCGGAACCGGTGCTATCTAGAACTGAACCAAACCGGACCGATCCAACAGTTCCGGTCCGGTTCCATGGTTCTACCGGTTCGATGTGCACCCCTATCTGCACAACCTTAAACCGGAACCCATCCGTCTCCAACAGTTCTCCAAATTTTGGAACCGGTGTTATCTAGAACCGGACCAAACCGGACCGATCCAACGGTTCCAGTCCAGTTCCACAGTTCTACCGGTTCGATATGCACCCCTAATTTTATGTATTCTTGAAGAAAACCTCCTTTTTTTTTCCACTTCAAAAACCTTTTGAGTTAACATTACAAGTTTTCTTTATCTCAATTAATAAATGAATATCCAATACCCTAATGGGCACACCAACACCCAATAGGGTAGGGGTACGGTTACTGATTTTAAGACATGGACATGGATAATGGTATAGGTAAACCCGACCCGACCCCAATCCGACCCATTGACAGCCCTAGCCAGTCTTCATGGTAGGGCCTACTGTTTTTCATCAAAATGATATCATACACAAGTGGCATGCTGGCAGGTAAGATGGAGCAGCCCCGCAAATCAGGTACATAGCCTGCATCTGACCAGCTCAAGAAGGAATAGAATGCTGAAAAAAATAAATCCTTACAAGAAGTGGTCAGAATATAATCCAACAGGCCACCCCATGTGTGGAGTGTGGACCATGACAAAGATATCAGTGAGATAATCACAAACAGTTCATTTGAGTAAAACCAAAGTCAACTGGTTCTTATGTCATTCTTTTTGGCGCCCGGGTATGTTCTCAATTGGCAAAGCCTCACATCCGAACTCCCAACTCTAAAATCACCAATTGATTCAGCCTGCCTTTGGACCATGGCCCGCACATAGGGTGTTGTCCAGTGGAGTACTCCCGATCTCGCATACAAGCCAGCAATGTGTAAGTAAATTTTGTGAAAACGAGCACTCTTCTGCAAAACATTCCTTGATTTCTCGTCGACCACCTGTCTGAATGAAGAACTGCAAGGAAATTATCAGATAAAACACCAAACAATCCATTCATTGGAATAAATTTTCAAATTTGCTTCTGAATTTTACAAGCCACTATAAGATCTAGTCCTTGTGATATCTGCACCCTAAAACATGTGAACAACCCTTTCATATTTCCATCCTTTTACAGAGGGAAAAGAAATTTTTAAATAACCCCCACCACCTGTCCTCCCAAAATTGACATAGACGGTGCAAGCCCTGGGCCACCCACCCTCAGCTCCTGCCCCCCAACTCGAATTTCAGCAAATCATCGATTTACATGGGGGCGAAACACAGCACGCGGTTGCATCAACAGGTGGAGGCATATATAAATAATCTCACGAGCCTGTGCTCATGGCAAGCACTCGGCCGACTGGCTTCAACTAGCTCGGATTTCCTGGATTTGATTGGCCACCGTTTCCTTCATAGAGGACCGGCGTGGATGGTGGACCCGAATTGATGCCGTTCATCTTTATAGCTGTAGAGTGGGGATCTCTTGGCACACTTGTGATTTTTGTGGGCTCGGGGAATTTCACTGGAGGCTTTTCAGGAGAAGGCGGCTGCTGCTGCTGCTGCAATTCCATATGCCTTAAAGACGGAACATCACCTCTGCAGTATCTGTGCCACATATTTCTGTATGTCGCCTCCAGCCCCAGAGCGAATTGTGGTCCATTGCAGACCGGGGACTTCAACATGAGCTCACGAAGACCCAACCGGAGGTTCGAAAGGGCTGTGATGTCGGATGCCAATTCCAGTGCCAAACGGACATACTCATCTTCGGTTTTGGCAATCAGATGTGGTAGCCCTGCATTCATAATTTAGACAACCCGTTCATGTCTGCTGATTGCTAAGGCATGTACTTTACTACTTTGGGCAGGAATGCTATAGCTATAAGCTCTCTTCAAAATTCCGAACATTTCAGTAACAGCAAAAGCATAAGCACTACCAGAGTGTATGCTGACACAGGAATGACACCACACTAACGACATGCACATGCTCGCATTGCAAATTGGGAATTTCATTGTGTGAATGAAACACATTCATGATACATGAAATTCAAGGGGCACGATGCTTGTCGTTACATCAAAATGGGGCCCATGGTTCATCAATTCAGACTTGATGAAAGACTAACTGATGGTAGATGCCCCAAAAATCTATCAGATTTAGACATCCTAGATATCCAATCTTTGGCCCTTTTCCAGACTGGCTGAATTTTTTTTCTTTTTCTAAACGGTTTTATTTACAGACCTATGTTGAAGAGTTAGGATCTCTCAACTTATATCTCTGTAATTGATTGTATGATTTATATCTGCCCTCCTTGCTGGGACCAATCAGATCAACAGTCTAGAACACCAACCCATGGTCCCAATTGCAAGGACTGGCATGTCAGGACACTTTGCTTTGTTGCACCAGGATAATACAATTCCTCTCATAATAAAGATGATTATTCAAGGGCCTAGAATTATCTAACAAGGACAATGTCATGTTAGACATAAGGAATGCAAGTTGGATATGAGAATGTGTATCCGGCTTAGGAGAAAGTCAACATTTAACAATCAAATAACAAAACAAAACAAATTCATAAATAGAAGACAAATGTGAAGGATGAATGCCTAGCTGCTTTGGCCTTCATTCCCACCACATGATGATCCAAAACATTTATTGAGAAGAAACCCATCATGCATGGGCCACATCATAAAAATCCCACTGATTATGGATCACCACCTATACAAAGGTGAACTAGAAACAGTTTTTTCGAATCTCCGCTTCTAGCACAATTGCACACGGACTGTCAAAACTCTATCAGTGCAATCCTTTTCATGTAGCCCATCTACTGATGAACAGTCTGAATTAGCATTTGGTAGGGCAGGAGCAAGCAGCTTGTGTATTTTTCTAGGAGTGCACATCCTCACACTTCTATAAATAGAGATCTAGAATGGAATATCCAGATTTTTTTTTCCGTGAAGTCAAAGTTGATAGAACATGGCATCGTTGTAGAAAATCATTTCAGATACGAATGGGAAAAGGAAATCAAACCTTCACAGTTTATCATGGTTTTACAAAACTAAGGTTGGACCAACTAATTCCTATTTTCTTTTGAAATTTTACTAGAAAAACGAGAGAAAACTACAACAAGTGGAGGGGAATAGAGGAGCCACTCCCTTGGCTAACCTCATTCACATCCCTCCAAAAAATTTAGAGAATACAGCTATCCCATTTCAAGAAAGAGCTCCAATTTCTGAAAGGCATAGTTCAATTTCTGACAAGTGACAACACAGATTTGTGTTGGAAAACCAATTAATGGCATTGCAAGTCTCCTTCAATGACTTAAGTACCCAAAAAAGAAACCAAGGGCCAAGATCTCCGCCTCATCAAGTCTTGCCTCACACACAGATGGGAGAAGGCTATCAAGATGCCTCCCTTGTCATACCTCAGCAACAATACCAGAAGTGTGGGGTTTTCCAATAGAGCACCAATAAAGATTGAGCTCAAGGGGACCATCCAGAGGCAGCTACCATCAAATGTTTAATTTTACTTTGGGTCCCTCCACTACCAATTGCCAACTTCCAATCCTTAACTAAAACAATCGAAGAGACGGCCCTAACCCAACTGATGAGCAAAGGGATTCTCTTATTTTCAATAACTTCTCATGGACACAACATTGCCAAACATCCTCCCATCTCTTTCTTAGCAAAAGCCCCACATGCTAGCCTTCAACACTGTTTTCCATAATATATTGCCTCCAGTTCCATAAGGCCCCCCACCCAACCCTTAACTCCCCCGAAAAGCTGTTAATGGCCCACTCAAATTCCAAAAAGAGAACAGAAATGATTTAATAGCTCTCTCTAGCCAAAGAGCAATGGATAAAGAAATAGATCTTCAATACTGCATAGCACACTATCAAAACTGAAACATGAGTGGGGCATGACGAAGCCCTACAAGTTTTCTTGAAACTGATTGAATACTTGAGTTATTCAGGTCAAACGATTGTGAATGGTTTTGAGTTTTCAGGTCTTGAGTACTTGATTGACAAATATATGACATCATAAAGATGAGTAACCCCAAGCTGAAACAAGTTCAATCGCCTCAATGAGTTCTTTTACTTCTTTTTTTTCCTTTTTCCTTTTTTTTTTTTAAAAAAAAAATTATTTTCATAGCACACTATCAGAACTTGAAACATGAGTGGGGCATGATGAAGACCTACAAGTTTTCTTGAAACTGATCGAATACTTCAAGTTATTCAAGTCAAAAGATTGTGAATGGTTTTGAGTTTTCAGGTCTCAAGTAATATATGACCTCATAAAGATGAGTAACCCCAAGCTGAAACGAGTTCAATGCGCCTCAATGAGTTCTATTACTTTTTATTTTTCCGTTCTCTTTTTTCTTTTTTCTTTTTTCTTCTTTTCTTTTTTTACAAGACCACCATTAAACCAGAAGTTAAAAGCAAATTGAATTCCAAATGCAAAGAGCCTGAAGATCTCTTTTGCCAATGCATTGACAGCAGAGTTGGCCTCTCTTCCTATGTGGACAAACAAAATGTTTAGCCAGAAGGCGAGAGCCAAATTTCATTGAAGATAAAGCGTAACTCCCATGGCTCAATTTCTACATTTTTGCCCCAATTAATTACGTTGATTAAATCACCTTACACACCGACACCCCAATAAACTTACTGCTGTCTTAGGAGTTATGACTACAAGCACTATTCCCAGAGAAATAGTACCCAAATAAAACATGTGAATGCAACCACCTTCATGCCTGAGGAACCCATTGATATCAAATGGGCACAGATTACCTATGGAAGCACCACAAAATTCAACTCCAAACCCCAACCATGGCCAAGTAGCAACAAGTCATCAGTTTGTCAAGCACCAGAGCACTCAATGCAACAGAATCAGTCACTATATCTGATATGCTTGAAATCATGGCATCGGGTCACAACTCGCCCGAGTCAGGGATGAATTAGCCCAACTTGTCCGAGTCATCGAGCAAATCGAGGGGTGGCTCGTGGTGTCAAACAGGATCGGGTCCGACTGAGTCCAAGTTGATTCAGACAAGTCACACAGGACTCGTGCTGGTCTCAGAACCATGATGATGACAAACGGCAATATCTTTTCGAAGATTGATTTGAGTGGTTACCATTAGATAAGGATCCAACCAGGAGAAGAATGGAATATTGCATTTAAGCCGAAAGGTGGGCTGTATAAATGGTTAGTCATGCCCTTAGTGGCACGAGCCTTCTAAATAGGTCACTCCCAAATCCCAACACAAATCCCACTTCAGACTCTCGCTCCGATTCCCCCTTCCTAAATATATATCCTCATTTAAATTTTGAAACGGATGTTTCCTCGCTCTTGAACCCAAATCTATTGTCACTTTGCTTCACATATTGTGAAACTATAGTCATGTACTTTGGACTAGCCAATTCACCTAGCAACTTCATGAGTGTTATGACATAAGACAGGCAGTATTGATGACATCAAATTGCATGGAACATAAGGAAGTTGCTTGCATCTAGATCGAGAGTCAAGTTGCTAAGTGTGCCCATCTCTGGAGGGGAGACCAGGGATCGAATCCCACTAGTATAATAATGAGGAAAAAATGGTTATAAGTAGTTGCTCACCGACTTTGCTGAGAAGACTGACACCAACATTATGGGCATGCACTGAACCTGCCATAGTAACACATGGAACCCCCATGTACAAGGACTCACAGGTAGTAGTCGTTCCTGCATATGGAAATGTGTCCAAGCTGAATGGAAAAAGATAAATAAAACTTAGCATGCTGGAGTAAGAAATAAACTATCAAAAATTAACATACTTTGCACTTTTCAATGGGAAACGGAGACAATGTATGCAGAGTATCACTCCAATTTATCAGTCAAATAACATATGCACACAACAGGAGGTTGAAACTTCTTGCTGGAATTTACTTTTTAATACTTCTGCAATACAATGAAGATAAAGTTTACTTTTTAATAACTAAGATAGATTTACTTTCCTGCATGATTTTCTCCAAGTTCTAAGCAAATTTAAACAGCCAAATTGTGTTCTTGTAGCCATGCTTTTGATTCTCAGCATATCCATAGGAAAGAAAAGGATTACACTTGAACACATACCAAAGAAAGAAGATGAATAAGAAAGTGGAGGGGAAGCAAGATCATCTGCTAATGCATTAAGCAGTTGTAATTTAGGAACTACACATACGAATAGGAATGACTTATGATTTCTCAAAATAAGTCCTGCTACATCCTGATATGCCAATGAGAATCAAAATCACATTCCCTTCTTTCGCATTTCATTACTTACAAGAATCAATGCAGTCATCATTAGTGCCAAATTGAGTAAGCCTATATGGGTAGGTGTTGAATATAACATATCCCATGATATATCAGATTCAGTAGGTTGACACGTGCTTAACATCAATAAACATGCAATAAGTTCGATAAATATTCAAATTCCAAGTCCCAACACAGCAAGAACACAAGATAGCCAGATGTTTTTTAAAAAAAGAAATGCAGGCACATGCAGAACCCAAATCTACAAAACCAATGAAAAGGATTGCATGCACAAGGTTATCGTTGTCATTGATTCCTGTTAGCTTCTCTTTGGGTTATTCTGTGGATTTGTATGGGAATTCGTCACTGAATTTTCACTCTGAAACTCTCTAATTCATTGTGTTGGTAGTTGAATTCTCACAACTGTTACATAAGAAAGAGATGAAGGAGGGAGAGACAAATAGAACAATTCTCTCTTTAAGTTTTTTGTTCTTTTTATTATTATTATTATTATTATTGGTCGAATAGAAAAGGCATACCCATGCAGTGATGCTTAGACAAAAAGGCTTCAATGCCGAATTGAAAATGGAGGCACTTATTCACTGATTCATACAACTTAAATTAAAAACAGTATAGTAAATACCATTATAAATTGAGATACCTATTCTATGCAGGTCGGTGCATAAGTGCAGCACAAAAATGTTTTACATGTATGGTCTACCTACTAACAAGGGCTTTCTAACTTTCACCTGATATCCATAAGGGAGTATGCTTGCATGTGATCATGGTTGAGTAGGATTAGTGGCAGAAGATCAACACGAAGTGATTCCAGCCCCAACTGCTCCAATGTCGAAAGAAACCTTTGCCTTACACTATCACAACTGAAGGGTTTGCACTTTACCACAAGCCGTGAATTTGGAACAGCACATAATATCTTTGCCCAAACTTGCAAGACTTTTGGTGTTATCTGGAATTATTGAAGCAAGATTCTCAGTCCACTTACCTCAAAGAATAAAAAAAAAAATATCTAACAAGATAGTCCAATACCTTAGCAAGATTGTTGAAGCTCCCAAAAGTAATGAACCCATTAGAAAGGGCAGGGGTTGGGGAAACAGGCCCTGCTTCCGGAGAAGGCGTATAGCAAAGAAAACAATCAGGTAAACGAACTAACTCCTCAACATGCCTGCCAAATGATAACATGATCATATGCAAATATACATACTTTAATCCAGAAACTTTATTTTATATAAGAATAACTCAAATGCATATAAACGGAAATGCTGTGTGATAAAATAGAATGAGAAGTGAAACGCAACATACTTTTGCCTCGTATCAGGAGGGTCAGCCAATGAATCAGTGATTCTATAATCAATGGTAGGCAAACCAGTTGTGTTTGGATATCCAATCCATGTTGCCTGCAAGCAGAAAGAAAAAAGGACTAAATTTTGATTGCACGCGAAATGGACCTTAGCAATTCATAAATGGTTAACTAAGTTTTGATCTAACACACCCAGAATTTTAAAATGCTGCAAATCATGACAGTGAAAAAATGAAAAAAAACCATTGAGCATCTCATCAAGATTAAATCTAAAACATAAAAGAGATGTCATGGTTCATACAAGCTCGACTCAATTGAATAATATACTTTGGGAAGTTCACATGGCAACTCTGAACATGGAGTGCTATGGCCACTGTCATTACTACCTTATCTGAATCATACTCCCTCCACTATGGGAAAATGGGCCCATTTATCAGGTGGCTCCCATCATGTACGTTCATGGGCCCAAAAATCAGGCCAGCACAGTCATCATGTGGGCTGCATGTGCATGTTAAATGTGAGAAAATAGAAGGGTGAACTAGACAAAAGAGGAAATTAGTTGGGGATAAAAGTCAAGGGGTCCATGACAAAGAGAAAGGGAAAGGCAGCTTTTCTTCCGTAGATGGCAAAACAATGGGAGAAGGCAAAATGGGATCTCACCACCTCTATATTTGTAAATGTCAAGTGATTGAAGGTTAGATAATGGTTGAAGAAGAGTTGTCTTCCTTCCAACACCTCCCTGAATCATGTTCCTTTTGTTCTTTCTTTTTAAAGAAAAAAAAAAAAAGCAACTAGAATATATTTAAAAATTAAAAATTAAAAAAGAAAAAAGAAAAAGAAAAAGAGGAGTACAAAAAAGGGACTACTGAGATACCAGAGCCAAGGCTACAAGCCAAGAAACAGGAAATTAAAATCTTTAAGACCCGGAACAGCAACCGCCCATTCTATTAATAATTTTTTAGCCTTAAGGCCCACAGATTGCGGCGAGGAGTGAGAGTTGTTAAAACATTTGTCGTTCCGCTCCTACCAAACCGCCCACCAGATGACGAGGATAGACATTCTCCACACCTGTGATCTGATTTTGCCCATCTTGAATCCATGCCAATAAGCGAGCATGGAAGAAGCGGTGGCCGGGGTACACCCGCTGATATTAAAACTTTTAAAGAAATCGAAGCAGATCTGGGAGATAAAGGGACAGTGGACCAGAAGGTGGTCAACTGATTCCTCGTCGGCCATACGACATAGGCAGATATTGACGAGTTGCATTCCTTTCTTCTTCAGATTGTCGATTGTTAAGATCCGATTCTTTACCGCCAGCCAGCCAAAACAAATGAATTTAAGGGGGGCAAGATATCTCCATATGAAAGGAGTGGCCTGAGGAGGGAAGGGGGGCGATGACTGCATAGAGAGATTTAACCGAAAAGTGGGAGGATTTGTCCTTCAACCATATGATTCTGTCAGGGTCAGACTGAGTCGGGATCACCCTTGAGAGACATTCTAGAAGTTGTACATAGTCGCTGACCTCCCAGTCTTGGAGATTTTTGTTGCACGAGATGTCCCAGACTAATCCCGATTCGGACATAGAATAGAAGGAGGCGATAGGACTATTTTCTCTACAGTCAAGTTGTAGATAGTCGGGAATCTATCCTTTAACGTTGTCTCCCCCAGCCAGAGGTCTTCCCAGAATCGAATCGCCGACCCGTTCCCTAGGACGAACCCAATGTTCTCAACAACAGCTTTTTTGGTACGGAGAATCCCTCTCCAGATGTAAGAGGCTCTATAGGCGGAAGAATCTTTGGTCCACCACCCTCCCAGAGAATGCCCATATTTTCCTTTGGACTATGATATTCCATAAAGCGTCTTGTTCCACACCCAAACGCCAAGACCATTTGCCTAGAAGGGCACCATTCATTGCTTTCAAGTTCCTGATACTCGCGCCTCCTTCCCGAAAGTGATTGCAAACTTCCTGCCAATCTAAGAGGTGGAATTTCTTTTGGCTTTCCTTGCCGCACCACAAGAAGTCCCTTCGCAAATTATCTATCCGGCGCAAAATGGA
The DNA here is from genome assembly GCA_021015155.1 of Magnolia officinalis. Lineage (NCBI taxonomy): Eukaryota > Viridiplantae > Streptophyta > Magnoliopsida > Magnoliales > Magnoliaceae > Magnolia > Magnolia officinalis. The sequence goes on along the minus strand of JAJHSJ010000006.1, from coordinate 93,336,602 downwards.
GGAGGGACATGAAGTATATGGGTATATTGGATAGAGCAGCTTTAATGAGGGTGAGCCTTCCTCCCAAAGATAGATTACTTGCACTTCCATCTAGCCAGCATCTTCTGGACCTTCTCGATAACCCTGTCCCACATGGAGAGCGGAGGGGGGCCATAGACGAGAGGGAGACCCACAAACGTCGTCGGGAAGGAAGCAACTGAACAGCCCAAGGACTGAGCATAATCAGATAGATCTTGCTCAGAAATGTTGACGCCCATAACCTTAGATTTAGCCATATTTATCCTTATACTCGAAACTGCTTCAAAACATTTTAGAGCTGTGTGGAGATTGGAAATGTAGACTGGATCTGCTTCAGCCATGATTAGAGTATCATCTGCGAATTGAATATGTGATATCGGAGCAGAAGTACCCGGCATAGATATTGTCAGATTTGCTCAATGACCCCCAATCGAGTGGTCCTTTTCTTATATAGAAATCATTTTCCCTACTTACAATATATCCTTTAATTACAGCATAACAGCAGCATCTATATCCCCTAATTACAGCATAACAGCAGCATCTATATCCCCTAATTACAGCCCTTAATTACAGCATAACAACAACATCTATATCCCCTAATTACAGCATAATATCTCATAATTACAGCATCTATATCCCCTAATTACAGCATAACAGCAACATCTATATCCCCTAATTACAGCATAATATCTCCTAATTACAGCAGCATCTATATCCCCTAATTACAACATCTATATCCCCTAATTACAGCCCTTAATTACAGCAATATATGGTACAACAATATATGGTAGGTTTGTTGTCTGTCCTACTAACATCTCTCGAAATGCACCAAAAAAAAAAAACTGCAAACCACAACCCACACCCAAGAAACCAGAAAACCAGAGCCTAGAACCACGAAGATTGGACCAAAGACAAGGTTGCAGAGAGTGGCTCTGATACCATGTCAGATTTGCTCAATGACCCTCAATCAAGTGGTCCTTTTCTTATATAGAAATCATTTTCCCTACTTACAATATATCCCTTAATTACAGCATAACAGCAGCATCTATATCCCCTAATTACAGCCCTTAATTATAGCATAACAACAGCATCTATATCCCCTAATTACAGCCCTTAATTACAGCATAACAGCAACACCTATATCCCCTAATTACAGCATAATATCTCCTAATTACAGCAGCATCTATATCCCCTAATTACAGCATCTATATCCCCTAATTGCAGCCCTTAATTACAGCATAACAGCAACATCTATATCCCCTAATTACAGCATAATATCTCCTAATTACAGCAGTATCTATATCCCCTAATTACAACATCTATATCCCCTAATTACAGCCCTTAATTACAGCAATATATGGTACAACAATATATGGTAGGTTTGTTGTCTGTCCTACTAACAGATATGCCTCTAAGAATACCAGCGTTTTGACCCTTAAGCAACATCTAAGAGAGGGCTTCTCCAATCGTAAGGAAAAGGAGGGGAGATAGAGGGTCTCCCTGGCGTAGACCTCTCGAGGAAGAAAAGAATCCCTTTGGAACTCCGTTGAGGAGGACCGAAAAGTGGGCCGATTCAACACAAGCCTTGATCCATCTTCTCCATTTATCACCAAAACCCATACGGAGAAGCATATAATGTAAAAACTCCCAATCGACGTGATCGTAAGCCTTCTCGATGTCGAGCTTGCATTATAAACTTCTCTGACCAGATCTGTGACAGGAGTGTAGCACTTCGTTTGCTATCAATGCGCCATCGATAATCTGCCTGCCCTTTATGAATGCATTCTGATATTTGGATATCAATTTTCCCATAACTGTAGCGAGCCTTGTAGACAGAACTTTAGCCAAAATTTTGTAAGGGCTGCCAATGAGGCTGATGGGCCTGAAATCGGATATCAATTTTCCTTTTGTTCTTTCTTGTCCTTATTCTCTTTCCGAAAATGCAAGTTACTACATCTCTTATAAGTCTATACAAGAAGAACCATATGATCCTCCGCTAAGATCATGTAATGATGTCATTCAGTCAAGTTTGTACATGAGGGCCCATGATTCTTTGACGTTGACCATTGATCTGATGGACCCTTCGTGTGTGGACCACGACCCAAAAGAATCCTTGATGAGACAATGTCAGCACTAGATCCATTGCCGGAAAGTTTAAGTAGAACACGTTACAGCCTGTGGGTTTTGTTGGGTTGTTTTGGGTTTCAATGGAGAGAGAGAGAGAGAGAGAGAGAGAGAGAGGTGTGTGTGTGTGTGTGTCAGCGAGGTAATGGCGGTGTTTTCTTTGGTGCATTTCAAGAAGAGGGGAAGCTTGGGAAGGATAACAGGCGGAGTGCTCAAAATTTCTGGGATGTGAATTTTGTTGGGTTTTGTGGGTCTGTCCAGTTTCAATGGTGAGAGGAAGACAGAATGAGTGAGGTGGTGGTGGTGGTGATCGGTTTCTTGCATTTGTTAGGAGCATTTTGGTTAGAAGTGGAATAGAGGAGTAAAGGGGGCTATAATCCGATGGAATATGATGTTTAAATCAACTGCATTTTGGGGATAAAAATTTTGTTAGGGTCTCGTTGATTGAGATGGAAGGGCAAAAGACATGAAGATTTTGGCCAATATGACTACTCTGGATTTTTGCATTACAGAGATGAAAACAAGGTGTGCAAAATCAGTTACATATCAGCCGTAACGGCCGACGCATAACAGTAACGACGGTTACCGTTACATGATACGAGGTTGAAACGAGGTCCAAAAAAAAAAAAAAAAAAACAGCAACGGCTGTAACAATCGTTACGCATAGTAACCCTAAAAGAAAACAGGAAAAAAAAATACATGATTCTTCTTTTCTTCTTCTTCCACTGTTGCCAGTTTGTGAAATGTGATCGCATATTCGCATGTGCAAATTTCCATATGCGGATCGATATGCCGTGATGGCATATGCGATCGCATATGCAACATATGCGATGATATGCCATCGCATACAGCATAAGCAATCACATATCTGCCAACAGTAAGAGATCTGACCATTCACACTTTTTTTTTTTTTTTTTGCAAATAAAATAAAATAAAATAAAATAAAAAAATTGCATATAAAAAGGAATCCAAACCTCCTCCATTTGCAACATTATCACTCCAACTCTCTTTTACTCTTTACATTCTTACTTCCAAGTGTCATTATAATCTCTCTCTTACATAGTTCCTAGTTCCAATCAAGTTCCTACTTCTCTACAAGATTAAAGCAAGAAGATCAATCAAGAAGAGAAGTTTCTCTCTCTTGGAAGATCAAGATTCAAGGAAGATTCAAAATTCAAGCATTCTCATTCTACATTTCTCTCTCTCTCTCTCTCTCTTACATACAAAATCCTAACCCTGTTTTTCTTTTTGACTCGTTCATTCCTATCTATATCTCTTCATTCATTCATTTTAAAGATTCTAGAATCTACGATTCTACATACTACATACATACAATCTAGTTCCCACTACATTTTGTCTTTTACATTCTAATATTCTATTTCATCTTCGTTCATTCTAATTTCTAGACTACATTCTTCCTCTAGTCTCTACATTCAATTCATTCATTCATTCATTCTCTCGCTCTCTTTCTCTCTAGTCTCTACGTATATTCTACATTTTTTCTGCATCTTTCTCTTACATTGTATTTCGAGTGTAGGTTATAAGCTACAACCTACAAGTTAAAACTTACAACTACAAGACTCAAGAGTCAAGATTGAAGACAAAAGTGAAGAAAGTCTCAACTCTCAAGACAAGAATTTAGACTCAAACTTGTGTTGTATTGTGTACTTGTGTAAGTCTCTCTCTCTCTCTCTCTCTCTCTCTCTCTCTCTCTCTCTCTCTCTCTCTCTCTCTCTCTCTCTCTCTCTCTCTCTCTCGTCTACAATTACAACTCTACAAGTGTAAGTGTATCAATAACTCTCTCCCTCTATCCCTCTCTCCCATTTATTCTAATCTTTACTTAGTCTTTACTCTTTAGTTTTTACAAGTTCTAACAAGAAGAAATCACTCTTTTCTTCTTCCCAAACTTCTTCTTTGAAACCCAAGTCAAATGACTAGTGCTACAAAAAAGACCCACATAATATGTGAATCATGTGGGTATGTGAGTTCTGGTGGCATTGCACAGCACCAATAACACATTGCACATACATTGGGATCAAATGTAAGAGCATGTCACAATATTACTCCAAAAATTCAAAAGGAAATCTCAGAGTACATGGATAAACAAACAAGAAAAAAAATGTGATAGTGTCGTACATCGAGAGGAATTTGTGGAATAAGAAGCGTATGAGAATATAAATGTAATTGATGTGGATGAAGCAAGCCCTACCCTCTACGTCCAGTGTTCATAATATCGATACAATCGGCCAACATTATCGGTATCGATGGCGAGTAATACGAAACCCCTCAGAAGGCCCCTAAAATACAAAAAAATTCGAATAATCTTCTTTATCGTACGATATATTGCAAAATATCGTGAGATATATCGTAGAATATCGTGCAATATCAACTGATATTATCACTTCTACCGTTTTTATAGGGGATTTTAACGTTTTCTTCGCAATTAAATGTTGGAAAAATCAGAAAAAAAAAAAAAAAAAAAAAAAAAAATCGAGACAACCCCAGAAAATCGAAAAATATATATTAAAAAAACGAAAAAAATTTCAAGAGAGTGTATTTCGATACCTGTAGAAGCGATTGCATAATCGGAAGTTGCATTTGGTGGGCCAATCAATCGAAGTGGTACGCCGTTCATACGTAAGTGCAAAAAAATCTTGGATTACCTTCGATTTCGGAGTGTATTCGAGAGATAGAGATTTTTAGGTTTAGGGTTCCGAGAAGGAAGGACCGATATCCTCTTTAAAAAAAGGGCTTCGATGCCTTTTCACGGAAACATATTGGTGGTCGGTGCTCTATGGGCCCCACCATGATGTATGTGTTTCATCCATGCGGTCCACCCATTCTTCCAAATCATTTTATGGTATTAGCTCGAAAATTAAGTTGATCCAAATCTCAAGTGGACCGCACAGTGTTGATTAAACGCTCAACATTAAAAACTTCTTGGGGGCCACAAAAGTTTTGGTCATGCTGATATGTAATTTTTCCCTTCATCCAAGTCTTTACGACCTAATCAATAGGTTAGATGTCAAACAATCATTCCAGTGGGCCCTAGAAGGTTTTTAATGGTGGACATTCAATCATTGATGTTTTCCCATGGTGTGGTCCACCAGAGATTTAGATTTACCTAATTTTTGGGACCAAGCCCTAAAATTATCTTTCAAAATGGATGGACAGCATGGATACAACACATACATCATGGTGGGGTCCACATAGCACCGAGCACTAGCCACCTGGCTGGTGGCAGCGTAACTAGCCAAACCACGTCCCCTTTTTATGTACACAGATTAGCTATTGATAGGTTTAAGTAGCGCGACTCACTACTGAAGTGACATCACCTGTGGGCCCCACCATGATTTATGTGTTGTATCCACACCGTCCATACATCTGGAGACATCATTTTAAGGCATGATACAAAGAATGATTCAGATCCAAAGTTCCACTGGACCCCACCACAGAAAACAGCGGGGAGAGTGACGCCCACAATTAAAAACTTCCAGGGCCTACAAAATTCGATCAATGATATTTGTTTTTTCCCTTATTTTTTTCTTAGTGTTACAAAAGTTTTGGATCAAGGATGATATCATGGTGGACCTATTTCATCTTTGGTGTTTCAACTTGGGGGCGACTCTCCCCGTTGTTTTCTATGGTGGGGTCTACTACTGCTCTAGAACTGCTTCATTCTTTGTTTTGTGCCCTAAAATGATCTCTCCAAATGGATGGACGGTGTGGATACAACACGTACATCATGGTGGGGCCCACAGAACGTGGTGACATCACTTTAGTATAGAGTCTCGCCACTCAACCTATCAGTAGCTAATCGGCGTCCTTTTTACGAGCGCAGGCATATTGGTAGCCGGAGATAAAACGATTTTGTCAAGGGCTTTATAGGGCCCACCATGATGTGTGTGTTTTATCCACACCATCCATCCATTTGGATAGGTAATTTTGGGGCATGAACCAAAAAAAGAGTCAGATCTAAGGCTCAAGTGGACCACGCCACGGGAAGCCGTGGTGACAGTGATGCCCACCATTAAAACTTTCTTAGGGCCCACTGTGATGTTTATTTTCCATCCAATATGTTCATAAGGTCTGACAAACCTGGATAAAGAGAAAACATAAATATAAGCTTGATCCAAAATTTATGTGGCCCCCAAGACATTTTCAATTGCAACCGTTGAATCATCACTTATTCCTATTGTGTGGTCCACTTAAGCCTTAGATCTCCCTACCTTTTTAGCCCATACTCTAAAATTATCTATTAAAATGAATGAACAGCATGGATAAAACACACACATCACAGTGGGTCCCACAAACCCTTGAAAAATCGTCCATCTCTAGATACATATCCACGTGTCGATTGCATATGTGGTCCACATGAGATTTCAATTTGCTTCGTACTTTGGATTATGGTATAAAACTATTTGAAAAAAATAAATGGACAAAGTGGATAACGTGTAATTCTTTAAAAAAAAAAAAGTGGATAACGTGTATATATTATTGTGGGGCCCTCATATTTGGATCCAATAGCTACTGACTACTGAGAGCGTCAGTAGGCCATCCGTATCCCGCCAGGACCTAGTTAGAGACGGATGGTCCTATGGGGGCTCATGGTGGGGCCCACAATGATGTTTATGGGAAATCCATTCTGTCCATCTATTTTTCCAGAGCATATTAGGGCATAAGACCAAAAATCAGGTAGATCTTAAGATCAAGTGGGCCGCACATAGGGTTGTACACGAACCGGGCTAGCCCAGTTAACTCGCTCGACTTGGCCCGAAAAAACTCGACTCGGCCCGACCCGAAACTGAGTTCGGGTCGGGATGGGCCATTTTCTTCAGCCCGAAACTGAGTTCGGGCCGAGTTCAGATAGGTCCCAGTTCGGCCTGAAACCCAACTCGGTCAAGTGGTGCATATAGATACCACTTTCAACCAAGATCGGCTTGAAGCAGTGTCACACAAAACCAAATCTGAAAACTGAGAAAACAAGAAGAGAAACTTTCACACTTGCTTGCTAACCAAGCACTCTCTTAGGACTAAACTTGAAGTTCGCTATTGAACTCTGATTACAAAAGAAAGGGAAGCCCCTTTAAATAGAAAATTACAAACACTATTACAAAGCGGATTTACAAAACTATGGGTACAATCTGTGGGCGAATAGTACCCAGATTTGGAACTGTATAGTTTTACTATTCTGGTTTTTACTGTTTTGTACAGTAAAAGTGAACAGTGAAAGTGCTACAGTGATTTTGGCGTGATGCTTCAGTAGACTTTTTGTCTTTTTGGAGGACGTGTTTTTTGTCGTTTCCTGAAAATATCTTCGCTTTGTGGAAGAATATTTTTGGCTTCAAAATAGCGTTCGAAGTCGTCGGTGCTTGAATTTGGCTGGTATTGGCTTGCATTTGGAATTTGGCTTGCATTTGGAATTTGGCTTGGAGAGCTTCATGTCTCTTGGCAAAGTCCTTCTAGAAGAAGAAATCTTCATCTTCATGAGGATCTTGAGCATCTTGTAAGGGAAGGGCAGAAGAAGAGCCTTCGGACTCTATCAGAGTAGTAGACCCTTGACGGCTAGCAACTTCTTCTTTGAATGAGAGGAAAGCAGCTTTGAGTGTTTCCAATTCAATTCTGAGTTTGGCTGCGCTCTCAATATCAGCTGTAAGCTCAGCAGAGAGAACTTCTTTGAAGGATTTTGGTAAAACTTGTTTGGATTTGGATGCTTGATTTGGGGTTTTGAGGACAATCCCACAATCAAATTTGTTCCACCATTTGATATAAGTGGCTTGGAACAGAATTTTGGCCTGTTGATACTCTGAAGGCAATGATTCATAACGCCAACGGAGGATCCAGGGGAGCCCAAATCTGGCGTAGTAATTCATAAGAAAAACACCAGGAAATTGCGGCTTATGTTCCTTTTCAAGGCATGCATGATGAGATTGTAAATCATTTGGTAGAATGGTTAAATTTCCACCAAAAATAATCCACCATTGGGTATAAAACCAAGAAGGAATGTTTTTGGTATATGGCCGATTAAAGTTTAAAAACCAAGAATGGCCATGAGTTGAGTTTTGGAAAAGTAGAACATTTTTCCATGCATCTACATAGTCCCAATAGGAGAAAGAGTGAGATTTTCCCTCAGGACTTTTTACATTTTGGAAATCGGATAAGGATTTGCCCCATTCTTTTGGACAAATAATGTTAATGATTTTCATTTTGGAATAAGAAATTTCATTTTGGTTTTTGTTAGTGCAATGTTCAAAGAGTGCACTATTGGTTTGGGCAAGAATAGCCTCATAGAAGTTTCTTGTAAGAGATGGATGTCTTGGATGAAAATGGTTATTTGGAAGAAATAATTTTTTTATAAGGTCTTCTTCAGGAAGTTTGGCAAATTCTGGGTCTAAGGTTAAAACCTTGTATTTTCCTTTTGGTAGGTATTCTTCATCAGATGAAGAAGAAGCTTTTGGAGGATTATGAATGATTTTTAACATTATATTTGGAAAAGATTAAGTCTATTGAACCATCTTCATTATGATGAATGACCTCTGGTTCAGTAGCAACTTGGGGAACTTGTTCATCAGTTTCATCAATATGCCATTTTAAAAGGCTTACAGATCCTTTTGGAATTCGTTTTGGAGTAATTACATTATAAGCTAAATTAGCCATAAATAATGTAGTTATTCCACGAATCTTTTCTTCATATGCTGTTCCTGGAGAAACCGTTTTCATTAACTTATAATAAATTCGGAAAGTGACTGCAACATTTTCACTTCCAGGAAGCATATTAAAGCCTTGAGTATATACTCCGAGGCGAAGAAATTTGGAAAGACGTAAGTCTGATAAAGAAACAGAATAATTTGGGATGCAAATGAAAAAAGCAGGTCCATCGGAGAGACTGGCTTCTATTGCACCAAGCAAAGAATCCTGAAATATTAGATGTCTACGGTCACGTAAAGTAACCATAGTAGAAACTGGTAAACCTAAACGAGTTAAAGGTTTAACAGCAACTTGAACAAATCCAATATGAATATATTTGTATTTAGGAGAATATTGAAGAATTTCATTTATTGGAAGTAGATTCAAGTCTTCATTTTTTTCAGCAACAGAAAGAGTTTTTTCTTCTGTTCTTATAACAAAATCTGTTTCAAGATTGTTATCATTTTGGAAGGATCCTTCTTGATATATTTCATTTGTTGATATCATGGGAAGGTTCCAATTTTGGAGAGATTGTTCGATATCTGAATATCGAATTTCTTCTAAATTTTTTAGAGAAATATCTTCAAGACTAGAGGCTAAAACGGCATTAGCAATACTAGTTGAAGATAAGGATTTTGGTTTTGCAGCAGAGAGGGTTTTTGGAGCTTTTTGTCCAGAAAACCATTTATTAATTTTGGATTTAAAACTTTGAGTTTTAGTTTCAGAATTTTTGCTAACAGAACTATCAGATCTAGACAATTTTTGGTAATTGGCAGATCCTTCAGAAAAAGATTTTCTTCTGGTATCCATAGTTTAAGAATTAAATTTTCTCAAGAGTGGCTTGTCAATAATAGAATCCCCAAAAAGGCCTAACGCACCACTGGCTTAACGGCAAAGGGTATTACGACAAGGGAGCCTCGAACCTCTTATAGAATTTAATTAAAAAACTATAAAAACAAGAATAAAATCTACTTAGTAAAGGAGATACAAATCACCGTCAATAGTAAAGACAGAAATAATTCAGAAAACAGAAACACTGAAAGATTTATAAACAAAATAAAACTGCTTACAAGGATGGCTTTGATACCACTTTCAACCAAGATCGGCTTGAAGCAGTGTCACACAAAACCAAATCTGAAAACTGAGAAAACAAGAAGAGAAACTTTCACACTTGCTTTTTTCCCTTGTTCTTGATTTTGGGAGGCATTTTGGCTTTTGAGATTTTGGCTTATCCTGTAAGAATTCACGAGAAAGGAAATCAGGTAAGGAATTCTTCTCTCCTGGGATAAATTCGATATCAAAATCAAAAATTGATAGAATTGCTTGCCAACGAGCAAAAATCTGTTTTGAAGCAAGGTTTTTAACATCTTTTTTCAAAACTTCTTTAGCTGCTTTACAATCAACACGCAAAACGAATTTTTGATTTAAAACATCACTTTGGAATTTTTGGATACAGGAAACCATCGACAAAATTTCTTTTTTGATAGTAGAATAGTTTTGTTGAGTTGGATTCCATGTTCCAGAAGTAAAACGAACAAGTTGTTCTTTTTCTTTGGGAGTTTTTTGTAGTAAAATTCCTCCATATCCAATGTCAGAGGCATCGGTTTGGATGACCTTTTGAAAATCAGGATTGGAAAGATTAAGATAGGGAAGATGCTTAATCTTAGATTTTATATTTTGAAGGGCCTTTGTATGGTCATCTGACCTAAGAGATTTTGGAGTTTTTGTTAAAAGATTTTGTAAAAGAGCTCTGTCTTTGGCTAAATCTTTATAAAATTCGGAAATGTAATTTAAACATCCGAGAAATCTTTGGAGTTGTTTTTTATCTGTAATTTTGTCAGAAAACTTATCTGCAAAATCAATGACTCTTTGGATAGGTTTTATTGTATTTTGGAAAATTTTGAAACCTAGGAATTGAATTTCTGTTTGAAAGAGCTTGATCTTTCGGAGGGAAAGAACAAGGCCGTTTCTTTCAATGACAGTTTTGAAAATTCCTAAATGTTTCCAATGTTGATCTATATTTTGGGAATAGATGAGAATATCATCTATGTATGTAAGAATGAAATCTTTATATGGATGAAAGATATCATTCATTATTTTTTGGAATTCTGAAGGGGCATTCTTCAGACCAAAAGGCATTACTGTCCATTCAAAGTGTCCGAATGGAACAGTAAATGCAGTTTTGTACTGATCTTTAGGGTGGATCTGAATTTGCCAAAATCCAGATTTAAGATCAAATTTTGAGAAGAGATTAGCTTTATGTAATCTATTCAATAAATCTTGTTTATTTGGAATTGGATATCTAATGGTTTTTAAAACTTGATTGAGGGGCTTGTAATTAATTACAAGTCTTGGGACACCTCTCTCAAGTTCTGTAGCCTTTTCTACATAAAATGCAGCACAGCTCCATTGTGATTTGGAAGGACGAATTAGTCCTTTTTGGAGAAGAGATTTGATTTCTTCATCACAAAGTTGAAGAAGTCTAGAGTCCATTTGAGAAGGACGCGCTTTTGTAGGAATTTGGTTCTCACTAAAGTCTTCAACATATGGTAGGGAGACTAGATGAGTCTTTCTATGCCAAAAGGCATTTGGAATTTCAGAACAAAGTTTTTCAAGAGTTTGTGAAAAGCTTTTAATTTATTTTGAAAATTTGGGTGTTGGAGTTGCTTATGAATCTGAAGATGAGAAATTTCATTTCTCAAGAATGCAATATGAGTTTCTTTATGAGAAACACAATTTACAACTTCAGAGAGCAAACCAGTTTGGGGTGGTTTGATAAAGTCAAAGAAGACGTTAACAGAGTTAATTTTGGTTTGAATTCCTTTACTAGTTGTCGTAAAGGGTTGAATTTTTAGTATGAATGGGGTGCCAAGAATTGCATCATGTTGCAGATTTTTGACTATTACGAAAGTAAGAGGAATACATTCACCATTCTTACAAACATGAACATTTGGAAGTTTGTATTCAATGTGAGATTCTTGACTATTAGCAGTATAAATAATGCTATTAGTTTTCTCACAAAGATGAGTAGGGATTAACCCTTCTCGAAGACAGTTTAAGTCAGCACCTGAATCTATTAAGGCGATGACCTCTTTTTGGAAGGATGGTGTAGCCAAAGTAATTGGCGTAAACCATTTTTGGAATTGGTAAGTTGTTAATGTGCTAACAACTTCAGGAGTGAGATATGCGTCTATCTCATCAGAAATATCAGTATTAGTTAATTGCAAGAGTTCTACATCTTTTTTAAGAGTAGCAACTTCTTTTTTAAGAAGATTTACTTCTTTGTAAAGGTCTTGCAAAGTAACTTGGGATGAGGAAGTTTGTTTTAGACGATGAATTTGAAGACGTTGATAGACATCTTGCATCGTGGTCTGATTTTCGGGCTGTTTAAAAATAGGTTTTTCCTTTCTTTTGGAGATTCCTGCTGAAAAGCATTTTCAAGTGCTTTTGTAAGGTATTTGGATTTTTCTTCAGGATCTTGAATTTGGTTTATTAATTCAAGAATTAGTTGTTCTTTAGCAGTAATCATAGATACAGTTGGTTTTGAAGGAGAGGAATAGTCAGATTCAGATTCTTCTTCATTTGAGGAGAAATTGCATTTGCAGTTTTCTTTTGATGAGGAAGAAGATTGTTGCTCAATAGCAATTTCTCTGACTCTTCTTTTTGGAGTATTTTTAAAGCAACAATTTGCATAATGACCTGGAAGAGCACATTTATAGCATTTCGAAGAGGAAGTTGACTTCTTCTTTTGATATCGTGGCTTAGGTTTTGAATTGGTTTTTTGGATTGTTTGTCGAGACCTATGTTTTTTATAGGTTGGAAAAACATTTTTCTTGTGAAGCTGGGGTTTAGTTTTGGAAGGGGAAATGATGAGATCATATCCAAACTGATAACAAAAATTTCCCAATTCTTTGCGACCACTGGATCTTTCTCGTTTTAATTGCTTTTGGAGTTTTATTTTAGTACAGATTCCTAAACCAACTCGGCATACTACTTGGATTAATTCACCAAAAGTATAACGACTATAATTTAAGATTCCGTAATTTAAATCTTTTAATTTTGTTTTTACCTTTTCAGCAAAAAGAGGAGGTAATCCTAAAACAAATTTTTCTTTCCAGATCACATTATTACAAGATGTAATTTTGTAAAGTTTAGAAAGAAAAACATCTTTGTACCATCGAAAATCGGTGAGGGATCTACATCTAAGATTAAGGAGTTGTTCCTTATTTTTCTCAGACATATCATCGATTGTTCCTACAAAGTGTTGGATTATATTTAACAGAAGCACTGTAACTTGATCTCCTGTAGAGTTTCCTTTGTCATCTAAGATTGGTTCTCCATTAGCATTTAACTTAACTGCCGTCAAGATTTCTTCTCTTTGAATTGGGGTAAGGAAATCATTCCACCAACCAAAGAGTTGTCCAGAAAATCCTTGAGTAATAGCACTAGCTATATTAGCAGTAGAATGCTTATAAATCAGGCAAGCATTTTGATAAGTTAACATTTGATTTAAGAGTTGAAGAATTTGGTATTCTGACATTCTACTGCTAATATATATATATTCGAAACCCTACTCGTCCATTTCCCCTTTACCCTTCTGGGATAGTTCACTGCCCATCTTTGAAGTGACAGTGACTCATCCACCTCACAGACGTATAACTTGAACGGCCTAGATTCATCCAAATACAAAAGGGAATTAGAATGTCCTGACTAGTTAGATTTTTTGTGGAGTCTATAGTTCAACTATCTAAACCGTTGATCGAGGGCCTTGTAATGGGACATGGATTACCTGTCAAAGCGCTTCGCATGAACTTGCTGTAAGGTCCAAAACTGGCCCGAACTCGCCCGATTGCTGACCGGGCCGAGTTCAGGCTGGACATGTTGGCCCGGTGACCGGGTAGGGCCGGGTTCGGGCTGGGTTTGGCTGGTGACCAGGCCGGGCCGGATTGAGCCCAGTTCGACTTGGATTTACTCATGTACACCCCTAGCCGCACAACATGAAACAGTGATGATTAAACATCTGTCATGCCCCAAAAATCAGTCTATCACATCATTGATAGGTATGTTTACAATTTCTACTTTTTTTTGAACTTTTGAATGAATTAATTGTGTTTTCATACATGTTTTAATATATTTATTAATGTTATGCATTCAATTTGAAAATAATTGCATTAGTTCAGTCAACCAACGCATAGCTTAGGACCATTTACAAAGGAAACTTATTATGTGCACTTCATTTTTGAGATTTTATAATTTAAAAGTGTCTATTAAGATATTTTTTAATAATCCCTGAAGTGTCATTGAAAAATTCAACAATTTCCCCAATGTTTTCCCATGTTTCCCAATAAAGTGCGATAAATTACACGATACAAACGATATATCCCGTGCGATAACCGATACGTATCTGTATCCCAATGGTGCGATACCGATATTTCGAACACTGCCTACGTCAACAGGCCGGTCTAGCCTCAAAAAAAGCTCATGGGCATAGGCCCATAGATAGATGGTGTAAACTACACCCCGAGGATGTGGTCGACCAAAGGGGTCGGGGCAAAGGCCCCGCTTAAACCACATTAGAAAATTGATATAAACAAAAAGATAGAAAACTCACAATTCAATATATCGCAAAGCAGTTTTACCAAGTCGGTGTTGCTTTCAACACTGAAATTAAAAGGCTTCAAGGTTATGGTTGAGGCAATAAGTCAATTTGAACATGGACTTAACCTCATATATATCACGAAATGAGAAAGACATACCTCAAAGTCAAGGTTGATTATACACAATCTTTCATAACTGAATATAAGGAATCATAGAAAACATATGATTGTACACTCATGGCCGACGCATAGACCGATGAATCTAGACAGACTTTACTAAACTTTCTGGTGAATTGTCTAGTTGAGACAATGTTCTTAAAGTCTGTGTACGTATTAGGTCATCCTCATACGGAAGATTACTTATTTAAATTACTAAATAATATACTTGAGAAAGTATGAGAGGAATACGTTATCCAGGTAATCACAAACAACGCAGCTATGTCATCTTATGGAAAAGAGGCATTATTTATTTTGGACCCCTTGTGTAGCCCATTGTACATAAAGACCGTGATTCTTTTAACTCTTATAACCACTTTTAAAAATAACCTACCTATATCTTTTAGCATAAGATTGCATTAAAAAAAAAAAAAAAATCCTAACTTAGAATCTTTGTAGTATCGGCCAATTGGACAAATGGGCCTTGGTCAAAGAAGGCTGAAGGGAAGCTAGTCCAACAAACCATCATTTTGCAAAAAATTTGAACACAAGTGATGAAGGCATTAAAAGCGTCTGAACCATTAGTCACTGTGTTGTGATTGGTGGACAAAGATGAGAAGCCACCAATGGGTTACATATATGATGCGATGGAGAGGGCGAGAAGTAAAATCATGGACCATTTTAATTATAGTGTGAGATTACATGCCCATTTTAGATATTATAGATAGAAGATGGGGCAATTAAATGTCATCTCCATTGTATTCGGCTGCCTACATCATTAACCAATCTTGTTTATTTGCTTCCCCTGATCCAGTAGAATCACATATGCGCATATGGTTGGATTTATTGACGTGTTAGAAAGAATGGTTCCAAATAAATAACAAGACAAGATCTCAGCTCTACTGGACTTTTATACGAAAAGTGAGGGCATACTCTCAAGGAATATAGTCATCAAGCATAGGACAATGAAATTGCCCAGCAAGTATGAACATCTTAGACTATTACAAATAAGTTATGTACAATCTAATTTACAAAGTCTAATTTACTTTAAAAAATAAAAATAATAAAATAAAAATAAAAATCTCAGCTAACTGGTGGGTTCCCTATGGAGTGGACCTGAACAGGAAGGATCTGGCTCTAAAGAAACTGGTCATGAGGATTTTTTGACTCATGTGTTATGCTAGTGGTTGCAAGTGCAACTGGAGCATGTTTAAGACAGTAAGTTTGGAAGATGTTACAATTCGAGAGTTAGAAGTTATAAATAAATCCAAGTTTAAGCTAATGCACTTTTTTCTATGCACATTCACACCAAGAAAAGGAAACGTCTTGAACAAAAGAAGTTCAACGGCTTAGTCTTCATCCAATACAATTGCAAGTTGCGAAAACAATTACATGTTGAGCGAGAAAAGCCTAGTTTCTATGACCCTATTTGCTTAGATGAGTTGGATATAGATAATAAGTGGCTCGTAAAGACGGAGGACCCGGTCTTTACTGACAAAGATCTGACATGAGCCCAAATTGAAGATGTCGCATTCAGATCGGCACCTGAAAAAGGTACTTCCGCTCGAAGGAGGAAGAAAGGGGGACAAGCAATAGCAGTCGACCGATGGAAGAGATTAAGGAGATAGAAGAAGGAGAAGATCAAGTTAAAGATCAACCATTGAATGTTGATGAAGTAGTAGTACGTACAGATGATGAAGAAACAGAAAAAGATGAAGTATACTTGGAAGAAAGAGATGACTCTGATGATGACGATGGTGGTGATCAAATCCGACGATGGCAAGTGGATCAATGAATATAGTATTAGATGTTTGGATTTTAGACTATTAGTATTATTTTGTAACTTGTAAGTTGTAAGTAGTGTTAGTGTATAAATAATAGAATTATTTACGAAAACCCGCACGCCTTTTGGTCTATTTTCGAAAATACGCCTGCTTTTGGCGTATTTTAAGGGAGCCGCCTACCTTTTGTTCATTATGTTATTAACCGTCTGTCGTCGTATGTCGAGAGGATTACATACAGTTTTACAACAGTATTTTTTAAAAGGCAAAAATATCCTTAATTTCAAACTAAACTAGAGAAGGGCTTTTGCGTCTAGTGTTCATATGGCATGATCCACCTGATAATTGGATTTGCTTCATTTTTGGGATCTTGTCCTAAAATTAGCTGTCAAAACGGATGGACTGTGTGGATGTAAATTACATACATCACAATGGGCCCCACAGTTAGGGATGCATATAAAAATCAGGTGGAGTCCAGAAAGGTCTGACCGATAACCAGCCCCTTTCCACTGTTTCCCGTCATGTGGCCCACTTGAGCATCATATCCCCCTGATTTTGTCTCATGCGTTAAAATGACCTACCAAAACTAATGGACGGAGTGGATTTCTCACAAACATCATGATGGCCCCACCTGTCGTGGGGCAGTCACGTCATTGAAAGGCCTCCCGCCACGTCAGCCAACTTGTAATACAAGCTGGCAGCAGCATGCGCAGCTTCGGTGGATCCCGTATCCATGGAAGTGGGTGGGGTCCCTGACCATGGGGCCCACCTTGATGTATTTGACTTATATCCATGCCATCCATCTGTTTTGAAAACTCATTTTAAGGCAAAGTCCAAAAAATGAAGCAGATCCAAATCTCAGGTGGACCATAATACAGAAAACAATGGTAATCAACCATTAAAAACTTTTCATAGGCCGCAAAAGTTTTGGATCAAGATGATATTTGTGTGGTCTCTTCATCTAGGTCTTTGTGACCTTATCAATAGGTTGGATGGCAAATAAACATTCTGGTGGCCCTAGTTAAGTTTTTAATGGTGGGGATTCAATCATGACTACAACTCATATTATGGCTTCACGCAAAAAAAATCAGCCAGATTTGAGCCAGATGCAGCCCACAACAATAAAACCAAATCCGGATGATGAACACCGTTGAAACCTTCCTGGGACACAAGTGATCAGTCTGTGAAATGGCCTTACAAAACAAATGGACGACGGCATGGATCACTTTGTATGCTAAAGGTGCTTTGTATGCTAAATGTGAGCACCAAACACGTTGACGAAAGCAAGCACAAAAAATTGGGGTCCAACTGTGAATATTACTGGCAGCAAGGGCAAATGGAAGGCGTGTATTCGTAAGTATTTCTAAATGAGGCGTGTATGCGAAAATAGACCAAAAGGTAGGCAGGTTTTCGCAATTAACTCTAAATAATAAATATTAAGATGTAACTTCAAAATTGAATTTGTACAGTAAATAGCTTATTGATTGTTTTATCAAATATATTGTTGAATGTTGATGTATTTCATTCATTTTTTAATAGATTTTATTTCTCACAAACTAATAATATATATGTAAAATTACTATATTAGTTATCTATTAACTTAGGGAAGTCTTCTCTCTTTTTCCCTATCATTTCCTCTCACGAAAAAAAATGAATGGACAGCCTGACTGTTTTACAGCCATGCACTTTTTTTAAATAGTCTACAGTGTATGCCACTCAATGCATGGGGCCCACCTTGATATATGTATTGTATATCCATGCTGTCCATCAATTTTTCCAGTTCATTTTAGGGCATGATCCCTAAAATGAAGCAGATCCAAATCTCAAGTGGACCAAACAGTAGGGATTGAATGCCCACTGTTAAAAGCTTCATAGGCCCCACTATTATGTTTATTTGCCATCGAACCTATTGATAAGGTCGCATAGTCCTGGATCAAGGGAAACACAAATAGCAGCTTATCCAAAAAAAAATTGTCACAAGAAGTGTTAAATGTGGGAATTCAATCCCTATTGTGTCGTCCACCAGAGATTTGGATCTGCCTCATTTTTTGGACCATACCTTAAAATGAGTTGGCAAAAAGGATGGACAGCATGGATATACAACAAATGCGTCGAGGTGGGCCCCACATTCAAGGCATCACTCACTAGTGGTCCACCAAAGATTTAGATCTACCTGATTATTGGGACCATGCTTTAAAATGAGTTGGCAAAACAGATTGACAGCATGAATAATAATGGTATGAAAATCACACTTTAAGACATGAATTAGGTGGCCCCATCATGTAGATGAGCTGGACCATAATTATTCAACCCTGTTGGGTGGGCCGTTCATGTTATAAGCAATAGATACTTCAGAAAGGAAGAAAACTTTGATGCTTTGATAGTGTCATGACTGATGAGTCATCTTATGCAATCGGCCACCATACATATGGCATGCATGCATACCGATGTAAACTGTTCGATCGCCCACTAATGGCTGATTGTTGGATTTCTGGCAGATGGGCAAAATGGGAAATAGACAACATTCATAATTCAACAAACAAATTCTATATCTCAATTACCCAGTGAATTTAAACATCAAATTGTGGGGTTTGATAACGAACATTAGAAACCTAAAGGTGAGAAAGGAATTTGGTGTAAAGAAGGGGTTAGGGCATTTCTTTGACTTCTAAAATAAGGGCAAAATTGCCATTTTCGCTTTTTAACGAAATTTAATCAGTTGAATTTAAAAGGAGAGACTTTTCCTTAAACGGTGTCAAAAGACGGATTATTTACAAATACCGGAAAGGGAGGGGGCTGTTTTCAGCATAGCTAAAAGAGGGGTGTATGTGCAAAAAAGCTCAGAAACAAACTAGACATAGCCCATGAAAACGAGGTGACCTGCAACAAGAAAAATACTGTGGATGCGCTCGCATCCAATTCTAGAAATCAATATAAGAACTACCTACAGAACCATTTGCAAAGGGCAAATTTTGGAGCAGAAAATAACAGCAATTTATTAATCAAATCGCACTAAAGTCAAAATGCACAAGGAACCAACATGATCATGGTGCAACAAATGCAATGCAATGTGAAATGAAAAGATCATGACCAGAAACAACACTAGAAAAGAAGAATGCACAAGAAACAATCAAGATCATAGTGCAACAAATGCAACACAAAAGTGAAATTAAAAGATCATGACTAGAAACAATACCTGAATAGGAGCAGGTCTGCAAGCCATCATTCCTAACCTATTGTTTGCTGTGTGACCAGTAAGCTCTACCAAGATGTCAACTTTATCTTCCCTAACCATGCTGGCAACCTTCTTCTCATCAATCCCATAAATATCTCTCCATACTCCACCCCTTTTCAGAACTCTGTCCCTGAATTTGTGGGTTTTTGCATCCGCCTACACGGTCACACAAAAGAGTCAGAGGAAGAAGGTGCTGCAAGCATAGAAGGCAGAGGAAATCCTTCGAGGCTCTATGTGATCTGAAGCAAAATGTAATCAAGCTCCGGGCTACTAAACCTTGTGTTGAAATTCAGATGCAAAATAATCATATGCACTTGTCACTATTCACTATTTAATTTTCGTCAAACAGAGGAGGAACTGAAGAACAAACTATAGAACAATATGCGCACGTATGAATAGAAATACAGATGAACCCATTTTGACATAAGGGATTCTGAAAGGCAGTATGTTAAGCAGTTGTACAACCATAAATGCAAAATAATAGATACCTTCACAACCGCTGAGTAGACGACAACCTTGTAATTAGCATAATCATGGTATAAAAGAGGTGCTTCTATGAAATATGATACAGAATGAGTGAAGTAATCTGGAGACACATATCCAATAATAAGCGGGCGCTCCATATCCTTTGGATTCTCGCAAGACGTGTGTTGTGGATATAGCCTCATGAAGCGTCTACCCCATTCCCTGCATGAAAAATATGCATTCAGAGGGACACTCAAGAAGCTTTTCAGTTACATTTTTCTATTGATGAGAATGAGATATACATGTAATATAAACTGCTATGTTCAAATATCAGCAAAATGCAAAACATAATTTTTTTTTTAACTGCATCTAATATGGGGAAGCATAACAAGTATCTTTGAAAGAGTGATTTATCATGTACAAGTGATAAACCAATGCAGACCAAGAACCAACCCAGCAAAGACCATGTTGAATGATGTTTATTGATCACCAAAGAATAAAAACTAGAGAGATCATGAAATGTGACTTCAAAAATATGTAACATAATAGTGAGAATATTGTACAACAGGGAAATCAGCCAAACATCCTCTTGTCTTGATTCTCCATGATCAGTACTTAAATCCTTTAACAGAGGTTGCACATAGAGTTTGCACTTTACGGCGACACTCAAGATATCCTAATTACCCATTCCTTTCTGGAGACTTGATACATATGCCTCCAGGCTTGTCACAAGAAAAGGAGTGTTGAAAGCTCCATAAGGCAAGTGCCATTAAGGTGAGGTGATGAAATGCAAGGGCATACAACATCAACAAAACCCAGCCAAAGCAATGTGGAAACATCAAAGAAATGGGATTTTTCTTGCCCAATATCCAAAGAAGTTGGCTTGATTTAGTGAGTTGTTCAACAATTTTTTAAGTCCCAAATAGAACTAATTTGACATCAATTTTGAGATGTGTTTTTTCAATTTCTTTCCTGAATCTTCTGATACTATTTCTCTTTTATATCTATTTGTCATCGTAGACGTTATTGCACTGTTACAAGCAGACTTCAAGTGGAACAATAATTAGCAAGTTCACGAAGCCCCTTATTGGCCTATTTGACTTTCTTATTTTCAGCAGCTTCACTTGCTTTTGGGGGTGGTAAAATTAGAAATGGCGTGCCCAATAAATAAATTCAAGTTGAGCGATTAGATTGAATAGATAAAATGCTGATCAAAATCTTAACTTCCTTGGGCAGTTTAAGTAATTGCTTTGTTATTGGCTTCCTTTGATGACATGAAGTTTCTGTTACTTCTCCTCACTGGTGCAACTATAGTGAATTTGTGGTGAATAAGGGTTAAACCACATGAGCATAGGCAAAAAGGGGTAGAAATACCAGAATCCCAATAGAGATGACTTTAAGGAAGAGATGCAAAGATCTTACAATTTTATTATCATAACTGTCAACAACAACAACAAAATGGTGACTCATATGCTGACCATCTGTCAGTCATGTTACAGGAAGTAAAATAATGTCTACACATCATGCATTAATATTCAGGAGATTGAAACTTTTGTGTGATAGAAACTAGCAAATCAAAAGTTTAGCTTAGAGATTTATTACTACCTGTGCGCCTCAAAAAGTTTATCATCTTTGCCCTCATTAATATAGTTCATTGCAAGCAATCGATTCTGCAAGAAAGGAAAATCCAGATACATAAAAAAGTACAATCAGACCTCATCAAACTCTATCAAACGGAATAAGCATCATGCAAGAGAGACTTCCAGAAAGCAATTTTTACAGGCATATAATTTCACATCCAAGGGCTATTGGTGTACTTCCTTGACAGCTTTAGATGGTATAATTAGATACAAGTAGCACATTTCCACAAAAATAGCAGAAAAGCAACTTGACCCAATAATTTGAAAAAGCTGATGGGATGTCTCCCAAAGTGAGGAATAATAATTCCATACAGCCTCAATACAAAAAACCAGAGGTTATGTGCAGCTGACATCTGCCAGCACGAGTAAACCTGCCCTACTTCGAAGCACGAACCATTTTCACATAGCCACTAGCAAAACACCTATAAATATGTTAACCACGGTGAAATTTTTAGGATTTAAACAAATAATTATGAAACCATCACATCATAGATGATAGAATAGCACCTGAAAAGGATATTTCAATTTACCTCATACAAAAAAGTGTGTAATCGCACATTTTTTGAATTTGGAGCAAACACCTAGTAGATTGTTTCATGAATGGTAACTTAGAAATGTTGTTCCTGATAGGACCAAATTTAAAGCTGGAGGTACAGACTCAACCATACAGTCTAATTCCAGTCTCTAGCTTATGTTATCTATGCTCATTGCTATGTCACCTGAGCCACAAAAAACAAAAACAATATATATATATATATATATATATATATATATATGATCCCCAGCTTGTCATTGATGACACCCGAATACTTCAAATAAATGATGATACCCCAATACATCCTCCTCACAGTATAGTGTGCCGTAAAGGCCATTACAGGGCCGTAAAGGCCGTTACGTAAAGGTAACGGTGGCAACCGTTACACGTTACGGGGTCGTAATGGCCGTTATAGAAAAAAATAATAATAATAACCCATAATTGTCGTTAACGGCACGTTACGTCCCCTATAAAGGCCATAATAGCCCCGTAATGGTCTATTACGGGACATACAGGTTTTGCATACTTTTTAATCAACATTACGAGGCAGATACAGGTTTTTTGGAGGGTTTTTCAATAAATAAAAAAGGGAAACCGTAACAGCCGTTATGCCCCGTATCGTAAAGGTAACAGTGGTGGCCATTACGGCCGCCGTTACCATTACGGAACACCTCACGCATTATCCGTATTGTAGACTTGTCATATGGGGGCATCATACCATGTTGTGCCCATGCATCACCATGCTCGTTGTCATAAAAGGAAAATGGACCAATGTTTTGGATCTCTCCCACCAAGGAGTGAGGTGCTGATGTGGCCAATGATGTCCCATAGTTTCTCTAATCCTGTATCCCAAGGAATCTTCTTTTTCTGCCATCCTAGTTCTTTCGATTCACAATGGAGAGTGCAAAATGACCTTACCAAGACCAAAGCCACTTTTATACAGTGCATTTTTTTTATAGAGACTAACTCATCATACATTCATTAGGAAGGTTTTAAATATCATGAAGGGGCATATCAGACAGGCCCAAAAATGATACAATACAGGGCGAATCAAACCGTATTTGGATGATACTGACCCAGACCAGCTGGCTTTTTTCTTTTTTTTTTGCTTTTTTTCTCTTTTTTTTTTTCCTTTTTTGTTCTACAATTTTGAAATTTTATTGGAAAATTAGTTTTTTTTTTTTTTTAAACATAAAATACTAAAATGAATCACTTTATGAGTTTTTAACATGTAAACTAATGGTGTATCAGACCATCCTTTGATAAAAATGTTGTATGTCGGCATGACCTGTTGAAAGTTAATCAAACACAAAATCAAGCATCATTTGTTGGATTATGGCCCATCTCATCAAAATACAACAAAAAGATGGAAAAAATGAAGAAAAAAAAGTGATAATGGCCACCTTATGGCTGTTATGATACGGGAGTTATGGCCTGTAATGGTTGATTTTTTAACAGAAACAAAATAAGTACTGGCCCATTGCGAGCGCTTTTTTTTTTTCAAATTGGGCATTACAGCCCCTTTTCATGTAACAGCACCACTATTACCATTACATAATGGTTGTTACGGCCGTAACATAACCGCTTTTCAATACCATGGCAAGATGAGCTTGACATGATTAAGTTGTCTTTCTTTAATTCACTCAGTATTGGAATTATAAAAAAGCCAAGTTGGAAGCCATCCTCACATGCACTCAGGAGGACATCTTTTGGGGAAGGTGATTCGAGTTGTGCTATTTCTTGGGCTTCTTACCACATAGAGCCTCATGGTCAAGAAGTTCTCTAGATGATGAAATTATTGCTCTAAAGAACTCAGGGCCAACTATTTTTGCAGTAGTTGATAGAGCTGCTAATTCTTTAGGTAATCTGGGGTGACACGGTGTTCTCTTGTAAAGTTGTAATTGGCAACTGCCATCCATTGCCTTAATGGATAGCTAGCCACTGCTTTATTCCTTTTAATAAAATTTTATTATTCTATCGAAAAAAGGAAAAAGAAAAAAGTCATCATTCAACAAGCTTCAAAGCCACATTTTATTTATGATCTAATCATGTTTGGTATGTTTTTTAATCAATGTCTTGATAAGGAATAAAAAGATCCACTAACTTCTGATATCGAATTCTTTCCGTCTCCAAGAGCCAATATGAAGCCCGGTAGAATCTCATGGTTGCCAACCAGTGCAACTGGATGTTGGACTGAGAGACAAGTAAATTAGTTATGCTCCATGCTCTTGATGGGAAGATCTTGGCAACAACTTGAATATTTTCAAACTAGACCGGAAGGCCTGAATAGTATGCAAGGTGGTATTGGCTGCATTTCTCAACTTGGGAACAAGACAACCAAAGAGCAGTGAAGCAATTGGGAAGAGATAGGGACCAGCTCCTTGTCCATTTCAAAACAACCATTTAGACGTTTGCAGTTCTACGCATGCAGCAGACTACTGAATTCAAAAGCAGCACCTCAGAAGAAAACACTAGGATAATTAATATGCTTATAAAACAACAAAAATACAATGAAAATCTGCTAAATCAGAAGCTACAAACTGAGCAGCTGTCCATACACGAAGCCTCTATCCTAATCAAAATACACTAGCAACTCCGTGTACTTTGGCTAATGACTACCAAGCAAGGTGCAGCTGAAAGAAATTTGATCGGCACAAAAAAGAAAAGCTCAAGTAAATAGCATTGGATCCTCGCCATCGTCATGGAGTAGTTGGCTTTACAAATTATCAATCCTGTTTAGCCAATCATCAAGACTGAAAACAGGGATTCTCATGATTTCTTGACTGAAATTTAACAACTAGCCACCTACCCAACATCACCCCTCCTTTACCTAAAGTAGGGACCGGCTGGTGCAATGCTACCAGCAGAGTTCGAATGAGGTAACATAAACAGCCTCACTTCATTCATAATTCAATGGCTATGCAGAACTAATGCAACAATTGCACCATATTAAATTCACATAGAATCAACTGCCTTGACACCTTAGTCTCTGTAAGACCAACCCTCCTCATGCAGGAAAGGGGACATAATTGGCTAGGCCCTCCCTATTAAACATTTGTAACTAGATACTGAAGGAACCGGACAGATCGAATGCAATGATAGACCGATCGACATGAGGAAAGAACCAATTAGGCATGCAACAGACAACATAATTTCGTATCACCTTTCGCAAAAAGTAGGCTCCCAGTGTTGAACATCCATTAATAAAGTCAAAAGCAGGTCAATACCTGACCAGCATTACGCGAATCAGGATCTATCTGAAGGCATTGTTCATATGCTTCAATGGCCAGAGATATATTGCCTGCATCTCTGTAAAGAACCCCTACAAACCCAAGAATTTCAACAAGTGAAACGTTGAACATCAGACAGAATGTGATCGACCATGAAAAAGAAATTTAAACAAGCACATGAATAGAAAGTCTGCACAAAGTAGATGTATCAACGACCAGGACTTAAAATATCAACTGGAAATTTCATTAAATAGCAAGGTGCTGTATGCCGAATCAGCAATATCGGAACCTAGAAACTAAATGATACACAGCCCATACTCAACATGGGAATCCATTTAACTCATAAATTAAAGCAACAGAATTAAGCTTCCTCTGCCTGCCTGAAAGTTCAACTAAAGGAGAAATTGGATTATGTGGGACCAGATAGTGCACTGGGTCTGGATGATTTCTCATTAGCATTTCATCAGGCAGGTTGGGACTAGGGATGTGATTCAAGAAGATCTCAAGGTGCAATTTGATGAATTCTATGAAATGGCAATTATTAGCTGAGAATGCTTTAATAAAAAAAACTCAGTGAAGAGAAAAAATAAAGTCTTTCAGGCCTATAAGTTTGTATGGCAGCCTATAAAATGTCATAGCTAAAGACTTGATCGCTAGACTGAAGCATGTGCTTAGGAACTTCATATTGCCAGCTCAAAGCACATTCTAGATGGGAGAAATATTTTAGATTGATCCTTTCACGGCCCATAGGCTGGTACACGAATTTCACATAAGGGGGCATAAAGGTTTCCTCCTAAAAGTCAACATGCGAAGGCCTGTGACTTTGTCAACTGGGGTTTTCTAGATTACAGCCTTCCTAGAATGGGCTTCAGCACCAAATGAAGGTTTTGGATTAAAGCATTATCTCAATGATTTGGTTCTCCATGCTAATCAATGGGAGCCCCAAAGGATTCTTCCAGTGTAGTTGAGGTATACGGCAAGGGGATCCTTTACCCCCTCTTATATATTCAATTGATGATGCCACCCTAAGCAAGATGCTAGCTAAAGCAGATACAGAAGGCATGACCATTTTTTTGTGGCAGTGAAATTTTATTAGCACCAAAAGTGCCCAAAAAAAAAAAAAAAGGCAAAGAAAAAACAATGGAGGGATGATGGATGATGAGGAATCATCTCACTACGACCCCAGGATTGGAAATACAATTATCTCCCCAAATACCTAACATATCTTCCCATTTTCAACCCTTGAACTGAATATTCCCAAAATCACCTTCCCTCTGGCCCTTTGGAAGACTACATTGGCATTCTACAATTAGTTACTGAAAATTTTATTGTTTCACTCTCCATAATGACCACAAACTGGACAATAAGGACAGGTGCTTCAGAATTATTTTTTCTTTTCCCTCAAAAACCCCATTTCCGCACTGATACTACAGCTTCAATTGTTCCAAGCAGAAAATGGCATAATCAGGGAGATGAAAATCAATGAAGCGTATGTGGGTATCACTTGTCTATGGTATGCGGATGAAACGACTTAGTTTGGGGACAGCTCAAGCATGCACGACCATACTAATAAGATGTTATGAAGTTGAGTTGGGCAAAGAGTTAGTTCGATGGGAAGTACTATTGCTAGGCAGAACTTAGAGAGTGGCATATTGGGTGAGATGGCTCAGGTAGCGGGTAGCGGGCTGTGGGATCACTATCCTTCAATGAGGCATTTGGGCTTTCTACTTTGCATTGGCAGGCCTCCTCAAGATACTCTGAAAGAAATTTGGCAACATGAAAAAGCAAAATATAACTTGGGGGGAGTACCATTCTAAAGGCTGTTTTCGCTAATCCACTGTCTATTTGTTATCATTAATTAAATGCCAACTATTGGCTATGGTCTACCTGTGTATTTCTTATCAATACTATTTGTTCGACTTATGGTCCCTGTGGAGAGAACAGAATAACAGAGTTTTTAACAACAAATCAGAAAGCATTAAAGTGATCGTCCAGGAAGGCTAAAGGGAGAGTGATTGTATGGGCTTCAGAGATTTTCCAATATAGGGATTGTGAGCAGGAAGAGATATGGGGCTGTTTTGACGGCTCCATCTCCAATTTTGATAGGGAAAAGGGCTGATTCCTCATCAACCCTTTTTCCATTCTTTTCTTCTCTTTTTTCGTACCTCTCTTCTTGATTGGTACTAATAAATGAGTTGCCAACTTGCCATTCAAAAACAAGTTTTAAATGCCCACTCAAAATTGTGGACAGAATAAGTCTATTCAAAAGATGTTCCTTTTTTTTTTCTTTTGTGAGAGAGATTCAAAATAAGTTCCTTTGGAATGATAAAGATGAAAATCACCACTTGGTCACCTAGAGGGGGCCAAGAAGCATTGAGGATTGAGAGAAACAGACATAAGGCAGATAAACTTGGCATGATTGCGCAAGCCAGATTCAGTGTCAGAAAAGGAAATAGAATCTGTTTTGGGGAAGACAGGTGGTTTGGTGAGTGTGCTCTCTACACTTCATAAACTGCATGATGAGGAACTTCCAATGATGACCCAGCTTTTGGCCATGCCTCAAGAAGTGTATATTCCCAACTCGGGTGATTATAGAAGGATATGAGAACTAGAACCAAATGCAGCACTCTCACTTTGTTCTTTCTTTGAGGTTCAAATGGCTAGTTTTTTAATAGAATCTTCTCTGATTGCTCGTATTTGCATTGTGTCAATCTAAAAACTAATGCCTTTTATTGGACCGCAGCTCTAAATAAAGTTCATTCTCGACCGCTTGAAAAGTAGGGTCATTCCGTTCCTGACAGTACTCAAATGTGTTACCAGCAAGAAGAATCGACTTGATGTACTGTTGACTTTGCATGGAAGATTTGGACATCCATGGTTGATTGAATCGGGATTTGTTGGATGATCCCGAATTCTGTGGGGGCATTATTTTCTGGTTGGTGGAACATCATTGTTGGTCCCATTGGTTCTTCTCTTTGCAAAATTACTCCTCAAAGCAACCTTATGGTCCTTATTGCTAGAATGAAATCAAAGCGGTGAAGGTTTTACACAAAAGCTTAGGGGTTGATTTTGGATTGGAGCAAGGCAGGCAGGAAACCCCATGGAATATCTAAGCAGCTCCTCAGGTCAAATTGGCTGGAGAAATACCAATGTGCTATTGGCAAGATAAAATCAAATGGAAGATGGATTACTGCCCCCGAAGGTTGAAATAAACTGAACATCAATGGAAGTTCACTCATCAACCTAGTTCCGTTGGGTTTTGGTGTGATCTTTAGGCATAACTTGGGTGGGTGCATCCTCGAGTTTTCTGGTCCTGCGAGGCATTGTAGTTCTAATGTTGCCAAAGCAGATTCTATTTTTCATTCATGGTTCGGAAAAACCGTATCGTATCCATATCAGCCAATGATGAATATGCGATATGAAATGGGTCCTCTCTCTCAGGCCAGACTCGGCCTGGAGTTTTTAGCCCATTACGGGCTTGGGCCAACGTCAGACAATGCACGCGGGGCTTGGACAGAGGTCGGCCTGGCCCTAAGCTGGCCCGTTGACACCCCTACGTATGGCATAAAGATACGGTACGTGATAGTGGAATGGAGAAACAGGATACATGTATCTGGACCAGTTGGTTGAGGTAAGGCTTAGATGATGATGATGATGAACCATTTAAATAAGGAACACTGGGAGATGTATCAGCCACCATTTAAATAGGGAAAACTAGAAGATGTATCAGCCACCATTTAAATAAGGAACACTAGAAGGTGAATCAGCTACCTAAGTTATTGTATGCCTCTGCATATGTCGGATTTGCAACAATGGCTTTTTCAATCATGCTTGCTGCAGCATCCATCTTACCCTGCAAATATTAAAAGAATAGTTGGCAATTATCTCCAAATAATGATTGTTTTGAATGAAGGGGAACAGTTAAAGTGCTAATAAAGATGAAGAAACCTGAACAGTGTAGACAACACCAAGATTGTTGAGTGACTGAGAGAAGTTCGGTTTGATAGATAAAGCCATCTACACACATCAATACATGTCAACGTCATGCCTCGACAGCTAAGACTATTTTGGAAGCAAAGAACTACCCAAACGAGAGAAGATCACAAGACAAAAACTATAAAATATGCAAAAGAATGTTCATCAAAGCTTGCCTGGTAACACTCCACAGCTTTGTCGAGATTGTCTCTGTCCTTATATATTACTCCTAAGTTGTTGCATGCCTCCGCACAATGGGGATTGAAGTGTAAAGCAAGTTCATAAAACACAATTGCCTTCACAGACAGAAGATATTTGCTAAATAGGCTTCAGTCAGATGTTACTTTGACAACTTCAATTATGAAAAAGAAGTGGGCACAGCCACGTGCTAATGTAATTGAAAAAAGAAAAGATATCCAAAAACCAAACAGAGATGCGCCAACTTTTTAGCTTTCTGTGATTGCCGGGGGACATCACCAATGATATGAAAGTAAAGGAATGGATGATGTTTCCCATATTGCTTACCATGTCAAACTTCAGCATTTCTCCATATGCTACACCAAGATTATACATAGCATCAGCATAGTGCCAATTGTAATACAGTGCCTTTTTGTAGTATGCCACACCTTGGTTGATGTCTCCCTCCAGTTTTACCTGAATATATACAACCTTAGATATAGGCTGAAGACAAAATCTGAAATAGGAAGCATGAACAAACAATCTGCTACATAGGAAGACGATAAATAATACACAAAAGAGATCATAGACAAGAAGCAAGTGACATTGGAACACCTAAACAGATAAGAACATAAAAGAAAGGCAAGATATAACCCAAAATAATATGCATAATACTGAACTACAACCAGTAATGATCTGGTATAGAGGGGGGGAAAGAAGAAGAAGAAGAAGAAGAAGAAAGAAAAGAAAGAAAAGGGAGAAGGGGGGATCAATATCCTAACCGGGATGGGTAAAATCAACGAAGAATATAATAACATAAGCAAGTGAATAACTGGCACCATGAGATAGTTATCGACATTATAATCAGTTGTACACTACTCTATTAGTCTATTTACATCACAACTGGGGGACATTACCAATGCAAGTCAACTGAACACAGTGAAAACCAACTCACAGGAGGACAAATAAAACCGTAAACTGAAGAACAATCGCAATTAACAAGTAAATCACTATGACACATAGACTCCCACTCAATTGCCCTAATGAGATAAACCAACTGTTTGCCCCTAAGAAACTTCAGATGTCTAACCTGCCCCATACATGACAAAAAGAAACATCAACAGGGTGGTTGTGTTCACTTGGTTAGTGACGAAAGGTAAAATACTAACCATTGACCACCTTTGCAATGGATATATGATGATTATGAATGGGTGTACCATGTGCCTTATGGATGTGATGGTTAATCATCTGTTCATCCATTGTGAGTTCGAGTGGTCTATTTGGTCAAAGATGATGCCGCTCTTCAACATGGCTTGGATTCCACCAGGGACAATTGATGCTTTCGTCCAAGCTTGGCATTCACGGTGCGAGGCAAAGGAGAACTCTCTTTGGTGTCTCTCTTTTTTGTCATGCTTTGGTCAATCTGGAAAAAGTGAAACAATAGGATTTTTAACAATATATTGGAATCCCCCAAAACAGTGTCTTGTAGAGCTAAAGTGTGGGTGATATTCTGGACTTTGAGTCTGACTAATTTTCAATCCTTTAGATTCAAAAGCACCCCTCCATAAATCTAGCTTTGTGTTTAAACCATCCCTCGTATTGTCAAAATCTTTGCTCAATCACTCTCAAAGTTTCATACTATGATTCATAAGTTTACTCCAACAATAGTTAGTGTAGCTCTATATGCAACTTTTATTCTTATAAATAGGAACCATGGTACTTTTCATCCATTCATCTTGAATTTTCTTTGATTTTTTTTTATTTTTTTTTGGAAGATTTCGAATTCTCTTTGATCTTACAATAATGTCAAAATAAAAATAAAAATAAAAAAATAAAATAAAAATTGTTAAACGAAATAAAACAATATCTCATGTGCACTTCAGACCTCCATTGGTATACCATTTGTCCTCTAGCCTTTCTTGTGTTCATCTCTCTTAAGCTTCTTTCACTTTAGAAATCCTAATCCTTAAAAAGTATATTTAGTCTCCAAGAGTTTTGGTTCCTTTTTTTAGTTTTAATTCCTTGTATCGATAAGCTCCCATAGTGGTCATCATTTAACAAGTTTCGAAAATAGCTTCTCCAACTTTCATTATGAAGAAGGTTTCCAAAATCACCACCTTTCATTAATCTCGCATCCTTAACCAATATCCTATGGTCTCTTCATGCATCTCAATTCTCACATGATAAAAGCCATTGCCTTCCTCTCTCTCATTTTTTGCAAGTTTGAAGACGTCTTTTGCGCCTTCTCTTGTCCCCAATCTTTTGTATGGATCATCATATGCCTTAAGTTTGGCCTCACTATCCTTAAAGTTCTTTTTGGCTTTTATATATTCTTATAAATTGTCTTCATTTTTAATCCATTGCCGGGGCCTTGAATCATGACCATTTCTGGATAATGGCCTTTTGAACTTCATCATTCCTCTACCAAGTTTCCTTATATGAGCGGTTTTTCCCTCTAGAAACTCCCAAGTCTCTTTCACCACCTTCCTATTGCACTCAGTCCTCTCATTTCACATTTCTTCCTCAACATTCCGCTTTCGTTCTTCCATCAATTTATTACTAAATAACATTGTTTTCTTTCCTTTTTAAACTCCACAATCTTGTTTTTCGACACCTATTAATTTTACTCCACCTCTTCCATTTCTCAATGTCAACATCCATAACCATTAACCTATGTTACATAGTCAAACTTCCTCCTGTTATAATTGTCCAGTCTTTATATATTGATCGATCTATCGTTGATGCAAGGACATGTGATGACTTAACCCTAGATGCATGTATAATCAGGTTGAAGAATATTCAAATAAATACACCAATTAACTAATTGTTTCCAATCAAAGAGATTAGGTAAATCTCAATACAAAGATGGAGTTATTCCATCAGGATCATGTCCCTTAGCATAAGATCACGTAAACAGTAAAAAGGGGAAGACCTCGGGATATGAGGATATCTCAGATCTAGCATAAGTCAGTCCACGATTAAGCTTGGATCTGATTCTACTGACTAACCATCTCTCTTTCCGTTCGAACTAGAAAGGGAATATCCAGAGAAGAACGAAAGGGGTGAAGGATGAGGGGTTCGAGATGAAAAAGGTATAGGTCCTTTTGTCATCAAAAGAAAAGGATGATGATTCTTACCTTTTCCTACACCTCGAAGATCTTAGAAAGAGGGAAATCTGAAATCGGGGTGAAATCCTCAACACCCAAGGGTCAATCCTGAAACTCTAATCTCTTGAAAAAAGAGGAAGAAAAGAGACAAATTTCTATTCATTCAATAATAATGAAAATATGATTTCTCACAACGTATATATAAGCTATGGAAAAAGTAAAAGTGCACTAAAGCCCCTGGAAACAGGAAAAATAACAAAAAGACAAAAAATAAAGAAAGTTGCAATAAAGCCCCTAAAACAAGAAAAAGAACAAAAAAGTCTAAAACTAAAACACCCGTGTGGTAGGGTATAAAATCCGACCCATGGATCTATGATCGGGGTGAACACCCGTGTGGTAGGGTGTGAAATCCGACCCATGGATGGGGTGCGGTCATGTCACTCCTGGACTCGTAGCGCGTCAGAAAGTGGGCCCGATGGACCCATCGTCCATCCGCTCTGGTACTTTGTTGGCGACGCCTCCTCCTCTGTTACACTCTAAAAGATGCACCACTGATGTCTGCATCAATTTTTCCAAGAAAAGAAAAAGTATATCTAGCTTGTATATGATCCAATTTGAAAGCTATTAAATGTCCATCTCTGTTTTTAAAGAATGCATTTGCTAAAGCTAGATCGCATGCCATAGCAAAATCAAGGATAGCATCCCCTCTCTCGTTTCTCTCAAAATTGTACCCTCCATGTATCCTTTTATATGCTCTACTATCTTTTCCTACATGATCATCCAAGTCTCCTACAAATATCCTCCCACCTTTTGGAGAATTCCATGCACTCACCTGTTTATGTCCTCCCAGAAAACCCTACCTGTGATGCATATGCACTAATGACATTGATTATCTCCTCATCCATCTCAAGCGTTATTGATAAAGGCTTAGCACTCACCCTCTTAACATCTACAACTTTCTCCTTTAAATATTTGCTTACCACTATCCCTACATTTCCGTCGTTGTCCTTTCCTATGTACCAAAGTTTATATCCATCAACTTCTATTGTTTTTGCCCCTTTTCACTTGGTCTCCTGTACACATGCTATGTCAACCCACTTCATTTCATTGTACCTACTAATGGAAGCATGGAAATGCAACAAAAGTAAATTTAGGTATGAAATATTGCAACTTAATCTTAAGGGCAAAGGCATTGGTGAAGGGAGAGATGATAACAGGTGATTCGGCAATGTATGGCCATAATGAGCAGTACTGCTCTGCGAAGGAAGGACTCAAGGGCTGACATGGCTCAATGGGTGGCACATGTGGCACCAGGACAATATATGCAGTATCCAGATGGATCTTGACCTTCCAGCATTGAGTGATGCAATTAATCCCCAGACTTCAAACTTTTCAAGTTCATGGATTTCAAACATTTCAAAATCCCCATACTTCACGTATTTCATATCCAAGGGCGTCAGTCATCTCTTATCCAGCTGACAATAAATCCTACTCTCTTATTCTGGGGTTGACATGTATTCCCCTTCATCCAGCATTTTCTCATGCGAGAACACCTGAAATTGCAAACGGCCAACGTATGTCTGACACGTGACCTGGATATTCATCCTTGGCATTTTCTTGGGGTTTTGGCCTTTTGTGCCATACACTGATAAGGTTTTCAAGATTCTCATCTGCAGACAAACCTCATAAATTACCTCCCCCTTAGAGCACTTGCCAGTTCATCAGTTCTTGTAGGAATCCTGAAGAGTTTTTGTTCCGTGCAGTTGTCCAATGGTGGAAAAGGCGACGCACCTCAAGCACATGTTCTATCAGCAACACCAAATGGAAAGAAACACCAAATTCATAGCTGGAATAGGAAACAGAATTCAGCTTTGGGAAGATCAATGGTGCAGCAACCAGAACCTATGTTTGATCTTTCAACCTCTGTTCACGATATCTGTTCAAAAAGGGGAACCTGTTCAGAACTTCTATCAGTGACTTGCGGCCAGTTTTTAGACGAAATCTTCAAGATGATGAAATACCAATACTTGTTCGGAAGCCGGGAGCCTGGAAACCTCAGATTCTATATACATTCCATGTTCAGGAGTAGAAAGAAGAACCTGGGTTTTGGAATCTAATGGGTTGTTTTTGTTTGTTCTCTGTTCCAAGATTTATCAGATGAACCCAGATATACTCTCACATCATACGAAAACTTCTAGTTTCCGCTGTCCTGCTTAAGAGTTAATGAGTTCTTTTGGACTGCACTGCTGAAGAAAATTTTGACATCAGATCACCTTCAAAGCAGAGGACATTCCATGCCTAATAGATGCACAATGAAGAAAATTCAGGCAGGGGCTGCTGATCTGATGGCCAAAGATGGTACTAATCGAGGATCTCTTACCATTGTCATCAGAAGATGGGGAAGGATGGGTATTGGTCTTGTTTTGCTTTGTTCGATGGTCATGGATCACAGTTTTGTATTGTTCCTTTTAATGTCGTTTTGACGGCTGCTTCATATTCTTCATTTTCGGTTTTTTGATGGAAATGTTTGATAATCACCAACAGAAATTCTATGCCTAAGATGTATCATCCTTGAACTACCTACACGTGGGAAATTCAACATATTCAAGAACTTTGACGCTAAGATTTTGCAAGTTGTTCACAAATTAAAACTAGTTTCTTGATTTTTTTCAGGCAATCTATTCAATACATTTCTTCTTTTTTCTTTTCCTTTCTTTTTCCCTTTTTTGAAGGATAATGGAATTTTATTGAAAGAGCACTGAGATGGCACAAAAGCTACAAAATTATATCCGAAACAGAAAATAAAAATTACAATCCTTAAAAGAGGAGATACAAGATGCCCAATCCATAATGAGATTGGAGACCTTAGAGGAAACAATTCCAGCCGTTGAAGAAACATTCCGAAAACATCTACTATGCCTTTCTCCCCAGATTGCCCATAGGGTGACAAGAATAGATAAACGCCATAAAATTCATTTTTTTCCTTCCAAGGGAAACCCATGCCAAATAGAGAGAAGGGATCCCGTCGAGGCTGGCATAACCAAAGGGACATTAAAGAGCTTAAAAAGACAGCTCCATATCTGTCTTGCAAAGGGACAATGGATGAAAAAGGTGACACACCGATTCGGCATCCGCCATGCACATAACACAAACATTAGGGAGCACCATAGCTCTTGAAGATTATCAATGGGCAACACTCTATTTCTTCCAACTAGCCAACTGAAAGCGGCCGCCTTCGAGCGAGCTCCATAGTGCCATACATGATATGTGTGAGAGATGGGAGCAACCACAGTCGAGGACTAAAGGAGAGAATAGAAGGATCAAACCAATAGTTCACCAGATTTACAGGTGAGCCAAATGATACCATCCCAGTCACCTCTAAAAGGTATGCAATGTTGAAGGCGGTGGAGAAGAGAGATGAGTTCTTCCACTTCCTGAGCTAGCAGATTTCTTCAGCATGCCGGTGTCCACGCCACCTCATCACCCCTCCAAGAGAAACAACTGGAGACCAAGATGTCTGTTTCCATGGCAAGGCCAGCCAACCTTGGGAATTTTGCCTTAAGAGGAGAATTTCCAAGCCACACATCTTACCAGAAGCTAATTCTTTCACCATTACTAAGGGAGCATTGCACCCCTTCTAATAACTTTCTTTTTAGGCTGGAAATTCCTTTCCAAGCGCCACAAGCCTTGTACAATGAGGAATCTTTGGTCCACCATCCACCAAGATGATATCCATATTTACTTACAATGACCTCTTCCAAAAAGAGTCCACCCCAAAGCACCAGTGCCATTTACCAAAAACACTAGGTTGTTAATTTATTATTTCGATTTTTATTTTCTATTTATTGGGTTCCAACATGCTTTATGGGACAAAATGTTAGGCAATTAAAGAATAGCATGTTCATAGGATGAGTGCAGCTGAAATGAGGATGTAAGATAGATAAGTGGCAACACAAGGAAGGACAACATTTGAGGGAACTTAAGAGTAGCACCAATAGGTGATAAGATGAGGGCAAATAGACTTAGATGGTTTGGTCGTGTGCAATGAAGACCAAGAACCATGCCGGCTAGGAGTGAGTTGGTACAAGTTGAAGGCTCTAACAAGACAAGGGGAAGGCCCAAAAGGACGAGGATGGAAGTGGTAAGAAAAGACTCGATGATCTATCATCTAATTGAAGATTTGACCCTTAATAGAGTGGAATGGCAAAATAGGATTCATGTGGCCGACCTCAATTAATTGGAATAAGGCTTAGATGATGATAATGATGATTTTCTATTTATTGGGTTTCTTAGTGTTCCAGAGAAGCATCCATTGCTAAACATCTCTGAGCATGTGCTCAAACAACAGAACTTGTCACCAAAATTCATAATATTGCATGCTTAGCACAGAAGAAAATCGGACATTACATAATTACAAGAGCAACATGCAAGTAAAGATCCATCATCAACAAGTGAAGGATGCAACTAACAAGAGGAAGATTCTGAGAGGATGGGATAATAATAAAATTCACTTTGACTAGATCAAAATGTCTAGAGACAGTTTACGCCAAGAATCAACATTGGAGCAACAAGCAATCTAACTCCCACATTGCCGAGAAGAACACAAGTTGATGGACATAAACTTGCTCAGTTCAATCCAAGTTACCATCATTCTTTGGTAAGACAATAGTGAAAACATAAGCAGAACAATCTTTTGAAATGAAACCCACCTTTGTTCCTAAGTCTGTCAAGGCTATTGCCATGTTATTCTTGGCAATCTCAAAATTTGGAGACACTGTCAAACACCTGACACAGCAGAACACCCATCACTAAAGATAAATATCAATCAAAATGCATCAAGAGTCATGCACTATTTATGACTACAAATATGAGAGCAGTTAACCAGTAGACTACCTCTCGTAGCAAGCAATAGCTGATTCCAAGTCCCCACGGTTTTTATATATAACACCCATGTTGCAATATGCTTCGGCATACATAGGCCTCTGTAGTGCAGCTTTCTCGTAGCAGCTAAGAGCCAAATCATATTGCATCATCTCAGAATAGACCACCCCAAGGTTGTAATATGCAGGCTAGATTTGAAACACAACACCAAGAATTAACAAGGTTGCTGTGAAATATAAAATATATGAACGTCATACCAACAAAACAAGAATCGAAGAGATCGTGACATTACGGCATAGTGGCTGTCTATCTTTAGAGCTTCACAATACTTCTGGATTCCCTCCTGAGTGTTTCCAGCCAGTTTTAAACTGGTGCCCAAATCTGTTAAGACAATTGCGAGACATTCTGCAGCTGGTTTGTATGATGGATCAGCCCTTAAAGCCTTTTGATATGACTGCAACAAGTAAAATTGAAGATGTGAACGAGCACTCCAGATGCTCAATGCTGACAGATAAGTGTACCAACAGGAATGGGCATGGATCTATGGGGGAAAAAAACTAAAAAATTAAAAAGAGTATTTGCCCAACGCGTAATCATGAAGGGCAGATGCATTTGGATGTACAATTCACTTCTATTGTGGTGATTATGTTGCGTAAGAAGTTAAATTAAAGTTGGATCAGCCCCACATTATTCGGAGTGAATAGCTAATCCCAATCTGCGATTATGTTAGGTGGACTTGAAATAGAACAGCTCCAAAAATAGCAAGAGAGAAGCCAGATTCTTAACCGGGAAAATATAATGATCAATCACTTACATTTTGCTGCAACTTAGTCATCACAACATAAGTCCATTATACATCCAAACACAACTTACTAAATGGCATACCTCAGAAGCCTCTAAAAGGTGACCTTCGTCTTTGTAAAGAATACCACAATGTGTGAGGGCGCATGCATTCTGTGGGTCCAACTTAATGGCCTCCGTAAAACTTTCAAAGGCCTGTCGAGTCAGACTCTGCATTTGGAGGCAGATGCCCTTGCCTATATGAGCTTCAACATTCCCACCATCCTTCTCCAAGATGCTCTCGTATAGAGAAAGAGCATCAACAAACTTGTTTCTAGAACGGAGAATGTTAGCATAAGTGAGGGCATCCTTTCCTTCAAACTTCTTTCGCAGAGGAGAAACATGGAGAGGCTGAGAGATGCTAGAATCAGCCAAAGGCCGCAATCCTTTAAAGCATCCGTTTTCTCCAGCATCCTTCACAGCATCTGTCTCCGTCCGTGCCATTGGATAGAATCTTCGAATTCAGTCTCCTGAAACAGATCATATTCATCGCATCAAAAAGGAAAAAAAAAAAAAAGAAGAAGAAGAAGAAGAAGAAGTACAATCTTTTTTTATACTTTCAAAATTGATATTAAAGTTCATAAACCACAAGAATATTCATTATTTATCATGTTATTGAACTTCAAACCAAATCTATATCACGGTCAAGAACATGCTAACTTGATAACAGCATGAGATATAAATAACTAAAACATGATTTTAGAAAGAAGCAAGCCTTAGGCTACTGGCACGAGCAGGCCTGTAATCCCAGTAGGGGTTCATGTGCCTGCATGGAGTACGTGTTCGAGATCTAGGCCATCCATTGGGCAAGCTCCACCATGTATGCCCAAGCCAAAGAACAGGGCGCCCACTCTCCATGCTCATGTCATTACATGTGCTTAGAGTAACCATCCACATTTGGTATATGAGTTCATCCCACCTGACAAGCAGACCAACCAATTGTGGAACAGGGCGCATACACAGTGGGGACCGTCTTTTTATCGACATGAAAATTCTATTAAAAGAAGAAGATACAAAGATTGACTAAAGCAATGGATACTGAGAACATTGCGAGACTAGATTGGGTGACACCATGTTTTGCAAGAGAGTCTGCAGAGTTAGTATCTCTTGGAACACAACTAGGCTAAACCATCAGGGAAGCCAAGCTATTTACTATATTGCTTACAAGGAAAACTCGCTTCCAAAGAACTATGCCAAGACACCCATGACATGATGTTTTTAGAATCGCCTCCAATAATAGAAGGGCCCAAGAAATTATCCTTCAAAAGGCCCTCCCCACTTTAATTGACAGTCTGCGTAAAGATTATGTTACCAAAACCTGTCAGATCCAAAATTGTCAACTTCGCCCTTCCATCATCATCACCTAAGCCTTGTCCCAACTAAATGGGGTCGGCTGCATGAATCATGTTCCGCCATTCCACTCCATCATGGGTCATAACTTCAGTTAGACCATAGGTAACCAAGTATTTTCTTACTACATCAATCCACGTCCTTTTGGGCCTTCCCCTTGCCCCTTTTAGAGCCTTCAACTAGCATCAACTCACTCCTATCTGACGCAGTTCATGGTCTCCATTGCACAAGACCAAACCATCTAAGTCTACTTTCCCTCATCTTATTACCTACTAGCAATATTCCTAAGCTCGCTTGAATGCATTCATTTCCAATTCTAACCTTCACTCCCCCATCAGCTCAACATCCTCATTTCAGCTACACTCATCCTATGAACATATTGTTCCTTAACTACCCAACATTATGTCCCATAAAGCATGGTTGGTCTTATAGCTATCATATAAAATTTCCCTTTCAATTTGAGTGGTACACAACGATCACATAAACTCCAAAGGTGCATCGCCATTTCTTCCACCCAACATGAATTCATTAGGCAACATCCTTCTCAATCTCTCGACTCTCATAAATTGACCCAAGATATCAAAAGTGGTCATTTTGGGAAACTTTTTGGTCCACAATATTTACAAATTCCTCATGTCCCCGCTTATCGTTACTAAATTTGCAATCTTAACTTCACCTACCCATGATGATCAAGAAAAATCCTACCAGGAGCTTCCACCAACATTAAATTTCCAACGGCTGGATGAGGGGATTCCAAGACATTGACCTCTTGGGTTTCAAAGAGCCACCTTGCATGATCAGATTCAATTGCTTTCAAGATCTGCTATTCAAGCCCCTTTTTCACACTTTGGTTGCCGTAACCCGGCTTGCAAGATGGATTTAATATCCTAGGTCAGTCATCCAAAATTCTATTGTTTCTCTCCTTCTAGATGCTCCACATGATCGCGTGCATGGGGGATCTCCACATACTCTTCCCCTTGGCTTGAATAAGCCTTCCTGCCACTTCTTCATAAACCGATCAATGAGGGGAAAATCCATGATATACGTAAAAGAAAACCCAGATCTCATTTGCCCCATCACAATGGAGAACTATGCGATCCATGGACTCCGGTTCTTTGAAATGCATTATGCAAATCTAAGGAAGGGAGAAATTCCCTTTTTACGAATTGTCCAAGGTAAGAAACATATTAACTGGGGAAGCAGTTGAATCCTACTCAAATAAGTATAACAGCCAATATCATGATCTCAATAATGGGTTGTCAGTTTCGAAAAAGGGAACTCGCACAGGAAATGGGAAGCATCAAAAAGGTTTCTGACAAGACTATGACAACAAGAAAATGGGACTACGTTCTCAGTTCATCTTCCATTTAGCCAGGTGACAGCCCCAAAGGAAACAGCTGTCTTTTTTAACCGACAGCACCATAGTGACTGTAAATCTGTAATGCGACAGAAAACATTATATCCTCAGTTAAAACACTACAGCAGTCGATACCACATCATGCATTTTGAGCCTCTCTCATTATCATATGTGATTTCTTGTTCTCTCTTTCTGCTTTCTGAAACGCCCATTACAATTGCCTACGCTAACATCACTTTACTAGAAATTTATTATCCCCGAGGATAGCATTGTCTCCTCATTCCTCAATGAGGATAATGTGGAGCATCTTTTTATGCATCGTGATTTCTCTTCTGAGATTTGGTGGAGAATTTTTTACCTTTTTGAGATGGATTGGATGATGCCAACAAACATTAATGATTTCCTCAATTTTGACATAGGTTCCGCATGGGCAAAGGAAGAAAAGTTTTATGGCGTTGAAGAAAGTACATATATAAAGAGCCACTTGTTGCCCCCACCCTAATGTCAGACACACCATTGCTTTCTTTCTTTGCTTTGGCATACAGAACAGTACAGTTGTATCAACAACAGTAGAAAAGGAGGGTGCATCCATCAACTAGAGTGGATGTAGATATCAATTGCTTCTTGTATCATATATAAAGGAATTGATATCTACATCTGCCGTCATAGGGTTCCATACACGCATTTCCGTTCTGTTAATCAACATAATACAAAATTTTACCATTTCAATTTCCAAAATGGAAAATGTGTGTTTGCAAACATACCCTTTCCTTAGTTTTTGATAATACAAGGAGTACAAAGTTGCATTGATATATTGCCAAAAGTAGAAGAAAGGTGCATCTATCCACTAGGGAGACTGTGACTATCTATTCCAATGTTATCAACACAGATCCATAACTACCCTACCCTGGTTGAAATGTATAGAATTATATATCCCATCTTGGGAATCAAAACAGTACAAAATTGCACTGCTTCAATTCCTATAACATACAACGGGTGCGTGCAATCAAACGGCATGGATATAGGGCTCCCATGTACAGAAATTCATTTTAACACTTGGAACTTCATACGCACCCAATATCTTTTTTTTTCTTTTCTTTTTCTTTTTTTTTCTTTTTTTTTCGGGTAACCAAAGTAGTACAAAACTATACTATTCTGTTACCAAAAGTAGAAAGAAGAGAGTGGCATCAATCAACTATGGAGGGTGTAGACATCGATCCCTCAACACCCAACCTTGATTGATTTACATACAACCATCTCCCATTCTGAAAAGTGTGCCCTTCCAATTCCAACGCTGGAAAATGGGTATATCAAAATCAACCAGGAGGAACGTAAAACAGCGGTCCCGCGTAGAGGAGATGATTGGGGGTTTCGAAGCACATCGAAAACGGCAAAATTCCATCCACGTCGAGGATTTCTAAAGGGAAAGGGAAACACGACGTTATCAAACGAAACGTGGAGTTCAATTCAGAGAATCGGAGAGATGGAAGAGAAAGAAGATTGGGGGTTTCAGAACTTACATTTGAGGGAGAGAAGCTGAGAAGGAGAGCGCATGGTGAAGCTGCTGTTGTCGAGGTAGGCGCAGGATAAGGAATGAGGGTGTAGGATAAGGAGAGGAGACGAGCTCGTCTGAGGAAAAACCCTCGAAAAGGAGAGAGAGAGAGAGAGAGAGAGAGAGAGAGATTTGGGATTTTGGGTTTTGGATGGTTCGAGTCCCGCCTCTCTCCCTCCGACACTCCGTAAACTACAACAACATATACAGAGATCCGATTCCGCATTGACCCCGAACTTCAAGGAAATTACATCAATGCCCGGAACCAATCATTCCTTCCCTGGGTTGCCGCTTGGGTTTGGGCTTGGCTTTGGAACTTTTATTTGGGCCCACTTACGCCGTTGATCGTGTCGCACGTGCCAATTTTGCAACTGCATGTTTCAGATATGTTGAGACTAGGCCTGTTATCGGGTCGGGCCTGGGGTTGATTTCGGCCCGAAGTTGGAACCTTTAAGACTGGGACCATTCGAAATTTGATTTTGCAAACCTGGGCCCGGCCCATTGACAGCCCTAGGTGTGGGACGCCAATTTCCTGGAACCGCCGCTGCCTGTGGTGGGGACGCTGTTTGGTTGCTAC
Source organism: Magnolia officinalis (assembly GCA_021015155.1). Taxonomy (NCBI): domain Eukaryota; kingdom Viridiplantae; phylum Streptophyta; class Magnoliopsida; order Magnoliales; family Magnoliaceae; genus Magnolia; species Magnolia officinalis. The sequence continues at coordinate 93,293,318 of JAJHSJ010000006.1, read as the reverse complement.
CTCCGACTGTTCGGAACTCGGACAGGCTGGGCTCTGAGGGACCACCATGATGTATTGTTTTTATCCACACCGTCCATCCATTTTTCTATGTCATTTAAAGTTATAAAACTAAAATTGAGTTAAATCCAATACTCAAATGGACCACATAGTGGGAATTAAATGGTTACCGTTGAAAACTTCCTTGAGACCACAGAAGTTTTGGATCAAGCTGATATTTTGTTTTTTACTTCGTCAAGTCTCCCCTCAGAACCAGCCTATCCCGATCCTGGGACAGGTGTAGTACCCGATCCGCGTACTGCTGCGGTGGGACTGATATTGCCAGTACCAACGCTGTCAATGCAATGTGGGCTCCACATAATATATGTTTTTTAATGGGTACATTTAGTTTGCCAGCTCATTTAGAGTATGAGCTAAAAATAAGGTAGGCTCATATCTTAAGTGACCACACCAAAGGAAACAATGGTGGCTGAATACTCACCATAAAAGCTTCCGAAGCTAGAAAAGTTTTGAATCAAGCTGATATTTGTGTTTTTCCTTCGTTCAGTTCGGTGTGACTTAATTAATAGGTTGGAGGCAAATAAGCATAACAATAGACTTAGGAAGTTTTTAATGGTTAGCATTTAATCACCTTTGCTTCTTGTGGTGTGGTCCACTTGAAATTTAAATATTTCTAGTTTTTTATATTATGTCCTAAAATGAGTAAGCAAAATATTTCATCATGGCAGGACTCACATGGCACTGACCAGCACCGAGGTCCATACCAACAGGGTCAGTATGCAATCCGCTTCCCTCGATGAGTCCTTTTCCATGGAAGCCAGTGCAGCCCACCACGATGCCCGTGTGACAGCCACTCCATCCTATAATCAGGCAGACCTAAAACTCAAGTTGGCACACTAGAAAGCAGTGCTTGAGAAACCCTTCTGAAAATGATATTTGTTTTTTATTTCTTCTAGAAAGGAATAATCCTATCAACGGTTTGGATGACTTGTAGAAAGGAATGGCCTTTATGAACAGTTTGGAAGGCATATGCACATCACAGTGGCCCCTGAAACAGATGTAGACAGACCATGGGTGTTTCCATCCCACAATTCCATACCGTGTGACCCACTTAAATTTTGGATCTACCTTATTTTTGGGCTTATGTTTTATGAGTAAGCATGATTGATGGACAAAGTGGATTTCACATCGATACTAGGGTTGGCCTCACATAGGCTAGTACATATGGTTAAGGAAAAGTCGCATCCATGGCGGTACTAAAGTAGTCCCACTATCAAGATAACTAAAGGTGTACATGGATATGATACGGTCTTTTTTTCCGAGATATTTCATCAATCTGAGTCGTCCAAAGTTCTGGCTTCTTGTGATTGGATGATATTTTCAAAGTCATAATAGGTCATAATTGTTGGATCTGAATTTAGTGTGCATATGTGCCGGGCGTGCCATAGCCAATATTTTCTCAACTCAACCAAATGCCTTATGTTGAATAGATTGAGAAATCGGATTCAAGAGAACTAGATCATCTATCCAGCCACTTATTATGAAAAATTAAGCAATTTGTGTAGGGAAGGGTCGACCCTTCCAACGAAATATTGTTGCCTTGAATAAGAACTTTCAATTAAGCACATGATAGCTCACTCAGTTCAACAATGATCTAATATTATTAAAAGAAATACTTTGGTTGCAGTAAGGAGATAATAAATATGAATCTCTACATTCGGCTAATAAAAGGAAAACAATAAAAGAAGCAATAACTAACTACTATCTTGCTTGGAAGTAAAATGGTGCCGTCTAATTTGTCTATGTTGGCTTCATGAGTAGGATATGGTTGCTACGAAACAATTGATTGCTCGTCTGGCTGTAGAGTCATGTCAAATGAGACGATCGTAAATGATGGCAAATCATCGTCGATCTTGTATCAACAAAATATGGACGATCAATGATATCTTTGAGCTCATAAGCAATAAAATCTTGTCGGCAATTTGTGTGACTACCCACAAATAATCTCGAATGATAAAGCAATATTATTTTACTCCTAATGAAATGTAAAGACATTAAACTTAGGAAAGTAATGTATAGTAGTAAAAACATAAATGTAAATGATAATATAAAGGTAAATAATGATATAAAGACAAAATAAAGCATTGACCTGGATTGGATTGGTGAGGGCCTAGAGCTCTTTGTTCCTTGCTAAACTTAAAAGAGTTATAAGATGGCAGCCAGAGAGTTGCACTTGGATTCAACCTCCTTGATCTTCGTTCAATTAATTAGCTAATCAATAGTCACAATCAATCATGCATCTACTCAAGAAAGGACTTATCAATTTATTACTACTTTGGTAAATCGCTAGAGAAGTGTAGCCAATCGGGTTTTTATTCTTCCAATTATTCGCGGATTCTTGTATTACCTTTTAGCTGTCAATCTTCATATTGCCGACTACGATTTGTCATACTATTAGAAACAAATCACTGCATAACATCGTGTGCGTTTTTCAGGCCGTTACATGAGTTATAGCTAATAACATCCCCTTATGTGTCTATGGTGGCAAACTGTGATTTACTTTTCGAACATATAGACATGTCATTCAAAAATGGCTCATATTCTCTTCACGTTTTTTTTTTTCCCGTTGATTGTATCGACTGCAGGGATTTCTTGATGATCTTCTTATGGAGGTGCCACTACGTGGTGGCCACTTCATAGCCGTTGGACCTAATGGTATAAGGTCAAGTATAAACAATAACCATCAATTATCTTTCCTTTCCAATAGTTAATGTCACCACTAACTATTTTTCTTTCCCACCATCAATTTTAAGAGCAATATTCAGATGGCTAGCATCATTCCAATCCATGCTTATCTTGAATCAATCTCCATCCATAGTGAGTATCATCACTTGATGGACATACCTAATTGAGAGAAATCCTTGTCACATAAGTCATGGCAATGTGGCTCTACCATAGTCAACATCTTTCAGCTCCATGGCATCATCTCTTTGCATATATAAATTGTGTAGATTCATTCATTGAGTGGGTCACACTTGTACAATGAATATGGACCATCAACATGTTTCTCGAACTGTTTAGTTTTTTTTTTTTTTTTTTTTTTAAAGGGATGACCCACCGGATGAGTGGAATGGGCTCACTTTCTTGTATAGCTATCTTCGAGCTTGAGGTCATGTTATGGACATATTACATGCCTTGTATGTTTACAAGCTAACATGGGCGTTGCGCCCGTAAAGGGACTTACGAAATGGATTTGTGTGGGCTTAGTTACTAATCTCATGCTGGAGTTTGTTTTGCATCATTGCGACTAAGTTCCTGCAAGTGTGGCTACCACATGGAGCCACATTTTGTAATGTCCTGTGTTTTGAACTGTCTGTACTCTTTCCTATTGAGCTCGTCTGGTAATGTAGAAAATGATGAATTTTTGGAGATTTACAACTATGTACTGATGGGATTTAGATTTAAGAGAAGTTCAAGACCTCCAACATGGCTCTTTTGAACTCCTACCTCAAAGCTTTAATTTTAAATCCACTCGATTCTACATAGACTATAATTCCCTCAAATCCACGGGAGTTCAAATCCATGCTGTCAAACGAGTCCTTAGGGGCCATTAAATCTAGGCTGCTACTACTTTTCAATCATCACTCGTAACCTTTGATCTTTAAAGTTAGATGCAAGCAAGTAAAGAATGTATTTCCAGTGCTCTAAATTCATCTACAAATAGTGATGCCCATAATCAATGTAGGATGAGGAGTGTGACTAACATTTCGACATTACCCAAATCGATGTAGGATGATGCATTCTTTACGGTTATATATATTCCAATCTTAATAAAGTTGTTCTTAAAACCCCTCTTGGATTGTGGGTTGATTAAAAACATAGCCTAACACATATGCATGCTGAGAGATGTCGGCCTAAAGCAAGAACCTACAACCAACTTTAATTTTAAAAAAATGAATTATGAAGCAACAAATGAATATTTTATTGGGTATTTATAGATATCAAATGGGTGATTTTACTGCCCTAGCTATAGTTCAACAATCATGGAGACTGTTAGTGACATATTTCTTGAAGATAAACCAGTAAAAGTGTAAAAAAATGTTCACGGGTGTTTAATAAATATGGCCATTAATGCTCATACTTGCAAATTCGGATAATTATGATATTTCACACCCGTTGATCAAAACAATCAAGTCGAATATTAAGAATCAGACCTTGACATCTAAATGGCGTTGATGTACCCGACAAGGCAACGCCATTGTTAAAAAAATCCTTGAAGATCTTAATAGAGTAAGAGACATAATATTTTAGATGATTATGTAATGTATATACAGAAAAATGATGTTGGCATCAATGATAATGATCCAATCATATTTTCACAAGCCATTGAGTATTAGGAATATCCTAAGTAGATTGATGTTATGAAAGATGAGTTGGAATACATTGGTTATAATGGAGTATGTAGAACTCACCAAATTATTCCAAAAGTCATAAGGTCATTGGGTGTACACGAACCAAGTTAGCTTGGTAAACTCGTTTGACTTGACTCGGAAAAGCTCAACTCGACTTGGCTCCAAACTGAGTTCAAGTTGAGTTGAGCTAATTTTTTGAGCTTGAAAAAATTCCAAGCCGAGTCTGAGCTAGACTGAACTCGACTTAACTCGGCTTGGAACTTGACTCAGTTCGAATTGATTCGACTCGAATTGGGCTCACTTAATATAAATAACTTGTATATATTTATATATTTAAATAAAAAAATATTATATATTATATAAAAAAAACATAAAAAACTAAACTCAAACTCAGCTTGAAAAATTGAGCTCAAGCTTAATTCAAACTCAGCTCGAACTAGCCTGAGCTGTTGACTAGGCTGAGCTGAGTTGCCCAATCAAGCTTGAGGACCAAGCTTAGCCGAGTTTGAGCTGGGGTGGCTTGCTGGCCGAGTTGAGCCGAGTTAGGCCGAGCTCGACTTGACTCATGTACAATTCTAGTTGCAAACGAGCTTAGAAGATCAAATATAATTTCAAGGCGCGCTAACATTGAATTATTTAAGGCAAGATTGGTGACAAAAGGATGCACCCGATGTCTATGCATTAATTAGAAATAGACATTTTCACCTATATTTAAAAATGATTCAATTTGAATGGTTATAGTATTAGTGGCTCATTTTGAACGTTCTTTCAAATTTTATACTGGTTTTCTTCTTTTACGCTTGTGCACGTGTTTTCGAGCCGACTCTTTGTTGGGTTATTTTGTACTCACCAAGTTGTTAAATGAATAATTTAATTTTATGTCTCTTAGTTGATGACAAAGAAATGGCTTACCTTTGAAAAAAAAAAAAAATCAAACAAAATTTAATTAGCAAGGCTATTGAATAATTAGATTAATGCCAAGTTTGCATTGACTTACTGGTAATATAGGCCAAGTTTGTATTGACTTACTGGTAAGAAACAAAATGGGTAAGAACTTAAGATTGTCGATTGAGGCCTGTAAAATTATCTATTGTACCACTACTAAGACATTCTAATTAAAGTGTCTTTCAGTCGGTCCGTGAAGAAAAATGGAGGGGATAGTGTGAAGATCTACAATTTTTACTGTTTTGTGGCATGCTCAAGTTTTAGATCCACCTATTGTTTGGATTGATGTCTTGACGTGAGGCGGCATAACAGCATAACATATGTATGGATGGATGTTACACAATTATCATGATGGGCTCATCATGCGAGCTACATGTAAACACAAAAGAGATAAGAGTGGGCTACTCATAAAAAAATAATAATAATAAATTGGAAAGATGAAGTAAAATCCGAGTTGTCCATTGACATGGTTAAAATCAAAGTCACTTGTTAATAAGCACATAGATTTTCCATAATATTAAAATACCATTGATTTATATCTAAAATCTCATTTAAGTCCTGGTAAAATCTAAAAAGTTCCAAGTCTCCTAAAACTAATTGCATGGGTAAAAATGTCTTTGGCTTCTTGTGATATAATAAAAGAAATTTGGTGGTCACTTGAAACTCTAGGCATAAATTCTTCTTAAAATTTAGCTTGCAGTATCCATTGTGCAGAAATTTGTGAAGAAAATACACATATATGTCAACTTACTTTAAAATGGGTCACATTGTAACCATTTGTATGAAGAGTTAAATCTCGTAAAGTAAGATTCACATACGCAAAAGATATTCTAATGTAGTTTACATGACAGTGCAACGGAACAATGACTATGGTGAAGAACAAAATATATATGGAAATTAAGATATTATTTTACCTTTGCTATGCTTATGTTATAAGTATTAATAATACATGATCATGATCAGTACATATGAAAACAAAGCAGTGAATGCAAGAGGAAGTAGGTCCAACCATAAATTTAAAACTAAAAAAAATAAAAAAAAATCGACTTTACTCACTCAAATTTTATTATGACTCAAGACAAAATGAAATATAGTGATAACTCAATTAAAACTTGAAAAAAAAAAAAAAAAAATCCCAACTTCACTAGAAAATAACAAAACTCAACGGAACATAAAAAAAAATAAAAATAAAAATAATCGTCAAAACTCGACTTGATTGGGTACAACTGGATAATACTTATGCAAGTGGAAAAAAAAGCATTATGTGAGTCTTTATTGGAACTTGTCATGAGGCCAAACCCTGTGGGCCCGTCATGATGTGCATTGAACAACTGCACCATCAATCAGATGCACCCTTCCACAGTGGGCCATGGGCATACAAATGAAGGCAATCCATGATTAAGGTGGGCCACACCATAGATTACAATTAGAGGTGGATACCCTCTGATCGATCAAAACCTTCCTAATTGTTTATAGCGCCTACTAAGATTTGGTTCAAACATCTGGCCATCCAAGGTGTGCATCTTACTTGGATGGGTGATCACACCAAATTTTAGGCATTTCCAAAACTCAAGTAACCTCACCAAGTGCTTTTAAATGTTTTAAATATAATTTCGCATGATTTCAAATCGTGCTGCCTACATGAGTTCTAAATGCCGTTAATTTTGATGAGATCCCATAACTCAAAGGAGACCCACTAAATGACCGATGTAGATGTCTGACACATATCATGATAGGGCCCACATAGCTTGACTTCTTGGGAAGCTCCATGGGTTCCATTCCATGGTACCAATGATAATAAAAAATAAATAAAAAATCCCATACTAGTTTCCGAGAAACTGGCTCAGGTGTTTTAAGTTGACTTCAGTTGAATTTCCATGTTTTTAAACAAAAGGGTTCAACGATTTTATTATTATAATTATTTCTTTCCATTGTGTAATTTTAGAGGTAACACAACCATGTTTGGAAAGTAGTATTAAAAAAGGAGGAACCAACTGAATTTCAGAGGCTAGTCAACTAACTCATCCAAGTAATAAAAAGTAATGGTGCATGTTTCCTTGCCTGGATAAAAGCAGACTTTGGATGTGGGGAGTTTTGGAAAGCCAAACGTGTGCAAAAGGCAGCTCGTGTAGAGGCCAATCCATTCCGTAGAGTTGTACCTCCTTGTAGATGCTCTTTGTCGGGAACATGGTCAGTTGGAGCAGATAAGGTGTTTTCCTGACCGTGGGCCCACCTTGATGTATGTGTTGTATATTAATGCTGTCCAGCAGTTTTTTCAATTCATTTTAAGGCGTGGTCCAAAAAAAAAAAAGCATATTCAAATTTCAAGTGTACCACACCATAGGAAGAGATTTGATTCTGTTTCATCTTTGGGATCATGCTAAAAAAAACTGGTGGACGTGTGGATATAGAATAGATACATCCACAGTTGAAAAAAGATACAGCTGAAAAAAACCTCGACTGAAGTTTTTCTTTTGGTGATCCAACTGCTTCTAAAATTGTGGTCCACCTGCTGAACAGGCGAGATTTGTTTTCATGCAGGAACATCTACATGGTCAAACCCACCTGATTGACGGCTCTGATACTGCACGTGTAATCTGTACTAGGACATGTTGTGGCGTGTGCATTAGTTGCCTTGTACACGCGTGGGGCCAGCAAAGTTCTTTGGTGAAAGTATCTGAATCGTTCAAATGGGCCCACCTGATCAACAGTCTGAACCATATGCAGCTGCTCATCTTCTCCTCCTCATGGATGGACCATGGCACAACATGAATGAACCGGATTGATTTTGTCTTATGATGATGGTTGTGGTGGGCCTACCTTTTGGACGGTTTGGATGGCATGCAAACGTGACATGATGGAAATTATCCTTTTCAGACGATAATTTAGTGGTCCAACCTACTTACCAATTAGGCACATGTACACGAAATCTGGACCGTAGGATCAATGCTAATCCAAGATGGCCATCTTGAATCACAAAACACTATCTTTCCCAACGTATGCCCACATAACACATGTTGTATTTTAAATTATTTTAAAATAATTTAGTGTTTCAAAATATCCATTGGTCATAGGTGTCCTTTGGATGTGTCTTTTCACTTAAGTTTGAAAGGTTGCATCCTTTCAATTTTGGTTTTGAAAAGTTGTGTCTTTTGGAGCCTAAGGGTCACACCAATTGGATTTAAATCCAATAGTCACAACCCTTTATGAAAAGGTGTCTCTACACCCTTAAGGGTATCTTCACAAAGTCTATAAATAGACTTCTGATTTAAAGTTTTGAAATGAATTGGAAAATCAGGTTTCCTCTTTAAAATGTGTTCAAGTATTTTTTAATTCGGGTTAAGACTACAAGTGGTTCGAGCCCGTGTACACTGAGTGCACCGCTGGGACCGGGTCATAGTCGTTGTATCCTGGAGGTCGATTGCTCTGGAAACCTGTTGCACTTGGGACGCTGTCCAAGGAGAGCAAATTCGATTTCAAGCCAAGTGACTCACGTCACGCCTCGACTTATACAAACTGATAAGTTTTTTAACTTTCTTATTTTAATTTTATATAATTTAAATAGTTTTCCAAACTCCAATTTCCAACAATCTTGAAATCAAATTTGGTTTAACAAACTGTTTAAGAATTACGGTTGCATCTATTTGGTTGGAATAACCGAAAAATGAAACCACATGTACAAAAGTGAATGTATGCACCGATTGAGTAGAATATACACTGATCTTAACATCCCTGTACAATAAAGATCAACCCATATAATCTGGAACCCTCATATACCATCTAATAGTTAAGATCTTATACATATTTGGTGTACATATTTTCTAGACCACCTGTGTAAATCATTTAAAAGGCTTAAAGTTATGCACTGATGTTATAGCCTATTGATTATTTTTATGTTTATGTCATTGACAATGTTAGTCCATCACACACAACAAGATCAAGTCATATGTAGTGCCACACCAAGTAGGTATCCACTAATATTCACTATCTGTAAACAATGATGATTGATCCCGGATTTATTTAAAACTAGGATATCAGGGTGGGATGCAAGTATCAAGAACTTTTTCAACCACCATGTATGCATAAACAAATGAGAGCCACTTTCACATAGAATCTTTTAAATATAAATGATGAGAACTATGTGAACTAATGATGGTACTATACACACGAACATTATTATACATGTGCAAACCAGAAGTAAAGAACATCATGATTATTTCATGTTATAAACCTTACTAGTCATCCTCCCTTAAGTCGTTGCTTGCTTATGCCAAACACAAATGATGATCCAAACTGTTCATCTTGGGCTCGTCGTTGTTGTTGTTGTTGTTTGCATGTATAAATCCCGACCCGGATTATAGATTTGAAACGTTGTGAGAATGAATGATAGTTGTGAATGTGGGGGATCTAATGGCTCCAAGGCCCTAAGATTTTAAAGAGAAAATAAAAGATTTCCTTATTTCTGTTTTCATCTCCAAGGTTTTGTACGGTTATGATTATTCTAATGTTTATCCTATAGTTGTGTCTATTGTTGAACTTTTGCATGCACCAAAATTCTTGATGCTTAATATTCGTTACATACATCAAGTGTGTCCTTTGATGTCATGTTATGGAGTCAAAATATCATGTTTGGATCTCTGGTTACTATAAAATAAGAAACGGTTCATGTAAAAATAAAAAAAAATAAAAAGTTTTATCAATCGATAGTTGAGATTATTCTCCACTATCCACCCATAAGAGTCCACTAATTGAACCATCTGGATCACTGGGGTGATGCTCCATCTTTATAATTTAATATTGTCTTGATCAAGAAACGGTGTTGATTCTCGCTAAGACTGTATATTAGGCACAAAGTTTATTAAACTTTTATCCTAAGAATTTTCAAATAAGCGGTCACGATCATCTCTTGGTGGGCAGAAGGAGTTAATCCTTTAAAAGCAATATCTCCAGTATTGTTGTTATAAACTGCTACATGAGTAGTGCACATCCTGTTTAATTTAGCATAATTTAAGTTATGTTGATGTTAACATGCAGTTGGGTGATGTTACTCATGACTCAACAATTTTCTTTGTTGATTAATTGAGAAATGCAACACTCTCAAATAGGGAAAGATTCTAAAAGTTCTCATGTTAAGACGGTGCATGTGTGAGAGATCCGGACCATCTACCAAGTAGGGCTATAGATAAACAGGATCTGTCTAAAAGCCAAACAAGAACACTGATAAGAAAGGCATTCTCTTACAAGTATATATGATAAGTAGATTGGCCAAATGGGACAGGGCATTGTCTATCATCAAATGCATATATTGCTTAGATCGAATTCCTCACACATGTATGGCAAGTCATGTGAAGTAGGCATAACACTTCTCATTGGTGAAATAGTTTTTTGTCACATGATTTCTTGCTTACTTGGAATTATAACTTTAGATCATCTTTATGTCATCTATGGTGTCTACTACATGCATAGAATCCATGATCCAAAATATCAATCTTAATCATGTCATTTATCATATGGTACATGTAAGAGTGAAAATATTATTTAGTGGGTTTTGCCTTTAATGGCCTAAATGGAGGGGTATTCATATCGGACACATGACACATGTAGATGATGCATCAATGTTAGTCATTGATGAAAGTAACATCATGTGAAGGCAGAAGGTCAAAAGGTGAATAATAAAAATAAAAATAAAAATACTCTTATGGTTTTCAACTAAGGGAATTGGTTAAAAAGACCCACTAAATGCATAGTTTGAATTCATCGCTAGATGACAATTGGATTATAGTTATAATTCATTTTAGATGTGGCTCATCATTGGTTGTTTTATAGAATGATGGTTCTCACATGCCTTGATTGGAATGAATTCAATGGACATTATCAGATTGATAATTGAGTCAATTAAATCATAGGACTAGTTATAACTATATTCTTATATAAATACTCATATCTTCTTCTTGTACGAATAAATCCGCTTGCAATCACATCCATCATCAACATTATTCTATGGTAAGATCCAATACTTTTTACGAAAAATATTATTTTTATCCGATCATATGCCAATCTAGGACACATGTGTTAGATCTAGTCAATTCATATGATAGTTCTTATGAAATCCTCAAACTCAAAATTTGGTTAATAGGTTTATCAGGTAGGCCATAGATATATCTATCTAGGCTAAATCTGAAATTGTGGGGGTGCACTTGAATGCATTTAGATAAACCACTTAACCCATGAAATAAAGTTTAGTCAATGAATATTTGATAAATGGGTTGACATAAAGGTTTGTACCAAGAAAGGTATATGATGAATGTTATAGATCAATATGCACATGTCTTACATTGACATCATGTAGGTTTTTTGAAACAAGATATCTATAATCAAATTGATTACATGTTTTGATGATCTAATTGGTAGTCATCGAATAAATGGTCAGAAAGAAAATTGTTAGTGGTTTGAATTCAAAAGATGATTGTTGAGTCAATAGGATTTTCAGGCTATATTTTATTCTCATTGGAAGCTGGTTTTGGACATTTGGGATTGGTATTCATATGAGACTATAAGTTCATTTGATGAACTATGTTGTTTTACCATCAACAAATGTATTTATTGGTCAAATTTATGCACCTTTGGAGCCCATTGTTTAATCCATCGATTAAGATACTTGATAATGAACTTGGACATTTATCATCCATATTCAGTTACTAAATATTCATTGATTGTATTGAATTCTAATCACTAATTGATAAATTGGTCAACCTTTCATGTGTTAGGGAACATATGATAACATGATTATGTTGCGATATGATTATATGAAAGTTATACTCTATTTTAATTGTCATATGTTTATATATGACAGATTACTCGAGCCTATTTGTATTACAGATACAATAAGGTCGATTGACTTTACCACCAGTTAGTTAAATGGTGGGCTAGTGAAGTTGCTTGAATTATAAAAGTACATTCAAGGCTAAGAAAGTTGGTTGTATTCAGAGCCGGTGATACAACAACTATCATAATAAAAGTGATACTCAGTATCTGTTACTTGATGGAGTCATAATTGTTGACTCTGTGATGTTAGAAATGAGTTCAGTATGCTTTGCCTTAAGATATGAATAATCAAAGAGGCTGCAACTGACTGTCAAAGACTTGATTGATGAACAAAAGGAGGAATCAGCATAGGCAGAGGCTTATTTATGAGTAGCTAGTTGGTGAGGCAATAACTTGCCAATACGATGATCCCTAGCTGATCTGAAAGGATGATTAGCCACAATGGGATTAAGACATTGCCAAACTCGTATGAGAAGAAAGCCTGGGGTGGAGATAAAAGGCCTACGGGTCATAAATCCTTTGACCAAGTGACTATCTAAAAGATTAGTCAATGATACATCGAAGAGAATGGGGCTGAGTCTAATATATGGGCTACCAGTGTTGGCAACCCAACTTATACGAGTAGAGATCCTATTAGATAGGTTCAATAGGTAAACAACAAGACACGAGGTAGATGATTGCACTGATGTAAATGAGCCCCTTCTATGGTGTACAGTGCGAGCAGCAACGCAGAAGGATGAGTTTTTAGAACTCTTAATGAATCCATAGCCATATATTTGGTGGTGTATACAGTTGTTACATACACTTGATGGAATTCACCTATATGGGTGTGGAGGTGGAGGCCGCTTCTGTTCACTCTTCAAGTATAGGGTTGTGATATAGTAATAAACTCGGTAAGACCGAGGTCGAATCCCAAGGGACTGAACCTGTACGTAATCTGAAACCAACTAGAACTAGAACTAGAATGAGATAAAATCTAAATTGAGTGTAATTTGAAGAATAATGATGAAATATTTAATCTAAAACTTCAGAAAATTCAGAGAAAGGGAACTAGGGATTCAGAGGATCCACTTGTAGAGATCAGGGAGAACTACACTTGATTCATGAAAATCAACTGAACTTCCTTTGATGTAGTTTTGAAAAAATGAAAGATATATGAATTAGAATGGATTCCATCACCAAACCATGCCCAGGAGACAAAGTAAACAATAGAATTAAACTAATTACCAACCAATCAATGTATGAAGGTTAGGAAGGGTACCGACATCCAACCATGCCCAGGAGACGATGGTGAACAACAGGGTTTCCTGACGTCATAAACATAAAAGAAAAGAACATGATCAAAGCCATTGCAGACCCATTGTAATTTCAGTCACAACAGACCATTAAAAAAAACTAAAAGCATTTCTTTAAAATCAAATCAATTCAAATCAGTTCAGAACATGAATCAAACTAGTCGTAGACGACCCATCCAACGACAAGCTTCACCTCTTAGCCCTAGCTAAGAGGTTTAGCCCGACATGGATGGGCTCAATCCCTTAAACAAATAAAAATAAATAAATAAATAAATAAAAGAAAAAGAAAACAAAACAAAACTCTAACTCTTCTCTCTCCCTGGTGCTCCACGTCGAAGCCCCCAAAAACCCCCCCAGGCTGCCCCGTTCTTCCTCTCTTTTATAGCTGCCAGCCTCAGTCAGTGCACAAGGAAGCCGTCTCAGTAACAGAGTTGGAAATCCTCTGCGTAAGGGAGTTTACGCAGCCAGAAAGACTATCCTGAAGAGCGCCACTTTTCATTCTTTTTTTCCGAAAGCTTAACATCACTTGGGTAATTTCTGAACTAGCTACACGATAGACGGTTTGGATCATCCATCTGATCAAAGATAACGGACCACAACCGCCCGAAAATTTTGGTTTTCACGGGTGTGCGAAGGCTTCCGCACGATGCTTCGCTGACGTGATCGGTGGGGCCCACTTCACTTTTATTTTGAGAATCCACACCGTCCAGTAAATTCAGCTTGAAAAACCGTTTTAAGATGATTGGTTTTGGAGTGCTTCTGACGTGGCCAAATTTCTTTTCCATTTTGCCGTCCAACCTGCGTTTGAGCCGTTGAAAACCGATCTGTGTTGTGATCAGGAATTCCGACATCTAGGCGAAGGTCTTGGCCTCCTTCTAGATGTGATGGACGGTCCAGATCATCATAGTGGATGATGGGTGGGCTCCACTACTCGAAACCAGCGGTCGCGGTGCGTCCGCTGTTTGAAATAGAGAAGGAGAAGGAGAGACAGGTCAGCCCGTCTTTGACTGGGCTGACCGTCCGATGTAGCTCGCGTGTGCGTGCATACAATGCACGCACACCCTCATGTGGGGTCCACTGTGACGTTCGTGAGAAATCTGTTCCGTTCATCCTTTTCCCCATCCACTTTAAGGCATTGACAATAAAATTGAAGTATACTCAGATATCAGGCGGACCCCACTTAAGGATTTAAGGAGCTGATCTGTCCGTTGGGCCACTTTTACAGCGATCCAATGACTGATTTTTGACGTGTACGGTTAATTTATGGTCCTCAGGCCACATATAAAGTTTCGAGCTGAACGGATGGTGAAAACCCTGTGATCTTGCATTCTGGCTAACTTTCTGGCCACTTGAGCTTTAGTTTCTCGATTTTCTCGGATCTCTGGCATGTAAATCCACAATCTTGGCCCCTAGAGTCCTTCCTTTTCCTTGGTGTCATCAGAGCGTTAAATCCATGCTTTAAGCATCCTGTTTCAGTCCAATTTCGTAAATACACCCTGCATCACAAACACGACTAAACCAAGCTGTTAGACAGTACCATATTCATAAAACCAAGTAAAAACTGGGGTCTAATATGCAATATTTGACCCTCAACAGCTTCCTATGAGAATCTAGGCGAATTCTCTAAAGCACTCATGAAATTCAGGTAATGGTGCATGACCGAAACGCACCGAATCGCAGAATCACTTGTAGCGGAAAAGTTGTATGAGTGGCATGTGCTTGCGATCTACATCAAAAGGAATCAGGTTCAAGACTATGGTGTCACCTGATTCCCGTAGACCTGTCATGTTTACTGTAATGTCGGTTCAAGTCTATGGTGACACCGGCACCATTGCACAACTCTTCCATCTTAACCTGAAATGTCAAAAATTTTGAAACATGTGGGGGATTGTTGTATTTTAAATTATTTTAAAATAATTTAGTGTTTCAAAATATCCATTGGTCATAGGTGCCCTTTGGATGTGTCTTTTCACTTAAGTTTGAAAGGTTGCATCCTTTCAATTTTGATTTTGAAAAGTTGTGTCTTTTGGAGCCTAAGGGTCGCACCAATTGGATTTAAATCCAATAGTCACAACCCTTTATGAAAGAGTGTCTCTACACCCTTAAGGGTGTCTTCACAAAGTCTATAAATAGACTTCTGATTTTAAGTTTTGAAATGAATTGGAAAATCAGGTTTCCTCTTTAAAATGTGTTCAAGTATTTTTTAATTCGGGTTAAGACTACAAGTGGTTCGAGCCCGTGTACAGTGAGTGCACCGCTGGAATTGGGTCATAGTCGTTGTATCCTAGAGGTCGATTGCTCTGGAAACCTGTTGCACTTGGGACGCTGTCCAAGGGGAGCAAATTCGATTTCAAGCCGAGTGACTCACGTCACGCCTCGACTTATACAAATTGATAAGTTTTTTAACTTTCTTATTTTAATTTTATATAATTTAAATAGTTTTCCAAACTCCAATTTCTAACAACACATGTATTCAATTTGGGCTGTTTGTAAGGTGGCCCATGGTGAATGTAATTACTTAGTGGGTCCGTGTACCGGTTTCCCACAAATATGTATTAAAAAAGAAGAGGAAAATAATAAGAACCAACATTCTACGTTCAAGAACACATGACCCACTGATGAGTGGGGCAGCCTCATTTTGATCATATGATCTGTTGATGCAGAAATTTGGCCGTTCTTTGGAACTTTCAAGATGAGACGGAGATGGAGACCCTAATTACTACAGGGACCCTCCGATGCCAAAGCCAAACCGGCAAGGTAGGTCTAGTAGAACGTAAAGTTTTATTGTGTAAGATTGTACATACCTTTCTCTACAGGAATGGACATATATATAGGTTCCTTGATGGTGGTGTTGAGTATGGCAATGAATCCGCCACTTGATACTGTCTCATAATAGGATTCTTATTTTGAAGATGTACAGTTGTTCTTTCAAGATTCTCGATGAAGATCTAGAGGAGGATCTTTTAGTAGATTCCTAGGCAGTGGACGATCAACTGGGTTGGGGCCCAAGGCCAAGCTTGAGCTCAAAGTCAGACCGGTCAACATTGAGGTTGAGCTTAAGGTAAGACAAACCGAAGTTGAAGTAGTCGAAGTCAAGCAAGCCGAGGTTGAGGTTGGACAAACCGAAGTTGAAGTACTCGAAGCCAAACAGGTCAAGGTCGACAAATCGAAATCGAGGTTGCGGTCTATCTGAGCTGAGGCTATAGTCAAAGCTAATTGAATCCAAGTCGACTTTGAGGTCGCGTGAACCATGGTTTGACAAGCCTCTTGACGAAAGTCGTGCTCTCATTCTAAGTTAGTCCATTTTTAGTCATAACCGGATCCATTCAATTTAAGGACAATGTTATGAACAGCTCTCATATCGACATAGTGTCGTGACTGTCTGAGTGAGCTGATTTGTCTACACTAGGAATTCTTGCCCGTATATAGACAGGACGCGCTTGTATCATAACATAATACATGTGTGAGATTTGAGCTTTCCATCATATTAGCTACATTTTTAAAGATCTACTGGCATAAAAATCACAGTATTTCACATCCCATGTGGGCTAAACCTATCAAAACAAATGAATGTCTAAAAATCTAACAAGATATTTTGTATGTTGTGGCCCACCGAAAGAGTGAAATTGTCTGATTTTTCCCGAAGAAGATCTTAGCACTATTTTCAACATCATGGACAGCTCAGATTCAAAACACGTATTTTTCACTTGCTTGTGTGACCACGTATAGATGTGTAAGGCTCCGCACCCACGGGAATAAGCAAAACTCTTTGATTGCACATGGCCCAATATCACTCATATCCGAAGATCACGATCGTTCAAATAAGAGCCTGCAAAAATGGACGGTAACATCCGTTTTACATGCCGTAGTTGTATGGCCGTGATTACCTGATCATGGTTATTTTTGGTCACATGCGACTGTGGTGGACCACCTATCCAATGGTCTTCGTAGATCATAGGTGGCAGATCGTAAGTATTCACAGAAACATGTGGCTCAGCTAATGAATAGACAATCTTGATTTTCGGACCCCACCTCAGTGGTCTGGATCCCTCATGCTTATGACATGCTGGCACATGTGCCTCCAATCCCTTCTCCAGTCTCTGGGATTCCTTCCACGTGGGTTCCGTGATTCAGTTATCCAAACCGTTGATCTGATGGTGGGGCACATCAGATGGACCTTAGGAGATTAGGGCCCACGACCCCAAATGATGGAGCATGCAAAATATCAAATGGTGTATTTTTTTCAATGAAATACCATCGCACCTAGGAGTGGTACATGGTTACTCTTCCATGAGATTTAAGGTTCTGCAGCACACGTGCCAATGTAGCACTGACATTGAAGATCCAGGCCATTCATCAGGTAGGCCAACCACAAATGTGCACTGGCCCAAATCTAGCTGGTTCACATTTATGAGAAAATGGACAACTAAAGAAGATCAATGGTCCATATTAATCAGAGGTGAGTGTCTCAGCTGATGAGTGGACAGCCAGAGGTGTATACAATCAAGATAAGTTGTCCACTGATCATCACTCACAACACATTATACCTTAGGAGATTATGAATGATGGCACGCCATTAATCAAATGGTGGGCCACAGCCAGAAGAAATGGAGAGCTAACACGTGTGACTGACCCGGACAGTCCAAAATTTCATGCCAGCAGAAATTGTGGGGCCCACCTAATGAACCCGAGCACACGTGCCGCATCGACACATGTGGATATAGGATGGCCGGGCTCCAAGGATGGATCATGTATTCAAGCACCTTTAGCATGACTACGTGGTTTTAACACTCTCGAGTCTGATGCTGCTTGTCCGAGTCGACTCAGACTCTGTAGGATAAGATCCGGTTCCATACCATGAGTCACCCAACGGGGGAGACTTGGGCCGATTCAGCCCTGACTGGGGCGAATCTCAACCAGTAGCGAAAGTGGGCCACAGCTAGAATTGGATGGCCTGTCACCCGTAAGAATGTCAATTAATCTGTTTTGTCCCCTAGGTCTAACTAGCCCGAACCACTTCTGAGATGGGTCTAACCCAAGCCAAATGGTCAGCAGGTTGGATGCGGATTGTGTGGTAACCAGCAATGTGGCGGGATTTAATTGGGCCACTTGTCGCTTTTAGAAATAGGGCCCAGTATGTTCTTGATGTAACAACTTTCAAGCGTCCTCTGTGTGGGCCCCATCTTTAATAGCAGCACGTGGCCTAATCAAATCTCGCCACATCAGTTCACCACGAAGGTCAATAGTGACGAAGTCACTACTCAATCTGCATCTTAGCAGGTTGGAGTCGGCTAGAAAATGCCGCCATTTTACTTAAATGGGCCAGACTTGGTTTGAGCCCTGCCCAATCTGACCTGTTCATATTGGTTGTCATGGGCCGGGCTTTATCCTTTGTGACTTAATGTGGCGGGATTTAATTGGGCCACCTACCACTTTTAGAAATAGGACAGGATATGTTCTTGATGCAACAACTTTCAAACGTACTCTGTGCAGGCTCTATCTCTGATAGCGGCACATGGCCTAATCAAATCCTGCCACATCAATTCACTATGGAGGTTAGTGGTATCAAAGGTTACCAGACAATCTACATACTAGCAGGTTGGGCTCGGGATAGAAAATGCAGCCATTTTACTTAAATGGGTTGGGCTAGGGTTGAGCCCAGCCCGGTCTGACCTGTTGATATTGGTTATCATGGGCAGCTGGGCTAGACTTGACCCAGCCTAGCGCAAAACCAAACACAAAATAATAGAACCTTTGTCCAATGTACCTTCTTAAACATGAGTTTGGGTCGGGCGAATTGGCATAGTCAACCTGACCCGATTACAGTTAAACGGGTTGGATCCGGTCATGCTTAGGGTTTAAGTGGGTCAGGTTGGGCCACAGCGTACGGTCGGAATGAGAATTCTTTTCCCCTTTAGTGGATGGGTTGGGCCTGGGCTGACCCTGGCTGGACCCATACCCGACCCATTTCCCGCATGTGTGGGGCCATCTTTAAAATCTAAGCAGGTTTTCAGTTCCGCAAATTGGGAGCTGTGATCCGGTAATCCAGTCCATTAATCTGTTTTCTCCGAACGTGGATGGACAATGTATCAAAAATCTAATGGATAGGATGGTGAAAAAGTGACCACTGATCAGAAGGTCACTATAACTGATCGTACGTGTTTTCAAGGGACACTGAAGCCAGCGGCCTACTTCAAATGCGTCTCATTTGTGCAGCATGGTGCAATTATCGGACAATCTCGACCTTCCATAAGGTGATCCCTACCTCTGATTGGTCCCTTATCAAAGATCACATCGTTGATATGGGCCAATCATCGCGACATTAGGATTGTAGATCCGTATGATGCTTTTAGGGTTCGACTGGATGATCAATTCACTCAGCAATGATTCGACTCGAAACAACGGTGGAGATTTGGTGGGACACAACTTAGTATGCTCTCGCGGTGCATCTTTCTTCCTGCTATCTCAATTGACGGAATTTCCTGCAGCAGGCAAGGTATTTCCTACTTAAAGTTGAAAATCCTATTTCTGACCTTGACCTAAGTAACGGCAATGAAATGGACGATAAGAATAAATATTCAATAAAAATAAAATAAATCCTGTGAATCATATAACCATTCTTTTGATGCGATTATAGCATGATGAACGGTATGGATCTTTCTTTTCTTATTAGTACGTGCGGAATACTGGGCGATGGACATAGTTTTCCATCCACCGGGATGGACACGAATAGACCGCCCCTTTTTAAATTCTCCCTGCACAGCTCGACCCCGGCCACAGAACAGAGAGACAAGAAATCCTGAAATACTCAGCGTTCTTCTTTTGGATTCTTGCAATTTCAGCTATCCAAACGCTGTCAATCAAAAACCCCACAACGAAAGCAATTATCCAATGTCCCGGACAAGAGAAAGCCAACAAAATTACAGCAATGGCATAGCAATATCAAACGCTCCTATTCCGCTGTCGGAAGAAGGAAGTCTGCATAAATTTCTGACGTTTGGAAGAGAGAAATCGGAATCCAAGGCATGGTCATGTTCCTGCGGTCTGTATCTCTGGAATCAACGGCCCGATCTTGATGAGATTTTGCGGTTTTTTTTCTGAGAAGTTCTGGTCTGAGAAATTGGCGAGATGTTTCCCGATATATGCTTTCGTTTCCAGAAGCTTCTGCCTAAGAATAGATGGAGGTATGTCCCTGAAAAATTCAAATATTTCTGATAATGGCGGTTTTTATTTTTCCCGGAAAATAAAGTAAACAAAGGTTAGTTATTTGATTTAATAAGCGGGCGGGAGTTTTGAATGCTATGCGGATGCATTTAGCCATGGTACACATGCCATGTATGTGTCGAAATCCAAGCTGTCCAGATAGCGCGTTCTCTAGTAGATTGAGTACGGCCCCATAACCGGGTTGTTCTGATTGATGGACCACGGTTCTAGTGGGCCCTGTTGTTGATGGTCAACAGGTTATGCCTCTTCTTTGGGCACGGATTGGATACTGAAAAGAGAAATTTGGGACTGTAGACCCTACCTTTTATCCAGCAGGTTTTATGAGGCAATACAAACTTCGTTTGGGAACTTAGACCTGCTCGTACGGACAGCGAATTTGAGGACGAAAATACCCCTCCTTTCACGGAAACGGATTGGGTACTCCTGCCACCAGCCACTGTCGGATGGTCAGTGGTCTGTGGGCCCCACCATGATGTATGCTTTTCATCCATGCCGTCCATATATTTTTCCACATCATTTTATGGTATAAGAACAAAAATGAGGTATATCCAAATCTCAAGTGTACCACATTATAGGAAACAGTGTTGAATGAGCGTCTACCATTAAAAACTTTTTGGGGGCTATAAAACTTTTTGGGGCCCACTGTGATGTTTGTGAGAAATTCTCCCCATCTAAGTTCATTCATAGGGTCACAAAGACCTGGATGAAGAGGAAAAACAAATTTCATAATGATTCAAAACTTCTATAACCCCTTATGGCATGTTTGGCCAGGCAGATCCCATGGTATTACTGTGAGGGATGGGATCAATTTTAAGGTAACGATGGTGGTGTCAGTGGATTGTCTTAAGATCCATGGGATTGCTTATATCCGGGACAAGTTTACTTGGTCTCTTTGGCACACCCTGCATATTCCGGGATTTTACCTTCTAATCCATCCAACCAAGGGATAGGATCAATTTTAAGGTAATGATGGTGATGTCAGTGGATTGTCTTAAGATCCATGGGATTGCTCATATCCCAGGACAAGTTCACCGGATTTGTTTGGCTCGCCATGCCTATCCCAGGATATTGCCGATCCCATCCCTCCTAATACTGTGGGATCTGCCTGGCCAACAGGCCCTAAAAGGGTTTCAATGGTAGACGTTCAATTCCCCATTTACAGTGTGGTCTACTTGATAGTTAGATCTATCTTATTTTTCGTCTCAAGCCTTAATATGAGCTCGCCAGATAGATGGATTGTTTGGATATAACACAGACCTCATGATGGGACCCACAAAAGAAATGTGATTTTGGAAAGCTGGGTTTCCCTATTGCTAGGGATTATAACCATAGCCCTTGCTTTTTCAATATGTCCTTCGATATATATCGAAGGTATTTCGATATGTACTCCGATACATCGAAGGTCTTTCGATATTATCGAAAAAGGTCCAGAATTGTACAACGAGTTTGCCTCAAAAATTCTGCAAATTTCAAAGGTGATTTTACCTATAACTATGGATTATAACCGTAGCCATAACTAGTCTATGCAATTTTTTATTTTTATTTTTTAATATATTTTTTTTACATGGAGAACTTTATTCTACCTACAATTTTCTCTAATACATATTTATATAAATATGTATATATAAGCATATAAATTTTTTTTTCTCTTTTTTTTTCATTTCTTTCTTTATTCATTTAACAAGAATATCTTCTAAACCAAAATTAGTTACTTGACGTACCCTATATGATTTTGGGGTAGGAGAAGCTACTTTAGCCAATCAACCTGGTTATTTTTCAAGATTCCATTAGGTCGATGGTCGAAAATCAACGGGGCAAACTAGAAATTCAGCGGGACAACTAGAAATTGAGCGGGGCAAATATGAATTTCAGTGGGGCAAACATGAAATTGAGCGGGGCAAACACGAAATTCAGTGACGCAAACATGAAATTGAGCGGGGCAAACTAGAAATTCAGCGGGGCAAACATGAAATTGAGTGGGGCAAATGCATTTTATATATGGGAGTGGCTATGTTGTGAGTCTTATCACGGGGTATGTGTTATATCCAGATCGTACATCCATTTGGGGAGCTTGTCTTAAGGCTTGAGATGAAAAATAAGACAGATCTAACTAACTATCAGTGGACCACACTGCAAAAAGCAGTAGAGGATTGAACGTCTACAATTGAAACCCTTTTTGGGGTCACAAAAGTTTTGGATCAATATGAAATATGTTTTTACTCTTCATTCAGGTGTTTGTGACCTTATGAAAAGATTGGATGTAAAATAAACATTATGGTGAGCCCTACAAATTGTTTAACGGTGAAAATATTATTACCGCTACTATTTATGGTGTGGTCCAGATGATCTTTGGATATGATTCAGTTTTTGGATAATGCTCTAAAATAATCTAAATATAATAAATACATCACTGTGTGGCTATGTAACTTTGATCTCCTTTGAACCGTTCATACAACTTAGAGATCGAGGAGCGTCAGTGCTCCTCTTCCAACGACACGTACCTACAGCAGCTGTACACCAGCCAATCAGCTTCCCTCTTCGGCACAACACGCGATCATTTAAGGCGCTGACATGTTAAGAAAGCCTAACGGTGGATTAGGTATTGCCCTGCCAGTTCTGAGCTCCAGACAGACTAGTGCTCCTAGGCCTATGTCACGCCCCAGACTAAGTAACTGGACTCACAAGGATTTCAATGACCGGTTCTGAACGCAACAGCCTCCATAGTACCCCATTCTCGGCTCCTGAGGCAGGTTCCGATTCTGGGATCCTACAAGGAGGATTTTCATAACAGTATAATTATTCCAATACGAGCATAACCAAGATCACAGCAAGAACATCTGAGAATAACAAAGGCACACATCGCAAAATCCACTATAAATTAAACTTTTACAATCATCCATAAGGTCCAAAAGACATACATGAGATAAAAGGAAAAGAGAGAAAGGTCAGCAACACTGGAGTCCTCAAATGCTCAGCTCTATTCCATGCTCTACTGATATGTCGCCTGCCTAGAGTATCCTGCATGCATCAATCGTGCATAAGCTTATAGAAGCTTAGAGGGTGGTGTAGGTGTGTGATAATGGTGCACAGAAGAGTAGTAGGAGATACAATGAGAGAAACATGGTCAATGAGGATATCACTAGCCTTACCCAGGCTTATCATGAATAAGATGCAATGAGCTGGGTGCCATGCCAAGGCAATGCATGAAGGGGCTTGTACAACCAATGCTAATGCAATGCAAGTAATGTCAGTGCTCATATCCAAACCACAAGTCATGTACATTTTCGATCATAAGGAAATCACTGGGGTCCATTACACTGCTGAATGACTGCCGCTCTACAGACCCCGCATAGTCAAACGAGCGTAAGAGACCTTACTACCCGCCTGTGGACAACCAATCACCAACAAGGCCTGAAGGTAGTGGACCCATTTACGAGCTGGTCAGACTCAGCCTAGCAATGCCTCCTCACATCAGGCAGGTAAGGCCATACCCCTATCCAACCGACTACACGACAGTGGGAGTCGCGACCTAATAGTATAAGGCCCTCGTGCGCTCATATATTCTACCCGGTCAAAGCGTTGGAGCAGATCCTTGGTACCATGGAAGTTTTGGGAATTTCACCCATGAGCATCCTATGCACCCGGTATGCTCAACTAATATTTTCATTGTCCACACATACGGCCATCCACGAATACCCCTGTGGAGGCAAGGCCCTGATGAAGTAAGGGCGGATATCCATAAGCTATGCAATGTCAGATGCATGAATCACACAATCACCCATGCATCAATCCCAAGCATCCATCTCTCGGAGAGATACCAACATGTCCTACACAATGACACAACCATGACCAATCATACCTCAACCAAGCATGCATATGATGCGTATGGGAGTGGGCTATGAAGATGAATAGGAGTGCCAATGAGGTGAAGATGAACTCTCTACCTAACCATGAAGGGTCTAGGTACTTAACCAATTCTCATAAGGAATACAACCTCTAGTGGGGGCCCATATACCTGGGGTAGCCCATGAGACTAAGGAGAACAATGATATGGGCCTACATAGATGAAACGAGCCTAGCAAGGGTCTATGGTGGGCCTTTAATCACCTATAGAAGCCATAGACCTACCTTAGGGCCACCAATGTGGACATCCAACCACAATTGGTCCCCAAGAGGTAGCCCATCTCTAATTGATTACTGATCAAGGCCCAAGGCCCACACAACATTAGAAATAAGAAATGGGCAGCCATTACATACCACATACATTCATGTTGGGTTTCAGAAAGGCGGCCCAAGGCCTATTCAAAACATGGGTCCAAGGGGAACACACATAGCCCAACCCATATATACCACTATGGGCCCATATGGGAAAGGTTAGGGCCCAACATAAATGCCACTAATCTCATATATTTTGGTGGCCTAGTGGGCAGCCCATTGCTCAAATCACATGGGCAAATGTCATGTTCTTAGTCAAGTAAGTTGGGCCTACAACCCGGCCTAAGTATAAAGTTGATTTGGTGGGCAATCAAGGGCCCATATACTTGTGTAATCTGGCGCACTAATCCAACACAATAGTATGGTAAAAATGGCACAAGAGTTCAATGGGCCTATCTAGAAAGTTCCAGCCCATTGGGCTCAAAGAGTTCAACAACTAGCCATATTCATGGACCCAATTAAATTCAACTGTGGTGGGCTTCAAAAATGCATTTATTAAGCCTAACATTTAAGGAACTAAATGTATAAATTATTACCTCTAAGATTCTTCACAATGTGTTGGGCCCCACTCCTCAAAATTTCAGCCCAAAGGCCGAACATAATTATAACATGTTGCTGTCCTAAATTTGGGAACTCTATTGGAGTGGGCCCAGGGCCTCTAAAACTCTAGAAATTGAGGGCCGAGGTCCCTCATCATGCATACAATGAGAGAAAAACCAAAAAGGTGGCCCACCATCAGAGAAACATTTTGAATTATAATTTTTATCAAGGCATATTGCTGGACTGCACAGCAGAAAATTCTGGCAAGCCAACTATCTTGGCCCATTCTTTTGGATGTCCAAATGGGGTCGTTGGGGTTGAAATTTTTCAGAGTGACACTTCAATAGGTGGGACACACCCCCAAAAAATTTCAGAATTTTTAGATGTTCATAAGTATTTTAATTAATTTGAACAAAACAATCTGTCCAGAAAATCGGACAGACCTGGACGTCCCAATGTGGTGGGCCAGTCTGGCCCTCGCCACGTTGTGCACAGGGGTCCATTGGATCTGAAACTTGGTAGGTAGGTTCCACCATAGGTAGAAAACAACTCCACAAATTTTTAAAATTTTTGGACATTTAGAAATGTTTTAAGTTATTTAAAGAAATCAATCTATCCTGAAAATCGGACTGATCTGGACACCATATTGTAATGGGCTGGTCCAGCCACCACCATGGTGTGTACAGGTGTCCATTGGTGCCAAACTTTTGTAGTTTGGTCCTACCATGAGTGGACCACCTCCCTATAAATTTTCATAATTTTTAGACACCCAAAAGTATTTTAATAAATTTCAGAATTCTAACCTATCCATGGTGGAATGTTGCTGGAACAGTGCAGAAAATCCAGACTGTCCACCTCACTTGGACCACACCTTTGGGAACCCAATGAAGGTCAGATGGGGCTGAAATTTGGTATGGTTGTAGGTGGGTCATATGGATAAAAGAATCACATATTATTTTATTTCAGTATTCCCACCAAAGACCCATAAATCAGGCCCCAAGGTGGGCCAAAAATCTGTCCAGGCAGATTTGGACAGCAACATGTAATAGAAATGATTAAAATATAAACATGGTTTTTCATGGGATTTAACCCCAGGAATTTGTGTGGTGGACCACCCCAGTGAGCCCCACAAATGTCCAGACCTTCCCCATTATCAAATACCCCTTGCATGTGTCCCATTTAGGTGGATTTTGGGGCGACATGTCTAAGGATGGACGCTATGGGCGTCCAAGCTCCATGGTTGGTTTGGATTTTTGTTGGCCTACAAGGTAGGCCACACATGCAAGATCAGAATTCTATCATAAAGAAAAAATAAATAAATAAAGAATCGGCGACAAGAGGAGGGGCTCGCCACATTGAGGCCCTCCCCTTCATTAATCACACATACATTCCTTCTATTCATATGTTACAACAAAGATTCACCACATGCATGTTCTAGATTCAAGATCAATGGTTGGGATGTCATCCCAACCATGATTCTAGGGTCTAGATGACCTATCATGCTATGGAATCCAAGTAATCTTCCATGATGGGGGCCTATAGAGGGGGGAAACCCCATGCATGGACATGCATGCATCAAAAAGACCATTTGGCCACAACTAAGGGATGATGTAGGATTCCACCATAGATTTGTGAGCCCTACACTTCCACATAAAAAAAAGATCTAAGAACATGAAAATAGAAATCCTAAGTCCTAGGAGTACACCCACCTTAGATTGCTCCAAACTTAGACCTCCTAACTCCTAGTGCACCAAGGGATCCATATCAATGGGTGAAATTAGATTTAGATGGTTAGATTTAGAGGGTTAAATGGGAAATGGGGCTGGAGAAGAAGAGAGAGAGAGGAGAGGAAGGGAATTGCTGGAGAATAAGAGAAGAAGAGAGAAATGAGAGGGAAAGAGAGGGAAAATCTTTTAAGGGAAATAATCATAACCTATGGTGACAATAACAATGTTGCTAGGGTAGGTTAGGTGTGGGTAGTGTTTAGGGTGGGTAATGTTTATTCAATGCAATAGTGTAGTGTGTGTGTGGTGTGTGCATGGAAATTGTGCCATGGAGGTGGTCCACATGCTTTTGTACAAAAAGTGGGCCACATGATGAAATGCTCATAACTTTTGATCCATAGGTCGGATTGACACAAAGACGCGTCGTTGGAACCGCAACGACGATACGAACGAGATGACATAGGTCTTGGATCGATCCGAGTCGGGTCTTCGTAACTGAACTCAAGGTGACCGTAAACACAATCCGAGGGTCACGGGTCGCCGGAATTCGACCGTAGGACCGTGAGACCATGATGAACAAGATGCATACTCACACACACACATGCACACATGGGAACTAGAGTCGGGTCTCACACCTAACATGTTTATTTGTCATCTAACTGGTTCATAAGGCCTCTTAAACATTAATGAAGGAAAAACACAAATATATTTTGTTTCCCACCGTTTGCCCCGCTTAATTTCATATTTGCCCCACTCAATTTTTAGTTTGCCCCGTTGAATTTCGTGTTTGCCCGCTCAATTTCATGTTTGCCCCACTGAAATTCATGTTTACCCCGCTCAATTTCATGTTTGTCCCACTGAATTTCTCGTTGACCCCGCTCAATTTCATGTTTACCCCGCTCAATTTCATGTTTGCCCTGCTCAATTTCTAGTTTGCCCCACTGAATTTATAGTTTGCCCTGCTCAATTTCATGTTTGCCCCGCTGAATTTCTAGTTTGTACCGCTCAATTTAATGTTTGCCCCGCTGAATTTCATGTTTTCCCCGCTCAATTTCTAATTTGCCTGCTCAATTTCATTTTTGCCCCGCTCAATTTCCAGTTTGACCGCGAAGTGATTGAAATTGACCACGAAGTGAATGAATGGATTTCCGACCATCTACCCGATGGAATCTTGGAAAATAACTAGGTTTAGTTGGTTAAATTAGCTTCTCCTACCCCAAAATCATATGTCGTACGTTAAGTAAATCATTATAGTTTAGGAGATATGCTTGTTGAATAAATAGACAAAGAAATGAATTAAAAGAGAGAATTTTTTTTTATATGCTTATATATACATATTTATATAAATATGTATTAGAGAAAAATGTAGGTAGAATAAAGTTCTCCATGTAAAAATAAATAAAATAAAAATGCACAGACCGCAACGGACTACAGTTATGGCTACG
This sequence comes from Magnolia officinalis, assembly GCA_021015155.1. NCBI lineage: Eukaryota > Viridiplantae > Streptophyta > Magnoliopsida > Magnoliales > Magnoliaceae > Magnolia > Magnolia officinalis. Next base: position 93,264,696 of record JAJHSJ010000006.1, on the reverse strand, counting down.
GTTATAATCCGTAGGCATAGGGAAAACTGCAGGATTTTTTAGGCAAACTCGCTGGACAGTTCTGGAGCTTTTTTGATATATCGAAAGACCTTCGATACATGTCGAAAAAGCAGGGCTACAACTATGGTTACGGTTATAATCTGTAGCCATAGAAAACACCATAGCCATAGGTTCCTGGTTATTTTATTATTATTATTTTTTTGTTGTTGTAATCCCCACTGCCTTTTGTGGGTCCCATCATGAGGTCTGTGTTATATCCAAATCGTCCATCTATTTGACGAGCTCATATTAAGCTTGAGACGTAAAATAAGACAGATCTAACTATCAAGTGGACCACACTATAAAAGGCAGTGGGGAATTGAACGTCTACCATTGAAACCCTTTTAGGGGTTACAGAAGTTTTGGATCATTATGAAAATTTTTTTCCTCTTCATCCAGGCCTTTGTGACCCTATGAATAGATTGGATGGAAAATAAATGTTATAGTGGGCCCTACAAAATTTTTAACGTGTGAAAATCAGTTTTCCCGCTCTCTTTGTGGTGTGGTCCAGTTGATCTTTGGATATGATTTTTTTTTTTGGATAATGCTCCGAAATGATCTCGAAATATGGATGAACGTTGTGGATATAATAAATACATAGCCGTGGGGCCATGTAACTTTGATCTCTTTTGAGTCGTTCGTACAACTCTCGGTTGGAGGAGCGTCAGCGCTCGTCTTCGAAAGGAAGAGGAGGGGTATTTTCGTCCTCAAATTCGTTGTTCGTACGAGCAGGTCTAAGTTCCCAAACTAAGTTTGTATTGTTGTAAAAATAGCTGGATAAAAGGTGGGGTCCACAGTCCCAAATTTCTCTACTGAAAAGGTCAGTAGCCAAATCGCTATTGAAGTGACGTCACCAAGCTCTGTGGACCCCACTATGATGCACGCGTTGTATCCATACCGTCCAACCATTTTTAGAGATCATTTTATGGCATTACAAAGAGAATGATATTGATCTAAAGTTCAGGTGGACCCCACTATAGAAAATAGTGGGGACAGTGACATCCACCGTTCAAAACTTCTTAGGGACCACAGTAGTTTCCAATGAAGCTGATATTTTTCTTTTCACTTCATCTATCTCTATGTTAACTTACGAATAGGATGGATCTCAAAAATACATCATTGGGTCCCTATAAATGCTTCAATGGTGGGTGTGACGACTCCCACGGTTTTCTTTAACGGGTCCACTTGAAATTTAGATCTATCTCATTCTCTTTGTAATGTCATAAAACCATTTCTACAAATGGTTGGACGGTATAGATACAACACATGCATCATGGTGGGTCCACAGAGCTTAGTGACGACACTTCGATTTGGCTACTGACCTTGTCAGTATCCAATCCGCGCCCCTTCTTTATGATTATATTATATCGACGGATGCGGTTTGGCCAGTGAGCCCAACTCGAGCCAGCTAGCTGGTGTCAGAGCTCTGTTGGTCCAATCATGATGTATGTGTTATATCCACCCAGTTCATCCAATTTTTTTAAAAACCTTATTTTTGAGCATGATACAAAAAAGAGGCATATCCAAATCTTAGGTGGACCACACACCACGGGAAACAGATTGAATTATTGAAATCTTAGGTAGACCACACCACAGGAAGTAGGGATTGGATGCTTAATGTTGAAAGCTTTCTTGGGCCACAGAAGTTTTGGATCAAACTAATATATATATATATATATATATATATATATATATATATATATATATATATATATATATTCCTTCATCTGGGTCCGTGTGACCTTATTAATTGGAAGACAAATGAACATTACAGTGGCTCTTAGGAAGTTTTTAATGGCAGATGTTCAATTAAACACAGTTTTTTTGTGGTGTGGTGCACCTGAGATATGGATTTGCCTCTTTTTTGGGCTTATGACTTAAAATGAGCTGGAAAAATGGATAGACCGTGTGGATAAAAATATACATCATGTTGGGGCCCACAGAGCTTTGACAAGATCTAACTGGCTGGTATGGAGCCACCACCCAACACGCGTCCCACATTGAGGCTGTCAACAGGCTGGTCGGAGCTCCGTAATCGGTCCGGGCTCGACCCATGTAGTAAATCTTTGGCCATGCAGAACCTAGGCACATGACAGGCCAAAACAATCTGGCTAGGTGTGGCAATGGGCCCAACAAAGCTATGCGGAGGTTGGGCATGGTATTTAAGATTGAAGGCCTGAGACCGGCACAAGCCTAACATAGAAGGCCCGAGCTTGACTTAGAAACCATTGATTGGCGATGGACCCAATCTTTAAACTGACCTACCCTAAGTAATAAAAAAACTAATTCTCCCTTGTATGTTCCTAATCTATCCATTAATGAAGTGGGCCACACATGCACAACGAAATAAATATTTTAGAAGAATGAAACCTGTTAATGCAGTTTTCTAGCAGACCTTTTACGATATTCCTCCTTGAACCTACAGGTGAGAGAAAAAGGAGGCCTTGGTTCATCAAGGGGCCTCTCCGATGCCTAAGTCAAGCTTGTGATCTTGGAAGTAGGATCTCTAGAAAAGAGATCAGTCAAGTGTTTAGAGTTCTTTGTGAACATATCTCTGACTTGTGTGGTAAGACTGGACTCGAGAATGGACGAGTCCGTCTACTTGAGTCCTTCTAGGTCACTGAGCTGAAAAAACATGAAAACACCTAAGAGTATAAGGATTAAATATTTAAAAAGAAGAAGACCATGATGGACGTAGATCTGGATGTTCCTCCATGCATAAATGTGATCACCAGGTTTGAGTTGTGTTCGGGGAAAAATCGACAAGTTGATAAATCGACTTATGGAATGGACCAACTCTATTGAACCAGCACGGACCCAGTGAAACCTGAGCCTGATAAGGCGTCTATGTCCAGAAATAGGCCGACCTCCAAAGAGGTCGATACAACTGTAAGAACACTAATCAAAGAACACGGCTACGAGCTCATTCGAATAGCCGAATACCGACCTAACTCATAGGTCGGTCATAGGTTGACTATAGATTAACCATAGGTCAGCTATAGATCGACCATAGGTCAACCCCAGATCGATTACTACCCGACCATAGTTTAGTTATAGCTCAGCCATTGGACAGTCATATATCGGCTAACGTTCAACTACAGGTCGACCCAACTATAGGTCGGCCCAACTATAGGTTGACCCGAGCATAGGTCGGATATAACTCGGCTATTGGTCAGCACTGTTTACAACGGAGTTAAATGACCATCGGGGTTCAACTAAGGCGAATATTGATCTGCCAAGAGGCTCAGTATTACATACTTTCACTATATCTGGCACCTTCGCCTCCTGACCTTTCCCGAACTAACAGTCCAGGAATTTCGCCAATAGCACGAAGATTTTGGAAGGGATAAAATCATATCTCGAGGATCTCGGACGACCGTAATCTCGAGAAGATCCCTGGCAGATCTAAAAACCCGTGTAGGAAGACCTCCGACATATCAGGAGTCCTAAATAAAAAAGACTCCTTACGATAAAATCTCTCACATAAAACCCTTCAATACTATAAGACCCAGATTCCTAGCCTGACTTTGGCATCAGAGGGTCCCCTGCTCTAGCCTATCTCCTTTGTCTTCTTCCCGTGCAGGTACTTGAAGTTCAAAAGGGGGTGGACCAGATTTTTCTCTCCTAGACATTGACCCTCTCATTAGTTTGGTATTCTTAAAAACTACTTTTGGCGTCTTATGTTTCAGGGCTTTCTCTCTCTCTCTCTCTTACTCTTAACTACCTGATCGGATCGATATTTATAGCATTCATGGCATCTTATAAGGTCTGAGAGAGAGAGAGAGAGAGAGAGAGAGAGAGAGAGAGAGAGAGAGAGAGACCGTACATATCGAACATTTCCAGTTGTCCATTGATTGAGGCCAACAATCTCCAAAATTCCTTCCCGCGTTTTGGAAAGTTGGCCAGGGTAGGAATTGAAATGTGGATATGATTTGATTTCACCACCCATGGATGATGGGATGCACAATTTCATCCCTGGCTCACAATCACAAGTAGAAAGGTATCTGAATGGTGGCAATGGGCCATGTGCATGACCAACAGAACACAGCTTTGGATCGGGCGGACTCGATGCATCTTGAACGTAGACCATTTGTTATACGTGTGGCTAGGTTAGGAAAATTTTGAATGAAAATTAGGTATTTCATCAAGTTTCAGGCCATGCTGGTTCAGGGTTGGATCCAAACCATTTCCAAGCTTGGGTTTGGGCCGGTTGTGCTAGGCCTATGTTAGGATTGGGACCTAGACCTAAAGTGTCAGGCCTAAGGGCCTGTTTGGTCGGACAGATCCCATGGGATTAGGAGGGATGGGATGGATTTTAAGGTAATGATGGTGGTGTAAGTGGATTGGTTTAAGATCCATGGGGTTGCTACATCCGGGACAAGTTCACCAAGTCTGTTTGGCACGCCCAGCATATCCCGAGATTTTACCTTCCAATCCGTCCAACCAAACACACCCTAGGCACAATTGAACGGGATTAGGAGGGATGGTATCAATTTTAAGGTAATGATGGTGATGTCAGTGGATTGGTTTAAGATCCATGGGTTTGCTATATCCCGAGACAAGTTCATCAGGTCTGTTTGGCTCGTTTGACATATCCCGGGATTTTACCATCCCATCCCTCCTAATCCCTCTTAATCCCCCCAACCAAACAGGCCCTAATTGTCACTCACCTAGCTTTCACTCGTTAATGATTTTATATCAACATACATGTGTAGTATAAATATAATTATCAATACATTTACCGCCTGTTTGGCCAGCTGCATTAGGTGGGATTAAGGTGGATGGAATTGTAAAAGTTACAAAATGCATGTGTAAGATATTGTCCCTAGATTGGGTGTATCCCATGTTTTCTAATATTACGTTTGGAATGTATGCATTAAAAAACAAATCCCAGGATTTACTTTCAAATTGCATTTGGATTGAACTTGAATGAAGCAAAAATCCATCATCCATGGGATTAGTAATCCCATCTCACACTTTCCAACACAAGGCTCATTTTCCAAACCTTAGAAAGTTAATTCTAATCTCATCTCATACTCCTTCCAAACACGCCATTCCCAATTTCAAAGTGGGATTAGTAATGCAGTCCCGTTTAATACAACTTATTACCATTGTCCAAACAGGCCCTTAGAATCCAGTAGTTGTCTGGTAGCTGGTACATATGGTACCATTTGGGAATCATTCGACAACTTACCCAGGCCCTCAACATCCAATTCTGCTTCACATTCAGGGAGGGTAACTCTGTAGCTGATAGACAGGCTAAATTGGCAAGTGGGGTGCCCCGAACAAGCTCTTTCTTATTCAGAATGACCTCCCAAGGCCCATTAGAGGTTCCATGTTCTTGGATAGATCTAATATTGGCCAGATCAGATTATCCAAACCGAAAACGGCGTCGGCTGACCTGTTTTTTCCAAACGTCTCCCTTCGCTTGCCACTGGGGGCAGTTCCTTCCATTCTCCTTGGCTATGTCAAGTTCCTACAATTCTGGGAGGCTTTACTCAGTTCTGGATAGGGTCATCTGCCTGTCAACTCATTTCTAGCAGCTGACTTCAGTTACCGTTTCATCTTTCTTCCTCTGTTTTCTTTTATTCTTCTTTCCATATGATAGGTGTGGCCTATCTCCCTATGGGGCCCGCCCAAATCTCCAACATGTACATTTTCCTTTATCAATATAGCTGGTGAATCCCACCTTAAGAAAAAAAAAAAAAAACAGGCATGACTAGTCTTTATAGCCATTATATATATATACACACACACACACACACACACACACACACACACACACACACACACACACACACACACACATTTAGAATCATTTTTCAATAATCCAAACTATTTATAGGGAGGATTTATTATGGATGAAGGATATCTAACAAAAATAATTCTAAAATTGAGGTTTTTAAAAACCTTTAGTTACAACTTCTTCTTTAGGGTTGACCTTGTGTTGAGACTGGTCATTTTCAGTCTGCTAGGGTTAGGAACAAGTTAGAGCCAAGGCTTAACGTGAGCCGTTGTTGACTTTTTTCTTTTTTTTTTGTCAATTTGTTTGTTTGGCGCAGTGAAAGGGTTCTAATGGTCAGAACAATTTTTTTTTTCTTCAAAACGATAGGCAGATTGTATTCATGAGGCAAAAGGCCCGAAATTGTAACATGAGCGATGGTCAGAACAATCTGATACACACTGCTTGGGCTGTCAAATGAATTAATGGTTCAGATTGAGTATGCTGATAGGTTACAGGCAAACCACTTTTAGGATACGACGAGCCTGGAGTGGGTCTGCGTTCAGCAAACACGAAGGCCCACAAATGGAACTCTTTTATACACTGTCTGACAAAATTACAATAAACGAAAAATTTTCAAAAGAAAAGAGAAGAGAATTGTGATTTAGACCACTACACTGATTAGTTCTTCAGTCACTGGTTCAGTTGAACCGTTTAGACCACACCGCTGGTCTGTTCTTCAAGCGATAGTTTTGATCAACCTTATTATATTGCTAATTTTTATTTTTTTGGTCTGTAGGAGAGGAGAGGCTTTGATTCGTATTAATATTGCTTGAGCGTGGTGAGATGGTTTGGAAACCCATCTAGGCTTGTTTATATAGGTTGTGGTGGCTGGGGGTTATGATCCAGGGAAATAAATCCCATGACTGTTTTCTAGCTGTTGGAGAAAACTAACCATTTTATGGCCATTTTCTGACTGTCATGCATGAGCCATTAAGCTGTTGCATGCTGACTGTTGTGAGACAGTAGCTAGCCATTTTCTAACTGTTGGACTAGCCATGCAACAATTACGACATAGTTTCTGCACTAATGACACAATTGTTACAGATCTGCTGCAACAACTCTTTTTCAGCTCTCTATATATACTGGAGGACCTTTCTCTCAGTCCTCTTGTCTTCATTTCAACCAGCTACTTATCTTAGCTACCTAGTTGCATCGCGACTCGAACACGTCTCGCTCCGGTTCGCGAAGGGAGCCGGAGCGACCCTCTGCGACACAATACACACGTGCGAAGTGCAAAGTGAGCCATTAGTGCCTCTACAGCCACACTGCCTCACATGCCCACGCCCTCGTACCGAGCTCATGACCAAGACCGAGACCAAGACCGAGCCCGAGCCCGTGCCCGTGCCTTGCCTGTTGCAGTCAGGGCTATGAATTCAGACTCCATAGTTCAGTGTGTTATGTAAGTCTGTTTCTTGGATCCCCAAGATACAACTGCACCTCCTAGGGTGAATACCCACACTGTAGTAGACTTGTTGTCCCCTACACTCGATATTCAGCTCGCATCCGTATATCATTCTAATATGGCAGGAAATTCTGAATAAAATAGTCTTAATTCTTTGGTTGCTTTTAAGTAACCAAGGACTCTACTGATTGCATTCTCATGTTCAGTACTGGGGTTACTAGTAAACCTACTAAGTTTACTCACAGCATATGCGATATCAGGTCTAGTGCATTGCATAGCATACATAAGACTACCTATAACACTCGCATATTCCAATTGTGCAACTATTCTTCCATTATTCTATTTTAGCTTGATACTTGAATCAAATGGGGTCTTTGCTTCTTTTTTATTTAGATGATTAAACTTGTGTAGTATCTTCTCAATATAATGAGATTGACACAAAGCATAACCTCCACAATGTTTTTTTTAACTTTGATACCTAGAATGGTATTAACTTATCCAAGATCCTTCATTTTGAATACGGAAGATAGAAACCTCTTTGTTTCAGTCATACATTCCATTTTATTACTTATTATTAACATGTCATCAACATACAGACAAATAATAATGATATAACTACCATCTACTTTATAATATATGCATTCGTCAGCTACATTATGCGTGAAACCATGAGATAGTATTTTAGAATCAAACTTCTCATGCCATTATTTTGGTGCTTGTTTTAATCCATAAAAAGATTTGATTAATCTACATACTTTGTTTTCATTTCCTGGTAGAACGAATCCTTGAGGTTGTTCCATGTATACCTCCTCATTGAGGTCACCATTCAGGAATGCGGTCTTTATATCCATTTGGTGGATGTGAAGATGATATATGGAACCTAGTACAAATAATATCCTAATAGATGTTATCCTAGCTATAGGAGAGTATGTGTCAAAGTAATCTATCCATTCTTTTTGTCTAAAACCCTTAGCTGCTAGTCGAACTTTAAAGTTTGGATAGTCCCATCAGTGTGTGATATTCTTCCTAAATACCAACTTACAACCTATGAGTCTAGAAGCTGGAGGTAAGTTTACTAGTTTCCATGTTTGATTTGACATTATGAATTTCATTTCATCGTTTATAGCTTCTTTCCAGAAAGTTGAGTCTTTAGATGATACAACATCTTTATATGTTTTAGGATCATCTTCTATAGTCATCATAGGTATTTTTCTTATAACATTTTCTCTATCTCCTTCTACAAGATGAAAAATGATGTGTTGTGAGTCTATGTAGTCATCTCCTAGACTCTATTCTATTCTTGTCCTTTGACTCCTACGAGGTTCAACAGGAGCTTTCACTATCTGTGGAGCTATGCTATCTAGTTATTTATCAGGAGTTTGGACTTCATTATCCTTTGACTCCAAGGATAGTGAGTTCTCAAAGAACTCAACGTCTCTTGATTCTATTATTGTATTAGACTCTATATCTAGAAGTCTATAAGTTTTACTATTTCGTGCATACCCTATGAAGGCGCACTTAATAACTCTTGGTCCTAGCTTAGTTTTTTTGGATCAGGAGTTCTGCAGTATACAAGATACCCCCGCACTTTAAGATATCCTAAGTTAGGTTTTCTACCTCTCCATATTTCATATGAAGATATTTTATATTTTTTAGACAGAATTCTATTTAGCATATGGCACGCTGCAAACAGTGCCTCACCCCATAGACTTAGTGGCAACTTTGCTCTTATCAGCATTGAGTTGACCATCTCTACTAATGTTCTATTATTCCTTTCAGCTATTCTATTTTGTTGAGGTGTGTATGGCGTAGTACATTAATGTATTAATCCATGTTCTTCACAGAAGTTATCGAATTCATTGGAGAAGTATTCTCCTCCTCTATCGCTACGAAGAATTTTTATCTTCTTATTTAGTTGATTCTCTATTTCTGCTTTATATATTTTAAACATGTTCAATGCTTCATCTTTGCTCTTTAACAGATAAACATACACATATCTAGAGTAATCATTTATAAAGGTTATGAAGTACCGTTTACCTCCACGAGTAAGAATGTCGTTTAACTCACAGATGTCATTGTGTACAAGATCCAATACTTGAGACGATCTTTCAACACTTAGAAAAAGTTTCTTCGTCATTTTGGATCGTATGCACACTTCACATTTATGAGTTTCATTATCTGTGTATGAGATTAAACCATTCTTAACCATGAACTTCAAGGTACTATACCCTATATGGGTTAGTATATCATGCCACAGTCCAGCGGATTCAACCATATACGCAGAAGTGCTACTTTCATTAAGAGAAAACTTAACCATCCCGTTACAAGCATATCCATTTCGATAAAAATTTTATTCTTGGACAAAATCAGTTTTTCTGACTCGTACACCACCCTTATACCTGGTTTACCTAGAAGATCCCCAAAAACTACCTCATGTTTGGGACGTACAGTACATTAATTAGAATCACTTTCTTCCCAGAGGTGAATATCAGTTCGATAGTTCCTTTGCCGACGACCTTCAATCAGACTTCATTACCCATTTGGATTTCTTGACCATCAGTCAATTCCTCAAAGGTTTTGAAGGTTGATTTGTCGTAGCACATATGTACTGTAGCGGTAGTATCATACCACCAACCTGAAACTTTACCTTGGATGATATTCACCTCAGTGATCATAGCCACAATATCGCCTTCTTCTATTGTACTTGCTTCTTTTTTAGATTTGCGATATCGGCATACTCGAGCATATTGTCCGGTTTTTCTACAGACATGATATGGGCCTTTGAACTTTTCGTTCTTCTTTTGGGCGTTTTTCTTGAATTTTCCTTTATTGGGTTTTAGGGAATCGTCCTTATTAGGATTCTTGTTATTAGTGTTCTCTACTGCATGTACCTTGGACAAGGCATTCCCGTTATCATTCTTTCTGTCGCGGTTACGAGATTCTTCCTCAATTGTGAGGTGTTTCTAAATTTGTTCTAGTGTGTAGTCCTCAGTTTTATGCAGCAACTTCTTTTTATAGTCTTTCCACATCGGTGACAATTTAGCGATTATAGCCCTGACTTGAAATGATTCAGGAAGATCAATTTTGATGGCTTTGATTTTGTTTACTATTAGCTACATTTCTTAGATTTGGGGCAGCAGCGGTTTGTTATCTACCATGTTGAAGTCAAAATACCTGGCGATGAGGAATTTGTTATTACCTTCTTCTTCAGCCTTATATTTGAACTCCAAAGCGGCCTGGATCTTCTTTGCTGATGACGTCTGTTGGTATAGATCGTACAGGCGGTTGGAGAGAGTGTTCAGAATGTGTCCTCGACACAAGAGTTCGTCTTCAGATTGTTTGGTGTGGGCAGCCACCTGTTCAGGTATATCATTGTTAGATGCTTCAGGTAATGTTTGCAGATTTGGATCTAATATATAGTAGATCTTAAGCACCGTCAGAAAAAATTTTAGCTTGTCTTGTCACCTCGTAAAACTAGTTCCATCGAACCGATCAAGACGTATCAAGTCCTGATTCATCAACTTAATGAATGAAATACTGTCGGCTTCCATCTAAAATAACGCTTTAAGATTGTTGTAAATTTATACAGAATAATAATATTTCTGTAAAATATGGAACCCGAAAATCAAGATAATCTGAACTAAGGACAGGCTGAAGGACTTCAGAGACGTTGTCCTTAAAGCATTATTTGCCTTACTAAAAAAGATTGAGTATGCTGATAGGTTACAGGCAAACCACTTCTAGGATACGACGAGCCTGGTGTGGGTCTGCGTTCAGCAAACACGAAGGCCCACAAATGAAACTCTTTTACACACTATTTGGCGGAATTACAATAAAAGAAAAAATTTTAAAAGAAAAGAGAAGAGAATTTGTGATTTAGACTACATTGGTCAGTTCTTCAGCCACTGGTTCAGTTGAACCGTTCTAGACCACACCTTTGGTCTGTTCATCAAGCGATGGTTCTGATCAACCTTCATTATATTACTGATTTTTTTTTTTTGGTCGGTAGGAGAGGAGAGGCTTTGATTCGTATTAGTATTGCTGGAGTGTGGTGAGATGGTTTGGAAACCCATCCAGGCCTTGTTTATATAGGCTGCGGTGGCTGGGCATTATGGTCTAGGGAAATAAATCTCATGGCTATTTTCTAGCTGTTGGAGAAAACTAGCCGTTTTATGGCCATTTTTTGACTGTTGTGCATGGGCCATTAAGCTGCTGCATGCTGACTGTTGTGAGATAGTAACTTGCCATTTTCTAGCTGTTGGGCTAGCCATGCTAACAAAGTGCGCCAGTAGCGCCTCTACAGCCACACTGCCTCACATGTCCATGCCCTCACACCGAGCCCGAGCCCAAGCCCTAGCACGTGGGTGTAGTTCCATTCTCCTTTGGACCAAGTGGGTAAGTATTATAATACTCCACACTCCTCATATAAACCACGAAAATTCCTTCTCTTTTTCTAACGTGGGACAATTCCCAAAACCCACATAAAGGTGTTTTTCAAACACTTTTTATATATTATTTTTTATTTTAAAAATATTTATAAAATCAATATTTTATAACAAAAACTTCCGTTTAGCCTTCATGGATGGGGTTACTCTCACCTTTTGGAGCTTGTGGATGGTTCAGATCGTGGATCCGATCACCACCATGGACACACAATGGCCCACAGCATGTAACGGCGTCCGTTCGCACGTCTGTGCGTAAAGCCTGCAAAAATCTGATTTTGCGGTGTCAGTGGGGCCCATGATCGATGTCATCAGAAAAATCCACCCCGTCCATTGGATTCCTAACAAAAAAAAAAGTCAGGAATGGGTACTTTTGATCGAGTTTGGTGTGGTCCATTGTATCAACTCACATCGCCGTTCATCCTGCGTTTTCTCGTGATCCTCGTGTTTACGGACGCAAGGGACCAAAAGTCTACTTTAGCGATGGTCACGCCCCCCTATGAACACAATAGACGGTCCAGATCACTGAAATGAGTGAAGAGTGGGGCCCACTAGTAAGACCCGTCGGTCGGACGTTCGTTCGCTGGACGTCTTTACGCAGGAAATGGATTTGAGTCGGTCAGCGTGCACTGACCGACTTTATGGAATTTGGTGCACACGTTCACTGTGTACGCACATGTGCACATAAGGGCCCACTGTGGTGTGTATGAAAAATCTGCTCCATCCATCCATTTTTTCACCTCAATTAAGCTGTTGACACCAATTTTGAAGCATATCCAGATCTCAGGTGGGCCTGAAATCAATGGTTTATGGGTTGACCGGTCCGTTGGGCCACTTCTATAGGGATCCGAGGGCCAAAATTAGACTTGTACAGTTAATTTATGGTCCTCAAGCCAGATATAAGGTTTCAAGCAAAACGGATGGTGGGAGCCCTGTGATCTTGCATTCTGGATGGTTTTCAGGCCCGTTTAATGTGAGTGGCGTGATTTTCTCGGATCTCGGGCGTGTAAACTCTTCGATCTCAATCCTCTGGGGTCCGTCTCTTACCTTGATGACTTCAGAGCATTAAATCTACGCTTTTAGTATCCTTTTTCAGTCCAAGCTCCCAAATAAACCATGCGTCACAAACACGATTAAAATATGGCGTTAAACGATATCATGTTCGTAAATCCAAGTAATAACTGGGGTCTAATATGCAATATTTGACCCTCAACATGGACCCGAAGGTCAACCTGACCCAATGCTATATCGAGTATATGAGCAGTCGTATTGGATTATTTGAGGACCATGACAATTCCAATGTGCTTACTAAATATGGTCAGTTAGGTCAGACACATGGGCTTATGATCTATAGGCCCTAAGATGGTCTAATAGACTTATCTTGCATGTGAATGGTTAGATTAATGTGCATATAGGATGGCCATATTTGGATCAACAGGTCTGATCAAATATTTGTGTGAGGTTTTAGGCAACATGCATGTGCCTTAACCATCCCTTAATCGATGTATGGCTCATCCACCCATCGTTCAATGCATGCATCATCGTTGAAGCTTGGTCTGGATGTATGCTTATTTAGGTCTCAGTTTATGTTATGGGAAAATCCGAGTCGAACCCGACAGAGGTCGACTTGGAGAAGTCGACGAGCAGAGCCTTGGACTGATAGTAGTTCATCCGCACACCGACCTAGTCATAGCAATCTAGGTTGGACTTCAAAGTTCTTTTGTAGAGCTTCGACACCGACCTGAAACCCGAAAGAAACCATTACACATCTGATTTGTTGGCTCCGGCCAGGATCAACTCGCCCATGAGCTCCGACGGTTGTGAGTAAAGCTTAGATTTCAGGGTCGGCTCAGATGAGAACATGGCCAATGATTACGCCAAGGAGTTAACCCCGGTAACTCATGTCTGGAGCAACATTCGACGCACGATCTCCGGGTAACGGCTGACATCAGCACACGCGTAGCTCTCGCCTAATGGCAGAGATCGTGCCGAGATTAACGGGCACGTTCACTCTAATAAAAAAGTATAAATAGGAGACTCATCGACATGATAAGGTATGTAAGATCTGACACCCTAAGCCTACTCTACACAACTTAGACCCAGATTCCTAACCTAACTTTGGCATCGGAGGGTCCTCTGCTCTAGCCAGGATCTCCTTTGTCCTTCTCTTGTGCAGGCTACAGGGATCGATTTGAGTGCTCGGAGCTCAGTAAAGGGTAAACCAAATTTTAGCATCAACAGTTTATAAATAGAAAATATTTACTAACACATACATTTTCTTGTGATTCAAACTTTATTTTATATACTAGTTACATGAGAAACAGACATACAGAGAAATCTGAGATAAAACGCTATTGTCTCCCACTCCATCTTCTCGTTATTTTATATATTTCTTATTGCTTCACACACAACGCCTACCAGAATGCCAGCAAAGCTGCTTCCTGTTGCCATCTTAGCTGCAGTACTTAGAGCATAGGACAGCTGCCCGCTGCTGAATGGGACACCTGCTCGGCCGGTCTTACAATAGAAAGCAAAGGCCTCGCAATTGTTCAGGAGAAAGTTGTACCCTTGGAAGCCCTTCTCGATGGATTCATTGGCTCGCCTAAGAACTACCTCTGGTGGATCTGATTCAGCCCTAGTAGCTGTCCCGCCTCGGACCCCTGATATAAAAGGAATCCATGAGACAGAGTATTCATAGCGGCAGAGTTCATCTCCATTAATGAAACAATCTAAGCATGAGCGAATGACTCCATTGCTTGTCTTGTTTTTCCCAGCTCCGCAGCTAGGGCAGGTGTCGGCAATATCTCTGTTCCCTGACTTTTGGCCGTCAGCCGCATTGAAGTGAACCACCTTGTCATCGCCCATATATATCCCTAGGTGACAATAAGAGTACTAATCATCATTAGGTAGCCATGTTTTCTAATGTGAGCCTTTTAATTTGGCATTGAAAATTCAATTGGACTATATATGCTCATGCATATAAGGCGTGCCTGTTGCTTTCATTGGACATGAGGTCCACATCATCATCAGGTGCACCTAAGATCCAAAACTCAGGCAGGGCTTCATCATAATAAACAATATGATCATAATAAACAATATGTCAAATCATGCCTACAACTTTGATGTGGCCCACTTGAGTTTCAAAACAGCATAATCTTTCATGTTAAATGAACAGGCTGGATATATGGGTCTTTACTCTTGCTAGGGTGGTAGACTCTCTGGAGTTTCAACTCCCGGTCAAAGGTTCGAGTACCCATTGGTGGTGAAATTCCACCAGTGTGAGTGCCTAGGGGTGTGTGTGAATGTGTTAAAAAAAAAAAAGAACAGACTGGATATATGGCATATATAAACCATGGTGGACCACAACATGATGGTCACCTGACTTTTATGTAAAGAAAATCATCATGGCCGTTATGAGAAAATCTAGAGCTCATTCCAGCTGAGGGATTAGTAGTACGATTAAGTGGACGACCTCCCTGAATTGCAGGGCTTGTCAATATGATGCTCAGCTCGGCATCAACACACCTACCTAGACTGAGCTTGGGTCAGCCCCGACTCGTATTGCCAATGTTATGTTTACTCATCGGTTCGGACGGTAGGAGTATGGGTGCAAGAGTCGACAAGTCAGTCTGTATGGAGACATGACTTGCGAATCAATCCTATAAACTTTCCAATTTCTTTTTTTTTTTTTTAAAAAAAAAAAAGAAGAAAGAAAGGACCATGATGGGCGTATTTGTTAGAATTGCAAAACAAGGGTCAAGTTAACCGAGTAGCCCCTGACTCATCTGATTCTGATATGATTAGACTTGAGAATATTGGACGAGTCCGTCTGAGTCACTGAGTCTGAAAAAAAAAATGGCCTAATAGTATAGGAAAAAAAAAAAGAAGAGACCATGATGGGCGTAGAGATAAGTCTTCCTCCATGCATAGATGTGATCACCAGCTTTGAGTTCCGCCCTCTGGATGCTGTCTCGACGGTTCAGAATCACCAAAGTGATTGTAAAATCCTCACGCTGGTATTGGAAACGTAATTCGGAGTAATCATCCAATTGTTTTCCAATGAAATTCCCAACACTCTCAATATTCTGAAATTTCTTCGTCCCACCTTGGAACCCAAACCCTTCAATAATTGGGCCAGTATTTGGAAGAAATTTCTCTGTCTCACTTTCGAACCCAATCCCTTTAATAATTGGGCCGGTTTTCGGAAGAAAATTCTCTGTCTCACTTTGGAACCCAAACCCTCTACTCATTGGTTTGGTATTCAGAAGAAATTTCTCTGTCTCACTTTCGAACCCAATCCCTCTATTCATTGGGTCAGTATGCAGAAGAAATTTCTCTGTCTCACTTGGGAACCCAAACCCTCTACTCATTGGGCTGGTATTCGGAGGAAATTTCGTTGACTCACATAGGAACATACTCCCTGCTATTGGGTTGGTATTCTTAGTAGTATCAGCCCAAACAGAATAATCTGTCAGGTCACTCGGGTACTTTAACCCTCTAGACATTGGGTTGGTATACAAAAATTTGTCTGTCTCACTTGTTAGTAGGTTGGTATTCTTAAAAACATATGGCTTCTCATAATCTTTCAGGGCACCCTGGAACTCTAACCCTCTTATTGGGCTGGTATACGAAAGTTCTCTATCTCTCTTAGACGCTGACCCTCCCATCACGATGGTAGTCTTAAAAACTACTTTTGGTGTCTTATAAGGAGTGTATTTTAGGGCTCTCTTTCTCTCTCTGTCTACTTCACCTACCAGATCAGTATTTATAGCCACTCGTGGCATCTTATAAAGAATATCTTTCAGGGCACGCAGAAAGAGACCGTGCATTTTCATATGGAACATTTCCAGCAGCTGTTCATTGATTGCCCAACAATCTCCAAACTCAATTCCTTACCACGCTTTGGAAAGTTAATTAATAGGAATCGGAATTCAAGTGTGCATACGGTTCGATCTGATGTAGAGCGGGTCGCGGACAGTTTCATGGCCAAGATGGATCAGAAAAGGCCCAGTCGATGACAAAAGTGATCTAGACTGTCGGGCCTTAGATCGGGTGTATCTCACAATACGGAATGAGTTATCGGGGGTAAAATATATGATTTTGGGGTAGAACGAGCTACTTTGGCCAACTAACTCCGCTATGCCGGGTTGCGCAAGCCGAATTTGCGAAATACCCCCAGATCAACGGCCATTTCCCTATTTTAATTCCGTTTTTACTATAAATAATAAGTTTTAGTTTGATTATAACTCTTCATCGGACGAGCTTTAGGAGTTGCACCCAACGTGAAAAGAGCTTAGAATAATTAGGAGAGCGGTTTGGTGAAGCCAAATAGGACACTTACTATTTTTGGCCGAAAACCTCGTGCACTAGTAGACATCATGACCGTTTATAAATAGTAAGTTTACTATTTATAGTAAGTTGCGAATTTTAGGAGTTTTAGTTGTAGTTTGCTTCTGATTTCTCTCACATTGCTTAGTATCTCTATTTAAAGGGTTGTGAACTCGTTTATTTGATTCATTAATCAATTTCGAATTTTATAAAATTTATTTTTTATTTTGCTTACTTTCTTTTTCGTGGATTTGAGAAGCTTTTGTGAGGAGTCCAGAGAAATTCCGTGGATTCGGATTAGTTATCCTCTTGAGGAAGACGATGCTCGACCTCATCACGCTTATCCCTGCGTCACGATCTCACTACCCATTGATGATGGAATACACAAATTCATCTTTGACAGTAGGAGCATGAGATTGTGTGCTTGGGTCTCCCACTCATCCATGAATGGTAGATGAAAATCTTGCTCACAGTACGACCAAGGGTTCGACAGAGGCAAGCTGAGGGTCCAGTTGCGAGGCGACATGTACGACCAAGGGTTGAGGAGGGTTAGTGCAAGGTTGAATGTAGCTCCCTCCCATTGGTGATCGGGTTCATGGATGTGTTGATGCTGCATATTTTCCATCATTTGCTTCAAATAGCTTAGGTCGACCCTGATCTCTCCAACCTCCCTCTCTCTAGAGAGTCCCTTCCACCGCCCCTACCATACCTTTGCTGACTGCGTCAGCTCGATCCCAAAGTGGCTTGACGCTGTGGGGAGCCACGGCGGCTCTCCTGTCGCTCAGGGCATTCGACGGGCTGCATGACCCGGACAGGCGTAGGCACGGTAGTGATTGGAATAGCTATGGAGGGAGATTGAATACATCCCCATAACCAGGTTGTTCTGATTGATGGACCACGGTTCCGGTGGGCCCTGTTGTTGATGATCAACAGGTTATGCCTCTTCTTTATGATTATATCATATCGTGGGACGCGGTTTGGCTAGTGAGCCCAACTCGAGCCAGCTAGCTGGTGTCAAAGCTCTGTGGGCCCAATCATGATATATGTGTTATATCCACGCCATTCATCCATTTTTTCACCTCATTTTTTAGCATGAGACCAAAATTGAGGCATATCCAAATCTTAGATGGACCACACACCACAGGAAACAATGGAGACTGAATTATCCAAATCTCAGGTGGACCACACACCACAGAAACAGTGGCGATTGAATGCTTAATGTTGAAAGCTTTTTAGGGGCCACAGAAGTTTTGGATCAAGCTGATATTTTTTTCCCTTCATTTAAGTCCGTGTGACCTTATCAACGGGTTGGATGGAAAATAAACCTTCCTATGGGACTTAGAAAGTTTTTAATGGTAGACGTTCAATTAACACTGTTTTCCTATGGTGTGGCCCACCTGAGATATGCATTTACCTCTTTTTTGGGCTTATGACTTAAAATGAGCTGGAAAAATGGATAGACGGCGTGGATAAAAACATACATCATGTTGGGGGCAACAGCTTTGACACGAGCTGGCCAAACAGGCCCTAAATGTCCAACGTGTCACGGGCCTATTAATGGACCAAATGAGAAAGGGCCATAAATGTGTCATATGTATGCCTCGAAAAGAGTACTATTGTTATTTAATAAATGGAAAATATTTATTTTGACTTTTCACATATTTATTTTTCACTGCAGGCTCCACATCTCACACATGTGAGTGATGATGTTTCATAAGACTTCATCATTGATTAAGTAGTCCCTGTAAGTGTGGGCTACAGTGTTAGCCCTTAATTACTACCATTCCATATGTGAATTGAAAGAACTACGCATCTTAAGTAAAATAGTATACGATCCACTGGACCGATCATATGATCTGGCTCATGAAATGGACAGTTGAGATTGTCTAACCTTGTCCTAAGACTATTTTCCTACTAGTGTTGTATGTGAGGCCCACCGTGCTGTCTAGCAGTGCCTACGGTGACTGCTCACCGTTGAAAGGTTATTGGGGCCACCAAGATTTTTATTTGCTATCCAACCAGTATATGAGATGGGTCCCATCAGCACGAAGGGAAAACACAAATATCGGCTTCATCCAAAAACTTTGGTAGGCCGTGTGAAGGTTTGGATGATGGGTGTTTCCATCACTACTATTTCATATGGTGTGGCCCACTTGAAATTTTGGACCTCCGGATTTTTGAGCTCACGTCGTACTATCATCTGGCTGATAGACTGAGTGGATTTCGCACGTTGGCTCTTTGCAAGTGTTGCAGGAAATACATGTCCTTGAGAACCTGTCTTTAGTTCATCACCACTCAATTGAAGTTAGGTGAATCCAGACCATCCGTCTGGTGTGCCCTAACTCTGGTGGCCCACAATTAAATAAACCATGCGCATTAGGCAATACTCCAGTATGTGGTGGGGCTACAAACCTCAGTCGCAGCCTGTAAATTTGACGAGTCCTGATCATGAATTATGTAGTCTGATAGCAGGCCATGTGTGTGGATGATCCGAACGGTTAAAGAGGTAGATCCAACCATTAATTGGATATGGAACTTATGTTTCCATAAATGATCTCATCCATTGGCTCTACTGAGGTATGAAACCTTAAAAAGCTCAACGGTTCATTGTTTTATGTCTACGATGAATACAGGGTATGATGTAGTTATTTCTATTATTTGCATGAAAGTGAATTGCATCTGGCAATGTCCTGTATAGTACTATGAAAAAGCTCCATGTCCACGTGTCATGCATAGACCAGCAGCAATATAGTCAAAATTTCCATTTTATTCCAGACGTGTGAAACTTAGATAAATCTTCGTTTGGTAATGGACATGCATAGACGCACGGAAAAACGTGCAAAATCTTCTGACTTGCCTCCTCAGTGGCGACCACTCCAGCTCAGTAATAGCTGGTGCGGGAAAGGTTGTGGGCCTAACCATGATGTATGTCTCCTCAACGCTATCCATCCATCCATTCCGCCGTCTTATTTTATAGCATGAGGTAAATCTAAATTTCAAGTGGACTATACCACCAGCAGCGGTGATTAAACGCCCACCGTTAAAAACTTTGTAAGCTCACTACAATATATATTTGTCATCTATCTTATTTTACACGGCTACACCTCCCAAAGGAAAAACACAAATATTAATATAATTCAAAACCTTCATAATCCTCATGGGTAGTTTGGCACGTAGATTTGGGGGGATTTGAGCAGATTTGAGGGGATTTCAGATCCCCTGGATGTTTGGCGGCATGAAGTAACCGGTAGTTTTAAATTCACAATGAGAACTTGAATTACACCTAAATTCCTTACAATAGTTGCATTTCGTCATATTATTATAATTACTTTAATATGATGATCAACACCGTCTAAATATTGTCCATGTAAATCAATGGCTAAGATGTGATCTTGTGCTCGTGGCTCATTTAAAACTGGGAATTTGATAATTTTTAGGCAAAACACATATTTAAGCAAGCTTATTATAACCATTGGGTCAAACATCACATTAAATAAATTATTAATTAGAAATATTAAAATTGATTTAGTAATTAAATTCAAACCCCATGAATATAACATACATAGTTACTTTTGGTTTAAAGTTGATTCTCAAAACCTGGTGCCAAACACATTAAGAGGATTTCAAATTCGAGGAGTTCTGAATTTTGGTGTTCCAAATTCATATTCCCAATAAAGGCCCTCAAGAAGCTTCAAGCAGTGGGTGTTCCATCATCATGGTTCTTATATTGGGTTTACTTGAGATTTAGATTTGCCTCATTTTTTTGGCTCATGTACTGAAATGAATACGATAAAAAAAAAGAAGAAAAGAGTAGACATGATTGCTAAACATTAGGGGTTGTTTGGCACCGTGGATTAGAGGGGATTGGAGGGGATCGGCAATCCCAGGCCGTTTGACACCATAAAGTAACTGGGGGTGGGAATCCCTTCGATCCGGAGATTTGTAATCTACGCTCGGACCTTGGATTGGCTTTTTGAAGTAGCTCAACAGTCGAAAATCCGACCGTTTGAACTTTTCTTTAAAAACGTATTCGCACGCACCCGTTTTGATCAGCTGATGATATGACCGACCGAGATAATCAAGCTGCAACGGCAGCTGAACAATCTCTTTGCGATCACTGTAACGATCATTTGAGTGGACATGGTCGCCAAAGATTAACATCACTTCGATTGATTTTTCTCCCTCTACTTGATGGACGATTCAGATCAGTCCTTTGCTGCATGATAGTGGCCCACAACGAGTGAACGGAGCCTCTGTTTCGCAACAGAGTCTACGTCGACTCTCTGATGTGTGATGGACCACTTATTGAAGTTAAGTGGAAAATTCACTCCGTAAATTGGATTCAGGGAAAAAAACCATCCATGAAGGACCCTTTTTCGAGTGAAATCGGTGCGGCCTGCGAGGTTATCTACTCCGCCGTCCATCATGTGTTTAACGGCTAGGATCTTTCAATCACTTATATGGGGTTAAAAGTTCACCCAGGTGAGGTTAATACCCACCTTCTGTACACAATAGACTGTCCAGATTGATGATTTAAATGAGGGTCGGGCCCCACTGAGAAAATTACAGATGGATAGTGAGAACGCTGTGGCGTTTTTTTTGAATGAAGAAGAAGAGTCGGTCAGTGCTTTTTTTTTTTAATGAAGAAGAAGAGTCAGTCAGCTGCGCTGACCGACTTTGGTGTAATGGTGCACGGCCGGTGCACATATACCCTATGTATACGTCATGTAAAGTGGGTCCCATATTGATGTATGTGAGAAATCTGCTCCGTTCATCTACATTGCCAGCTCATTTAACGCGTTGAGGCCGAATTTGGAGCATATCCAGATATTAGGCGGGCCCCAAATTAGAATAGATATGTTTATCTTAACACATGACAATGATGAAATTTAGTAGGCCCACTTTTCTGGCCCATCAGAAGTTCGAAATTACATTTTTTTTCCAATGTGTATATTTTGATGGCCTTGTTATAACTATTATTTATGTTGCAGTATATTTTAATCAATTTGAGTATTTTAAATAATTTACTTGGTCTCCTTAAATATTCATGCAAATATATTACAAAATTTGAGGGGGTTTCAAATCCACACTCCCAAACACAAATTTTGCAATCAAGGGAGTTCCAAATCCAAGGTGCCAAACAAAAACAAGGATCTCCGAATTCAGAGAGTTGGCAATTCAAGGTTTCCGAATCCAAGGCGCTTTCAAATCCACGCTCCCAAACAGGCCCTCAGGTAGCCATGTGGAAATATTTTCAGCACATACCTGTGCGTACCAGAGTAGTCAGCAGCGAATCCGGGTCCAAAATCTTCACTTGGTACTGCAAATCTTTTTTCTTGTTTTTTGGGTTTGATAGTGGGTCCTATGCAAGCACACAAAACGCAATCTCTGACGCAATCCGTTTCCGATGGTCCAGCTTGAAGTGGTCCAAAGGACAACAAACCTTTAACAAAGCTAGCAAAACGAAGGCTGGCCAATTGCACATGACTGCAGAGCCGTACACATCAGTCCACAGGCTGGACAGCTCCACTCTTCAGATGGGCCATCCTGTATGAAATAAATTAATGGTTGATTTTATTTTTTTATTTTTCTAGCCACCAGTTTATTTTCCCCTGTGGCTCCCCAGTGGAAACTGATTGGCTACTCCCCTGCCACCAACCAATGGCTGATTGTTGGTGCTTTGTGGGGTCATCATGATGTATGTGTTTCATCCATGCCGTCCATTTATTTTTCTAGATCATTTCAGTGTCTGAGATAAAAAATTAGGTATATCCCAATCTCAAGTGGACCACTTTAAAGGAAGCAGTGTTGAATGAACGTTGACCATTAAAATCTTTTTGAGGCCCATAAAATTTCTGGATCAAGATGATCTTTGTTTTTTTCCTTCATCTGGGTCTTTATGACCTAATCAACAGATTGGATGTCAAATAAACAGTACAGTGGGCCTTAGGAGGGTTTTAATGGTGGATATCCAATCAGTATTGTTTTCCTTTGGTGTGGTCCATCTAAGATTTATATACCAAAGGAAATGGATGAACGGCATTGATGAAACACATACATCATGGTGGGCCCACATAGCACCGAACATCAGCCACCGGGTGAAGTAGCCAATCCGTTTCCCTCACCAGTGGTGTGAAGTAGCCTGAATTTTACAAAATAGGATCTAAAAAGTGTAACTCACTGGATGTAAAGCTCATATACCACACATGTGTCACATCTTGACACGTGCTGCATGTGGATGTAGACAGCTCCATGCGATCCCGATCACTGAATTATCCAATCTGGTAATTTGGACCATAGCTAATCTGTGTCTGCCAACTGGCGGACTAGGGTCCGAATTCCAACTTGGGTTTTGGGTTCTGAGCCAGCCACAGTGGACCCCACCATTTGATGCGCGTGTATGAATTCAAATTTCACCGTGAATAAAAAAATTGAGCGTGAATCAGAAAGAAAGACAGGATGTGCGACAGGGTTAAGAAACCACGGTGGCATTGAACGGTGGAGAGGGAGAAGGTTCCAAGTCCAACCTGTTGCACTATATTTTACAGTACATTCAGAAGATAGTTTCCAACTTTTGAAGTGATTACAAAATCCAAACCGTCTAATACGTTGGAACTATCACGAAGATCTTGTGCAGAAAAAATCAGTCGTATCTACTTATCTAGTGGACCACAAATTTATTTTTCTATTTACCAGTGGCTGAATTTTTTTTATATTGTTTGGTCCACCCAATAAGTTGATGGGGCTGATTTTTTAACCAGATGATCGTCATGGTTGGGAAAGCTATTTGAGTGGTTGGATGTCACATGAACTTTATTACTTGGAAGTTATTGACCGAGTAGATTATACCCTGCGGTACAACCGATTGGACCTGAGACCTACTCGTGGATTGCGCTGCCGGTGACCTTTTTTAAAATGTCCGAAGGCTGTCTGGTGAGGTTGGATCCTGACCAAATAAGGGTTTTTCTAACCATTGTGTGGGCCCATCTTGTAACTTGTATTTCATCAAATCCACACATCATGTTTGCTTCACCATGACAATGGGGTGCTCCAAAAGCAGTGAATAACTACTCAAATCCACACATCATATTAGCCCCAACATGGTTTTTTTTTTTAACACACGCACACACACCCACACACGCACGCCGTGGGATTTCACCACAGGTTAAATGGTCTGATCGTTGTGAGTCCCCATGCACCTGATTCTAGTGGTTTTAGGGATGATTTACATGGTGGGGCCCACCTAGAAAATAGAGGGGCCTGGCTTCACACGATGGACGGACTGGATCTGATGGAAACATCACAGTAGGCCCGTTCATTGCAATGTAGGTCAAGCTTGATCTACAAAGCTTTGCAGTTTATCCGGCCGCTCCAACAGCGGTTTGGGAACCGCAGTTCCCAAACTACATTATAACGGACTTTTCCCGATTTGCAGGCGGAGGAAGGGCGAGCGCTGGAGCACGGAAACGGAGATGAAAGACCATCGCCCACAGCACTCCGTTCCGTTCAAAACAACGGTCGAAAACCAGCCTAGAATATTCGGTCTCCGGTCTCCGTGCAAGCTCAGGTCAGCTCCTATTTAAGAAATTATTTATTACGTCTATCTGCTGCACATGCTCAGAGTAAAGGAAAAAACAAAAGTGGTTCATGTTAGCATGCGCCCTCGAGGCGCTATTATTAGCCTACGCCCAGGCCCAGCGATGGGGGAGGGCTGAGGCCGGTGGGAGGAAGCGAGTGCAACACTCTAATTCCGTAGGCCCACAATGAGCTTTTCTTTATATCCACTCCGTCCATTAGTTTATAAAACTTATTTGAACGACATAAAAGAAAAATCAACTTGCTTTAACGCTCAGTTAAAACACACCAAAGGAATAATCTAAAATTACCACTAAAACTCTAAATTCAAGTGTTGTGGCCCACAAAAATATTAAATTAGTATTAATTTTGGGTCATAAATTAATCCTAGTATTTGTCACCTGATTAAACGGTTGGATGGACTATAAATAATCTGGAGGCCCCCAGGAAGCTTTATATGACAAGCGCCCCCATCCTCAGATTTCCGACTGTTGTGGCCCACCTAAGTTTTTGATCGGCCTGATGACAAAATCTTTACCGGAACATGAGGTGTTCCAGCTGATGGACGGAGTGGATGTTACACAAACAACACGTTCGGCCACCAGAGGTCGGGTGTTGCACGCTTTGTGGAGGATTCCAGTCGGAATTGCGATGCTACTCACGAGAGTGGGATTCCCAAGTTCCACCCTGCAACACACATCTTTACGCATGGCTGGAGAGAGATGATGCAGGCTCGTTTATCAGGTGGGACCCAAATTCTATTTTCTGGGTCTCCCGGGAGGTCCACACATGTTATGGATCAAGCTCATATTACCGTTTTCCCTTGATCCAGGTCTCTGTGGCCTTATGAACAGGTTAGATGTGGCCTTATGAACAGGTTTGATGGCAAATACACATCATGGTGGGCCACATGAAGGTTTCAACGGTGAGGTAAGCATCCCCTCCGCGTGGTCCACTCGAGCTTTGTATCTCCTCCATTTTTTGGGCTTGGACCTAACATGAACTGGATAAACGGATGGACGGCTTGGATAAAAGATATATATATCACTGTGGGCTACGAAGAGTCGTGTCAACAGGATGCCCCTAGATACGCGTCTCCAGACAATCCGCTTCCCAACGGCAATAACTACAGTAGGCAGGAGCGTCCCCTTTGACGGGTCTGTCTGACACTCACCTCTGTATTTAGAGTAGCCATCTAGTCAGACGCGACTGACCTCTCTTTGTCAGTCGCCTATCCACATTATGATGATGGACCAAAAATCGGGTCATCGGGTCCGTCCATAAAGTACATCTCTCAATCATAGTCTAAATATCTATATATTAAAGAAATTGTATCGGACAATCATCGTGGAAAATGCTTTGTTATTTCACGTTATATCTCATTCATTGGAAAACAAGTATCCAATCTGCCCATCGTTTTATTGGGTTCCACTTGCTGGAGGCTGTAGATTTTAATAATGCGCATTCAGTTTACGGTGCTGATATGCTGACAGAGCCATCATGGTCTGGCGCGACTGACTAAATCAACTTGCTGTTTTTATTTTCATATGCTTTTCATGTCTGCATTTCTATACAGAAACGGAGAGATCGAGGCGAAGCAGCAGAAACGGGCGGAGATGGCGACCAAGGTCCCTAATCTCTCCGATCTGATCCACCGAGTCGCCTCGTCGTGCCTGCTCCACCCAGTCTGCCGGGTCCATGGACCCGATGGAGGAAATCCGGAGGACTCGAAAGAAGAAGAGGAAAAGCAGGAAAGGGAGAAGGTAGAAGGAAAAGAAGCAGAAGAGGATTTTCGGGTCTGGGAAGAAGAGGAGGAGAAAAGGGAGGGGGTTTTGGAGAGAATGAGAGAGGTGGAGGGGCTTTTGGAAGAGGTTTTCGAGGGGGTGTCGTCTATGAAGAGGGCGTACGTTAGCCTGCAGGAGGCGCACTGCCCATGGGACCCTGAGAAGATGAGGGTTGCTGACGTGGCGGTGGTGGCGGAGCTGAGGAGGCTGGGGAGGCTGAGGGAAAGGTTTAGGAGAGGGGGTGGGGGTGGTGGAAATGGAGGGAGGGGATTGGGGCCGTACAGGGAGGCAGTTGTTAGGCCCTACGAGGCTGCGGTGGAGGAGCTGAAGAGGGAGGTTAGGGTGAAGGTGGCGGAGGTGGAGGGTTTGAAGGAGAAGCTTCGGACTGTCGCGACGGTTGGGAAGAAGGGGAGGTTCCATCCGTCGCATAGGAGAGTCAGCTGCAGCAGTCAAGGTATGCATTGTCACACTCTCCCTCCCCCTCTCTGGAATTCTCTTTTGACGAAAATGCCCTTGAGGAATTGTAAAATCACGTCGATCGAGGAGATCGTTTTGCCTCCATCGCGACTCAGGATCTTGCGTGTGTGGCGCCGACTGGGCCCACGTGCTGAATGGTCCGATGATAGGAACCGTCCATGTTGCGACTCTATGCTATAAGGGCTACTAGAGTAATATTAAGCTTCATGGATTGTTTCGAACATCACCATCTATAAACGAATTTCAAATAATGGAAAGAAAATTTAAGAATTTCAACGAATCGCATTCAACTCCAAAAATCAAAGGATAAGATCATCACCAAAGCCTAATCATGTGATAATATCTTATTTAATTTTATTTATGGACGGTTCAAATTACCGGACCATCTCAGCATCTGTTCCCCAGTGGCCGGCGATACACGGTGGATCATTTCTCGCGACGGACGACAAATGAATTTATAGCTGTCCCTGTCATAATTGATATTACGACAGAGCCACCATCCACCGTCCCCGTAGGAGGGTAGAGGATAGATCAAGTCCGTCCGCAAGTGCGTTCTCTCTTACATTGTCCCAATGTCCAGAAACCACACAAATAAGATTAAGAAATAATAGAGCGGACTGAGGAGTCCATACGATGCTTTTAGGTATTTTTTTGCTTGGCAGAGACTTTTTACAGGCGGCTGAACTTTGTTAATGTTCGACACCTGCTTAAAATAGCAAAATATCCCTGGACCGTTAGGGTAAGCACCTGAGAAAGGAGGGGTATTTTGGTCTTTTTGGGTTCAGCCGTATGACCCGCCTCAAGAACCCTAGTTAATGCCATGCTTTGTTGATAATACGGTGGCACATTAAATGAATATACCCACCACCTTTATTTGAAATTACTGAGAAAAACACACATGTTATATCTAAACCGTTCATTTGTTTTGTACATGCCATAAAATGATATAAATCTAAAACTTATGTGGCCCAAAGAAGTTTAAAACTTATGTAGCCCCAAAGGTCCACTTGAGCTTTAGATTTACCTGAGTTTTTGGCCCATGCTCTAAAATAATCTCGATAAGTGGGTGGACGGTGTGGATATCGCCCACACATCATGGTAGGACCTACACAACTTGCTAACATTGAGTGAAATTGGCACGGGACCCAATTCAATTCCAATTCAATTCCATTTAATGTAATTCCAAGGTTTTCCATTCTTCGCGAACATGGAGTGGAATTGGCACAGGACCGGATGAATCCCATCCCACCTAGTCCACCGCCCAAACAGGCCCTTAAATTGCACCTGCTAACTCTTTTTGCGTGTCCCCCGATCGAATATAAGAGAAATCCATTTTGAACGAGTTTTAAACCATCTTTCATCCATAGCAGGGCCCACTGGGTGTGGGGTCCATGCCACGTGGGCGGTAGAAAAAGGGTGGTAGTTTGGTTAAAAACAGGGTCATTTTGTATGTACCAGCGTCTTTTAATTCACGTGTACCCATTTCCCTCTAGGGAATTGGAATAGAACATTTCTGTACTGGTTCCATTACTAATATGGAAAATAATTGCACTGCGTCTGGGGAATAGGAAATGCAATAAGAACTATCGGAAAGGAAACATTGCTTTCCTTGCTTGCTTTTCAGTGATATCCTTTTAGGATCTCATTTCATATTTGTCGTTTGGCAACACAAGATTTTCTTGGGAAAATTTCTTGGTAGACACTGTCATAGGTGCCGCATTAGGACACATGTCACATGTGGGATGGATTCTTAAAGATGGACATTGAACACGTGTGACACATATGAGGAGCTTGAAGCTGTACGGAGGCACTTGTGGCACAAGACATGCATATAGTCTCATCTGACACGCGTGGGCCACGTGGCACATGTGAGGAGTTTATGCTGCACTGGATGCATGTATGGCACACGACATGCATATTAGCTCGAAAGAATTAGCTTTGTAGACGAGTCCGTATTATGTTTTTTTTTTTTTTTTTTTTTCTTCTACTTGGAAACTATCTCACTAAAGTGAATTTTTAGGGTACGGAGGTTGATTTTTTGACGAAAATATCCCTGCCTGTTAGGGTAAAGCAGCTGAAAAAAGCAGGGGTATTTTCGTCTTTCTGAGTTCGTCTATACAATAGTCTAGTTTGGTAATTTAGTATGAACGAACTCAGAAAGATGAAAATACTTCTGCTTTTTTCAGCTGCTTTATCCTCACAGGCAGGGGTATTTTCGTCAAAAAATCAACCTCCATGTCTTAAAAATTCACTTTGGTGAGATAGTTTTCAAGCGGCGAAAAAAAAGCTCATTGAACACATATGGATGCGTGAAGCTGAATTGTAAAACTTGTGCACATGTGGCACATGTGAGGAGTTTGAAGCTTTAAGGAGGCACACGGGCACAAGACATGTATATTGGCTCATTTGACACATGTTGGGTGCTTCGCACATGCGTAGTGCACGTGGCACATTACCATATGTGAGGTGCGGGAGAAGATAGATGGTGGCACATTACTGCATGTGGGGTGGGAGAGAGTGGATGGTGACATGTCACATTGGCACGTGTCATAGTGGTGCATCTGTGGCATAATGAAAGATGGACAATGGTTCATTTGGCCGATTAGCATATATGAAGCAACTGAAGATGAATGGAGGTGCGTGGGGTGTTTATTCCATACTTGGTGCACATGTGGCACATTACCACAAGTGGGTACAAGAGAATGGATGGCCAGGCACATGCGTGACATTATCACAGGTGAGGTGCAAGAGAAGATGGACGGTCGTACATGTGCTTAAATTACCACATGTGTGGTGCAAGAGAAGATGGACGGTCGTACATGTGCTCACATTACCACATGTGTGGTGCAAAAGGAGATGGATGGTGGCACGTGGCACATTACCACATGTGGGGTAGTAGAGAAAATGAATGGTGACATGTTTCACATTGGCACGTGTCATAGTGGTACATGTGGGGCATAAGGAAAGATGGACAGTGATTCATTTGTGCATATTGTCACATATGAAGCTACCGGGAGATGGATGGTGGCCCATTTAGGTTGAACAGTTAAGAAATACATATTCCTTCCATTGTTGGAAAATGTATTTCTTGCTGGTATTGGTAGGAAAATAAAAAGAAGAGGTGAGGAAAATAGTTCCCTCCGTTTTCGCCTAAAATGACTTGCAAACACATGAAAGTTAGTTTCATGAAAACAATGTTTCCTTTCCTTTCTATTACATAAATCCAAACAGCAGGCTACAGGACTGAACTAGTTGTAGTAGTTCAGGTCCAGCACTCCAAAATAAAGGCATGTGGTCGCTTGCTAATTACAAACGTGTCTAGGAGGGATAAACAGCCATACGAAGGCACATGTATCATCATGTGATGCATGTGTGAGATCTTAGGTTTCCATTAAGTGAGCTATACTTTTTAGATCTTGTATGAAAATGAAAATGAGGGCATTTCACACCTCAGGTGGGCCACAACATATCAGAATAAATGAATGGCTGTGATAAAGTTTTAATTGTCAATTTAAAACTTGTGTTGTGGCCATCTTGAATGTGAAATTGTCTAATTATTATGGAAGATCTAAGGTTTATTTATTTTCAACCTCAGGGAAGCTCAGATCTTATACATGGTCTGTATTTGCATGTGTGCCTATGTTTGGATGCATGCAGCTCTACATACGCTTGTGGAATTAGCAAACCTCATGTGTTTGCTTGAAGGTCATAACTCGATACAATGTATGCGTGGCGCGCATTCATCTCAATCTAGTTGTCCAAATTAGGACCGGTCATGGATAGAGTGTGGCTGAAAAACACATGGATCAAACAATTTGGTCATCCGTTTTTTGGCTATCGAGTTGACCATTGGGCAGTTTGTTCAATGTTGGGTTTCCCAGGCCGTGCTTCATCGCAAGAGGCCTTGAACAACTTTTAAATGGATGTGGATTGGGTACTGCCCTTGCCAGCACCGACCTCCCTCCTGACTTGACGTGGCGGGATTTGATTGGGTGGCAGGCCGCTGTTACAGATGGGGTGTCGGATAAATTTTTGAAAGTTGTTAGGTTGAGTATATACTTAACTAAGCCCGATCTCTGACAGCAGCCTGCCGTCCAATCAAATCCTGCCACGTCATGTCAGGAGGGAGGTCGATGTTGGCAGGGGAAGAACTTAATCTGCGTCCCTTTCAAACATGCTTTGCATGGGCCCATCTCTGACAGCGGCACGTGGCCCAATCAAATCCCACCACATTGGGTCACTAGGGTATCCTTGGTGATTCAGTCACTTGGCAATCTGCTTTCATGGGCGGTTTGCTAGGATGTGAAGATTTGATTGGGCTGCAGGCCGCTGTCAGAGATGGAGCCACGCAAAGCATGTTTGAAAGCTTTTTGCTAGAGTAAGTACTCAATTGGCCTCATTTTTAACAGCGGCCTGCTATCCAATCAAATCTTGCCACATCATGTCAAGATTGAGGTTAGTACTGGCAGGAGCAGTATCCAATCCTAATTTAGTTTGCCGTCCACATGTAACAAAGCTGTGCAGGTAATCATCATTCCTTCCTGTGTTGTGGTGTTCTTGCGCTTTGGATCTGCGTTAATTTTGGGCTCATGCCCTAGAATTCATTGGCTAAACAGATGCATGGTGTGGATGGAACGCATACATCACGGTGGGCATCACATCACCTGTCACCCGGGAGCATGTAAAAATAAGAATATGAAATGGGCAGGAGTTACTTGATACTCTTGTGGCATGCAACACTTGATACAAAGGCAACCCAATATACTGTACTCAAATTGACATTGACTAAATTATCGAGTCACAACTTAAGAATTAGATTGGTTGGACAATCCCCATCTGATTCTTGGACACTTTATTTGTTGAACTAGGACCGTTGGTTTTTATTTTTCTTGAACCGTTTAATGGATGTCCATCAATCGAATCATCAGATGGTCAGTCAAATAAGCATAATTTTTTGTTTCATGATACAATGGATTTGGGAAACATAATTTGTACGGTCCATTTAACCAATTGTATCCCATGTTTACAATATCCAAGTACTTGGCCCTGTTTGATTTTCTAATTACAGAGGTAATTCAGGGTAAATGGGTAATAATTATTTTTCCGGCTGCATTTCCGAGGTGATGTTGACCGCCACCATTCATTTATATCACTCCTCACGTCATCCGAGGAGAGAAATATTAGATTGTGGGCCCCACCATAATGTTTGTGTCTTATCCACACCGTCCATCCCTTTAGCCAACTCATTTTATGGTATTAGCCGAATAATGAGGCAAATCCAAATATCAAGTGGACCACACCACAGAAAACAATGGGAATTGAACTCCTACCATTGAAAGCTTCTTGGGGACCCAATAAGTTTTAAATCAAACTTATATTTTTGTTTCCACTTTATCCATAACTGTGTTACCTTATGAACAGGTTGGATGACAAATGAACATCAATGTGGGCCCAGGGGAGAAAACAACTTTTAACCATTGAGGTCTTAATGATCATTGTTTCCTAAGGTGTGGTCCACTTGAGCTTTTGATTTTCCTCATTTTTGGGCTCATGACTTAAAATGTAAGTTTTAAAAGGATGGATGGTGTGGATAACTCACATACATCATGGTGGGGCCCACATATTTAAATCAGCAATAACAGGGTTTATATGGACCGATTTTCGAAACGTAATTCACGGCTAATTTCAAACAGGCGGAGCAAGTAATAATTACTTATTTCAGTGTATTTACTGTGAGGAATTAAAAATCAAACAGCCCCTTAAGTACCCGCGTATCATCCACCTCACTCTACTGAAGCATCGACACTTTCACAGGCGGCCGGTGAATGCTACTTTTTTTTTGGGTTCCTGAGGCGTATAGACCTCAGGTATGAACCCTAAAAAGACTAAAATACCTCTCTTTTTTCAGGCGCTTACCCCTGACCCGGTATTTTGATCTTTTAAGCATATTCCGAACCCTAAAAAGTTCCTTCTCCTGTAAAAAGTTTCCGACCAGCGAAAAAAACCTAAAGGTGTTGTACGGACTCATAGGTATGCCGTATTATTTATTTATTTATTTGTTTATTTATTTTTACCTTTTCTGAGTTGACAATATTGTCCCTGAAAATGATAAAAATGCATCATGAAGTACAAAGTTGTCCTTGTAATATTACGTACGTACCCTCAACATGGGCGTCTGGTGTCCCTGTACACCATATCAAATGGTGCGCCGCACCTGACACAGTACACTTGAATGTTTGGTGCTTGCGGGAGATGACCAAAACCGTTCACATCCTGTCCCATCACCACTTGTGGTATTACGTTAACAGCAGGTATTGTAGGGTCACGCACCAGCCCCGTAGTTGTTTTGATCACACCGTTACAAATGTCTGGTTGGCATCATGTTAATAACACTGCCATCATGTTAATTAATAACCGCCGATCGTTTCAACTGTCTTTGGAACATACGTAATGTTTCCACGATCTGAAGCATCCATGTTCTTGGTGCTTTATTTAGTCAATGGACGATTGTGATCCAAAGGTTTGATCTGTGGGGCCCATTCTTTTACATTTAAGTGAAAATCCAAACCAGCAATCTGGATCCCCTTGTCGTGCTTACCGCACACCAACAATCATATTGATACAAAACTCAGGTAGAACACCCGACACGGAGCAATATACAATCTGAGTTTTGGAATGGCCCTTCATCCTCATATTATGGAACCTAGCTTCCATCTAGAAACTTCTATGTTGTGTGTACCCCACCCCTAATTTTCCTCCTTTCCGATTTGAATCCCTCCCTGAGTTGCATGGACTTTATTTTGGTATCTAGGCCTAACATCAGAATGCACGTAATGGACGGCTGGATGACACTCACCCATCATGCCTGGGCCGCCCAGCTAGAACCTGTGTGATCATTACCTTAGTGGGTTGGGTATGAAATGACTAGTTACACGCCATTCTTTGGAAAGAAAACTTCTACTGAACATATTCAACTCCAAAATTTGACTGGATCATCCTTTGTGCGCAAATGCTGGATGATAGGCCATTTCAAAATGCAAGGATTGATAAAGTTAATGGTGGACGGTTAGATATTTGATTATTTGACTATCTTGCTTATAAACCCATGTAGACGACATTGTTAGTCATGCATTTTGGTTGAAGTTGGTAGAAAGTATGATAATTACCTCTTTCGGAAAGAAATTCGATATGCCCAAGTACTCATTGAGTTAGGTCCAGCCCTGATGTGGAGGGCTTTTATTGAGCCAGACCATGCATGATATCACATGTGGAAATATTAGCCGATAACAGTGTTATCGCGAGTCTAGCCTTATCTCTCTCATTATTTCTCAAAAGAAACTCGCTATTTCTTCTGCTTTCTCAAAAGAGCATAACAATAATGGGCTGGGTTGGCTTCCCAACAGAGCTGTCACTCTTGTCTCTTTATCTCTCACATGTTAAATGTCGAAATCCTAGTTAGGATTGTGTAATCATGACTGTAATTAGGAATTTTTTGATTTTTTAGTCCCTTAGAATTTTTCAGTGAGAAATTTGGAACCTTGATTAGGGCTGTTTAATGGTAAAATTAATTAGGAGTTTCCGATCTGCTTATCCTTAATTAGAGATTTTTAGTGTCAAATTTCTAATTAAAGATTCACAGTTTTATCCTAAATTAGTGTTGTAAAGGAATTTATTAATGATTTAAGACTAAAAATCACTAAAGGATTCACATTTATGATTTAATGGATTGAAGCTATGAAATTGAAATGGCTTAAAATGTAGAAAATATTTCAACGTTCAGTGAATTTATTTGTGATTAGTAAGTGGTGCTTATTTTAAAGGTTGTAATTTGATTAGTGCAATTTATTAATTGGTTATTTATAGTTTTATTTGAGATTATATGTTTTATTTTTTGCTGTTGTTTTCTTCTTTCGGTTTTTGGTGTGGTATTTAAGTGAGCATGATGGGTTTTGGATTGGATATTGAACCTTTCATCTTTGGTAGGATTTTATGTGATTTTATGTGATTACAGGAGATTTGGATTGTTCTGGGTTCTATGCTTAAATCCTAAATGCTTAGCAATCTGGAAAAGTTGCATGGTTGGATGTTAATATGTGATCATGCTCTCTCCTCTCTCTCTCTTCCAAAACAAAATTTAACTGAGGGTAGCCGAAATGTTTTGAGTTTTGTGTATCATTTTATGGGGAAAAAAAAAAGAAAAACTATAATTTCAAAATAAATAGCGCTGAACCAAATTCTGACATTTAAAATAATCCCAACCTACTAATCACGGACATAATCACTCACTGTTTAAGCATGATTTACATCGCTGATCCATTTTTTGTTTTGAATTTCTAATCCTTAATAATCAGTTTTGAATATCTAAATTAGCGATTTTTAGTTTTAAAAATCTAATCTATTTGTTTACTACGTTCATTAGGGTTTGAAAATTTTAAAGCACTAATTAGGGTTTCGTTATTGGAAATTTCTAATTAAAGATTTGGAAATCAGACATCTCTCATTAGATTTACTATTTCATAACTCTCGTAAGTGATTTCACAGCGGAACATTGAACATGTCGTCCTAGGAATAAAAGAATCGAAAATCTCCAATTATGTTCATTATTGCGCAATCTTAATTATGGTTTTGACATTCAACCTGAGGGAGAGAAACATCTCTCTTGTCGAGAGGGCTCGGTGTTATCGCAGCTGGTTTAGGGCACTGATACAGCCCACTGCCGTTGTGCTCTCGAGGTGAGAGAGAGAGTGAGAGAGAGGATGTTTCTTTCAGAAGAGAATGAGAGATAGTTATCGGCTAATGTGAGGTCTGCATCGAACTCATTGAGACCTGAACTGCTCCGAATCTGCTCCGATCTCTTTCAGCCAAAATCATATCAAGTGGGTAGATCCTCCGCAAAGGTTGTGGGTGGGGTGGGGCCACATGAGTGCGCATCTGAGCATCGAACCTAATCGAAAGGGTCACCCCACCATGAAAGCAGGATATTCGAAAGTCAGGCCATCCCTCCATGAAAGTAGGATATTCAAAAGTCAGGCCCATTCCAACCATTGTTGACCATGGTTTGGTCTGTTTGTTGAATGTCATCAGGTTGTTTGCCCATCGTTATATGCATCATGTGGTCCACACCATAATGATCACCACCCAAAACATCTGAGTCCCCTGGTGGCCGCCTAATCTCGTGTCCGAATTTCGTTGCGGGTCGACCCTTCCGGATGGGTTGGATGCCATGAAATATCAAGCTGGGTTCCTTGAGCAAGAGCTGTAGAATCAGCATATTCTGCAGAAGGTTGCAGAGGATCCTATCATAGATCAACGGCATGCCACCATCCGGTGTTGAAACATCACACGTTCCAATCAATCTTGACCGTCCCATCTGACCCCCCCACTTCTCTCTCTCACTCTCTCAGCGGCAGCATCAGTTCCAACACCCGAGCTCTTTATCTCGTGCATGAGCCAGGTGAAGCAGGCCTGCAAGACCTTCACCTCCCTCCTCCTCTCCCGCATGCGCTCCTCCAATTGGGACATTGAGGCGGCTGCCCGATCCATCCAGGCCCCATCCGACCCAATCCCAGCGGTCCAATTCCCCCACCACGCCAAGCATGCAATTGAGTCCTACGTCCTCTGCAAGCTCTTCCAGGGCTTCGAGAACGAGACCTTCTACATCGACGGTTCCCTCTCCTCCCTCCTCCACCCTTCCCAGTTCCGCCACGACTGCCTCTCCCAATTCAACGGCATCAAGCCAATGGACCCCACCGAGCTGCTTGGGATCTTCCCCAACTCCCCCGTTGGCAGGTTCTGCTGCAAGAAGTACCTCGCGGTCTTCCACCCACAGATGGAAGAGTCCCTGTTCGGGGGTCTTGAGCAGAGAAGGGCGGTTTTGGCGGGAAGCCATCCACGGACTGAGTTCTATGCCGAGTTCCTGAACCTGGCGAAAGCGGTCTGGCTCCTGCATCTGGTGGCGTTTGCACTCGATCCAGCACCGAGTCACTTCCAAGCGAGTCGCGGCGCAGACTATCATCCCGAATACATGGAGAGCGTTGTCAGGTTTTCTGGTGGGAAGGTGGCGCCGGCGGGTGATATGGCGGTCGGGTTTTCGGTTAGCCCAGGGTTTAAGCTCGGGAACGGTGCAGTGATCAAGTCGAGGGTGTACCTCGTCTCGAGGGTGTGATGGGAGGCCTAGTAGCAGTTTAGAAAGGGGGCTCGTGCTAAAATGTGCCTGTTGTGTTCTACGCACTGGCTGGGTCGGTTTGCTCTCGGCTCGTGACATGCTTTTAACACCCACGCGTTGGCGGGTTGGATGTGTGTATTGCTTGCGCTAAAATGAGCCTGTTGTGTATAACGCACATGGTATGATGGATGGGTGCCTCGTGCCTGTCTTGTTTCTTGCTTTGAACCGCCGGGGTGTTTTTCTAATTTTTAACTTCTCGAGCTACTTGGGGCACACTGTGATATGTATGACATCCAATCCGTCTGTTGGGTGGCGCACCTAATTTTCGATGTACATTAGTGAAAATCTGATCGATCCGTGTCTCTTGAGAGCCACAGCACGGTAACAATGTAAAATCACGATCAAAGCCTCTGAATTCGTCTGGTGTGGGCTAGGATCTGGTTTATTTTAGGGATGTATCTTCGTCTGGTGGGGGCCTCAGAAGATTTGTATCGACCTGAGGTTTTGCAATTGTTGGATGGTGTGGATGTCATGCTGCCACTACTACGATGGGGCCACGTAGCGCCAGTGCTGGACGTTTTGCGTACAGGTGTTCTAACTTAGTAGAGGATATCAGACAACTAGACGAGTTGACAGTAGCCATCTCGTCAGTTGCTACAGATGACAGAATTTGCGAACGGTTGATATTTAGTGAAAGAAAATTCACAGCAGCGATCATGCTATAGGCGTGAAAAGATAGGCCAATGATCATCAAGTCCACTAGACGAGAATGGCCGCTGCTGATGATCAGGACCACTAGATGAACAGTATAAGATTGATCAGTCATCTTGCCATCTGTGCCGTAGCGAGAGATTGATCTACCGTACTCTGGATCCACCGGTTCGTCTAGTGGACCTGATCTTATGAACGCATTAAATATATTGAGCTGGACTATTCGTAAAAAGCTCATCGCTGGTCCTTTTCTGTTGATATTCCTTACACCAACCACAATATCCTTACCAAGGTGGTTTCCTCATTTTTAATTGATTTGATGTTCAAGCAGGAATTGGACTTATGTTGCCTCCCTTTGTGCTGAAACCCTTTTATTGTTCTACTGACTTATAAATAAGAGGTTTGGAAAAGGTCTCCATAATCTGAATCTCTTCACTGGAACATCTCATTTCAATTGGTCAATACAAATTGACATTTGAGGAGAGTCCACGTCAGTAAAATTAAAAGGAATATGGTGGGCATTACTCCGTACTGAGCAGTGGGCACCCACACGATGGATGGTGGTGGATATTGAGGGTTGCTCCATACGATGGACAGTAACATTCAAGGTGGTTCCCACATAAATGACGGTCCACATCAAGGATCAAACCCCTAGTGATGAACGATCCAGTTCAATGAGGGCCATGCATGATGGACAACCTACCAGGATGGAAGGCCCATAGGTGGACCGTCCGCATCAAGGGTCAAGATCACACGGGACATTAATGGTGGGCTCCACACGTTGGACAATTTATTTTGACGATGGGCACACACGATGAATGAATCCGATCAAGTTAGGGCCCACATGTTAGATGTCCGCATGATGGACTACCCATGTAGAAGGTGATGGACCCTCCACATTGAGGGTGGGCTCCATGAGATGGGAGGTTTTTATGTTAAAGGTAGGCGTCATATGAAAGATACACCACGTGAGCACAATGCACACTGAAAGTCGGCCCCTACTAATGAATGACCCACATCAAAGGCGGTCCCACTTGATGGAAAACCCATTTCGAAATTGGGCTCTGTATGATGGTGGTCCGCATAAAAGAATGGCCTACATGACGGACGGCCCACATTCAGGGTGGGCCTTGCATTATGGGTAGCTCATATTGATGGTGGGTTACCCGAGATGGATGGTCCACATTGAAGGTAGGTCCCATGCAAGGGATGGTTCACATAGAAGACAGGGCTAAGGTAGGCCGACTCTATTAACAGTCCGCTTTAAAAGTTGAGCCCACGGTGGATGTTGAGGGATAAGTACTTATTTAACGTTGGAAACCAGTCATACTTTTCTACCTGCAATAAGTACGTTGTTAACTAGAAATGCTGATCTGCTGAATAGGGAGAAATGAAGATGAGCTACTTGATTTTCGGGCCACCTAAGCAATCGTTGCTTGATTTTTGAATATTATTCTTTTTTAATGCTAGTTTTTGTTTCTCAAGGAGTAGGAAGTAAGCTATATTGCTCGTTCTTTTGTGGAAGCGGAGTACCAGTCCATGAAACTACCATGTTGGAAGTTCTCTAGCTTAGATGTCTTCTTGTAGTTCTCTTTATTAAAGTTTCTAGTCGGTTTGTCTTCTATGTAAAAAAAAATAATAATAATAATAAAATATCCACATTGCTTCAAACCCCTTATTTTATGAATGCATTGAAACATACTGAGGTTAACCGGCAAAGGTCCACCAAATAGAGGCTTGGGTCGTCTGATCAAGTGGGGTTTGAGGCTTATCCACCATCGAAGTAAGAGCCCAAGATTTGGACGCTTTGGATCGGGGCACACTTATGCCACTTGATCAAGGCCTACTGCATGCAGAGGGTAAACTACTATGAAAGAATCAGCCACCGTTTCCATTAGAAGGTAGATGATCACTTTGGATTGGTGAACGTGCCAATACATCCATACCATCCAAAGGCCATCCAAACAGACCTTTAAGGAACTCATTCACAAACCAAAAATGAAACTGATTCCGTTTGGACAGGTAATTCCCCAAGATCTTGATTGATGCTTCTCTGACATGGAGGGCGTGGGGCCTGCCAAAATAATATAATCCAGATTTTGGAGGATGTCCTGCCCAAACACAACTCTGTCAAATTGCAATCAGAAACAAGTGATTTTGTAGACATTGCCTTCAAGAATTGTTTTTTAGAAAAGAAAAAGAATCCAATTGCATTGCGAAATTTGAATTTACAGATATACCCATTTTCAAAAATGAAGAAAGAATTGTAGCCATTACCTTCAAGAAAGAAAAAGAAAAAAAAAAAAAAAAACGAATCCAATTGCATTGAGATATTTCAATTTACAGTTGTACCCACTTTCAAAAATGAAGAAAGAAAAGAAGAAAATTGAATTTCTTGCCACCTGATTGCACGAGGACTAACAAAAGATCATCCTACAACAAGAACGCAAACATCATACAGAAAATCACC
This sequence comes from Magnolia officinalis, assembly GCA_021015155.1. Classification (NCBI taxonomy): domain Eukaryota; kingdom Viridiplantae; phylum Streptophyta; class Magnoliopsida; order Magnoliales; family Magnoliaceae; genus Magnolia; species Magnolia officinalis. The sequence continues at coordinate 93,224,518 of JAJHSJ010000006.1, read as the reverse complement.
ACCATCTGCGTCAAACAGGCCCCACGGTATCGATCTGAGCCGGAGAAACCATCACCGAACTTCAACGTCATGTTCGGATACAAAATACCCCAGTTCCGATCTGATCCTGGCCCTTGCTTCGTTTTCTCATCGAAGAGCTCAAATAAGTAAGTCTCTGTGGCCCCTTCCCTCCGCAGCGGCGTCCCGACGCCCTTCATCAGATGCATTATCAAACCTACGTTGTACATTCTCGCACACCGTTTGTTCGCTTCCGGCTCAGTCACGTCTCCGTCACTAGGCCACCCCGTTTCTGTCACAATTACAGGTATGCCCTTGTGGCCCGCTGCCGCCATCGCACTGATCGCGGCGTCCACCATCACATCGAACAGGTTCTGGTACGGGACACCCGTCGTTGGGTCGATGCGGTAATTGAAGGGATGCTTTTCAAACAGAGCATATCCGATTGGGATTTGTGGGTGTGATCTGTACAGCTTGTATGGGTAAGCGTTGATCAAGAACGACGAGTTGGTGGTGGTGATGAAATCCAGGATCGGCTTCATGATCCATTCGACAACGGGGTTCTTGAATTCAGCGGCAGAGGGCGGGAAGGGGGTTGTGATAATGTCGAAGGAATGTGTAGTTGAGACCGAGATCTTGCCGAGCCCGACCTCCTGGAGGGCGAAATAGATGTTTTGCATGGCACGCAGGAGAAAGCCAGAGAGCTCAGGGTTGGAGGTGAGGACGTCATTGCCGACGGAGATGGTGGTGATGTGGGCCCGGGGGTAGAAGGGGATAACATGGCTGGAGAGCCATTCGGTGGCTGCGGTTGGGTTGGCTGCGATCGAACGGATGTTTGTGTTTGGGATGGAGAGGAGGAGAGAGATGCCTGAGTAGGAGAAGGCGCCGACGAGATTAGGATCGGGATGAAGGACCCGGGCGCGGGTCACGCCGAGCGATTGGAGGGTGGAGACGACCTGATCAGGGCGGGGGAGATCGGAGGTGGGGTGTCGTGAGTAGGTGATGCCGATGGACGGATTGGATGAGCTGATGAAAGGATCGGATGAGGGGATGAGCTTGAGGCTATAGATGGAGACGGTGAAAAAGAGGAGAGAGAGGAAAGAGATGAGAGGGTTCTTGGAGGAGAGACCCATGTTCTTGGACGGGGTTTTAGACTGTTATTTCCGTTGGGAGTTTTGGGAGATTTGAAAGAAGTGGCCCGAAATATTACGGGATGTGATTATATAGTGCGCAGAGGTGCGCGATGCGCATACCGGATGAAGGCCGGTTCTTTTGTCTACACTGCGCGACGGTTGGCGAGTTGGTTGCAACTGAAGTGCGTAGTGCGCATGGTGCGCATTTTAGTAGGTCCTGTGGGGTGCGGTGGACCGGTTGGTTTCCCATCTCTCCAAACGCATGTTAGCACGGGGCTCACAGGCGTGAGATGAGTGTATTCATTGCAATACACGTGCCAGCACATGCATGATCCAGAGAGGATTCAGCAGTAATGTGTAGCATGGTCATTGTCATGGGTAAAAATAGACTTACCAAGTGAACATACTCGAAGACTATAGATTGCATGAGGGCCAAAAAATCACCTGACTTTGCCCTCAAGTACTAATCTCTGCCTTGTAGGTTGGCCTCGATTAAAGACCTCCACCTCATAACCAACTTTGGATGTCGCCCTCGGATATTGAACTTGACCTTGAGTAACAACTTTGGAGATCAGCCTCGGGAACCAACTTTGGAGGTCGGCCTCGGATACCGATCTCAGACTCGGAATATAATTAAACTTACAATATATAAAGATAGGATTCTCTTCCGAGATATTCGCTATAAAAATAGGTTTATCCTCCGAGATATTCGTCATTGATAGAAGGAAATTAATCACGACACGTCCGGAGGAAGATCTCTTCCGCAATATGCATCTACCATAGAGAGGCACTGTCATATATGACATCGCTCCTAAAAGGTTATAAATAATGATTACGCCTATGGTGAAAGGTACAACAGTTCGCAGACCAAGGAGATGTCTTCCTAACTCTAGGCTGATTCTACACCTGCAAGCCCTACATAGTGGTCCCAAAATCGAGGCTCGTATCTTTGTAATATTCAGTCGAAGCATTGACCAGTAACATCAACCGGATAATACAGATTTTGGAGAGATAAAACTTACCTCCCGACCAAGGGATAGATACACGGGCAGCCACCGAGGTCTCTACACCACTTTAAACACCAGTTTGACATGCAGAGAACCAGGCAACATCTTGGGAGGCTAAGCCATGCGCCCTCCCACATCTCGGGAACTGTCACGTCTGTAGACTCCAACTTACGTCATACGTTGGAGAATAAGATGCGTATAAAGGCTCCCGAGGCATTAACTAATAACGAGAGCTCCTGTAAGGCAAAACTCAAGGAACTGCGAGGTTAGGTTAACGATATCCACCAAGCCTACTGCGCTCAAATATCGACCTCTGTCGAGGCTATGCTGGAAGAGATCGAGCTGACGTTTACCGATGACATTATGGGAGCCCAACTCCCGCCCAAATTCTGAATGCCGCAAATCGACCCCTACTTCGAGTCTGGCGACCCGACCAATCATTTGGAATTGTTCAGGGCATGGATGGAGCTCCATGGCACGTCGAGCGCGGTTATGTGCCGAGCCTTCTCCCTGATTTTGTTAGGGACTGCACGAAAGTGGTATAGGCAGTTGAAGCCAAGATCCATCAACTCCTTCACACAACTCGACAAAACTTTCATCACTCAATTCATCGGTGGGAAAGATAGGAGAAAGCCATCGACCCACCTCCTTATGATCACTCAAAGGGAGGACGAGCTGCTAAAAGACTACGTCATCCGTTTGAACGCTGAAGTTATCTAGATCGATGGTTATTCTAAGCAGATAGCTTTGGCCGCAATGTTGGCCAGCCTTAAATGGGGAAAGTTCATATTATCTATTGGTAAGAGCCCCTCGACTACCCTCACCGACCTACTTAACAGAGTTAAAAAATATTTCAATGTTAAGGAGTTCTTTAGTTCACGAATAGTTATTCGAGAAGGAAACAATTCGGCTATGGATAGAAAGCAAAGGGAAGAATGGAAGCCCTCTACTGTTAATACTAAAATTAAGAAAGAGGACGACCAAAACCGTGGTCAGCGTACTTCGACGTTAGATATTGACGAACGCGTCGACTGACTTACTCGACTAAGAGTGACCTCTCTTTTTAAAAGGAAAAAAATGCTCATAATTCTACTATTGTATTTTCTACTGCTTTATGAGTTTCTACAATAAAAGAACTTTCCCAAGTTAGGAGAAGAAATTTTTTTTAAACGATTTCTTGACTATTCAAACTATACGGTCTACTAAGGACTTCTTTTAGTGTGAGGGAAAAACAGTCATCAACCAGTCGTCCGATCCTTAGAGAAGAGGTCGGACCACTAATTGGCAACGCTACTCGGATTGCACAACCGACTACGAGGGCTTCCCTTCGTGCAAGGGAAGAAAGTCCACTGTGAATTCTACTATTAAACAACCTCTTCAGGTGAGGGGAGGAGAATTTCTTTTAATTCTCTACTATTCGACCATACGAACAATTATGAGGACTTCCCTTAGTATAAGGGAAGAAAGTCATTCTACCGAGTGCTCGACCTACTAATGTGGGAACGACTGGGACTTCTCTCAGTTGAAGGGAAGAAAAGTTCCTCCTATTAATTCTATCGTGCGCAATCTATCATTGAACAATCAACTTATCGATCTTAGCCCTACTCTGTCCGACCTCTCGACTTCTCGATATCTTCAGTGCAAGTCATCACATAATGTCAATCCACACTAATTAACTTCCTGAGCTCTTGAAGAATGCTTGGAAGTAAGGGGCTATTGTTATGGGTAAAAATAGACTGACCAGATAAACAGACTCAAAGACTATGGATTGCTTGAGGGTCGAAAAATACCCCGACCTCGGCCTCGGAGGTCGGCCTTGACCAAAGACCTCGACCTCGAAACAAACTTTGGAAGTCGGCCTCGGATACGGACATCAGCCTCGGAATATATATACACTTACAATATATAACGATAAGATTATGTTTCGAGATATTCGCTATAAAGATAGGATTATTCTCCGAGATACTCGCCGAGGATATAAGGAAATCAATCACGACACATCCAGAGGATAATTACTTATCTAACTATGGAAACCACTCGTACTTTTCTACCTTTTAGCTGATAAACATGATGTTCATGGGGCATGCTAATCTGCTTACATGCAACTTTCTATCCAAACGCCACCTAAGCAATCGTTGCTTGGTTTTTGAATATTATTCTCTCTCTCTCTCTCTTTTAAAATGCTAATTTCGTTTCTGAAGGAGCAAGAAGTAAGCTATATTGCTCGTTCTTTTGCGGAAGCGGAGTACCAGTCCTATTAGATGTCTTATTGTAGGCTTTGTATTAAAGTTTCAAATCGATTCATCTCCTATGTATAAAACAAAACAAAACAAAAAATCCACATTGCTTCATTGCTTTCAACTTTGTATTCTATGAACGCATTAAACATACTGTGGAATGCCATTTTATTTGAAAAACGCTCTGGGCAAGTCTTCTTCTCGGCTCATACTCCTTTCAAGAACCCTCAAGCTAATGATATTACTAAGATGGTATTATCCTTTCATTTAATTGATACCATGTTCAAGCTGGGCACGCGATGCTCATGCTCTCCAACATGAAAGGTAGTATTGTTAGGAATTGAGCCTACGTTGCCTAGGCCCATTGAGTAAAGCCCCTTCATTGTTTTCTTTATCTCTGGGAGAGTTTTCCTTAACCTTAATCTCTTGTAAGGAACATCTCATTCCAATTAGAGTGAAAACAGTCAACGGTCCAAATTTAACCGGCAAGGGTCCACCAGTTGGAGGCTAGGTTCGTCTGATCAAGCGGTGTTTGAGGCTCATCCACCATCCAAGTAAGTGCCCATGATTTGGACGCTTTGGATCGTGGCACACATTTGCCACTTGTGCTAGGCCTCCTCCACGCAAATCGTAAACTACTGTCAACGTGCCAATACATCCATACCATCCAATGGCCATCCAAACAGGCCTTGTGCTAGGAACTCTCGTTACAAATTCATTTTTGTATTCTCTCGTTTTTAGCAAAATGCTCCAAGCTGGGATTTCGTCAGGAGAAAGAACCACTCTCTGGCCTTCCGGCGAGAATCTGACATGGAGGGCGTGAGGCCTGCCAAAATAAGATAATCCAGATTTTGGAGGATGTCCTGCCCAAACACAACTCTGTCGAATTGCAATCCGCAACAAGTGAATTTGTAGACATTGCCTTCAAGAAAGAAATGAAGAAAAAAGAATCCAATTGCATTGAGAAGTTTGAATTTACAGATGTACCACCCCTTTTCAAAAACGAAGAAAGAAAAGAAGAAACTTAAATTTCTTGCCACCTGATTCCACAAGGACTAACAAAAAATCATCCTCCAACAAGAACGCAAACATCATACAGAAAGTCACCCCCATCTGCGCCAAACAGGCCCACGGTATCGATCCGAGCCGGAGAAACCAAGATCGTACTTCATCGTCATGTTCGGATACAAAATACCCCAGTTCCGATCTGATCCTGGCCCTTGCTTCGTTTTCTCATCGAACAGCTCAAATATGTCTCTATGGCCCCTTCCTTCCGCAGCGGCGTACCGACGCCCGAGCTCAGATGCGTTACCAAACCTACGGTGTACATGCTCGCAAACAGTTCATTCGCTTCCGGCTCCGTCACGTCTCCGTCACTAGGCCACCCTGTTTCTGTCACAATTACAGGTATGCCCTTGTGGCCCGCCGCCGCCATCGCACTGATCGCGGCGTCCACCATCACATCGAACAGGTTCTGGTACGGGACACCCGTCGTTGGGTCGATGCGGTAATTGAAGGGATGCTTTTGAAACAGAGCATATCCGATTGGGAGCTCTGGGTATGATCTGTACAGCTTGTATGGGTAGGCGTTGATCAAGAACGACGAGTTGGTGGTGGTGATGAAATCCAGGATCGGCTTCATGATCCATTCCGCAGCGGGTTTCTTGAATTCAGCGGCCGAGGGTGGGAACGGGCTTGTGATAACGTCGAAGGAATGTGTAGTTGAGACCGATATGTTGTGGATCTCGAGCTTGTGGAGGGCGAAATAGACGTTCTCGATGGCACGCAGCAGAGAAGTGGAGAGCTCAGGGGAGGAGGTGAGGACATCATTGCCGACGGAGATGGTGGTGATGAGGGCTCGGGGGTAGAAGGGGATGACATGGTTGTAGAGCCATTGGGTGGCTGCGGTTGGGTTGGCTGCGATCGCACGGATGTATGTGTTTGGGATGGAGAGGAGGAGAGAGATGCCTGAGTAGGAGAAGGCGCCGACGAGATTAGGATCGGGATCAAGGACCCGGACACGGGTTACGCCGAGCGATTGGAGGGTGGAGACGATGCGATCGAGATGTGGGAGATCGGAGGTGGGGTGTCGTGAATAGGTGATGCCGATGGACGGATTGGATGAGCTGATGAAAGGATCGGATGAGGGGATGAGGTTGAGGCTATAGATGAAGAGGATGAAAACGAGGAGAGAGAGGAAACAGATGAGAGGGTTAGTGGAGCAGAGACACATGTTCTTGGAAGGGGTTTTAGACTTATTTCCGTTGGGAGAATTGAAAGAAGTGGCCCGAAATATTATGGGGGGTGATTATATAGTGCGCATGGGTGCGCGATGCTCACACCGGATGTAGGGCGCTTCTTTTGCATACGCTGCGCCACGGTTGGCGAGTTGGTTGCAACTGGTGTGCGTAGTACACACGGTGTGCATTTTAGTAGGTCGTGTTGGGTGGGGTGCAGTTCTTTTGGCGGGAAAGGACCGGTTTGTTTCCCGTCTCTCCAAACGCATGTTAGCACGCGGCTCACACACGTGAGATGGGCGTGTATTCATCGCACTACACGTGCCAGCATATGCATGATCCAGATAGCATTCAGCAGGATGTGGGTTGTGGAACGTTGGAACGTGCCCAAAATGACAAAAGAATAGATGGATATAATCTTTATGCTTTAAGACATTTGGGCCTTCATCATGTCCGATGTTGGATGTGGATTGTCCATCATATTGAGGCCACATTTGATATTGACTGTCCGTCATATGAGCTAAGCCTTCTAAATGGGCTGTTCATCATGCGAGGCCTGTCTTAGATGTTGACCATTCGTCATTCGGAGTCGACTTTTGACGTGGAGTGTCCATCATGTAGGGCTCATGTAGGTCATCGATCATATGGGGCCCACCATCAATGCTAATTTTCATTTATGTGGCTCCCTCGATGTCAGCTACTAGGGGTGTACACGAACCGAGCCAGCTCGGTTAACTCGCTCGACTCAACTCAACTCGAAACTGAGTTCAATACGACTCGAGCCGTTTTTACAGCTCAAAAATGAGTTTGAGCCGAGTTTAAGCTGACCCCAGCTCTACTTGACTCAGAGATCGATACTCGGCTCGACTCGGTATATATATATATATATATATATATATATATATATATATATATATATATATTATATATATATATATATATATATATATATGTAACTCTAAATCCTAATCTTTTTCCCTCCCTTTTCAAAATATGCCCGACCTCTCTTTCTGCTCGTCCCAGACCTACGCCCAACCATCTTATCCGCAACCAAATCCAACTTATTTACAGAAACACCATTGCCATTTCAATGCTCGTTCTTCTTTTGTTCTCTCTTCTTCCGCGTCTCCTGCCTTCGAAGTGCGTGGAGCTCTCACTTCTTCTGCGCGTCCAGCGAGTTTGGGTCCGATTCTTCTCTGCCATCCAAGCCTTTTAGATCGACGGTGGACAATGACATTGTGGTGGCGGACGGCTTTCGGAAGCTTCCGTCGAGCGGGAGACCGAGGCTGAGCTCCACCTCGTCTTCATCAAGATCAAGATTTGAGGTTTGCGCCATTGCTGATCATTGGATTCGAATCCCTAAAGCTCCAACATCTCGCTTTTCCTAATCCCTAAAGCCCCATCTCGAACTTGGCTCGAAAGCTCGAAGCTCGAAATTGGCTCAAACTGGTCCGATTGTTGACCGAGCCGAGCTCGAGCTGAAGATGCTGGCTCGGTCACCGAGTCGAGCCGATTTCGAGTTGGGTGTGCCTGTGACCAAGCCGAGCTGAGCTGAGGCTAGCTCGACTCGGTTTGGCTCAATGTACACCCCTATCAGCTACACATCATGTGGAGGCTACATTTGATGTGTCCATCGTGTGGGCCCCACCTTCTAAGTGGATTGTCCATCACTGTGGGGGCCACTTTTGATGTCCACTATCCATTGTGTGGGGCTTACCTTTTATGTGGATCATCCATCATGTTGGGCCATTTTGGACATGGGTCATTCATCATGTAATATCTTGCATGTGGAGTAAGTTGATATGACTATCCATCACGAGGGGTCACACTTTAATGTCTCCGTCGCCATGTGAGGCCCACTCGTTTCATTATGTGTGCCCACCTTGATTTCGATCATTCATTATACGAGGCCCCTCCTTAATATGGGTTGTTCATCAAGTGGGACCACCTTTGTAGTCCTAGTCCACCATCCATCATGTAGGTTCCATTTTTGATGTAGACCAACCATCAAGTGGCGTCCACTTGATGTAGATGTCCATCATGTGGGGGCCACATTTGATGTGCACCTTGCATTTGTGGTGCCACCTTGATGTGGACCATGCATCGTGTGAGGTCCCACACCTTCAATAATCAATATGGGTAGTTTATCATGCAGGCCCACATTTGATGTTTAGCATCCTTGATGTGGAGTGTCTAAAATGTAGGGCTCACTTGATATGGATAGTCCATCATACGGGCCATATTTTGATGTGGGCCATCCATCATGTGGGGTCACCTTTGATGTCCACACCCATCATGTAAGTCCCACCTTTACTGTGGACCGTCCATCATGTGGGCCCAACCTTCAATATGGGTCGTTCATCATGTGGGGCCCACCTTTGATGTGACTGTGAATCCAAATTTAATGGACAAATGTCCACTAATTGGAGGGTAGAGTCGTCTGACGAGTAGCGTTTGAGGCTTATCCACCATCCCAGTAAGACCCCGTGATTTAATGGACAAATGTCCACTTTGATGTAGGCCATCCATCATGTGGGGCCCACCAAAATAAGGCAATCAAGATTTTGGAGTATGTTCTGCCCAAACACAACTATGTCCAATTACAATCAGCAAAATGTGAATTTGCAGACGTTTCCTTCAAGAACGAAAAAGAAAAAGAAAAGAAGAAGATCCAATCGCATTGAGCAATTTGAATTTACAGATTTACCCATATTCCATCAAAAAATCAAGAAAGAAAAGAATAAAATTTCTTGCCACCTGATACCACAAGGACTAACCACAGATCATCCTACAACAAGAACACAAACATCAAAAAAACACTCACTACCATCTGCAGCAAACACGTCACGCGGTATCGATCTGAACCGGAGAAATGAATCGGGTACTTCTTCGTCATGTTCAGATTCAAAATAGCCCAATGCCAATCTGATCCTGGCCCTTGCTTCATGTCCTCATCGAACAGCTCATATATGTAAGTCTCTGTGGGCCCTTCCCTCCACAGCGGCGTCCCATTGCTTGACCTCAGATGTCTTACCAAACCCACGTTATACATTCTCGCAAACTGGTTGTTCGCGTCCCCCTCATTCACATCCCCATCGCTGGGCCACCCCGTTTCTGTCACGATCACAGGTATGCCCTTGTGGCCCATCGCTGCCATCGCACTGATCACGGCATCAACCATTACATCGAACAGGTTCCGGTACCGGACGCACGTGGTTGGGTCGTCGCGGTAATTGAAGGGATGCTGTTGAAACAGAGCATATCCGATCGGGACCTCTGGGTATGATCTGTACAGCTTGTATGGGTAGGCGTTGATCAAGAACGGCGAGTTTTTGGTGGAGATAAAATCCAGGATCGGCTTCATGATCCATTCCGCAGCAGGTTCTTGGAATTTAGCGGCTGAGGGTGGGAATGGGTTTGTGATGATGTCGAACGAAATTGTAGTTGAGACCGAGATCTTGCGGATGCTGAGCTTGCGGAGGGCAAGATGGACATTCTGCATGGCGTGTAGCAGAGAGGTAGAGAGCTCGGGGGAGGAGGAAAGGACATCATTGCCAACGGAGATGGTGGTGATGTGGGCCCGGGGGTAGAAGGGGATGATATGGCTGTAGAGCCATTGGAAAGCTTCGGTTCGGTTGGCCGCAATCGCATGGATGAAAGTGTTTGGGATGGAGATGAGAAGGGAGATGCCCGAATCGGAGAAGGCGTGGATGATGTTGGGATCGGGATCAAGGACTCGAACGCAGGCCACACCGAGGGATTGGAGGGTGGAGACGACCTGATCAGGGCGGGGGAGATTGGAGGTGGAGTTTCGGGAGTAGGTGATGCCGATGGACGGATTGGATGAGTTGGTGGGGATGAAGAGAGAGAAGGAGAGAAGGAGAAAGAGGAGAAGGTTCTTGGAGAGGAGAGGCATGTTCTTGGAAGAGGTTTTAGACTGTTATTTTCGGTTGATTGTAAGTAGCGGGCCGAAACAGGTGATTATATAGTGCGCGATGCGCATACCGTATGAACGGCGCTTCTTTTGGCTACCCTGCGCCCCGGCTGGCCAGTTCGTTGCTACTGGGGTGCGTAGTACGCGTGGTGTGCGTCGTCGTTGGTCTTGTAAAGTTGGGTGCAGTTCTTTTGGCGGGAAAGGACCGGTTTGTTTCCGGTCTTTCCAAAGAAATGTTTGCACGTGGCACGCACGAGTGAGATGGAGGGTATTCATCGCACTAAACGTGCCGGCACGTGCAAGATCCAGGGCATTCAGAAGGAAGGTCCAGCGTGGGCATGTTCTGGCCAATTCATCGTATTGACTTGATGTATATCAAAGAAACGGACGGTGGGCATTTCCATACAAGTTTAAGAAATGTACAGTTTACACACAGACGTAGGCTGTACAACGAGCTCAGTCGAGGTGGGCTAGTATTAGCTTGACTCGTCCGTGCTCAGTCGACGTAGGCTGTACAGTTTGCACACAGACGTAGGCTGTACAACGAGCTCAGTCGATGTGGGCTAGTATTAGCTTGTGGTGAGCTATTGAATTGAGTCAAGGCAAGCCTACCTTAAATTGAGTCGAACATGCTCCGAACCTGTACCCAATATAAACCAAAAAACCGACCCAACCCTCACCCAACTCAACCCAGCCACCTGACTCAACTCACACCCAACCTAAATCCCAAATTAAATATTCAATTTAATATATATATATATGGAAAAGGTACACTGCACTCGAGCTGATTTTAACCTCCCATGAGGTCGAGCTGTGTGGGCCTTACCGTGATGCGTTTCGAACATCTACTCCATCAGTCAGATGCACCATTCCATCGTGGACCTAGGTCTCAAAAAGCAAGTCAACCTGTGACTTGTGTGGGCCACACCACATACATAAGTTGAGAGGGGCCGTGCACCATTAAAACATTCATAATCATTTTTTTGGGCCCACCGAGATGTGGTTTGCAAATCCAGCCCATCCATTATGTGTGTCCCACTTGGATGAGGGTTCAGACCAAGTTTCAGCAGCATTCAAAACTCAGGTGGGCCCCACCAAGTGCTTTTATATGTTTTTGGCATGTCTTCACATGATTTTAGATGGTATGGCCCACCTGAGTTCCGTATATGGCTGATGTTTGGAATATCCCATAATTTAAAGGGGACGCATCAAATGGACTGTGTTGATGTTCGAAACCCATCACAGTGGGGCCCACACAGCTCAACCTCATGGGACGTTAAAATCAGCTCGAGCCCATTGTCCCTTTTCCCACATATATATATATATATATATATATATATATATATATATATATATATATATATATATATAATTGAGTCAAGCTCAAGCTGTGAGTCAAGTTTGAGGCGAGTCGAGTCAACATCAACTATGATTCAACTTGCTCATTTTCAAAGCAAGTCGAGTTATATGAAACTTGATTCACCTTAGTCGTCGCTGTCAAGGCCACAGAAGTTTTGCATCGAAGCTGATATTTGTGTTTTCTTTGCATCTAGGTCTATGTGACCTTGTGAACAGGTTGGATGGCAGCTGACCATCAAGGTAGGCCCCTGGAGAGGTTTCAACGGTGGGTGCCATTAGTATCACTGCTGCTTCCTGCACTGTGGTCCACTTGAGCCATGGATCTGCTTCATTTTTGGGCCTGCTCCATAAAATGATATGGAAAAGTAGATGGACGGTGTGGATAAAACCATAAAACAAGGTAGCCCCCCAGAGCCGGGACAGGCAAGAGTAGTAACCAATCCGCGTCCACGGTCCAAATTTAACAGGCAAACGTCCACCAATTAGATAGTAGGGCCATCTCATCGAGCGGGTTTTGAGGCTTATCCACCATCCAAGTAAGGGCCCATGGTTTGAACGCCTTGGATTGTTAATGCATACGTAAGCCACTTTTGCAAGGCTGTATACAGAAGAGGGTAAGCTACTGTCAAAGAATCAGCCACCATTTCCAGTAGACGGTGAACCACTTTGGATTGATCAAGCACATGCCAATGCATCCATATCATCCAATCAAATGGGCCATCTCCCAATTACAAGTCGATCACAAACCATTCCAGGAGGAGCCACTCAACGGGCCATCTGCCCCAGTTCGTGACTTGCTTGGAAATTGCGTGGCCGTCCAAACAGACCCTAAAAGGCACTCATTCACAGGCCAAAAATGAAACTGAGGGTCCCTTTGGACAGGAAATTCCCCGAGATCGTGATTGATGCTTCTCCTTACTGGGATTTTGTCAGGAGAAAGCACCAGTCTCCGGCCTTCGGGCACAAATCTGACATGGAGGACGTGGGCCCCACCAAAATAAGGTAATCGCGCGAGATTTTATAGATGTCCTGCCCAAACACAACTCTGTCGAATTGCAATCAGCATCAAGTGAATTTGTAGACGTTTCCTTCAAGAACGAAAAAAAAAAAAGGTGAAGAAGAAAAGAAAAGGAGAAGAAGATCCAATCGCATTAAGCAATTTGAATTTACAGATTTATCCATATTCCATCAAAAAATCAAGAAAGAAAAGAAGAAAATTTCTTGCCACCTGATTCCACAAGGACTAACAACAGACCATCCTAAAAAAACATCGCAAAAATCGTACAGAAACCCACAAATGCCGCTACCAAACAGCTCCCCAGGTATCCTTCCGAACCGGGGAATACAAGCCCGTACTTCATCGTCATGTTCCGATTCAAAATACCCCAGCTCTGATTTGATCCAGGCCCTTGCTTCGTGTCATCATCCAACAGCTCAAATATGTAAATCTCTGTAGCCCCTTTCCTCCGCAGCGGCGTTCCGACGCCCGACCTCAGATGTGCCAGCAGCCCTGCATTGTACGTGCTCGCACAACGCAAGTTCGCATCTGTCTCAGTCACTTCCCCATCACTGGGCCACCCCGTTTCTGTCACGATCACAGGCATGCTCTTGTGGCCGACTCTTGCGATCGCACTGATAACCGCATCGACCATCACATCGAACAGATTCCAGTACTGGAAACCCGTCTCCGGATCATCATGGAAATCGAATGGATGCTGTTGAAACAGAGCATAGCTGATCGGAATCTCTGGGTATGATCTGTATAGCTTGTATGGGTAGGCATTGATCAAGAACGATGAGTTGATGGTGGAGATGAAATCCAAGATCGGCTTCATGAACGATTCCGCAGCGGGTTTCTTGAACTCAGCGGCCGAGGACGGGAACGGGTTTGTGATAATGTCGAAGGAATGTGTAGTTGAGACTGAGATGTTGTGGATCTCGAGGTTGTGGAGGGCGAAATGGACGTTCTGGATGGCAGGAAGCAGAGAGGCAGAGAGCTCAGGGGAGGAGGTGAGGACCTCATTTCCGACGGAGATGGTTTTGATGAGGGACTGAGGGTAGAAGGGGATGACGTGGCTGTTGAGCCATTTGATGGCTTCGGATTCGTTGGCTGCGATCGCATGGATGTGAGTGTTTGGGATGGAGAGGAGGAGAGAGATGCCTGAGGAGGAGAAGGCGCGGATGATGTCGGGATCGGGATTTAGGATCCGTACGTGGGTCAGGCCGAGCGATTGGAGGGTGGAGACAACAAGATCGGGGTGGGGGAGATTGGAAATGGGGTTTCGGGAGTAGGTGATGCCGATGGACGGTTTGGATGAGCTGATGAACGGATTGGATGAGGGGATAAGCGTGAGGAGATAGATGAAGAGGATGAGGGAGAGGACTGAGACGAGAGGTTTCCTGCAGCAGAGAGACATTTTCTTGGAAGGGGTTTTAGACTGTTATTTCAGTTGGGAGATTTGAAAGAAGTAGGTCGAAATATAATGGGTAGTGATTATATAGTGCGCAGGGTTGCGTAATGCGCATACTGGATGAAGGGCGTTTCTTTTGTCTACATTGCGCCGCGGTGGCGATTTGGTTGCAACAGGGGTGCGTGGTTCGCACGGTGCGCGTTTTAGTAGGTCTCGTACTGTTTCTTGCAGTTCTTTTGGCGGGAATGGACCGGTTTGTTTTCCGTCGCTCCAAACAGATGTTAGGACCGGGTTCAAACGCGTGAGATGGAGGGTATTCATCGCACTGCACGCACGTGCCAGTACATGCAAGATCCAGAGCATTGAGCAGGAAGGTGCGTGTCCGAACTGATTGATTTTAACCCCAAATACCAGGACACGTAAATATGTCAAACTTGACCGTGTATGACTGATATCTGAAAAGAACAGACGCATTTTCAATCACTTGCTAGCTATTTAAAATAATCAGGCCATTATCTTAAGATAGGGTTTGTCTTCTGAAAATGGATTGCTTTCCATAGGAAAGTACTTTCAAATATAAATTTATTTATTTTATTTTTTTTTAAGGAAACACTTCTGATCACTAGGGTTCATCATTCGAAAATGGGTTACACGTAAACTTTTATGTGAAAGACTTTTAGATACAAAAGCAAGTAAAAAGGAAACACTTCGAGTCGATTGTAGGAAATAACTATAAAGCACCTTTCTAAAAGAGAAATTGCTTATATTATGGTAAAAACTGACTGGTGAGCATAGACTTGAATTATAGTTAAGTATCATAATTACTAGATTAATATTATTCATGTTATGGGTAAATATAGTCTGAACACCTTCAAGGTCAGTTCGGCCCAACGAACATTTGTCCTCAAAACACTTCACCTGAGAAAAAGAGTATGAAGTCGCTGCCCGCTCCCAAAAACATAGCCCTCAACAGGATGCGGCCTCAAGTTCCTGTTTGCTTGAACTCACCAGAAACTGGATGACCAGACGAGGCTAAGGGGCCATCGAGAATAGCTAGATACGACAAGAGATCAGGTTTCAGCCATAGTTCGGACTGATTTAGTCATGATTGAGTCAACTCAGGTCATCTCTGATCAACAAATAGAGCTTGAATATGGTAAGCTCGGTCCGAGTTGTCCTCGATCGCCCATCAAGGCTCGGCTCGAATCGTATGTCTCCGGTCGATCAAGGGAGCTCGACTAGATTAGCTCGGCGCAAGACCCCTTCCCAGTAACGCATGACGAACATAACCGCCCGACACACAATTCTAGAGTAATCGACAACATTCACTATTCGCGCACATCTTGCCTAAAGGCTAGGATCGTGCCTAAGATTATAGGACTCCCTGTCATATGAATGCTATAAATAAGGGACCCACCTACGTGAACAGGTACGTAAAATCTCTCACCCAAAACTCCTCTACACTACCAGACCCAGATTCCTAGCCTAACTTTGGCATCAGAGGGTCCCCTTCTCTAGCCAGGGTCTCCTTTATTTTCCTCATGTGCAGGTGCTCGGAGGTCTGAAGAGGGCAATCCAAATTTTTGTCTCAACAACTCCTAATGTAGGACTAAGCTATTGGGTTACGCTAAGAAATGTAAAAGACAAATTATGATAAGGAACATAAAAAATAATTAATAGATTTGATTCGTTTGATTGGATTGTAATAAGACACATTGCTTTTTTGAACTCCTTGGGTAGATATAGATTTCCTTGAGATATCTATCTAGATGTTTCTTCCCACATAATGGGTACAACAACTGCTTCGGCACCACTTCCGCCTTTCAAACTCTTTTTTGACACATCTTGGTTACCACTTCAGCATCGCTTTTCCCTCGATCACATTCCGTCTTTCACTCTTCAACCATGCTTCGTTTTTGGATGACGTGTACTATACAATCAGTGCCAACTGTTATTTCCACAACATGCGCTCTAAATATCTTCAAAAATCTTAAGTGTACTATATTCTTCTCGTGCAATGACACGTATTCCTTTTTATTTGTCTGTTCCAAGAACGGTAAAAAATAGGGTACACAATGGCATGTATATTAAAAGAAATTGACGGTTGCAAAGGAATGACAATTTTGTAATGAGTAATTCTAGTAATTCATTCATTGGCAAAAAGCAACCATCTTACTCATTCCTCAGTGGCTAGGCTTGCAAGAGTTTCAACAGGAGGTCATAGGTTCCTCTAGGTATCTATTGGAGTACCAATCTCAGAATCGAAGTTCCTACTCCAATTCATCTCTTATGTAAAAATCAAGCCAATTGTGCAAAACCCCATTCATTTCTATTTATCTATAAATAAGAGGAGGTTTGGCCCGTTTGGGAGAGATTTCCATGACCTTAACCTCTTCATAAGGACCAACTCATTCCAATCGATCAACACAAATAAACGGTTGAGGAGAGTCCATGTCAGCAAAAATGGTGTGAACGGACGCAAATTGGGTACTACCACTGGCCGTCCCTAGGTAGGAACGTAAGGGCTCCAAGGGGCCATCATGATGTATGGGTGTCTATCCATTTTTCTCATAACATTCTATGGTAATCCACATTCTGGAGGATTTCCTGCCCAAACACAACCCTGTAGACATTTCCTTCAAGAAAAAAAAAGGATAAAAAAAAAAAAAAGATCCAATGGCATTGAGCAATTTGAATTTACATATGCACCCATTTTCCATTTTAAAAAACTGAAGAAAGAAAAGAAGAAAATTCCTTCCCACTTGATTCCACCAGGACTAACTACAAATCATCCTACACCAAGAACACAAACATCAAACAGAAACCCACCACCATCTGCTCCAAACGGGCCACACGGCGTCTGTCTGAACCGGAGAAACGAATCGGGTACTTCATCGATCGTCATGTTCCGATTCAAAATACCCCAGTGCCGATCTGATCCAGGCCCTTGCTTCGTGTCATCATCGAAAATCTCAAGTATGTAAGTCTAAGCTCCGCAGCGGCGTCCCGAGGCCAGACCACAGATGCCTTACCAAACTCCTCCTCATTCGCTTATGGCTCATTCAAATCCCCGTCGGTGGGCCACCCTGTTTCTGTCACGACCACAGGTATGTCCTTGTGGCCTGCTGCTGCCATCGCATTGATCACGGCATCAACCATCTCGTCGAACAGATTCCGGTACCGGACGCCCGTCGTTGGGTCATCACGGTAATTGAAGGGATGCTGTTGAAACAGAGCATCCAATGATCTGTAGGTGTTGATCAATAACGGAGATCTTTTGGTGGAGATGAAATCCAGGATCGGCTTCATGATCCATTCCGCAGTGGGTTTTTGGAATTCAGCGGCCGAAGGCGGGAACGGGTTTGTGATGATGTCGGAGGAAAGTGTAGTTGAGACAGAGATCTTGCGGATCCTGAGCTTGTGGAGGGCAAGATAGACGTTCTGCGTGGCGGGCAGCAGAGAGATGGAGAGCTCAGGAGAGGAGGTAAGGACATTGTTGAGGTCAAAATTTGGATCGCCCTCCACTCCTTGGGTTGACCCTGGTCCTGCACAAAGGGTGAGTAAAGGAGACCCTGGCTAAGTCGGGGGACCCTCCGATGCCTAAGTCAGGCGAAGGGAATCGAGGTCTAGTATTGAAGAGTAGAGGGAGAATGCAAGATATTGCGTACCTGTAGCAGTGAGGTCTTCACGTATTCATACTTAGCTATCGAAGGATCTGGATCCGATGATCTCAGCACGATTCCCTCAATCAAGGAGATTTTTGGATCATGGAGATATCGTACGCAATCCAAAGATCATATCTGTGAGCGACATAATCGCCCACGTCTCCTTACAGCGGTTTCTAAGTTCGGCTTACTCACGTCTCCTTACGGCAGCTTCTAAGCCTGGCATGGGGGACGTCCACCTTTGAGGGTGGGCTCGGCTCGGGCAGTTGATGGCAACCATCATGGTCCGATCCGATCCCCCCTTCGGTTATGTAGGAATCTCGCCTTTCGGGGGCGGGTTCTGCCTGGCACAGTTGTGATAACATTGGCTTCGGTAGACTTCTAAGTGAAGGATGTCGACCTTAAGCTTGTGTCAACGAGTGTGGGCTACGATCCGCGCGGACAATAAATGGGTCGGAGGTAATCAGCCGGCACACCCTTTTCGTTTCATATTCCCTACCGGGCCTTGTGCCTGGATCTTGACGGTGTTTATTCTCGGGTCGACCAAGGGGTTGGAGCTTTCACCTTTATTATCTGAACTGAGTTGTTATCTGCTCGTCCGATCGGATCAGAGTACTGCCTAGCCTCGGAGTTATAAGGGGCTCGGATTTTCCGATAACAGACATCATTGCCAACGGAGATAGTGGTGATGTTGGCCTCGAGGTAGAAGGGAACAACATGGTGGTAGAGCCATTGGATGGCTTCGATTTGGTTGGCTGCGATCGCATGGATGTAAGTGTTTGGGATGGAGAGGATGAGGGATATGCCTGGGTAGGAGAAAGCGCTGACGACGTCAGGATCAGGATCAAGAATTCGGATATGGGCCACTCCGAGCGATCGGAGGGTGGAAATGATCCGATCAGGTTGTGGGAAATCGGAGGTGGAGTTTCGGGAGTAGGTGATGCCGATGGGCAGATAGGGTGAGTTGGTGGGAATGGGGAGAGAGTAGGAGAGGAGCAGAGAGAAGAGGAAGGGGAGGGAGGGGAGAAGGTTCTTGGAGGAGAGAGACATGTTCTTGGAAGGGGTTTGAGACTGTTATTTCGGTTGTGGGAGTTTGGGAGATTTGAAAGAAGAGAGGGTTGGAACATAATAGGTATTTATTATATAGTGCGCGGGGGTGCGTGATGCTCTTAATGGATGTAGGACGTCTCTTCCGTCGGTGCTGCGCCGCTTGGTTGCAACTTTGGTGCGTAGTACGCACGGTGTCTGTTGTAGTAGCACCGCGGCTTCGATGAATCCACGGATCCGCTGAGGTGGGTGGGATCCTGACCGTGGGGCCCACCGTGATGTATGTGACTTATATCCACGCCGTACATTCGTTTTGAAAAACTCATTTTAAGTCACGAACCCAAAATTGAAGCAGTTCTAAATATCGGGTGGACCATAATACAGGAAACAGTGGTAATCGACCATTAAAAACTTTTTGTGGACCACGAAAGTTTTAGATCAAGCTGATATTTTTGTAGTCTCTTCATCCAGGTCTTTTTAACCTATCAACAGGTTGTATTTAAAATAAACATTATTGTGGACCCCATGAAGTTTTAAATGGTGGGGATTCAATCACGACTGTTTCTTGTGACATGTTTCACCTGAGATTTCCATCTTTAAAAAAAAAAAAAGAAATTATAACCTAAAATAAGCTGTCTAAATGGATGGACGGTGTGGATATAAGGCATATAAACCACAGTAGGCCCCACAGTTAGGGATCCACCGACCTCGGTGGATTGGGGAACCACACAAGGTCTTATACGGTCGGGTGCATGTTGGACAGGTGTTGGACCTTTTTGTGACTAATGCAGTGACCCCAGGAGACTGTTGTTAGGAACTGGGCCTATGATGCCTTGGCCCATAGTGCTTAAGCGCATTGATTATTTTATTTATCTGTATATAAGAGGAGGTTTGGGAGAGATTTCCATAACCTTAATTTCTGATTGGTCAATATAAACAGATGGTTGAGGAGAGTCCACGTCAGCAAAAAATAAAAGGAAGATGGTGGGCCATAGAAGTTCTGAATCAAGCTTATTTGTATTTTCCGTTCATCCAAGTCTACGTGAACTTACGAATAGGTTGGATGACAATTATCCATCACGGTAGGCCTTAGTAAGGTTTCAACGGTGGATGTTTATTGTCGCTGTTGCTTACTGTGGTGTGGTCCACTTGAGCCTTGGATCTGCCTCAATTTTAAGATTGCACTCTAAAATAATATGCCAAAATAGATGGACGGTGTGGATAAAACCCATACATCATGATGGCCCCTTAGAGCCACTGTCCATTCCTATGTGGGGACGGGCGAGTGTAGTACCTTTGCATATTAGGCATGATTTGGCCCTGATGTTTTTAATTAGTAGCTGTCTAGAGGACGGATAAAGTGAAAACAGTTGACGGTCCAAAACAGTTCGCGACTCGCTTGGGATGCGTGGCCATCCAAACAGACCCTAAAGGAACACAAGCAAACCAAAAATGAAATTGAGGGTCCGTTTGGACAGGAAATCCCACGAGATCTTGATTGATGCATCTCCTTAAAATTACATTTTGGAACATCCAGCTTTTATCAAAACGCTCCGGACTGGGATTTTGTCAGGAGAAAGCACCAGTCTCTAGCCTTCGGACACCAATCTGACATGGAGGACGTGGGGCCCACCAAAATAAGGGAATCCAGATTTTGGAGGATGTCCTGCCCAAACACAACTCTTTCGGATTGCAATCAGCAATCAGTGAATCTGTTGACATTTCCTTCAAGAGAGAGAGAGAGAGAAGAAGAAGAAGAAGATCCATTGGCATTGAGCAATTTCAATTTACAGACGTACACATTTTCCATCAAAAAAACTGAAGAAAGAAAAGAAGAAAAATGAATTTCTTGCCACCTGATTCCACAAGGACTAACTACAGATCTTCCTACACCAAGAACGCAAACATCAAACAGAAACTCACCACCATCTGCTTCAAAAGCGCCACACAGCATCTGTTTGAACCGGAGAAAGGAACCGGGTACTTCATCGTCATGTTCCGATTCAAAATACCCCAGTGCCGATCCGATCTCGGCCCTTGCTTCATATCCTCATCGAACAGCTCAAATATGTAAGTCTCTGTGGGCCCTTCCCTCCACATCGGCGTCCCAAGGCCTGACCTCAGATGCCTTACCAAACCTACATTGTACATGCTCGCATACTGTTTGTTCGCTTCTGGCTCTTTCAATCCCCATCGCTCGGCCACCCCGTTTCTGTCACAATTACAGGTATGCCCTTGTGGCCCATCGCCGCCATAGCACTGTTCACCGCATCAACCATCACATCGAACAGGTTCCGGTACTGGACACCCGTCGTCGGATCCTCACGGAAATTGAAGGGATTCTGTTGAAACAGAGCATATCCGATAGGGACCTCTGGGTATGATCTGAACAGCTTGTATGGGTAGGCGTTGATCAAGAACGACGAGTTGGTGGTGGTGATGAAATCCAGGAACGACTTCATGATCCATTCTGCAGCGGGTTTTTGGAATTTAGCGGCTGAGGGTGGGAATGGGCTTGTGAGGATGTCGAAGGAATGTGTAGTTGAGACCATGATCTTGCGGATCCCGAGATCATGGAGGGCAAGATGGACATGTCGGATGGCAGAAATCAGAGAGGCAGTGAGATCAGGGGAGGAGGTGAGGATATCATTGCCAACAGAGATGGTGGTGATGTGGGCCCGGGGGTAGAAGGGTACAACATTGCGGTAGAGCCATTGGACGGCTTGGGATTGGTTGGCCGCCATTGCATGGATGTAAGTGTTTGGGATGGAGAGGAGGAGGGAGATGCCTGAGTAGGAGAAAGCGCGGACAATGTCAGGATCGGGATTAAGGATCCGGACATGGGTCACTCCGAGCGATCGGAGGGTGGAGACGACCCGATCAGGTCGGGGGAGATTGGAGGTGGGGTGCCTGGAGTAGGTGATGCCGATGGATGGATTGAATGAAACGACGGTCGGTTCGGGGATGAGGATACAGGAGGAGAGGATGAGAGGGAGGAGAGAGAGGAGACGGATCTTGGAGGAGAGAGCCATGTTCTTGGTAGGGGTTTGAGACTTGTTTCGGTGGGGAGTCTGGGAGATTTGAAAGAAGTGGGCCGAGATGCAATGGGTGCTGATTATATAGTGCGCGAGGGTACGCGATGCGCATACCGGATGTAGGGCGCTTCTTTTTCTACACTGCGCCACGGTTGGCCACTTGGTTGCAACTTGGGTGCGTAGTACGTAGTAGGTCTTGTAATCCACTCGCCTGTTGGGATTTACTTATACCATTGTGTTGCATTTTGTCTATCTATTGTTTAAGTATAGGTTCAATCAAAACCGAAATACATCCACATACGCAGAGGACAGGCCAGTGTTTGGATTAGATTGCTTATTGTACAAGTATACCAATGCATCCAAATATTGGAGACGACAGGCCAGTGTTTGGATTAGACTGCTTATTGTACAAGTATACAAATGCATCCAAATAGCCAATATTTGGATACGACCTATATGAGCCACGTAGTGTATATACCTTTTATAATGAATGTTTACCATCCCAAATCGTCCCGTTCCAACTCTCTGAAACGAGTTTCGCTTGTAATATCAATTTCAAACCTTTGAAAGAGATTCGGAGAAGATGATTGACCACATAAAGTAGAAGGCAGACGATGGGAAGAGGTGAGGGAGTAGCATGCAATGGTCGTCCACAGATGCAGCTTTCCTTTCATCCCAAATTTCTTACCCGATACTGCATCATGAGTACACTGCACTGCTCGATATACTTGCCTCTAACAATACTGTATTGCCATTTGATAATCTTCATTCTGTGACGTATTCGCGGGGATGGTAGACCCCAGATTTCAACTCCTATATGGCTTATTTCGACATTTAATATGGTACAAATCAATCCCGACCGACAATCCAAACAGGCCCTCGGTGTTTTGGCTATGTTCATGAAGGTACTAAGCATACTTTTACTCCATGATAATTAGCTTATGTGGGGGGTTTGACTTAGGGACTGTTGGTTTAGTCACAATTACATGTAGTCAACTATAATATAGTAATATCTAACTTTGTATTTTCTGAAAATGAATGGCATTTGAAACAATTAGCTTGAGTACCATCCTACGTGGCTAAACTTTGTTGGCTCTATTATAATCTATGAGAGGAAGATAGAGGACACCATTGCGCATTGGGCATAACTTGGCCCTGATTTTTTATTATTAGTAGTTGTGTAATGGTTAAAGTGGAAACAGTCAACGGTCCAAATTCAACGGGCAAATGTCCACCAATTATTAGAGGCTAGGGTTACCTGATGGAGCAGTTTTGAGGATCATCCACCACCCAACTAATTAAAAGCCCATGATTTGGACGATTTGGATCGTGGTGCTTGTGCAAGGGCTGCATGCAGAAGGTTACTATCAAAGACATCCATGCCATCGAATCAATGGCCCATCTCCCAATTGAAGTTGGTCTCCACTACACCTGATTGGCTTGGTGACTGAGGACGAGCTACTCATCTAAGAGGTGGCCTATCAAATGGGTGGTTCGGAAGCATACCAAATCTCTCTTCACCAGTGATGATGGGCATGGATTATCATAATGCGAAATGCCAACATGACACGCTTTGCGTGGGATCCAGACCATTGATCATCTGGACCTGCACGTGTTTGCGTATGGACTTCAGCTTGCCATTTCTAAGGAAACCGTGGAAATTGCAGATATCATTTCCCATGCAAGGAATCAAGGCCTGTTTCGAGTCTGCTGTTCAGAAGTTCCACGTCTATCTCATCCTCGAATTGCCAGAGTGTTTGGTCGAACCACAGAAACACCTGCGAGGAGCAGTCTGTCCTATTGTCCCTTCCACCAGCTCTATCAAAAACAGACCCTAAAGGAACTCATTCACAAATCAAAAACAAAACTGAGGGTTCGTTTAGACAGGAGATTCTTTGAGATCGTGACTGATGCTTCTCTTCAAAAATCCCATTTAGGCACGTCTTGCTTCTAGCAAAATGCCCCGAACTGGGATTTTGTCAGGAGAAAGTGCCACTCTCGGCCTTCGGGCACGATGTGTAGCTTGCCAAAACAAGGTAATCCAGATTTTGGAGGATGCCCTGCCCAAACACGACCCTGTCAAATTGCAATCAGCAACAAGTGAATTTGTAGACATTACCTTCAAGAAAGAAATAAAGAAAAAAGAATCCAATTGCATTGAGAAATTTGAATTTACAGATGTACCCATTTTCCTTCAAAAGAAAAAAAAAATGAAGAAAGAAAAGAAGAAAATTTCTTGCCGCCTGATTTCACAATGACTAATTACAGATTATCCTTCCACAAACGCAAACATCAATACAATTATCATACAGAAACTGAACACCTTCTTCACCAACTGGGCCCCATCGTATCGATCTAAACCGTAGAAATCAATCCTGTACTTCATCCTCATGTTCCGATTCAAAATACCCCAGTGCCGATCCGATTCGGGTCCTTGCTTCGTTTCGTCGTCGAGCAGCTCAAATATGTAAGTCTCTTTGGCTCCTTCCTTCCGCAGCGGCGTTCCGAGGCCCGACCTCAGATGCCTTACCAAACCTGCATTGTACATTTTCGCAAACAGTTTGTTCGCTCGCGGCTCAGTCGCGTCCCCATCACTGGGCCACCCCGTTTCTGTCACAACCACAGGTATGTCCTTGTGGCCTACCTTGTCGATCGCACTGATAACCCCATCGACCATCATATCGAACAGGTTCCAGTATTGCTTTTCCGGAAAATTGAGAAACAGAGCAAATCTGGTCGGGACCTGCACATTAG
The DNA here is from genome assembly GCA_021015155.1 of Magnolia officinalis. NCBI lineage: Eukaryota > Viridiplantae > Streptophyta > Magnoliopsida > Magnoliales > Magnoliaceae > Magnolia > Magnolia officinalis. The sequence continues at coordinate 93,199,702 of JAJHSJ010000006.1, read as the reverse complement.
ATCTGCATAGCTTGTATGGGTAGGCGTTGATCAAGAACGACGAGTTGGTAGCGTAGATGAAATCCAGGAGCGGCTTCATGATCCATTCCGCAGCGGGTTTTTTGAATTCAGCAGCCGAGGGTGGGAATGGGCTTGTGATTACGTCGAAGGAATGTGTAGTTGAGACCGAGATCTTGCGGATTCCGAGCTTACGGAGGGCGATATAGACATTCCGTATGGCGGGCAGCAGAGAGGTGGAGAGCTCAGGGGAGGAGGTGAGGATATCATTGCCGACGGAGATGGTGGTGATGTTGGCCTGGGGGTAGAAGGGGACCACATGGATGGAGAGCCATTGGATGGCACTGGTTTGGTTGTCTGCGATCGCATGGATGTAAGTGTTTGGGATGGAGAGGAGGAGCGAGATGCCTGAGTTAGAGAAGGCGCGGACGATTTCAGGATCGGGATCAAGAAGTCGGACATGGGCCACGCCTAGCGATTGTAGGGTGGAGACGACGTGGTCAGGGTGGGGGAGATCGGAGGTGGGGTGTCGCGAGTAGGTGATGCCGATGGACGGATTGGATGAGCCGATGGGTGTGTCAGATGAGTCGACGAGGATGAGGATGACGGAAGCGGAGACGAGGACGGAGAAGAGAAGGTTCTTGAAGGAGAGGCGCATGTTCTTGGAAGGGGCTGTAGACTGTTATTTCGGTTGGGTGGTTTGGGCGATTTGAAAGAAGTGGGATGAACTAGAATGGGAGGTGCTTATATAGTGCGCATGGGTGCGCGATGCGCATACCGGCTGAAGGGCGTCCCTTCCATCTAAGCTGCGCTACGGTTGGCCACGTGGCGGCAACTGGGGTGCGTAGTACGCACAGTGCGCGTTGCAGTTGGTCTCGTTCAGTTTGGTCGCGGGAACGGCCGGTTGGGGCTTGCACGCGTGAGATGGAAGTTCTTCGTACCACACGTGCCAGCACATGCAAGATCATGAATTAGACGGTTGCAAATGAAGGATCAACTACGCTTATTCGTTGTACGAGTGTTACCCACCTGATGCGCGGTGAGGCGCACCTATTCTAGACAGGATTCCATACACGTGAAGACCATGGTTCTATGATCCATGCCGTTGATTTGATGGATCCTAAAATGGATTAGAGGATGCCTCGAGAAAAATTTCAGTTTGGAATTGGGCCTATAGAGCCATGGCTCATTGGGCCCAGGCCCATCTATTGTTCTATTTATCTATAAACAAGAGGGGATTTGGGAGAGATTTCATAATGAATCATAGCACTACTTTCGAAGCAGGGACCAGTAGAGGAGACAAATGTTGGACACTAAACCAGTGTCATATGGTGTGGTCCACCTCAGATTTGTATCTGGATCATTTTTGGGATTATGCCCTAAAATGAGTTGGCAAATCAGATGGATGGGGTGGATATATAACACATACATTGACGTGGGTAAGCACTCATCCACCAAGCTGTTACTCCAAACTTCAGGAAGGCCGAGTTGCTGTTCTGCGGCCAGGTTTTGAAATGGTAAGAGTGGGCCCAGTATACTAACTGGGCTGCAATGCTAGGCAGAGTGCCCAGCATGGCCCGCATACTAACTGGGCTGGGCTTGTGTAGTACCTAAATGCTAGGCAGCATGGCTCATGAGGGTTTTTAAGGGCATCTCTTGAGTGTAACAGGCCCTAGGCAACGACTCGGATCTTCTACAAAAGCAGGTGCCTAGGCTCAGCTCTTGGACTGTCCATCAAGGGCTAGACCTACGCTTATTAGTTTGGGCCTCTCAAGATCTGGGCCTGAGCTTGTTAGGTTCGACCTCTTGCTGGGCCAGGCTCGTAGGGCTGTCTATGGAGACCAGACCAGTTGCTTTTACTACTAGTATTCAAATCCGTTTTTTAACCATTTTACCAAAATGAGAGGTCCATTTCACCTTGGGAGAGTTGATGATTTGACCATTATATTCGTGGTGGATGAAGTCTATAAAATCCTAATTACAACCAGGATTTTGGATAATGGAAGACGCGTGGCCCGCCAAAATAAGGTAATCAAGATTTTGGAGGATGTCCTGCCCAAACACAATTCTGTCGAATTGCAATTAGCAACAAGTGAATTTGTAGACATTACCTTCAAGAAAGAAATAAAGAAAAAAGAATCCGATTGCATTGAGAAATTTGAATTTACAGATGTACTCGGTTTCTTTCAAAAGGAAAAAAAAAAAAAAATTTGAAGAAAGAAAAGAAGAAAATTTCTTGCCGCCTGATTTCCCAATGACTAATTACAGATCATCCTACCACAGCAACAACACAAACATCAACACAGTAATCAAACAGATCAAACATGCACTCAACACCATCCGCGCCAATTGGGCCCCGCTGTATCGATCTAAACCAGGGAAACCAATCCCATACTTCATCGTCATGTTTCGATTCAAAATACCCCAGTGCCGATCCGATTCAGGCCCTTGCTTCGATTCATCATCGAACAGCTCAAATATGTACGTCTTTGCGGCCCCTTCCCTACGCAGCGGCGTCCCGATGCCCAACCTCAGATGCCTTACCAAACCCGCATTGTACATTCTCGCAAACACTCCGTTCGCGTCCCGCTCGTTCACGTCCCCATCGCTGGGCCACCCCGTTTCTGTCACAACCACAGGTATGTTCTTGTAGCCCACCTTGGCGATCGCAATGATAACCGCATCGACCATCACATCGAACAGGTTCTGGTACTGGACACCCAACATCAGATCATGGCGGACATTTTGAAACAGAGTATATCTGGTCGAGATCTCCGGGTTTGATATGTACAGCTTGTATGGGTAGGCGTTGATCAAGAACGACGAGTTGGTGGCAGAGATGAATTTCAGGAGCGGTTTCATGATCCATTCCGCAGCGAGATTTTGAAATTCAGCAGCCGAGGGTGGGAACGGGCTTGTGATTACGTCGAAGGAAAGTGTAGTTGAGACCGAGATGTTGTGGATCCTGAGCTTGTGGAGGGCGAGATAGACGTTCTGGATGGCTTTCACCAGAGAGGTGGAGAGCTCAGGGGAGGAGGTGAGAACATCATTGCCGACGGAGATGGTGGTGATGTGGGCCAGGGGGTAGAAGGGGACCACATGACTAGAGAGCCATTGGATGGCTTCCGTTTCGTTGGCTGCGATTGCATGGATATAAGTGTTTGGGATGGAGAGGAGGAGCGAGATGCCTGATTTGGAGAAGGCGCGGACGATTTCGGGATCGGGATCAAGAAGTCGGACATGGGCCACGCCGAGCGATTGGAGGGTGGAGATGACGTGATCATGGCGGGGGAGATCGGCGGTGGGGTGTCGGGAGTAGGTGATACCGATGGACGGATTGGATGAGCCGATGGGTGGGTCAGATGAGTTGATGAGGATGAGGATGACGGAAGTGGAGAGGAGGAGAGAGAAGAGAAGGTTCTTGTGGGAGAGGCGCATGTTCTTGGAATGGGTTTTAGACTGTTATTTCGGTTGGGTGTTTTGGGAGAGTTGGAAGAAGTGGGTCGAAATACAAATGGGAGGCGCTTATATAGTGCGCATGGGTGCGCGATGCGCACACCGGTTGAAGGGCGTCCCTTCCATCTAAGCTGCCCCACGGTTGGCCACTTGGCGGCAACTGGGGTGCGTAGTACGCACAGTGAGCGTTATAGTAGGGAGCTTATTAGCTGAAACCCCGGGCTCAGCCGGGACGGTGCACCCATTACCGTGGGGCGCAAATTGATGCATGTATTCTGCACCGTCCATCCGTTTATCCGTTTTTAGAGAATTATATAATAAAATGAAGTAGATTCAATTATCAGGTGGACCATACCATAGAAAACAATGGTGATTTAACTCCCTATCATTAAAAACTTATTTGCTTCACATCTCTCCGAAGCAATGATAAGCATGGGGCTTATAGAAATCACACTTGGAAAGGGTGGACAACTAGCTAGAGCAGCAGGTGCTGTAGCGAAACTAATTGCAAAAACAGGTAAATCGGCCATATTAAGATTACCATCTAGGGAGGTCCGTTTGATATCTAAAAATTGATCAGCAACAGTCGAACAAGTGGGTAACATTAGGGTGAACCAGAAAAGTTTGAATAGGGCCGGATCTAAGTGTTGGCTAGGTAAGCATCCTGTAGTAAGAGGAGTAGTTATGAACCTTGTAGACCATCCCCATGGGGGTGGTGAAGAGAGGGCCCCGATTGGTAGAAAAAACCCACAGGGGTTATCCTGTGCTTGGAAGAAGAAGTAAGAAAAGGAATAAATATAGTGATAGTTTGATTCTTCATCACCGTAAATAGGACCCGTGAGATAGAGGGCATTTTTCGCACCACACCTGCCAGCTGTTGAGGGTCAAATATTGCATAGTAGACCCCATTTATTACCCAAAATTACGAGCATGATACTGTTTAACACTCGGTTTTAATCATGCTTATGATACAGGGTATATTAAGAGCATGGATTACAAAAGGAACTAAATGCATGGAATTAACGATCTGATGATGCCAAGGCAGTGGAGGGACCCCAGGGGACCAAGATTTACACATCAGAAATTCGAGGAAATTAAGCCTTTCACGTTAAAGAGGCCTGAAAGCCTTCCAGAACGCAAGATTACAGAGTTCCCACCCTCTGATCGACTCCAAACTTCATACATGGCCTAAGGACCACGAATTAACCGTACACGTCGAATTTCATCCATTCGATCCCTGCAGAAGTGGCTCAACAGACAGATCAGCCCATAAACGGTCAATTTTGGGCCCACCTGGTATCTGGATATGCTCCATCTTGGGTCCCAACCGTTTAAATATTGTGAGAAAAGGAATGGACGGAACAGATTTCCTACACACATCACGATTGGATCCCATTGACCATGGCTGTGCACAGTGCACAAGTGCACTCAAAATACACTAAACAGGGTGGTTGGTCAAACTGAGGTTGACCGCACCTTCTTCCTCTCTCATGCAGCCAGCGTCCAGCGAACGGACGCTGGTCACTTGGGTTTTGAATCTGGGCCCCACACATTGTCTAGAACGATGATCTGGACCGTCCATTATGTACAGAGGGAGGGTTTTAACCTCACCTAGGTGTCCTTTTTCTCCATGCGAGCGATTGGAAGAGTTTTTCTGTTAAACGGAAGATGGATGGCGGTACAGAAGAACCAGTGGGCCACACCGAATCTAACCCAAAAGCAGTCGATTCCCACTGGTTTTTCGTCAGCATCTCAATGGACGGGGTGGATTTTTACATAGACATCAATGTGGGACCCACCGATCATCGCCAGCCACACCGAAAGCTCTGTTACGCAACAGAGTTTGCGGACGAAGCTTCGTGGGCCACCACCGTATTTCAGAGGTACGATCCGGACCGTTCATCAGACTTATACATGTCCACTAACCATAACCTAGGTGGAATAATTCCCAGAAGTAATAAGGATCGAAATCTATCCGTCCAAAAGAAGGATGAATGGCAGAGCGAAAAACCATGTGGGCCACTCCGAATCTAATCCAAAACCAGTCTTTTCCAACTGATTTTTCGAGAAGAATCTGGTGAACGGACTAGATTTAACTTCTAACATCAAGAATGGGCTCCACCAATACATCAGCGTAAGGTGATTTACGGTTCGCAGGCAGTTGCGAATGGAGCTGCGAAATTTCCAGCGACTCCCATTCACCGCCCTTTGCTGCTTATAAAACAAGAGGAGAAGAGACAGAGACGCATCCGATCCATCCACAGGGGACGTCAGAAGAGAGAAAGTTTTGAGAGAGAATTTGTTTTTTAGATTTTTTTCTTTTTACTTTTCTTTTTCTTTCTTTTGTTTTGAGCTTTAGTCTAATCATGTTTATGGTTAGCTAATCCTCCTAGCTAGGGCTAGGAGGTGAACTTGTAGTAGGATGGGAGATGTTCTTTTGTGCCGTTAATCTACTTTTGATACATGAACTACCTTGATTATGTTTTGATTTATGGGAATATATTTTAGTTGTTAATGGGCTGTTGTGACTAAAATTACAATGGGTCTGCGATGGCTTTAAATATTTCTGTTTCCTTTTTATGTTTATGACGTCAGGAAGCTCTGTTGTTCACCATCGTCTCCTGGACATGGTTGGATGTCGGTACCCTTCCTAACTTTCATACATTGTTTGGTTGGTAATTAGTTTAATTCTGTTATTTATTTTGTCTCCTGGGCATGGTTTGGTGATGGAATCCATTCTAATTCATATACCTTTCATCCCTTGCAAACTATATTAAGTCTAGTTCAGTTGAGTTTTGATGCTGGTATAAGATCTCCCTGATCTCTACAAGTGGATCCCCTGAATCCCTAGTTCCCTTCTTCTGAATTTTCTTAAGTTTTAGATTAATTATTCCACAATTATTTTTCAATTGTTATTTGATTTAGAATTCATCTTAGTCTAGTTCTAGTTCTAGTTAGTTTCAAACTACGTACAGGTTTCAGTCCCTGTGGATTCGACCTCGGTCTTACCGAGTTTATTACTACATCACAACCCGATACTTGGGGAGTGAACAAGTTTTTGGCGCCGTTGCCGGGGACTGACGGCTACGATTTTCTGAAATTAATTAGTCTTAGGATTAGTTTAAGATTAGTATTTCTTTTCTAACTTTAGTTTTTAGTTTTTTTTATGATTTCTAGAAACTAACCTGTTTTCCTGTTTTGTAGGATCCTGACATACACTTTTAATTCGGTAATTTCTTTCTAAATTCTCTCTTTTTTTCTGGATCTCATATTGCTGTAGGATTATTTTATTCTTAGGATTAGATTCAGAATTAGGGTTTTACTATGCAAGAGTTGGAACGTATATGTGCTGAGATAGCTAAGGAATCTTGGAAAAATTTTTTGATGTATGAAGATAATGATGGAAAACAGCCTATGCCTCAAATATTTTCTGAAAATTACTTCAACCAATTGAAACATGATGCTCCACCGATTAAGAAGTCCTTACGTGATCATATGCAGGAGAACAATTACACCCCACGGATTAACAAGACAGTACGTGAATGTTGGGGTTATCATAACTATGAGAGTGAGAATTATTATCACTCATCTGAGAAAAAGAAAACAATGCGTGATTATATTATGAGTGATAATATGTATTACCAACCATCAGATTCTCCCACACATGATCCGTATGACTCTAATCAGTGGAACCATCAATGTTGGGAAGATGAAGCAACAACATGTAATGATTATTCTCTTGGATACCCTACCATTGAGAATCAACCAGAAACGATCCAAGAGGATTCATGTTTTAATCTAGAACAATTCAACCAGCATGTTGTGAAAATGATGAAATCATTAGAAGTACTCAATTCGCGCCTTGAAAGGATAGAGGAAGCTCGCTCATCCCAACTACAATCCAATCCAGAAATACAATGCAAGGAAAGTGATCCTCACTCGCTTTTGACGAAATCTGGAATTTGGAATGAGGAATTGGATTCCATTAATGAGCATACGGTTCAACTCCCCAATGAGTCGATCTCACTGACTGTTCAAAACAATGATGGAGATACATGGGTGTCTTTCAAATACAGTGATGATGACACACTTTCCTTACATGATACACAGGATCTCAATGATGAGGTTGAGGTTAGTTTATTCGAACCTCAACCGAATTTAGAATGTAAGGAAAGCGATCCCATCTCAAGTGTGTACTGCACTGAATTGGAAGCTGAGAAGTATTGGGATGAGATTCATGAGAGCACAACCCAAATTCCCTTGGAATCAATCTCAAGTATGGTCCAGGTCAATGCTCAAGAAGCACACGAAATGATCGGTCATACTGAGCTACTCCACTCACCTAACATGTCTGATTTAAAAGTGGAAGATGAGCTCACTAGAACCGACCCTTCCAACTTCTGTGAGACATGTTTGGACCACTCTCTTGAATTGAATGATAATGTGATTCGGGAGAAGGACGAGCTGCTCACTACGACTCTGGAATTTGAAACCACTCAATTGAGACCACCACCTGAGCTGTACACGTTGGACAGTTCAACGCCTCGATTGAGCAGTTTCAATGAACAAAGTGATCCCATCGATGCTTCCCCTATTGATCTTCAATATGTCTGTGCAGGGCTGGAGCAAGAGAGCATATCTTCATATACTTTTAAGGGCGAGGGAGTCCTTGAGCATCTCATTACAGACTTCAATGAGGAAAATAAGTCACTCTCAGCTGAAATTTCCGACTCTTTTAATAATTGCTGGGCACACTTTGCAAAGTCAAACGATCCCATGTCAAAAGACAAAGTGGATGCCTTGCAAGACAACATCTCGGTAGTTATCACTGACCGAGAGAACCCTTATTTTGAAGCTCCTTCTTCCCCTGATCCTAAACGTCTACCATTAAAGGAGGAGGAGCTGAAAATTGAACTGAAGTTTGACACTTCGAAATGTGTTGAGGCTACATCACTTTTTGCAAAGTTTTCTAAACTTTATCTACTTGTAGTCTCTGATTCACCATGGGATACTAACGTTGAAACTTCTTCTGTCACAGGTGAATCGTACATACTCTGGTTACCTCAAGCAATGCAATGGAAAATTTCTTATGAGGTACATAAGTCTTTCTGGAAAGTCATGCTCCAGGGCGCCCAAGCCTTTTGCAAAAAGGGCTTTTGGATGATCCTGTTAAAGAACTTACTGAGAAACTTATCAAGATATTGGCCGGAAGAGGAACCTTGCGGCATGATCGAGTAGCTTTCCCCTGCTTTCTTAGGAATAGGGTAGTTTGCTTTATGTTATTTTAGGATAGACGGTAAACTTAGTGCTCCTGGGAGGCAACCCAGCTTTTTCATTCCATTTAATTTTCCTAGCTAGTCCAATGTTTGTGGGTAACATTACTGCAAACCCTCATGAGACTACAACTCGTCCACTAGGGGCAACCTAGGGGTTTAAAGGCTTGTTGCATACGCTAAATGCAATCGAGAGCACCTGCGAAAGTGGTATAGGTAGGATTTTTTTATTTTTTACCTTCGATTGATTTTACTCTTGTGCTGACCCGCTCTCATGTTGAGATCTCTATGGAAAAGTCTCTCTCAATTCGTTATCCAGGTAATATCTTCCCATCACTTCTCTTTTACTTTCGTTGTCCCATATGCATGACATACTTATATCTTTTACATTGAGGACAATGTAGATTTTAGGTTGGGGGTGGGAGATTAGGTTACCTAATCAGTGTTTTCTTGGTCGTGAGCAAGAATTGTGAAAATTTTTAAAATTTTTTCTGGACTTTCTAGTGAATTCGAAGTGATTTTGACGGATATCCTGGATTTAGAATTTCAAGATACGTGATGTTGGAAATTTATGACTCTTAATTTCAGTATCTGTTAAATTTCACAGTTAAGTTCAAATTGTTAATCCATGATTAGAGGTTTTAAACATTGATTGAGTCATAATTTCACAAGACACATCTCGCTTTCACATTAAAGTTTCAGTTTGATATTAAAGGGTTAATTTGGTAATCACTGAGCATGAAAGAAACCAGCCTAAAAGATTTGACCATCAGGGTATTAAAAAAAAAAAAAAAATTTGCACCATGGGTTTGCTCCCTATAAGTGAGGACTTAATTTCCCCTCCTTGGTGTTATTTTTAATAGAAAAATCAAAAAGTGGTAAAATGGAAGAATGACTCGTGAAGCAAGTCTTGAGTTAGGTTTCGGTTGTCATAGATGACCTCGTTGGTTACCAATGATATCATGAAAGAAAGACGGAAACTAAATGTGATAAGCCGGGATTACACTCTACACCCATGGAACTCAATGTTTCAAATTATTCTAGTTTATGGATTAATATTTGAACTTGATTATGAAATTCACTGTGCATGAGAGGCCAAGAGAAATTGATAATCAACATTCATGAATCTTAAGTTATCTGGATTGTTTTTTCAAAATATCACTCGGTTTCATAAAAATTGTCTTGTAGTTCTCAACTTATTTTTCGCATATTTTGCTCGGGACTAGCAAAATGCTGGTTGGGGGTTGTGTTGAGGGTCAAATATTGCATAGTAGACCCCATTTATTACCCAAAATTACGAGCATGATACTGTTTAACACTCGGTTTTAATCATGCTTATGATACAGGGTATATTTAAGAGCATGGATTACAAAAGGAACTAAATGCATGGAATTAACGATCTGATGATGCCAAGGCAGTGGAGGGACCCCAGGGGACCAAGATTTACACATCAGAAATTCGAGGAAATTAAGCCTTTCACGTTAAAGAGGCCTGAAAGCCTTCCAGAACGCAAGATTACAGAGCCCACATTCCACCTCCCACCCTCTGATCGACTCCAAACTTCATACATGGCCTAAGGACCACGAATTAACCGTACACGTCGAATTTCATCCATTCGATCCCTGTAGAAGTGGCTCAACAGACAGATCAGCCCATAAACGGTCAATTTTGGGCCCACCTGGTATCTGGATATGCTCCATCTTGGGTCCCAACCGTTTAAATATTGTGAGAAAAGGAATGGACGGAACAGATTTCCTACACACATCACGATTGGATCCCATTGACCATGGCTGTGCACAGTGCACAAGTGCACTCAAAATACACTAAACAGGGTGGTTGGTCAAACTGAGGTTGACCGCACCTTCTTCCTCTCTCATGCAGCCAGCGTCCAGCGAACGGACGCTGGTCACTTGGGTTTTGAATCTGGGCCCCACACATTGTCTAGAACGATGATCTGGACCGTCCATTATGTACAGAGGGAGGGTTTTAACCTCACCTAGGTGTCCTTTTTCTCCCATGCGAGCGATTGGAAGAGTTTTTCTGTTAAACGGAAGATGGATGGCGGTACAGAAGAACCAGTGGGCCACACCGAATCTAACCCAAAAGCAGTCGATTCCCACTGGTTTTTCGTCAGCATCTCAATGGACGGGGTGGATTTTTACATAGACATCAATGTGGGACCCACCGATCATCGCCAGCCACACCGAAAGCTCTGTTACGCAACAGAGTTTGCGGACGAAGCTTCGTGGGCCACCACCGTATTTCAGAGGTACGATCCGGACCGTTCATCAGACTTATACATGTCCACTAACCATAACCTAGGTGGAATAATTCCCAGAAGTAATAAGGATCGAAATCTATCCGTCCAAAAGAAGGATGAATGGCAGAGCGAAAAACCATGTGGGCCACTCCGAATCTAATCCAAAACCAGTCTTTTCCAACTGATTTTTCGAGAAGAATCTGGTGAACGGACTAGATTTAACTTCTAACATCAAGAATGGGCTCCACCAATACATCAGCGTAAGGTGATTTACGGTTCGCAGGCAGTTGCGAATGGAGCTGCGAAATTTCCAGCGACTCCCATTCACCGCCCTTTGCTGCTTATAAAACAAGAGGAGAAGAGACAGAGACGCATCCGATCCATCCACAGGGGACGTCAGAAGAGAGAAAGTTTTGAGAGAGAATTTGTTTTTTAGATTTTTTTCTTTTTACTTTTCTTTTTCTTTCTTTTGTTTTGAGCTTTAGTCTAATCATGTTTATGGTTAGCTAATCCTCCTAGCTAGGGCTAGGAGGTGAAACTTGTAGTAGGATGGGAGATGTTCTTTTGTGCCGTTAATCTACTTTTGATACATGAACTACCTTGATTATGGTTTTGATTTATGGGAATATATTTTAGTTGTTAATGGGCTGTTGTGACTAAAATTACAATGGGTCTGCGATGGCTTTAAATATTTCTGTTTCCTTTTTATGTTTATGACGTCAGGAAGCTCTGTTGTTCACCATCGTCTCCTGGACATGGTTGGATGTCGGTACCCTTCCTAACTTTCATACATTGTTTGGTTGGTAATTAGTTTAATTCTGTTATTTATTTTGTCTCCTGGGCATGGTTTGGTGATGGAATCCATTCTAATTCATATACCTTTCATCCCTTGCAACTATATTAAGTCTAGTTCAGTTGAGTTTTGATGCTGGCATAAGATCTCCCTGATCTCTACAAGTGGATCCCCTGAATCCCTAGTTCCCTTCTTCTGAATTTTCTTAAGTTTTAGATTAATTATTCCACAATTATTTCTCAATTGTTATTTGATTTAGAATTCATCTTAGTCTAGTTCTAGTTCTAGTTAGTTTCAAACTACGTACAGGTTTCAGTCCCTGTGGATTCGACCTCGGTCTTACCGAGTTTATTACTACATCACAACCCGATACTTGGGGAGTGAACACCAGCACATGCAAAGATAAAGGGGATTCAACAGGTAGGTGCAGTATGGGCATGTCCTGGCCAACTCATTTGGATTGGCCGCATGTATGTCAATAAACTGGACGGTTGCAAACGAATGATCAACGGCGCTTATTTGTTGCACGCGTGTTACCCACCTCATGAGTGAGCCGACCTTTGGTTAGCTTGTTAGTACACCCCACGGTCAGTTCACAATTCACTGTTAGCCACCCCCACAAGGGAATCGATACCAAGACCTTATTGTTGAAATGAGGTATTCTTCGCTCAGTCTACCACTTGAGCTATGGATCAGGGTGTGAGCCGACCTAAATGTTGGCACGGTAAGGCGCACCTATTCAATGGCATGGATCTCATACACGTGTGCTACTTTTTTTCCCAAGAGAACCCTCACTCTGGGAAACGGAATGGCTACTTCCCTGCCATCAGCCAATGGCTGGTGGACGGTGTTCTGTGGGCCCCAAAATGATGTATTTGTTTCATCCATGCCGTCCATCTATTTTTCTAGATCATTTTATGGTATGAGACCAAAAATTACTTATAACCCAATCTCAGGTGGACCACATTACAGGAAACAGTGTTCAATAGAGGTCGACCATTAAAAGATTTTTGGGGGCCATAAAAGTTTTGGATCAAGCTAATATTTGTTTTTTCCCTTCATCTGGTCTGTATGACCTAATCAACAGATTGGATGTCAAATAAACAGTACACCGGGCCTTAGGAGGATTTAAATGATGGATATCCAATCACTATTATATTCCTGTGGTGTGGTCCATCTGAGATTTATATCCATCTTATTTTTGGGACAAAGCCCTAAAATGATCTTTTAAAATGGATGAACGGAAAGGATGAAACACATACATCATGGTGGGGCTCACAGAGCACCGACCACCAGCCCAGTGGTGGCAGGGGGAGTAGCCAATCCGTTTCCTCACTCTGGTGGGACGGCCAATTTCCGTACAAGTTTAGGAGGAATTACATATCCATGAAACAAATGGTGGGCACTAAACTAGTCTCTTTTGGTGTGGTTAACTTGAGATTTGTATCTGGTTTATTTTTGGAACCATACCCTTAAATGAGCTGAAAAATCAAATGGACAGCAAGGATATATAACACATACATCAAAGTGGGCCGCATGGTGATCAAAGACTCACACACTAAGCTATTACCCAATATTAATCGCGGACACCTCATCCAAGGCCAATAAATTTATCAGAGCACTCAATCAAACTCCATCAACTTGGTCAAATTAATCAAACTCAATCAAACCCAATCAATTCAATTAGGCACATTAGTACTTGAAATCGTAATAAAATAAAACCAAATAAATCAACATGAATATACCACTCCAAGAACACCCGCGCAAATATTCACATGGAATTTCACAAGATTTGTTGGAAGATTAGGTGAGGTGATGACATTCATCCCTGAAAACAGGGGTCGATCCAACTGGTTGGGCATTACCGGACGGAACAAACATTTCCTTCAAGAAAGAGTTGAAAGGAAAAAAAAAAAAAAATTCATTTGCATTGAGAAATTTTGAATTTACAGATGTACGCATTTTCCGCCTGATTACAGATCATCCTCCGGCAACAACAACACAAATATCGACGCAATAATCAAAACGATCAAACATATGTTCGCAACCTTCACCGCCGATTGGAACCAGCTGTATCGATGTAAACCGGAGAAATCGATCCCATACTTCATCGTCATGTTTCGATTCAAAATACCCCAGTGCCGATCCGATTCCGGCCCTTGCTTCGTCTCATCATCGAGCAGCTCAAATATGTACGTCTCTGCGGCCCCTTCCCTGCGCAGCGGCGTCCCGATGCCTGACTTCAGTTGTCTTACCAAACCCTCATTGTACATTTTCGCAAACACTTCGTTCGCTTCCCGCTCATTCACGTCCCCATCGCTGGGCCACCCCGTTTCTGTCACGACCACAGGTATGTTCTTGTGGCCTGCCTTGGCGATCGCACTGATAACCGCATCGACCATCACATCGAACAGGTTCTGATACTGGACGCCCAACATCGGATCATGGCGGACATTTTGAAACAGTGCAAATCTGATCGGGATCGCCGGGTATGATCTGCACAGCTTGTATGGGTAGGCGTTGATCAAGAACGACGAGTTGGTGATGGAGATTAAATCAAGAAGCGGCTTCATCATCCATTCCGCAGCGGGTTTTTGGAATTCCGCGGCTGAGGGTGGGAACGGGTTTGTGATAACGTCGAAGGAATGTGTAGTTGAGACCGAGATGTTGTGGATCCTGAGCTTGTGGAGGGCGAAATAGACGTTCTGGATGGCTTTCACCAGAGAGGTGGAGAGCTCAGGGGAGGAGGTGAGTACATCATTGCCGACGGAGATGGTGGTGATGTGGGCCCGTGGGTAGAAGGGATCGACATGGCTGGAGAGCCATTGGATGGCTTCGGTTTGGTTGGCTGCGATGGCATGGATGTATGTGTTTGGGATGGAGAGGAGAAGCGAGATGCCTGAGTTGGAGAAGGCGCGGACGATTTCAGGATCGGGATCAAGAAGTCGGACATGAGCTACGCCGAGCGATTGTAGGTTGGAGACGACGTGGTCAGGGTGGGGGAGATCGGAGGTGGGGTGTTGGGAGTAGGTGATGCCGATGGACGGATTGGATGAGCCGATGGGTGGGTCAGATGAGTGGATGAAGATGAGGACTATTAACATGGGGACGAGGATAGCGAGGAGAAGCTTCTCGGAGAAGTGGCGCATGTTCTTGGAAGGGGTTTTAGACAGTTATTTCGGTTGGGAGTGTTGGGAGATTTGAAAGAAGAGAAGGTTGGAATATAATATAATGGGATGTGAATCATGTGATTATATAGTGTACAGAGGTGCGCGGTGCGCATACAGGCTGAAGGCGGTTCCTTTTGCCTACGCTGCGCCACGGTTGGCCAGTTGGTTACACTGGGGTGCGTAGTACGCATGGCGTAGTAAGTCTTGTACGGTTGGCGGTTCTTGACAAAGGAGCGGATTAGGTAAGAACCTGGATCCATCGAGGTGGGTGGGACCCCTGATTGTGGGGCTAACAGTGATGTATGTGCCTTAAATCGATACCGTCCAACCATTTTGAAAGCTCATTTGAGGATATGATCCAAAAAATGAAGTAGAAAAAAATCTTAGGTGGACCACACCACAGTGAGACGCATCTGTTCTAAGGCACGGATCTCACACTCATGTGCCACTTCTTTTTTTGCAAGAGAACCCTCACTGTGTTGGGCATTTCCATACTAGTTTAGGAGGAATTATAGCATACGGTCTATTGACGGCAAATGTACGCTTTGGTGACAGACAGGAATCCGTAAACGTGAAGTCCTTGGTTCTAAGATCCAAGCGGTTGATCTTATGGACCTTAAAATGGATCAGATGATGCCTCATGAAAATTTTCAATTGCCAGGTATTGTTAGGAATTGGACAATTGGGCTCAGGCCCATCTATTGTTCTATTTATCTATGAATAAAAGTGAGGTTTTCAACTGTGCTGCTCCCCACCACACCACACACTTACACACCCACCCACACCATATGAGCACTCCTACCAAGATATTAATGTTGAAACAGAGTGTTTATCACTTTAGCCATGAAGTCAGCCATGGATTAGGACGCATTATGGATGACGGTGAGAATGACACAAAGGCCAATGAAAAATTTCTTACCTCAAAATTTGAAATTAAAGATTTAGACTTATTGTGCTACTTTTTGGAAATTAAAGTTACTTGCTCTAAGAGTACTGTGCTTTCATCTTCCAATTGAGTTGTCATTTTTTAAAGCTTAATTTCAAAATTTATCAATGAAAATTATCATTTTCAGTAATTTTGAGAATGAGACCATTTGATTAAGATTGGAAATTAATCAATTAAAATTTGTGGGGTTTTTTTTTTTTTTTTTTTTTTGCGACTAGCCTTTTACTTATCACTTTTCATTGAATGGGGTAAATAATACTTTAAATTTTTAGAATACTTTTATACAAATATCTCTACCAATATATTGAAAAGATAATATTAACCATTCCTGGCTTTAAAAATGTGGGAAAGTTATGTTAGTCCACCATGATCTATGTGTTATGTTCACACCTGCCTATTCATTTTACCCGATCATTTTAGGGCATGAGTCAAAATACGAGGCAGATCCATAGCTCAAGTGGACCACACCAGAAAGTAACCAGGACAATGACGCCCACCATTAACTGGCCTGATGGGTGGAGCCTGATAACTGGCCTGATGGGTGGCCTGCATTCCACACACATGTGCGGCTTTCAATCTTGTGCTGTGAATCACCTCTTCAATCTACCGCTACGCGGAAACTTCAAGCAGGCTGGGACATGTTCTTTGGCCAGGTGTTGAGCTGGTAGGGGTGGGCTCAGTCCAAAGTTCGACGTCACCGTGCAAAGAAGTGGTTATTTGCCAAGCTAGTTAAAACTAGGCTACTTCACTCCGGCCTTGGGCTGGAATACTAGGCCCAAGGGCCCATTAAGATTATGATTAGTTATAAGTAATTTTTTACTTAAAATTACTTAATCACTTAGTTAATTGTTTTTAACTTTCTTACTTTTCATAAATTGTTGAAGAGCAGCATTAGGAGGGACAAAAGAGAAGAGAACCTAAGATAAGCTACTGGTGGCATAAGTAACTTATCTTGAGCAACTTAAGATCCGAACTCCCTTTTACTGACTTTTACTGACTGGGCTGGTCTTGGGTAGCCCCTAAATGCCCGGCATCATGGTCCATTATGGTTTTAAGGGCATCTACAAAAGTGGGTCCCTATGCTCAGCGATTGGACTGTCCATGAAGGGTTAGGCCTAGGCTTATTAGTTTTGGCCTATCAAGACAGGCTTGGGCTTGACAGGTTCGGCCTGTCGCTGGGACAGGCTGGTAGGGCTGTCTTTGGGCACCAGACCCATGGGAATCCGTTGGACCCAACCTGATTTTAACGTGTCATGGTCCCACTTTTCAGACCATCGAGAAATTGGGTCTGGTTTGGGTCTCACCTTTATGGGCCTCTTTAAATCTCAAGATTAGAAACATCAGATTAATTTAAAATTCAAAAACAATATATCCAATGTAATTTGCACAACTTCCGAAGTGTTTGATTGATGAAGTAATGAATATATCACATGTGCACAGATCATCCTACAAAAAAACGAAAAAAAAAAAAAAGAAAAAAAAAGGAGGAGAAAGAAAAGAAGAAAATTTCTTGCCACCTTATTCCACTAACCCGAGATCATACAAATTCATCCCAAATATCAAACAGAAAGTCACCATTATTCCCCAACCAGGCCTTGCTGTATCGAACTGAATCGGAGAAACGAATCGGATAATTCATCGTCATGTTCCCATTCAAAATACCCCAGTGCCGATCCAATCCGGGCCCTTGCTTCGTGTCCTCGTCGAACAGCTCAAATATGTAAGTCTCTGTGGCTCGTTCCCTCCGCGGCGGCGTCCCGAGGTTCGACCTCATGTGCCTTACCAAACCTGCATTGGACATTCTTGCAAACAGTTCGTTCGCATCCCCATCGCTGGGCCACCCTGTTTCCGTCACGATCACGGGTATGCTCGTATGGCCCACTGCTGCGATCGCGCTGATCACCGCCTTGATTAGGATATATGGGTATTTTCTGTACAGATCTTATGGGTAGGCGTTGATCAAGAACGGCGAGTTGGTGGTAGAGAGGAACTTCAGGAGCGGCTTCATGATCGATCCCGCAGTGGGTTCTTGGAATTCAGCAGCCGAGGGTGGGAATGGGCTTGTGATTACGTCAAAGGAATGGGCAGTCGAGACCGAGATATTGCGGATTCCAAGCTCCTGGAGGGCAAGATAGACATTCCAGATGGCGGACAGCAGAGAGGTGGAGAGCTCAGGGAAGGAGGTGAGGACATCATTGCCGACGGAGATGGCGGTGATGTGGGCCCGTGGGTAAAAGGGGACCACGTGGCTGTAGAGCCATTTGATGGCTTCGGTTCGGTTGGCCGCAATCGCATGGATGAAAGTGTTTGGGATGGAGAGGATGGAGATACCTGAATTAGAGAAGGGATGGACGATGTCAGGATCGGGATCGAGGACTCGGACGCGGGATACGCCGAGAGATCGGACGGTTGAGACGTTGTCATCAGGCTGGCGGAGATCGGAGGTGGGGTGTTGTGAGTAGTTGATGCCAATGGACGGATTGGATGAGGCGATGGGGATGAGGAGAGAAGAGAAGAGGAGGAGAGAGAGGATAAGCTTCTTGGAGTAGAGATGCATGTTCTTCGAACGGGTTTTAGATCTTTATTTCGGTTGGGAGTTTTGAGAGATTTGAAGGAAGAGGGCCGAAATATTACGAGAGATGATTATATAGTAAGAAAGGGACGCGCGATGCGCATACCGGATAAAGGCCGTGTCTTTTGTCTACGATGCACCACCGTTGGGCAGTTGGTTTCGACTGGTGTGCGTAGTACGCATGGAGCGTGTTGTAGTAGATCTTGTACAGTTGGGTGCGGTTCGTTTGGCGGGAAAGTGCTGGTTTGATTCCCGTCCCTCCAAAAGCATGTTAGCACGGAGTTCGCACGCGTGAGATGGATGGTATTCGTCGAATCACACGGGCCAGCACATGCAAGATCCATGGCATTCAGCAGGCAGGGCCAGCAAGGGCATGCTCTGGCCAACTCATCGAATTGGCTGCCTGTATATCAAGGAAATGGACGGTTGAAAACAATGATCAACAGCGCTTATTCGTTGTACACGTGTTACCCATTGATGAGTGGGCCGTCCTAAATGTTAGGCACGGTGAGACGCACCTGTTCTGTGGCACGGATCTCACACACGTTTGCTGCTTTTTCTCCAAGCAAACCCTCACTCAGCAAATGTACGGTTGGCTTATAGATGGGATTCCGTACGCGTGAAGACCATGGGTATAAGATCAAAGCCGTTGATCTGATGGACCCTATCAATTGGTTGGTCGGTAAGTACAACGAATCTCTCTACCAGTGATGATAGACATGGATTATCATAATCCAAAACACCAACATGACACGTTTTGAGTGGGATCCAGGCCATTCATTAGGCGGGCCCTTATCAACATCCCATGGCACAAAAATTAGTCTGGTACACTCATCATCTGGATCACATGTTTGCATTAAATATCGGCCATCGGCACCTGTTCCTGAGTATTTTTCTGATCCATGTCAGGGCCCGCCTGATGGGTGGAGCCTGATAATTAGCCTAATGGATGGCCTGCATTCAAGACACGTGCCACTTTGAATCTTGTGCTCTGAATCCCCTCTTCAATCCATCGCTACCCTTTGCGTCTGGGACTTGGTTGTTCTGTGGCCAGCTGATACGAGTGGCCCTAGTCAGAACTTCAAACTCACTCTTCTAAGGCCCGGCCCATTTTCCCACTAGTTGAAAGTTGAAACTAGGGCTGGCCCATTGTCTTTCCGGGCTACTTTACCGGGCTTGGGATAGAATACTAGGCCTGGTGCCGGATGAGGCCCATTTATTGACCGGGCAAGGCTTGGACCTAGCATGGCCCATTTAGGGTTTTAAGTAGAGCTGTACACGAGTTGAGTTAGCTCGGTCAGCTCGCCCGATTCAACTTGAAAAAGATCATACTCACTTCAGCTCGAAGTTGGATTCGGACCGAGTCGAGTTGGCTTTTGGAGCTTGACAAAATTTTGAGCCGTTATCAAGCTTGCCCGAGCTCAACTCATCTCGGATCAAACCTCAACTAAAATCGAATCAGATCAGTGACTCCGTTATTTTGATATGGATGTTGCTCACCGAGTGTTTGATGAAATGACTCAATGAAGTGTTAGCGAGGAAAGAATGGATATACTGAGTGTTTGATTTTGATGTTGATTGCCGAGTGTTTGATTTTGATGCTACTTGTAGGGTGTTTGATTTTGTTTGATTTTGACGTTGCACACTGTGTGTTTTATTTTATTTTATTTTATTTTGATGTTGCATGCTGGCTGTTTGACGAAATACCCATAAAATGTCGTTACTGTTTTGCATTCTATGAGAAATTTAAAATGCATTTCAAGTGTTTTATAAAATGCCACTGGCTCGAATTCAACTCAAACTGATCTAAGCTGCTGACTGAACCGGGCCAAGCTGGCCAGATGGGCTTGAGTACTGAGCCGAGTCAAGTTCGAGCTGGGGTTAGCTAATGGCTGAGATGTGCCAAGCTCGACTCAGATTGACTCATGTACGGCTCTAATTTTAAGGGCATCTGTTGTCGTGTATCATGTATGATGAACCCTAGGCAACGGATCATGCACAAAAGTGGGCCTGTAGGCTCGAGTTTGACCGTCCATCAAGGTCTAGGCCTAGGCTTATTAGCTTCGGCCTGTCACAAAATACTTACCAACTCGAATGCCAGCTCGAGTGTCCAAATTGGATATTCATAAGAGCACAGGTAGGGCAGGAGTCAGATTAACCACTCCCTTGTACCCAAATGACCTCTTGAGAAACCTAGGTCTAAACTTATGCTTGTTGGGTTCTTTTGTAACTGGGCCGGGCCAGTGGGGTTGTCCATGGATACTTGAAACCGTGGGAGCCCCTTGCCACCGACCTGGTTTTAGGGTCCCGGACCCATTTTTCAGAACTATTTAGAAATCCGGTCATGTTTGGGTCCCATTGGAGATCAGAAACATTAAATCAATTTAAAATTTTAAAAACAGCATATCTAATGTAATTCGCACATCTTGGAACTGTTTGATTGTCGAGCTAATGTATATATAACATGTGTACAGTTTCTCAGTGCCCGAGCATCAAACCTTCCGCCAGAGCAAGAATGCCTCACATTACATGCCATGAATACGAGTAATTCAAATTAAACTGTCCAGATTTATCTTATATGCATCACGCAGAAGGAAAATAATTTACGCTCACTTGATTGTATGCCGGTTGGATTGACAGACATTTAATGGACGGTTAAAAATGAAAAGTATCAAGCAAGACTGTTTCCGAAACCATGTGTCCACGAATCAGCGGTTAGGATTGTCGGACCAAAATAATCACGGGATTGCGATTCGACAAGGTTCCACAGTTCAGGGTTAATCGCATGCCATCTGTACTGAAATGAAATTATAAAAGCTCTCGCGTGAGCACATGATAGTTATTGTGGACATCCAAGCCTAAAAGCTGCACCGTTCATATGATAACAACCAACTAACGAAATTGTGATGGCCCACCTTCAGATGATGGCCCATTCATAAACTGACGGTTGTGCCGCGTTTCTGGGTTGAAACACCTCATCTGCACACCAAGTTCTGAAACCAGGAGCACACACGTACCAACTACGCATGTGTGCACCTACAGGGCACGTGCTGGTCCGGCAGAGGGTCTGCATGTTTTTTCTCATCATGAATATGGGCGCATGCAATGCAAACTTTCGCGTCACGCAGTAGCAGAGCTTTCCCGAACAAAGATGCATGCGCGACTCCCGGAGGTAGACGAGTGAGTGACTTTTGCTGACGTGGACAAAATAGCTTAGTATGGATGAGATCCAGACCGTCCATCAGGTGAAGCACTAGTTTTTGTGATATCTAGGTGGACTGAACCACGAGAAACAGTTGAGATGGGAAGTGCAACCATCAAAACAATCCAAATTATGTGCGTGCCCACCGTGGTTTTTGTATGCATCCAATCAAATCATCTGGTTTGCAACACCATGATGAACGGATTCTCTGAAAAACATACGTTTCCAATACTTAAGAGGGCCACCTTACGTGAATTTTGAGGTTTTAAGTATAATTTTACACCTTTCGTTATGGTATGGCACACGACGGAATGAAATTGGAATTATTTTTAGGATTTATGGTGAAGATTTGGATGTACACTTGAGGGATGGTTTGGATCTAATTTACATTAGTCCCACGTAGCGTTCTGTTTGAATAAGTCATATCGGCCGCGTGCATTTTCTGGTTCACACACTCCTTTTCAAACACATCGATGCGTGTACGGTCAAAAGGCTGGTGGCTTCGTCCAAACCTCTTCAGCTCCACTCCAGGAGTAAGCTGCGCCGAGCCAAACCGACATTATATATATATATATATATATATATATATATAGGAGGAAAAGGTACTATGCGCTCAGCTGATTTTAACGTCGCATGAGGTCGAGCTGTGTGGACCCCACCGTGATGCATTTCGAACATCTACCCCATCAGTCAGATGCACCATTCCATCGTGTGCCTAGGTCTCAAAAATCAAGTCAATCCGTGACTTGTGTGGACCACACCACATACAGAAGTGGAGAAGGGCCGTGCACCATTAAAACATTCATAACCATTTTTGAGGGCCCACCGACATGTGGTTTGCAAATCCAGCCCGTCCATTATGTGTGTCCCACTTGAATGAGTTGGAGCGCATAATACCTTTTCCCTTTATATATATATATATATATATATATATATATATTATATATATATATATATATATATATATATATATATATATATATACACACTATGCGTTCGACCTCACGATAAGCTCCCGGGAGGTCGAGCTGTGTGAGCCCCACCTTGATGCGTTTAGACCATCAACATCGTGCATTTGATGGGTCCCTTTTAAATTATGGGATACCTCAAAAATCAGCCGTATACGGAACTCAGGTGGGCCATACCATCTAAAATTATGTGAAGACACCGTTAAAACATATAAAAGCACTTGGTGGGGCCCACCTGAGTTTTGCATGCATCTGAAACTTGATCTGAACCCTCATTCAAGTGGGACACACATAATGGATGGGCTGGATTTGCAAACCACATGTCGGTGGGCCCTAAAAAATGGTTATGAATGTTTTAATGGTGCACGGCCCCTCTCCACTTCTGGATGTGGTGTGGCCCACACAAGTCACGGATTGACTTGATTTTTGAGACCTAGGAACACGATGGAATGGTGCATCTAACTGATGGGGTAGATGTTTGAAACACATCACGGTGGGGCCCACACAGCTCAACCTCATGGGACGTTAAAATCGGCTCGAGACGCATAGTACATTTTCTCATATATATATATATTATATATATATATATATATATATATATGAAAAGGTACTATGCGCTCGACCTCACGATAAGCTCCTGTGAGGTCGAGTTGTGTGGGCCCCACCATGATGCGTTTTGACCATCAACACCGTGCATTTGATGGGTCCCCTTTAAATTATGGGATACCCCAAAAATCAGCCGTATACGAAACTCAGGTGGGCCATACCATCTAAAATTATGTGAAGACACCATTAAAACATATAAAAACACTTGGTGGGGCCCCCCAGAGTTTTACATGCGCCTGAAACTTGGTCTGAACCCTCATTCAAGTGGGACACACATAATGGATGGGCTGGATTTGCAAAACACATGTCGGTGGGCCCTAAAAAATGGCTATGAATGTTTTAATGGTGCACAGCCCCTCTCCACTTCTGTATGTGGTGTGGCCCACACAAGTCACGAATTGACTTGATTTTTAAGACCTAGGCACACAATGGAATGGTGCATCTGACTGATGGGGTAGATGTTTGAAACACATCACGATGGGGCCCACACAGCTCGACCTCATGGGACGTTAAAATCAGCTCGAGTGCATGGTACCTTTTCCCTATATATATATATATATATATATATATATATATATATATGTGTGTGTGTGTGTGTGTGTGTGTGTGTGTGTGTGTGTGTGTGAAAAGGTATATATATAAGAAAATGGTCCACGAGGTCTACCTCATGGGAGCTTTCCATGAGGTCGAGCAATGTGGGCCCCACGTGATGTGTGTCAAACATCAACATCATCAGCCAGATGCATCATTCCATGGTGGGCCACGGGCTTAAAAATCAAGACAATCTATGACTTGGGTGGGCCACACCACACAACATTTGAGAGGGGTTGCCTCCCATTTAAATATTCATAATCATTTATCGGGCCCATTGAGATGTGTTTCACAAATTCAGCCCATTCATTGTGTGTGTCACACTTAGATGAGGGGTTGGACTGAGTTTCGACTACA
The DNA here is from genome assembly GCA_021015155.1 of Magnolia officinalis. Lineage (NCBI taxonomy): Eukaryota > Viridiplantae > Streptophyta > Magnoliopsida > Magnoliales > Magnoliaceae > Magnolia > Magnolia officinalis. The sequence goes on along the minus strand of JAJHSJ010000006.1, from coordinate 93,175,511 downwards.
TCCAAAACTGAAGTGGGACCCACCAAGTGCTTTTATATGTTTAACGCATCTCTTCACATGGTTTTAGATGGTATGGCCCACCTGAGCACTGTATACAGTTGTTTTTTGGGATATCTCATAACCTAAAGGGGACTCATTGGCTGATGGTGTTGATGTTTGACACACATCATGGTGGGGCCCACACTGCTCACCTAATGGGAAGTTCCCCTGAGGTCAACCTTATAGTCCCATTTCCATATATACACACACACACACACACACACACACACACACACACACACATTACGTGTGCGTCTGTGGATTGGTGATGACCAAACAACCAATAAGATATAATCGAATCAAGGCACATTTAGTTCAGAGTATAAATTGATAAATGAAGCGAATATCCGCCTTCAATATTGCAATATCCGTGTCAAATGTTCAACTTTTACATTAGATGAGAGATTTCTATGTCATCCAAATTAGTGGAATGCATATGTGATATGTTGGTGTGACTTATGTATGTTTGTGTGATTGATTTACAAAGGTTAAGGCTCTTTATCTAATAAGCTCTTTTTATCTTAACAATTAAGGACTTTTATAATATTTAACAATTACTGTGGTTGAGCGGAAAGAAATCAAGAGAGACGAGTGTGGAAATATACACCTGACTTACTATTAAAGTGACGCAGGGGAGGACGTGAGGTCGAGCACCGTCTTCCTCAAGAGGATAACTATTCCGAATCCACGGAACTTCTCTGGACTCCTCACAGAGACTTCTCGAATCCGAGAAAAGAGAGTAGAAAATAGAAATAAATTCTAAATAAATTCGAAATAGCTTAATGAATAATTGATAATTTTTAATGCGTCTCCTTACACCATTAATAAAGAAAAATAAACTAAAATTCGTAATTATCAAAAATAGCAAAATTCTAACTCTAATAAAAATCTTAATTCTAATAAAACTCTTCTAAGGTCTAATTTCTAAAAATAAAAATTGCAAATAAACTTTCTCTAGAAGAGTCCTAGTATAACAAAAGTTATTTCCAAAAGGAAAGAAAATCTAAAACTCTAAAAATTTAAAAAATTCGGAATTACTAAAAATAGTAAAATTTTTCTAAAAATTCATTTTTGAGCTGAAAGCGCGCGTTTTCTGACGAAACGGACAGACGCGACCCACTTTGTGGGTCGGTTCACCTCGGATGGCCCGTTTCAGTAAAGATTGATAGGTTGTGCTCCCCGTAACGATACCCGGATCAAAAGTTATGGTCAATTTACGGTCCATTTTCTTTTGGCCCAACCATGCTAGGAACGTATCTATGACACGTTCTACATCAGACTCCTCCACTTGAAAAAAACTCGTCCTCGAGTTACGCAAGAGACTTGGCACATGAGTCTGAGATAACTTCCGATGTCGATGTTCATTAGCTCTTTTTTTGTACTTGGCATTAAGCTCTTGAGTTGACACAATACATGTACTCATGCTTTCCTTGATTTGACTAATATCGATTAGTTCCTTCACATCTGCCTTCAAAATCTCATATTTTTTCTGATAATGTGGACAATTAGACGGACTTGCCCCTGAGACGGGATCAACGTGATTTTGTATATCTCGTACGAGAGGTAATTTATTAGGGAGTTCATCGAGCACAACCCTCTTGAACTCCTCTGATACTGGTTCCGAATCCTCTAAGATATTCACAGGCTCCACATATTTTTTCTTCTCAACTAATGGATATATATTTCCTGTTTCCTCATATTGTTTAACAAAGGCCTGTTCAGTGATGAGATATTGTCCTTCCACTTTAGAAGTCTTGGGTTGGTTCTCCATTCTTATAGAGGTCACATGTTCGCCACTGATGAATCCTGTAGTCTGTTGCAACTCCGTTTTGATGAAGTCGTTTCTCATGGACCAATAATAGGATTTTTCTGCATAACCTTTTACTGATCGGCTATCCTGATAATAATTTTGGTTTTGTTGGAATAATACCTGATCGTAATCTCGAGGGAGGAATCGCATGCACAATAACTTCTTCATCTGCGACCACGTGCGGATTGGCGCCTTCATCTGTCTCGCCCGCTCGAGTTGAAGTTGTTCCCACCAATCTGAAGCTCTACCCGTTAACTTGTATGCCACGAGTTTAACTTTCTTTTCTTCTACGATGTTCATATAGTCGAAGAAACGTTCGACTTCGAGCAACCAATCGAGGAAGTCCTTGAAGTAGAGTTGACCATTAAAACTAGGAAGATCGACTTTCATCTTGAATTCTTGAACCATCCTGTGGTTCATTGATAGCATCGCCCTACGATCAGTATAATTACGAATTCCAGCAATTGCTGGTGGTGGATCACCACCATGAACATGGAGTTGCCTTAGGTTTTCTGCCAAGAGATTCGCTATGCGGTCCATGGAAGCCTGCAGCCCTTGCATGGCTTGTCGATTCTCTTGCTGCGCTGCTTGGAAAGTTGTCGCCGTTAAAGGAAAATTTCCTGGAGTACCGCCTATGGGATTGTTACCCGACCCGTCGTTAGAAGTCATCAACTCGAGGAGAAACCTCGCTTTGATACCAAACTGACGCAGGGGAGGACGTGAGGTCGAGCACCGTCTTCCTCAAGAGGATAACTATTCCGAATCCACGGAACTTCTCTGGACTCCTCACAGAGACTTCTCGAATCCACGAGAAAAGAGAGTAGAAAATAGAAATAAATTCTAAATAAATTCGAAATAGCTTAATGAATAATTGATAATTCTTTAATGCGTCTCCTTACACCATTAATAAAGAAAAATAAACTAAAATTCGTAATTATCAAAAATAGCAAAATTCTAACTCTAATAAAAATCCTAATTCTAATAAAACTCTTCTAAGGTCTAATTTCTAAAAATAAAAATTGCAAATAAACTTTCTCTAGAAAAGTCCTAGTATAACTAAAAGTTATTTCCAAAAGGAAAGAAAATCTAAAACTCTAAAAATATTAAAAAATTCAGAATTACTAAAAATAGTAAAATTTTTCTAAAAATTCATTTTTGAGCTGAAAGCGCGCGTTTTCTGACGAAACGGACAGACGCGACCCACTTTGTGGGTCGGTTCACCTCGGATGGCCCGTTTCAGTAAAGATTGATAGGTTGTGCTCCCCGTAACGATACCCGGATCAAAAGTTATGGTCAATTTACGGTCCATTTTCTTTTGGCCCAACCATGCTAGGAACGTATCTATGACACGTTCTACATCAGAAAGGGAGATCATCAGCTTGGTTGAGAATAGCAACGTGCTAGTGAACTACAACTACAATCAATCCAATATAAGAGTGTAGGTGGGCAAGTTACGAGGCTAAGCTCTTCCCTTAAATCTAATGCACGAACACAAATGGAAGAAAATTACAATTACTAACTATAGTTACTAGTCAATCCATTGTATTGGTAAGGATGAATTGATTCTACTCCTAACCTAGGGGCCTGTTTGGTCAGGCGAATTAAGAGGGATTAGGAGGGATGGGATGGTAAAATCCCGGGATATGCCAAACGAGCCAGATAGACCCCCCGATGAACTTGTCCCGGGATATAACAAACCCATGGATTGTAAACCAATCCACTGACATCACCATCATTACCTTAAAATTGATCCCATCCCTCCTAATACTGTTCAATCGTGCCTGGGGCGTGTTTGGTTGGACGAATTGGAAGGGATTGGAAGGTAAAATCCCGAGATATGCCGAGTGTGCCAAACAGACTCGGTGAACTTGTTCCGGGATATAGCAATCCCATGGATCTTAAACCAATCCACTGACAGCACCATCATTGCCTTAAAATCCATCCCATCCTTCCTGATCTCATGGGATCCGTCCAGCCAAACAAGCCCTAATGGGGTGTTTGGCGCATGGTATTGGGAAGGATTAGGTGGGATGGGGTTCAAAAAACATAATTATTACATATGGGAGGGATTGTCCCCTGTTACCATGGGATAAGCTTAATTTCATGCTATGTTTGTAATACAGTGGTACATTGAATGGATATACCCACCATCATTTGAAACTATTGAGAACAACACATATGAGTTATATCCAAATTGTTCATCTATTTTGTAACCTCATTTTATGGCATGGGCCTAAAAATGAGGCAAATCCAAAACTTATGTGGCCCCAAAGAAATTTTCAACAATAGGTATTTAGTCCTCACTGCTTTCTATGGTGGGGTCCACTTGAGCTTTAGATCTACCTGATTTTTTGGCCCATGCTCTAAAATGATCTCGAAAAATGGGTGGACGGTGTGGATATAGTCCACACATCATGGTGGGACCTACGCAACTTGCTAACATTGAGTGGGATTGGCATGGGACCCAATGCAATTCCATATAATCTAATTCCAAACTTTTCCAGTCTTCGCAGACATTGAGTAAAATTGGCACGGACCAAATGCATTTCCATCCCACCTAATCCCATCTAATACCATGCATCAAACGCCCGTAAATGCTAATAATTATTTCCCTGGGAAATGCCCCGTAAATGGTAATACTTATTTCCCTTCGTAATTGCCGCACATTTGACGGCCTACTTTTTCAGTGTAAAAACGACAAATACTGTAAAATATTTGTGGGTCCCGCCATGATGCATATCATATATCCACAACGTTCATCCATTATTTCAGATGAATTTATGATATAAGCTAAAAAATGAGGTATATCCAACGCTTAAGTGGACCACGCCATAGAAAAATGTGAATCAAATACTTACCGTTAAAAACTTCCTAGGGCCACTGTTTCTTTTGGCATGGGCCAGTTGAGTGTTGGATCTACCTTTTTTTTTTTTTTTTTATCTCATATCTCAAAATGTTGTAGTAAAATGGATGGATGGAACAAATATGTCTATACATTAAGATTGGGTCTAAAAATTTAAACTACTTCTTTTGAATCGGTTTCCAAAACCAAAATTCCCACGAATATTCAAACAGATGAAACGGTAATAATCATCCATTTCCAGGGTATTTACCGTGTGAAATGGTAAAAATCAAACAGGCCCTGAGGGTCCATTGATGATGAGTGGTAATAACTTAAAAAGAGTAGTTACACATTTATTTATTTATTTATTTTTAATATCGTTGTAGTACATACTCCTTTTTAGTAGTTATACATTTATTTATTTTTAATATTGTTGCAGTACATACACCACTCTTGAAGTGGCTTTAATGATCATTCACACTACCCTTAAGTTACTCTAATACCGAGGCTTCACCAAGACATGTATCACACCTTAAAATTCGGGTACTTGAATAGGGTGTCCAAGACCCGAATTCCAGACTCGACATATAAAAAAAATAAAAATAAAAACATAAAGTATGACAATTACATATGTATTTCATTTTCTCCCACCATAACCCACAATTTTAAAATCCAAACACGTGCTAAGATAACTAATTATGTAATCTGTTAATACATCGATGCTTAATTATTTAACTTAACTTTAAGTAAGAAAATCAAGTCAAATATTACTACATTCAGAGTTCTAAAATAAAATAAAATTTATCCTATATAGAATAACATGTCACGTGTATCCAACCACATTCAATGCTCCACTACTAATAGCAGTACTCTGCATCTTTAAAATATTCATAACCTGAAACGGTTAAAATATAATGAGTTGATAACTCAATGGGATCACATCAATCCCGAGTTGAAGGCCTCATAAATATTACTAAATTTAGCCTCGACATATTAATCAAAATAAGGCGAACATTAGATTTAAAATCATAATTAATAATTTGACATACATGAATATAAAATATATAAATTGTTTAACATAACTTTTCTAAAAATACTAAAATTTGGAGTAGGCAAAACACTCAAGTGTGCTGATCATTTTAGGGGATGACCCATGACAGAGCACCGGTGTTGATCCTTTCAGGGTATGACCCTCGGCAGAGCACTGGTATAACATTTTAGGGACAAAAGTCCAGGGCAGTGCACCCGTGTTTACTGTTCTTTTTAGGGAATCACCCAGGGCAGAGCACTCGTGCCGATCCTTTTGGGAATGACCCCGGGTAGAGCACCCGTATCGTGCTGATCATTTCGGAAATGACCCTGGGCAAAGCACCCGTAAGAATCATTACATAAAAAAAAATAGTTCAGATAAAATGCATATAACTTACAAGGAAATATGATAGATATAATGTCTAAGTTCACATAATGAATATTCATTATTACCACTAGATACTATTAAATGGAAAAAATAATACTTGCATTAATTCAGTCAAATAAATAATATCTCAATGTCTATATCATATAAGGCAATTACTTATGAACTTTTCAATAGGGAATGATCATCTACCTGTTGTGATGATAAAACACTTTGATATAGATATGAATTTTCGTAGAATTATTCTTTGGATAACCAAGTCTGCTACAAATCTGATTCGATATAACGATCACGAACAAAATAGGATTTGTATGCTAGAATTAGTCCGATCATATAAGATTTACCTATAGTTATAATACAATTCTCATAATTAGGGATTTTATATGTACAAAAACTTCTGAAGTAAATAAATAATTACAAGCTAATTGACTCAATGAGTTGACTTATGTTACAACTATACATTGCTTTCAGATTAATTATCTGGGAAACAATTTACGTATTGCAGGATGTAAATATATATACTAAGACCCTGAATATTAATTAATGGTCATGTCTATTTTAATAGGCCTCATAAAAATATTTACTTACTGTAATGCTGGTTTACATATATCAGACGGTGGTGGTGTAAATGAAGAAGACGATCATGTCAGAATCTGGATTGATGCATTTTGCGACACTGATAGTTGTGTATGGTTCTTACGGGCCGTACAAAGCTTGTGTACTCCATAGATTGAAGCTTCAGATTGATTTTGTTGGTTGATTTTGAAGTTGGAGGGTGCAACTACTAGTTGCATGAAATTAATAAATAGGAAGAACAAATTTTTTTTTTTAAAGATCCCAATGGTAGGCTTTTCAATGACTGTGAATTAATGAGTGAGCGGACTGGTATCAATGATGAAAACCTCTACGATCGTAAAAGAGGAGATTTGTATAAGGACTCTGGGAGAGGAAGGAATGTGAGATTATGACTTCGTGCACAAGGCAGATTTCTGCTTTCAGTTGTTGTAACCATGAGGAGTGGGTAGTGATGTAGGGTCCACCATAATGGCTAAGAGAAATCAGGCCATTAATCAAGTTCCACAGGTACTAGTGTTAAAAAGTTAATTCAAATCAAGCTTCAAGGTGAGCCACGTAAAATGTTTTTAGGCAAAAGATTTCAAGTGCTAAGGTTATCGAGGGTCCAGGTTCATTAGACGGTTTAGATTAAGGAGTGGGTCCCACCATGATGATGACATGGATGGTCAGATGAGTTTATGTGCACAACTGTACCACAGAGAATAATGAAGGAGAGAGAGAGTCATGGAGGAGATGGTTTGCTCATGAGGCGACGTGCGCTAGCAAGTAACTTTGCTTTGGTTTTTTTTTTTATTATAGAGAATGGGCTCCACAAGAATGATGCGGCAAATCCACACCGTTCATCGATTTTACCCATTAAAGTTAGGGCGTGTGCCAAAGAATGAGGGCCATTACAGCTTATGTGGGCCACACCATATGTAACGGTGGAACCCACCGTTTAACAAAAAGGGAGTATTACAACATGTCCCATCAATATATGCCACGCGCAATTATCCACACCGGATTTGCTAGATTCTGGTACACATATTTTCATTATAAGTTGGACAGTGGATATCCTGATCAATGGCCCACCCACTTATGTGCCACCACTAACTGTGGGCCATGACGGTGGAACTGTACCTTGATCCGCCCCGTCCATTAGGCACATTGCATGATGTTCACCATTACCCCCAAAAATCATGACAATCTAAAATTCAAATGGGTCACACCATAGGAAACATCTGGGACAGGACATGCACCATTAGTTTTGTGTAGGTTCCACCACTTTTGTGTTTATCTTGCATCCAATCCACTCGTTCAACGTGCCTGGTCGGGATTGAAGGATTAGTAGATCATGCTATCGGAAATTTAAATCAGCCTGACTTTTGAGATTGAGGTCCACCGGATGGACGGCCTGGATTTTATGCCTGTTAAATAGTTTCCCCACGTTTGAGTACTCACGCGAGGTATGCAAGCGTGTTCACTGAGGAATCATCCAAACCATTGATCTGATGGGCCGCGAGTGTGGTTGGAGATCCCCAAACAATCTCCTCCAAATTCATTGAATCAGACAAGAACGACGGTCGGGTCCTCTCGAAGCAAAGCCAAGCCGAGCCGACCCAAGCCGGCGTTACGAATCGATTAATCATATATGTTCCCGGTCCATCGTTAATGAGCCCAGTCTATGGGAGTGGGGGACACGGTTCAATGATCTAGACCGTTGATCCGACGGATCCAAGTGTAAGTCCGATCGAATGGAAAGATCTTCAGGCCTTCTTGATCAATGGTCTCCACGAAGGAACAATGGGAATGGCCGGCATGGATTGAACTTTCCGAATGGCGATGATTAGTATCTCACCAAAATAAGAGACGGTTGTAACCATTGATGCCTGACAATTGCTTGCTGAATTAAAACCGTTGGCTACTCTTGGTTTAGAAAATCGACTGGATCTATACCGTTCATTAGGTTCAACACTCATTTTATGTGATACCATGAAAAAACCTCACCGATCTAACAGTCTTAACCATCCGATCAGTGGTATTTAATATTGAAGGTCAGGATCGCTTACCGAAAAAGTTCAAATCAACCATTTGATCCTGTCAAGGCCCAGCATGCTATGTTTGTGATTGTAAAGGATCACTTTTGTTTTCGAAATCCAAACCGCCTCATCCATTGCTTAGAAAAGGAACGGCTAGAAAAACAAGGCCAAATTTCGGGTGGACTCTATCATCGGATCAGTGAATCTATTCGTGTGGTAGATCATGAAATGTGTTTTGGAGTTAATGGACGGTTCAGATCCATCCATGGACTCTCCAAATGACCCCATGCACCTAGGAGTTTTTTCAAAAAAAATAAAATATATATTTCGGTAGTAAATAATGCAACGTGTACAATAGTCTCTCAAAAGTAAAAGAGAAAGGTTGGTATGTATTATCCATCATAAAGACCATTGTTTTGGTGGGCCAACCATGGCAGGAGGACCCCACTCATATCCGGCATTCGTCGGCATGTGGACCATTTAAAAAAAATCTTTTTTAAACATCTACTTGCACCCGCACCATTTGAAGGGTTGTGATCGTCTAACTAGGGAGATTTTTTCTACGTTGGTGCATCCATGGTGTACCCAATCAGATAAACGATTTGGCTCACCGGATCGTGGGTTCCACTAGTTCGGATAGCCCGCGTACGGTTATTATAGTTAATCCCAATGGAGCCCACCTTTGCTCGGTTTTGAATCTTTGATCCTAGGCGCTACCTTATTTGGTAGACCCATGGGCTACCATTCTTTTTCAGCTGACGAAATCCGCGTCAAAGCAGATGATACGATAAAGCCGGAAAAGCCAGACTATGGTACATCCATCCTTAACGTGAAACTTGGAAGTCTTGTGTGTCAATCGGAACGGTCCATTTGGTGGGACCAACCATGTATGAGAGGATGTTTGAAAATTATACCATTGTAATATTATATTCCTTAATTTTTCATCACTTTTTAGAACTTAATATAGACCATTAGAAAATTTTGATTTTGGACTTTAAATTAAAGGTGTATAGTTCATCGGATCCAAGTTTATTATTTTCTTAACTACATCAATATAAGGGTCCACCACATGGAAGGTCTTGATCAATACATCACCCTACCAAACATGCTGTTGACAGATGGCTCTAGCATAGTCCAGTTCTCCTGGTTCCACCGTGTTATCTCCCAGATATCAAATCCACTAACAGGGGAATTATTCCAGCGCATTACTGCTGTCTGCGAGACTCCGAATAACAAAAGATGCCTCTTCTCTGTACATCGACTATGGATAAACAAAACTATCCACGCGCTCTATCTCCAATAAATAGGGAGATCAAGACCGTCCATCCAGGGGGTCCAATGTTAACGACCAAAAAAAAAAAATAAATTCAGCCATCGTATGAAATGAATCATGCGATCCGTTCATTCACTTTCCTAGCTGCTTCAGATCCATTGGCTATGCAAGACAATGCTGTTTGTAGATCATTGGCAAGTCTGTTATCGTTGGGATGCGTCTATACAATTTTTTCCACCAGATGAACGGAAGGGACCATTTACACGTACCAACATGTAAGGCCGATATAGAATTGGATGGCTTTCTTCCACCACACTCGATGGATACTCAAACGACCTGAAAAAGGTAACTACGCTTTGATTTCTCAGAGGCAAATGCAGCCAACAAGATATTATCTGTTCCACTTTCCTCGCCTTTGTAATCATCATCGTCATCCTGTACTCGCCCTTGTAGATTGAACCGCGGGAGCACTTGACTGTATCTGTGCACCTTCGGCTTATGGTACGTGTGGGCTGATCGAAGCCGTTGAAGAGGTGGGGTCCATCATCCTATTAGCAAAGAGTAATTGTAGGGTCTGTGATCAGGCGAGTGTGGGTTTGCCGGCGTGTACGGATTCCATGCGGTCTTGCGATCACGACAGTTGATGTAGATGGCCCCGCAATGGACAGGATGCCCAGAATTTCTCTTTGGCGGAACGGGGGATAACCGTCTGATTTCTTGGCCATCTTTCCCTCGTCGGAATGATAGTACGTACGGGCGCATGGTAATTGCGATACCTCTGAGCAGTGGGGCCCACCTTTCATGTTTGTGTGGAATCCAAACCGTGCATCTGGCGTGACAACTCAAGTTCACCGTACACACCAAGAATCATCCTAATGAAAAACTCTTTTGGGACACCCCAGGGGGATAAATATGCAGTACCGCCTAAAACCCTTATATTGACCTGGTGTGGGCCGTCCGAATTTTGGAATGTCCCGAATTTTGGTGTGTAACTTCATCCTTGTGGGGCTCACATGAGGGATGGGTTAGATGGCATATAAAAATCACGGTGTAGCGCACATTCCATCTAGACGTTTCTATGGTGATCCTCAACCTTCCCAATGTCCTCATTTGCTGCCGTTGTTGTGTCCCACCTGAGGTATGGATCAGGATGGATTTTTGGGATCTAGTCCTAACATGGGGTGCGATCTTAATGGACGGGTTGGATGGTTCCCACACATGTAGATCCTTCATGCGTGATTTCTTCCACCGTTTATTTTTGGGCTGCCCTTAATCAGAGGGCTGGAAACTTCACATAGGGGTGTACAACCAACATCCTCCATTGGCAACGTGGTCCATTGAATCCCTGGCGTGGGGCAGTAGTCATGACCCCACGTGCATGGAATTGGCAGTCTCGTATCACATCGAGCCAGCGCGTCAACGTGTCGCTTGTGCAGGCCATCTGAGCGTCCAAAAGGTCAGCCACACCATTAGGACCGGATGGGGTGAAATAAGACCGGACCATTCATTGGGTGGGCCACACCGTCAGATCAATTGACCGCGCTTGTCTGACTCGCAAGGTGAGGACCACTGATGAGCGGGTGGATCCGATTTCACGGCTGGAAATATCCATAATCTGACCGAGTTCAGAACTACAACTTTTCATTTTTCTATCCCGACCGTCCATTTCTCCAACCACTAGGATCATTTGTTATGGGGTCATCCATGACGGGCCACGCCACCAACGGCTCGAATCACCCCGCCGACAGGTCTAAATGGCGGGAAATCGGTGCTCCCGCGGTGCACTGCACCTTTTCTCCAGAGACATATACATCATATGGACTCTATCCCTTTCGCCATTCCGCGTCCGCTCCTACCATTTCGCTCCTTCAGCTCGCTGCAAAAAGCGAAGAAAAAAAAATCTTAGAATTTCCGAAAAAGAGCTGAAACCCTAGTCTCCGCCCCTTTTCTCTCGATCTCTCCTTCCATTTTTTCAGGCGATTTCCGATCTTAAATCCAGAGATTCATATCCGGAAAGCTCGTAGATGCGAAAATACGTGTCTTCTGAACTCAGAATCTTCAATCGGCTGAAATAGAAGCAGATTCAGCTGCGGAAGCTCTTAGTTGTGAAGATCTGTGACTTCCGCGGCCTAGATCTTTGATCGATGAAATAGAAGCTGTGTTTACCTTATCGGAAGGGATATCAATCGATCTGTGCTTCTTTTTTTTTACCTGATCGAGACATTTCGATTTTAGAAGATCTGCGATTTCTGAGGTTCTGATCGTCGATTTTTTAAGCGGGAGAGATCTCCTCATTTTTGCTGTGTTCTTTCAGATCTAGGGATTTTACTTGAAAGAAGGCTTTTTGCACGCATCAGCGGCTCAGATCTCATTTTTCGAGGTCTAGATCTTTGATCTGATGCGATTGGAGTGATTGTAACTTCTGCCTTGAGCATTTTACATTCTCTTCCTGCATTTGGAGGTTATACTGCTATTTAGGGCAGATTTGACTGTTTTCTAGGGTTTTCATGTTTGATTCGGTCGTGGCAGGCCGTGAATCGTCGGATCCAGGACTAATGGCTTTCAGCGGGACGCAGCAGAAGTGTAAGGCTTGCGATAAGACTGTCTATGTTGTTGATCAGTTGTCTGCCGATGGAGTTGCTTACCATAAAGCTTGTTTTAAATGCAATCACTGCAAAGGAACGCTCAAGGTAATGCTTTTTTATCTGATTGTGTCTTTTCGTTTCTTTTCCTTTCTTGTTTTGTGATTCTGTTTATTTCTCTGATGATGGAAAATGCATCATTGTGTGCAATAACGCCCCTTTCTTAATGATTTTAATGTAATTACCATCTCAATAACCAAAGATTAATAGCTTATGTTATATTTTATTTTATGTACATTACAGTTTCTGCCTGTGATATTAGTGGGTTGAAAGACGAATGAATTGTGGCCAAAGTCATTATCTACATAATTGTCAATCCTCTTCTTTTCCTCAAATAGCGGCAATAAAAAATGCAAATTCCATCAGGAAAAGAAGGAAATGATAAGGTTCATAAGACCCACCTATTTATCTCCTATGTTTGCCATCTCTGTACGCGTCATTACATGAAGCACATGTGCCCTATGTGGGACATCTGAGTGGTGCATTTGATGGCTCAGAATGCAAATTTGGACTCATCAGTCGGGCCACGTGTATACCAAATGTGGACCATTGGCAATTTTGTTTAGCCATCCATTCTTTCATACATGTATGGGCTACCCGATCAATGAATGAGACTTTCTTTTGTGTTTATTGCTTCATAGCGAGGGGTACCTTGTGCCTGCTCAGTTGTCCCACATGCTGGGTTTTCATGCGTGCTGCATGTAATGGTGCATGTCAGGCCAACAATGTGGCATAATAATATCTACTGCCAAGAACTGCTAATTGCACTCACCTCACACTAGAAACCAAGGAACCTGTGTGAGAGATCGTAGCTACTTATCCAGCAATCCCCACTGGGTGTGTGAGACATCACATAATTTGTGCTGATAGGGCCACAGTTGTATGTAGAATTTGGGCTGCTGGTCAATTTATCTTAACCGTTCATTTATTTTGTACATGTGTGGACTGGCTGATTCGTAAATACACCATTTTCTTTTGCACCACAGTAAGGCAGCATTACAAATTTGTACTGTTGTTTTACCTGAAGTGGGAATGCTGGGTGTATAATGTGGCTCCCATCTGATGTTGCTGCTTTATTTTTCAGCTGAGCAATTACTCTTCACTGGAAGGTGTTCTGTACTGCAAGCCTCATTTTGAACAGCTTTTCAAGGAAACTGGCAGTTTCAACAAGAGCTTCCAGTCACGTAAGGCTTCTCTCTTGAGTTGTATCAGATTCTTTCTTTGATTTCTATCTGCTTAATTGCATTATGTGTTTTTGCTTTCTAGCAGCTGCAAAGTCGGCAGAGAAGTTGACCCCGGAACTGGTATGCTAAAATCATTGGACTTATCCATGAATTTGTGTGGCAAATTTTGTACTTTTGTTAGAAAAATAATACATAAAAGGTGTGGAATAATGTTTAAGATGTTCTTCTGTTTGTGGATTTCAGACAAGATCACCTAGCAAAGCTGCCGGCATGTTTTCTGGGACACAAGAAAAATGTGCTACTTGTGGTAAAACAGCATATCCACTGGAAAAGGTTGGTTCCAAATCTCAGTATCATCATTCATTTTTGTAACCAATATTCTTCCTTTATAGTTGCATTAGGTTGCTGTCTTCTTTTCTGCCTAGCTTCCTGTGGATGTTAGTTTCAAATTCAGCGTTTCATGCTTAGTGGCCGGTTAATAAAACTTATTTTCAGCACTTATCACTGAAATTGATATTTTCAATGATTTTCATTGATTCAGTTCGTTTGGCAAATCCTACCTATTAAGTGCTTAAATTAATTTTCACTGGAAATATGGGTCCTTTTTTCAGCTCCCCTCCCTTCAGTTAAATGCTGAAGGCTGAATGTTGAAAGTGGTGGTGCATTAAAATTTCTTTTACTTTTGACTAAAATATCCCTAAAATTATTTCAAAATTACGATTCAGCACAAGGTTTTAGCATATAACTTAATTTTCAGAGCTTATTTTTCAGTTTATCAAACGGCACCTTAATGACCTACGCAAAATCAGGAAGGGTTTGCAATGTCATATGGTGTGTTCGACATTGGGATGTGAAAACTGTTTTTTGCCTTTTGTTGTTCCAATTTCAAAGTTGGGGTGTGATCTGAATTCCCCATCGCCTATTTCTGATGTGATTCCCACTGTGGTAACAAATAAAATCCCCTCGAGGAGGAACTAAGTAGCATTCGCTTTGAAATGTAGAGGCACACATTCTAAGAGGGAAGCAAGGTTAAATAATTAGAGCTTGTCTCGGATTTGTTGGTGCTGTCTTTTTACGTATTTGGATTTGTGGAAATAAAGAAGTAGCTGAGGAAAAGAAAACGTCGCATTCGAGTACAACTGTGGAGAAGGAAAAGGTTTCATTTTTTTTTTTTAAAAGATTTGAGAGAGGAAAAGGAAATCAGCCTTTTCTAGGGAATTTGTAGAAAAGGAAATCAATTTCCTCAGTGTTGTCTTTTGCAAACGAGGGAAACCATCACACCTGAGGAGATCGACTTCCTATCCTCAATTACTTTTTGGTTTCCTTAGTCCCCTCTCTTTTGCAAATGAGGGAAACCTTCACATTTGAGGAAACTGATTTCCCTTTTTCAGTTGACTTTTTTATTTTCTCAATCTTATCTTTTGCAAATGAGAGAACTGTGAAATTGATTTCCTGCCTCAGTTACTTTTTTATTTTCACCAATCCAAACAGATGGGACCAGGGCATTCTAACAAACCTTTTTTTTTTTTTTTAAAAAAAATTTAAATTTCTCATCAAGATTTGTAGAGCCCTTGCCAAATGCCTATTGCCATGAACCCCCAAGTACTGTGGTCCAGTGCATTTTGGTAACTGTCTGTGTGAAGTTTTTCCATAAATGCAAATTTTGATTATCTTCATTGGTAGAACTACCACTTATTGGCTGTGCCACATAAATATAAAGCTAACAAAAAGAAACGGATGTGAGAGCTGTTGGAAAGGAATTATAGGGTTCAACAACAAATGTACAGTTTGCTGACCTGAAGGATTTCCTGTATGTTAGGCCACAGTTTGGTGATCTGAACAGTTGATTTGATGGTTCTCACCATGGATGGGACATTCACATTCCTAGAAAAGTTTCCAGATTGGAAGATCACAACTTGTTGATCAATGTCCTGCAATTAGATGGTTAGGGGGAAAAGACAACAATGGCTTATCCAAGATGAAATAGCCCTACTGTCAAAATGGTAAGGATATTCAAATTTGGATGAATGCCTTATCCAAGGTAGGGCCCATCATATCAACAGTGGCTGAAGTTTGGTTGGTGAATATTTTTGCCATGTGACCTTCATACAATGGGGCCAGTCATTGTGTCCATATTCGTTGAACCTAGGTTTTGGTTTCTACCCTTTCTATACATGGATGGTAGGGATGTCTGGTTGTTGAGAATTTGTTTCCATGTGGTCCTGATCCACCTACAATGGAACCATCTATGTGAGGAGAGCATGGATTGCAGTTGCAATCCCCTCCCAGTATTTCTTTTTATGCATATATACATATAGTTCATAATTTGGTTATTCTCACTCCAAAATGTTGGTCAGGTAACGGTGGAGGGCCAGTCCTATCACAAGTCATGCTTCAAATGCTCCCACGGCGGTTGTCCCATATCCCCATCAAACTATGCGGCCCTAGAAGGCATCTTATACTGTAAGCACCATTTCTCCCAGCTTTTCAAGGAGAAAGGGAGCTACAACCATCTTATCAAGTGTGCTACCATCAAGCGCACCTCAGCGGCATCTATTACCGATCTCTCATCTTAATCATCCAACAGCCCATTCATCACGTCCAGGTTTTATGATAAAATAACATTTCAAGCGTGCGCGTGTGTTTGCTTTCCCGTTCCTCTCATCAGTTGGGGAATTGGCAAGACTTGGGTCCTCTGGTTGTGTTTTTTGGAAACTGTCATTGTGTATTTTTGATTAATGTGATTTGCATTTGTTTTATCTTGCAAATGCAACAGCTCTATCATATATAAATATTTATAGTGATTTGGCTTGCTATTAGTTTTCTTTCTTTCTTTCTTTCTTTGTTTTCTTTTTATTGTATCACTTGTATGAAGACCTTGTCACAGCGTCGGTGCATGTGGAACTGATGGTCTCAGTGATGGTACTGTTTGTGATGTGGGCCTGTTTGGACATCCAGAATCTGATATTGGAGCGGATTGTTCTTCCTTTTCTTGTGTGGATGTCGTTTCATCTGCCATGCTTGCTCTTGATTACGGGGTTGAATTCAAAACTTGTGGACTAGAAATTCACAAATTCAAAGCTGAAGGATTGGTAATGTAGTTGGGATAATTGTCTGGTCTAGCTCTGGCCTTGAATCGATTTCTGCCCATTCCATCGGTCGAAATCAAATTACTTTATTTCTAAATTTCCCCAAACCGTCTTAATGGCACATGGGGTTGACCTATTGCTGATCAGAATTGTTCATTCATTCATACAACTAGAACCAAGCCATGGTGCAAAAATCACATCAATTGGGTGAACCTAAGCTTCCTTTCATCAGCAAGAAATTGGACAGTCAAGATTGACTGGAGAAACAAAATAGGTCCCAATCATCATCTTGAAACATCTGGTAGATCCAACTTCGTAGTCCTTGTGATTGTAAAGTAACAATGGTTTGATGATTCAGACCATGTGATTTATGGCTCGTAAACAGCAAATGGTTGTAATGAATTGGCCTCATTCAAAGGGTTAGGATCACCCCATAGGCGTGATTCTTGCACCATGGGTTACCCTGTGTGCTGTTTAAAAGGTTCGGGAACGAGGCCATGTTAGCAAAACCTTTAAATAGATTCAGGGGAAAGAAAAAAAAAAAAAAAAAACTAATGGGGAACTTCTGTGATCCCTGAAAAGTTTTCAACGGTGGATGGTGGACATTCAATCCTCTTTTTTCTGTGCTGTGCTGCACTTGAGGTTTGGATTTATATCATTTTTGGGCTGAACCATTAAATGATCTAGCCAAATAAATGGACTGTTTGGATCCTGTCATTTGATGAGCTAACTGTTGATTCGATGGATTTCAAAATGGACGGAAAACCGTGCCCCAGAAAGCTCCCTCTGAATTAGTTCTCACGTGACGGAAAGTGAGAAGAGGCAAGACGTGTGGGATACTCTAATCTGGAAGATTGCAAGGAATTTCCCAGCATCGACTGGGCCATTCAGTTTAATGGCTCACTGGTAACAATGGGCCCATCAAGTGCATCTGGTCATTGTAACTTGTAAGTTTCAGGTTCTTATCAAAGGTGGAGACCCCTTATGAATGGCCCAGAACCTACTATGCCCACACACATTCACCCGCACGCGCGCGCAGACCAAAGGTCTAGTTCTACACAGATCTTAAAAGAGAGACTTCCATACTCTTCCACGGTGTGATTTTTCATACGCATGCACTCAGAAATTGTAACCAGGCCACAAGTAGAAATAAATTAATCCGTCCAAATCATGGGCCCCACTTTAGGTGGGTGACGTGCCAAGAATTAGTTTGAGCTTATATCTAAATTGGCCGATACTTGGACATATGGTGAGGTTGAAATGATAAATATTCAACGGTTCTAATACAATAAACAAATATACGAAAATCAGCTGTTAAAATCACCCAAGCAGTCTTGACTTTGGGGTTACGAGCTATCTATAGTGGGTCCCAGGATTGGGACTGTTTAGTTTGAGTCACACGTATGGTAAGAACCGCCGGTTGCGTATGACGCAAGGACTCAAACATTACACACGTGACGCAATGACTCAAACATTACACACGTGGCATAAATTAACTCAAATGGGAACTCACTGTCGTTTAGTCAAAGTCCCAAAATCAGATTCTTAGAATAATCCTAACCTCTGATTAGTGGAGACTTGTTTGTTGAAATAAGACCATTGGATTTTTTTTCATTTATAACCGTCCAATGTTTGTCCACCAATCCGATAGTCAGATAATCGAATAAGCTTAACTTTTGCCATATGAAATATCTAAACTGGGACCAATAATTTGAACAGTTTAATTTGATTACCTGTATTCCAAGCATCCGATCTGTAAGTAGTTTCTAAGTGCTTGCGTATCATACATCATACACTAACAGAGTATCAAAGTTTTTCTCATCAAATAACGAGAGTGGATTAGGTGAGACCCGGGCCTCACCCAAGACCGTGGGGCCTTTACCGTGGGGTTACCGTGGGCCCACCTTTCATTGTTTTATTATGTATCCACGCCGTCCATCAGTTTTTCCAGATTATTTTAGTAAAAAATAACAAAAATTAACTATACCAAATTATCAGATGGACAATATCATAAGAAAGGGTGGTGATTGACCATTAATGGGCCACAAAAGTTTTGGATCAAGCTGATTTTTTTTCCCTTCATCTAGGCTTATGTGACCTTATCAATAGATTGGATGGTAAATAAATACTACGAAAACAATAACGTGAGCAGTAAGAAGTTTTTAAGGGTAGGAAAGTTAATCACCACTGTTCCTTATGACATGATCCACCTGATAATTAGATCTACTTCATTTTTTAATAATACCATGAAATGATCTGGAAAAAACGGATGGACAGAGTGGATACATAATAATACATCAAGGTGGGCCCCACGGTAAGGGCCGCACCGTCTTGAGTGAGGTGGGGGTCTCACCTAATCCGCTCTCTCAAAATAACTATTAAATGCCCTCATTAAAAATGAGAATTTTTTTGGGTACTTTTTTACTATAGACGTGACCTACCATCCACCTTTTGCTACTAGATCCGAACAAAATTTACCTTATTAATCTAGACTTCTATCTTACGGACGAGTATATGAAAACAAAAATGCCCTTGCTTTTGTTCACTCCCCAAGTATAGGGTTGTGATGTAGTAATAAACTCGGTAAGACCGAGGTCGAATCCACAGGGACTGGTCGTCACAATTCAAATTCACGATTCTCCTTAACTAATTCAACAAATAAATGATCAAATTGCTAACACAAATCTATGGAAGATAACTATTGAGAATAAGGAAGAAAATTCAATCAGAGAGAGCTCTAGGACTTTCGAATCCACCCCTAATCATCCTAACCTTTGTTTTGTCCGTTAATTCACCTTAAATTAGATTGATCCACTTATCTAGAAAAAGCACAATCTGTGTCCTTAATTGGGCATACAGATTGTCTAATTCCTTTAAGCAATGCCATGAATAACATATCCCATGTCCAAATCGGGCATATGGAATATGCAGTTCAGTAAAGCACCCTGTTTCTTCCTCTATAGGAACCTGTTCATGATCAGATACAAGCACCCAGAATAAGCATCCAAACCACATCCATCCATAGACTCAAAGGTTCATAGATGGAGAAGTATGAAATTTAAGACAATCAAGCACACAAGAGAAAGAAACAACCAATCTGATTAAAGTAAAATCAACATATGAGAACAAGGATTATTCGAATTAGGGGCTTCATCTCAGCCCTAGATAAAGAGTTTAGAAATCCATAAATCTAGATAGGAAAATAAAAACATAAGTTTGAAATAACAGATCCATTTTCCTTCTTTTTCTTTCTTTCTTCTCTTCTCTCTTTCTTACTTTCTTCCTTCTTTTTTCTAGCGCTGGATCTCCTCCCTCTGCCTCCAATTGCTGAATGCCCCTCCCTCAGCTGATGGTTCCCTTTTATGCTTGCCCGGGACGGTGGAGAGCTCTTACGCATTCAAAAGGAAAGCGCTGGAATCGGCTGAAAAGCTTCCGCAGTAACAGCAATACACTCCATTACGCAGCTGAATTCGGGACTTCCAAAAACTCATTTTCCTTGTATGTCGTCCGTGAAATCAACGTCCCCTGGGATGTTTTGAGGTGGTCTACATGATGGACGGCTTGGATCAGCCATCTGATCGATGGTCTGATCGTGCAACTCCCCAGAAAACGTCGGTTTCCGGACGTTTAAACAGGACTGCGAAAAGCCTTACGCTGCTACCTTGGTGGGGCCCAACCCGTTATTATTTTGATAAATCCAAACCGTTCCTTGGATTCAGAGTGAAATTTCGGTCAACATGATCCACTTTGAATCAGATTCGTGGTGGCCCACAGAGTTTTCTGCTTAGCGTTGGCCTGCGTTTGGACAGTTAAGAACTGATCTATGCTTTCATCTGAAATTTTGCCACCTAGGCAATGGTAATGTGGACCATTATGATCTAATGGACGGTCCAGATCAGACCTTCGAACAACGGATGGATCCCAGAAAAAAGGACCGCAAGTCCCTGTTCGAACGCTGGAAAACGGAAATTTCCGTTTTTTTGAATGGGAGTAGGTGGGGTCCACTTACTTGGTATCTTAGAAATCTACTCCGCTCATTGGATGGGGGAGGAATTTTCGGTTAAGAAGGGACGATTTTGGTTGTCCGTTGATGCAGTCCAGAGAAGCAATCACACCAGGATCAATTCTAACGTTGCACAGGAGTCCACTTGTGGCCTCTGTACTGAACACGTGTACACGCATGGATACAAACTGTCAGCATGGTTTTGAAGTTCACGAACCCATCTACAAGATAGACGGTTCGGATCAGCTTTATGGGTGATGGGTGGGACCCACTATCTTCCGCAAATAGTCCCGCCGCGGCCGTTCGCTGCTACCGAAAACGGAAGCTTCCGTTTTGAGAGAGATGACGCGGTCAGCGCTGCTGACCGCGTGAAGCAATTCCAGTGTTGCGCGTGCACGTGTGCACACTGTGTACACACGCTGCACAAAGGGGGCTCACTGTAATGTGTTTTAGAAATCCAATCCGACCATACTGTTTCTCAGGCAATTTTAACCGCTGGAACTAAAATTGAGGCAGTTCCAGATATCAGGTGGGCCCAGAATCAATGGTTTATGGGCTGATTTGTCAGTTGGGGCACTTCCATAGTGATCCCAGGGCTGAAATTTGAAATGTACGGTTAATTAATGTCCCTAATCCCCTGTATAAAGTTTTGAGTTGATCGGATGGCGGGAAATATGTGATCTTGTATTTTGCACCAATTTCAGGCCTCTTTATCGTGCTTTCCTCATATCCCAGGCGTGTATATTCTTCACCATTGGTTTTCTGGAGTACATCTCGTGCTCTGGTAATTTTGGAGCGTCAAATCTATGCTTTTAACATCATTTTGCTATACACGCTCCTAATTTCCTACTGTAACAAAAACACGAGTAAAATCTGGCATTAAATATTATCATGTATGTAATATCAAGTAATTACTGGGATCTGATATGCAATATTCGACCCTGATCAGCTTTACCTTCAAATCGAAGTTATTTTTATCCAAAAAGTTCTTTACTACATTTTACAAAAATTGGCCTTTTAAGGTTCGATGCCAGTATTTTGATGAAAATACCTTTTAATAGTCACGGTAAGCAGCCGTAGGAGGGGTATTTTAGTCTTTTTGAGTTCATCTTGTGTGCGTGTGGCGTGAGTGTGTGGGGGTGTGTGTGCGTGTGTAAAATTAAAAATAAAAAATAAAAAATGCTGCCTGAAACATGAGATCTATACGCCTCAAGATCCTTTTCTCCACCAAAAAAAAAACCCGCCAAAACAAGACGTGCGCTCCAGTAGTATCGGTACCACCGTAAGCTTACGGTTGCACCGGGCAGAAATGAGGCCGGAGTGGTTAATGTGACACATCCAACTGTCCATGAGATGATTTGCATTATCTTACGTCCAGTTGTTGAAAATTAGCACGATCCGAAACTCTGTGTGGGCCAAAGCATCGGGAACGTGGTTGGAGGGAACGCTCACCCTTGATTATCGCCTTCCTCCACATTAGATCTTATTTTTTCCTAACCCTTAATCCATGGCAGATGAGGGGTATATACAGTCTGGATTTTGTATAAACAACATGGTGGGCCCTCAAACAGACCGAGGGTGCGCCTCACCTCTCAACTTTTCCTCTTATCTGTTGCATACGTGAGTTTCTGTTTGGGCTGATTTTGAGTTCCTGCGGGTAAATTGAGGCGAAGAAGCTGATTGACGTTTCGGATTTAGTTAATACATTACGTGGGTCCCACTTCTTCCCCGTACCAACTTAGGACCGCACCTGCAAAACAAGGGCGGGAAAAGAACCATTTCCCGCCAATTTCATTCTTTCATTACATTCTCTATATAAAAAAAATCCCCCCTTCTTTCCCTCTCAAATCAAATCCTCTCTTCACTCTCTCATAAACCCTAGAAATCCTCTCCTCTCTGTCTTTCAAACCGTACAAGTCCTCTCTTCTTTCTACCTCCCTCTCTCTCTCCCTCTCAATCCCTAGAAAACCTCTCTCCTTATCTCACTCAAGAAATCAAAAGGGGAAGATGTTGGAGCTGAGGCTAGTTCAAGGGAGCCTCTTGAAGAAGGTTCTTGAAGCTATCAAGGACCTCGTCACCGATGCCAACTTCGATTGCTCGGCCACCGGATTCTCGCTCCAGGCCATGGATTCCAGCCACGTGGCGCTCGTGGCCCTCCTCCTGCGATCGGAGGGCTTCGAGCACTACCGCTGCGATCGCAACCTGTCCATGGGCATGAATCTCAGCAACATGTCCAAGATGCTAAAATGTGCCGGGAATGATGACATCATCACCATCAAGGCCGATGACGGAAGCGATACCGTCACTTTCATGTTCGAAAGTCCCAGTAAGGATTTCTATCCATCTATTTATTTTATTTGTTTTTTTTTTTAATTAAATGTTTTTATATTATTGGGGAAATATGTGGCCATTTGGGCAATCATTCCATACTGGTGGGCCCACCATTCATTGATCCAGATTGTTAGTCAGGTGGGACCCACTATAGATAGGTAATGCTGGGGGAAATCTCCACCATCAGTAGATAGGTGATACCCCAACGAACAGTAACATTCCCTAGTCTTAGGGAGATATGGTGTTTATGTGGGCCATAGTTTCATGCTGGTGGGCCCACCTTTCATTGATCCAGACCATTAATCAGGTGTGGCCTCCACTATAGATAGTTAATGCCGGGGAAGATCTCGACAATCAGGCAGTCTTAGCTAAGTGACAATTGCTCTGTAAATGGATGGTAGCATTTTGTTGTAGTCTTGGGTAAATATATTGTTCACATGGGCCATCATTTCATGCTGGTGGGTCCACCTTCATTGTTCTGGATTGTTAGTCAGGTGGGCCTATAGAAAGGCAATGGTGGGGAAAACCTCCCCAATCAGGCAATCCTATCCATGTGATAATTGCCCTACAAATGAATGGCAGTAAACACAACGCAAGATTCAGAGTCTCTTGAATAGATCATATCATATTATCAATCTTTGCTTAGTGTTGTGGAATGTATCTGTTGAGGTTTGCTAATTCTGTGGGCCACAAGCTGGCACGTGTGCTGATATGGAACATGTGTGCTTGATTATGTCTTTCCATCAGGAGGGCTACAATGTTTACATCTTCTCTCACAAAATTTCAGCCCTTTCACACCACAGGTGAGCCACAGCAAGCAAAACAAATGAATAGCCAGACAAAAAAAAACTTGTTTTAACCTTAAGCTTACTTTGTATATTGTGGCCCATCTGATGAGTGAAATGGAGTTGAGTTTTGAGGTCTTTCATGTGTTCTGTTTTGGCACTGTTTCCTGCATATGATGCGCAGGGCTCCCACCCCACGTAGTTACATTGACAATATAAACCATGCTTCCTGATGCATTGGCATGTAGGGGTGCACACGGTTCGATTTCAGTTTTGAAACTGGAACCGAATGGCCAAAGATGTAGATGAATTGGTCCTGCCAGCTGTCAATATGGACCCTTAATGTGAAGGGGGCCACCTTTAGTTCTCATCCCTTTTGGAACCGGATCCGAACCGTGTGCACCCCTAATGGCATGTTCTGATACAGGCGTTTTTTTTTTTTTTTTTTTTTTAAATTAATTGCCCAATGATTTTTATGCTAACTTTCAATATCATATGGAGCTTTGCTGAGCCACACACGTGGGCAATAAAACTCGTGTATCTTCCAGCACGACACAATAGGTCCTAGATTCAGTCCATCCATCAAAAAGGAACCACTGTATTGATGCCCTAGCCCAAAAATCAGGGTGATCCACTGGTCAGGTAGACCACAGTTTGCAAAACAAATGCACAGCTATGAAAAACTTGGCTGAATTTTTCTATCCCATCCAACTGTTTCCAATATTGGGGCCCACAATCTGATTGTACTGGATTTTTTTGGGAAAATTTTTAAGGTTGGACCAACCTGATGATGGGTTGGGTCCCAGAGTGGTGCTCCATGCTGGCAGATGTGTGGCATGCACATCAGTTTTTTTTCTTAGGTTCGTGCTTAGCAAACTCTATATTATATGATGCATTCTGATATCTTGAACTTTGGATGATATTCCTGATCTTGTATGTTCATGGGTGAGTCCGGTGAATGATATTTAATTTACTGTCCTCTACAGTGGGGGCCCACTGTATCAATAATCTTCATCGCTAGAAATGGGCCCACTATATGGGATGCTGAGACAAATGAAAATGCTGACTGCTGTATTGTCTGGAAGAGAAGAAATGGATGGATAATTTGGGTCTTTTAGCAAATTTCTTCTGTTCATTTTGAAATTTTTTTGTATGTAATTTATTTTATTTATTCTGGTTTATTTGTAAATTCCTTTTTACTGCCCATCCAATAAAGAATGATTGAAGTTGCTTTTATCTCTAACCAAAAAAAAAAGAAATGATTGAAATTAAGCATTTTCCCCAGAATTTTATCACTGATCTGGGTTTTGTCATTCTTGAAGGTCAAGATAAGATTGCTGATTTTGAGATGAAGCTAATGGACATTGACAGCGAGCATCTTGGAATTCCAGAAGCAGAGTATCATGCCATTGTAAAGATGCCATCGGCGGAGTTCTCAAGGATTTGCAAGGACCTCAGCAGCATTGGAGATACTGGTATCATCATCATCATCATCATTGCATGAGTTAGTATTGAGAAGCTTCTGTACACAGAATATTGTGTACTGAATTCATCCACCATCCATTGGATGAAATCTGAATCATCCTGCACATTTTGAATGTGCAGGGATTCTTGTCAGTTGTTTCATACTAATGTCCAATATTCATATCAACGGTTATAGTTCACTAACAATATCTATGTTTTGGATTGGGGTGATTGCAGTTGTAATTTCAGTGACAAAGGAAGGAGTGAAGTTCTCTACTAGGGGTGATATTGGAACTGCAAATATTGTTTGCCGGCAAAATACATCTGTAGACAAGGTGTGTTAGATATTGACTGCTTTTCCTCTGTTAACAGGCTGAGGCATTTCTCTCCATTTAAGTGGTTTGGGTTTTGTTATAGTAGTGACATATAACCCAAACAGTAAGGTCATTAATGAACAAGTCATTGTAATAATGACAAATGTCATCTATTTGCCAGTGTTTCTAAGCTGGGCTGGACTGGACGGTTTGATTAATCTGGGTCAGAACCAGTCATGGAAATGAGTCAAGTTTCCTGGAAAACCATTTTGAGCAAGAAATCATTTAAACCGTCCAACTGGTCTGCACATCTGGATTGGGAATATTGCCAATTGGACTGCTGCTTCAATTCGACTGTTTATTGGTAAAATTCAAAATGGGTTGTGCTGTTGGAGGTCCATTTTATTTTTTTATTTTATAGAGTGAACACTACCAACTGTGCTACAGACAGCTAGTTTTCCTCTCATTTTATTTGTTTAAACATATCATGGTTGGCCTGGAGCAGACCATTGTTTGGATTTGGAACAAACTGCTGACAGAAAGGTCTGGTCTTAGGATATTGTTTGTCATACATTATGTATGGGGGGCTAAAGTTTTAATTTTAAACTCAATTTGGTGAGAACACGTTTGGGGTTACATAAGAGGCTCCTACCCACATGGTGTGTTACTATATTTTGTTCAGTTTTCTGTGGCTGATGCGTGGAGATAGCAATGTGAATTTGAATAGGATTATTGTCCCAAATCCCATTTGGATCTGTGTTGCATTGTGCCCCCCAACATTTCCACTGGAATTTGGTTTCAATCATGCTACAACCCAATCTGATTGACGTTATGTTTTCTGAGGAAAACAGCCAGAGGAAGCGACAATCATAGAGATGAATGAGCCTGTGTCATTGACCTTTGCTCTGAGGTACATGAATTCTTTTGCCAAGGCTACTCCATTGTCGAATGCGGTGACCATAAGCCTATCCTCGGAGCTGCCTGTTGTTGTGGAATACAAGATTGCAGAGATGGGTTATATCCGGTTTTATCTTGCCCCCAAGATTGAAGATGAGGATGAGGAGACCCAGACCAAGCCTCCGCCAGAGAAGAGGCCCAAGGTAGAAGAATCAAAGACTGATGACTAGAGATAATCATCCTTTTTGAAGTTGTTGAGCCTCGTTGTTATTCCTTTTCCAACATCATCTTGCCTCATCTCTTTATCTTCTTGATTTAGTGATGTTTCTTAATTCTCCAATGAGAAAAGGAATTCTAAGAGAGATTTAGGACAGCTCGTTCATGTATAATGTTGTTTTAGGCAACTGTCAGGATACTATTTTTGGTGGAAGAATTATGTTTAATCAATCTTAGTTATGCTTTGGACCTATGCCTCATCTATGGGGGACCCCCAAGTATTTGTGGTTTATTTTTTGGAAATTGCATACCTCTGGCTCTATTTTTTGTGAATGTGTATCCGCCATCAGTCAGTAGTATCAACTGAGAACTGACCCGTCTTACTCTGAACATGACTTTTTTTTTTAAAAAAAAAATTATAACACACCCTACACACTCACGCTGGTGGAATTTCACCACCTATGGATACTCGAACCCGAACCCTTGACTGGGTGTAGAAACTCCTCAGAGTCTACCACCTGAGCAAGAGTAAGGATCCACTCTGAACATGACTTGACCTCGAATCTTCTCTGTTACTTCCTATAAAAACAGCTTCAATTTCCTATCACAGCAGTCAAGAAACTACATCTCTGTGTATCTGTATGTGTTGCCTTTGGCTGTGCACATGCACACAATATTCTTGACTCAAATCGACTTAGGTTGGCTCAGGTAGAGTCAAAATTCGCCCATAGTACTGAATCCGAGTTGATGTCGGTGAGGGTTTACTATTTTCCATTCTGAGATTCTCAGTGCATGGACCATAGTCAATAGGTTCCCATGATACAAATAACTTGGATCACTGAACGTCGCACTTCACCTGCACAGTGGTGTGAAGGGATAACGACTGCAGGAATGGATGTCATCCCATGCTTCAAAGAGTTCTGAGCTTGTCCAAGACCATGATGGGCCAGATTGTTCCTGTTGGGGCCCACTTAAAATGTCTCACCTCCCCAAAATCCGATCAACTAGTGCAGTCAATGGGTTAGGGTTTTGGGTTTTAGCCGGGCCTGTGGGGGCCAAGGATAAATGCTGGCCATTGTTCATTGGACGGCCCTTGTTGGATGGTCAAACAACGGATGTTGGATGATAACGATGGTTAAAACATTGGAAAAAGTAATGGCAACGACAGTTTGATGTGTTTTGATCTGACCGGAACTACTGATGGGGGGTGACCCGTATTCATACAGGTAGAAAATCCTAGCCGACTGCCACCATGAGTTGTTACTTCATTTATTAACCTGCTATTTGTAGGCCAGTGATCTGATGGTTCGGATCCTCTAACCTGAAGTGTTATTCGGTATCTGCCATCTAAGATGAGTCTTGTCTGATACGTCCTCTGGGTCACCAAAAAGTAGGTCCCATTCATATGGACCGGTGCATCACAGCTGCAAGACCCATAGTTCCAAATTGAATATATACATTTTGTTTAATACTAAACTAATTCTCTGAATTAAATCTTTGGGTGATACTGCCTTTCATTTGCAGCTAATCTCTACCAGACAAGATATTTGGTTTCATTGACTTGTGGCATGTGAAATCCAGAAATACCCATGGTATGTATTGGTCTGGACAAGTCAAAAGAGGGCCTAACCCGCCAGCAATGTCCTGCCATACAAAAAGGTCATCTTCCATTTGGCAGGGCTTATCATAAAATACCCCCTCCATCCATACATGCCTAGAGCAGAAACCACATCTTAAAATTTTCACTTCCCAAATTGAAATAATTCAAAACAATACTATTTTCATATTATTTGGTGAGAAAGACAATCCTCCCAAATCTACACACCCTTCCAACCATGGATAAAAGACTCAGATTGATTGATTCAGCCCTCAGTCGTGGGTTGGCAGAGACCCGGGGGAGAGGGTAATCGTGGTATTGAACTGGATCGGGTAGCACCAAATCCGAGTTGACTTGGACGGGTTGTGTTGGACCCATCCAAGTCCTAAAAACACCATGTTCTCAACCTCTCCAATCCACCATAATTCTGAGAGGGGAAAAACAATGAAAATGACCCTAGAAACAGGCTTCACATTCAACACCTTTCCAATCTACCATAATTCTGAGAGAAAAAAAAGCCCAATGAAAATGACCCTAGAAATAGGCTTCACTTTCAGCACCTTTCCAATCTACCATAATTCTGAGAGGGGGAAAAAAAAAAACAATGAAAATGAACCCTAGAAATAGGCTTCACTTCAACACCTTTCCAATCTACCATAATTCAGAAAAGAAAAAAACACTGAAAATGCCGCCAAGAAGGCTTCATATACAGCTGCATATGAAGCTCCCAGAACCTAAAAAGCATATTTACTGTATGGCTCATACTAGTGACAGCAAACAGGAATGTAATATTAATTATATAAAAATAAAAAAGCTGCAGATAGGGTGTCACGGGTACCTCCAACTTTCTCCAGCATAAACGGCATCGCTTCCGAGCTCTTCTTCAATTCGGAGTAGCTGTAATAGATATTGGAAATCTCTGTCAGTTTCTTTTTCTCGATTTATCAGGCAACCAGCCAACCGGATATGGCTTAGAGCAGTTTAAAATATCATTTAAAATGTAAAATGATTGGAATTCAATTGCAGCAAGGTCATGAGTAGGTGCAGAACATGGACAGGACGACAGCTTAGAAAACGTTGGCTATGGCCCTGTTTGGTTGCCACCTAAAAATGATCTCATCTCATTTTAGTTAACAGTACTTGTGTATAAGAGATCTTGGTTGATATAAATTATAGGTAATCAAGATTGCTTTTAATCCTTCTCTAATTGACAATTACTGTTACCTAAAATGTGATCTAACTCATTTTAAGTGGCAACCAAACAGAGCCTAAGCTTTTCTCAGCCTTTGTGTTTTTCTTTTTTGGTAGCCCACCTGATTTTTGCACCAGGTTATCTACACAATGGGACTGCCATGATGGATGGTTTGGATCTCCTACCTATATCAGTGTTTTGCAAGGTATTTTATCTACTACCACGATAACGTAAAAACGGAGATTAAATATGTAACCAAGTGTGGATGTGAGAACATCGCCACTGGTGCAAAGGCCCAATTGCAGGCTTTTATGCCTTCATAAGCCCATGAGGAAAACTGATCGTAGACATAAATTATTATTGTTATTTAAAAAAAAAAATGTTTGCGTATATTTTACACTTATCGCTGTTAGCTATGGGAAAGGGTGCAGCTTGGGTGATTGGGTTAGGTTGAGGGTCAACTGGAGCCCGAAATGTCCTCTAGAGGGCCCAACCTACAACCTGACCCGACCTGAATTCCAACCTGAGGTGCCCAACCCAAACTCCTCTATACTTGACCCCACCTGACCCAAATACATGTGAACATTCCCAACCCGACCTAAGCCAATCCAATTTTTCTCAACCCAAACGCAATCCAATTTCAAATTGGGTCAGCATTTTCCAACCCAAACCTGATCCGGTGACCTTGACAACACAACCCGAACTAAGTGATGTGCCAGACAGTCCCAACAACAAAGGGGTTGATTTCAAGTAGATAGCCAATGATCAAACTTTCACCAAGAAAATCATGAAAGCCAACCTGAAATAGCCATGACGGGGTTATGATGATGACGAATGTTAATGCGGGAGAAATTTCTCAACCTCTAGGGTTTTAAGGAAACAAAATTGCATTCCCATAATTGAACTGAATAACCTCATAGTTTATATATCATAAAGCCAAAATAAAAAGAACAAGAAAAACAACTGACAGACTAACGGCAATAAGAAGTGAATAACAAAGATACTAAAGTGTTTGGGCATCGGTTGCATGGCAGACCTCCAAATCAGGCTTGGGAACACATTATCGAAATGGAAACTAGAAACATGGAAAAGCAATCTCAGTGGGAGACTAACTTTGATCAAGGCAGATAAAGCAGTTTTAACCAGCATCCTGGAATATCTTCATCTATTTTTAAATGCACAGGAAAGATTGTCAATGAGCTGGAATCAACCCAGAAAACGTTTCTGTGGAACGAAAATGAAGAAAGTGAATGTCCCAATTGGTTACATGGAAGAATGTTTGTAGACAGAAGGATAGAAAGACAGGTTATTCACATTCCATTTTATGAGAAGCAGATAGAAAGCTAAGCAATGGCAATTCTAAAGATTCCCCAGGGAAAAGATGTCTCCAGTGTTACTAATAGTATGTGGAAGGAGTGATGTATGAATCAAGTAGGGCTGTCAATGGGCCAGGCTAGCCCATTGGGCTTTCAGGCTTGGCCTGCTTTCGGCTGAAATAGTAGGCCCAAGGGTCAATCCTGGGCCTAAAATCTAAGCCCATCTATTAATCATGCTGGGCTCATGCCGTGCATACAAACTTGTCATCCTGACTACTCTGTTTATGGTTTCAAGGGTATTTTGGTCAATATCAAGCATGGTAGGGCATGCCAGATGAACAGCCTAGATATTGTACCAAAGAGGGTGGCGGGTGGCCAGGCTCAGACCTAGACGATGCATAATCATCATGGGCCATGCTCAGGCCTCTTTCTTTAAGCCTGTCATGGGTCCAGGCCAAGCTTGGACAGACCTCGGCCCAGCCTGAACTGAACCCAGCCCATCGAGAGCCCTAGGTGTTGGGTTCAGTCCTGAAAAGATTGAAAATACACCGAAAAAGAAATTTAAGAGATCATTTCTGAGTCATAAATGGACCTGGTTGTATTTTGCAAGCCGCTCTCCTCGGCAAGGTGCACCCGCCCTGATCTGACCGGTGGCTAGACCCACAGCTAAGTCAGCGATGAAAGAATCCTCAGTCTCTCCGCACCTATGAGATGCCACGACTCCCCAGTTCGCATCTTTTGCAAGCTTCACAACTTCAATAGCCTCCGTTACAGTTCCTATCTGATTCACCTGGATTAAACCCGACAATTTATTAGAACATGGAAGAGATCTGCAGGGATTCCATAGTCATGTTCAAGCAGCTCTTCGGTTTAGACAATCTACCTACTCATATATGGCTCTGGGAAATTTACAGGGTACTGGCCTTAGCATACATACAATTTGTAGGATTGCAGGATTCCATTAGTGTGGAACACCCATGGTCCAGTGACCTAGACCATTGATCTGATAGGACCAATGATTTAAATAAGAATAGTATCGGGCCTACGCTGTGGATATAGCAGGTGGCTATACAAGGGGAGTTATTAAATTCCCATGTTTCACAAAATATCGCAATGCAATGCCAATATATCAATTCATTGCAATATTTTGCCAAAAAACTTCATAAAATTCCCTGGTGTCCTTGACAAATATGATGCATAGCGAATCTAGTATATGTATCTGCAATAGATTCCCCTATGGAAATTCAAAAAAGAAAAAACTCAAAAGTCCCACAAAAATCCATTTTCTCCCAAATTTGTTTAGGGGAATCTGTTGTCCTACTTCTATTTTATGATTTATAAATTATAATGAACTCATTTTGGACATAATTGCATCAGTTTGGTAGACAACAGATTGTTTAGTACCCTATACAAAGGAAACATTGTGCATACTTGTTTTTTGCCATCTTTTGAGTTCTAAGTGTGTAATCATGTCTCTTTCAACATATCCTAAAGTTTTTTCGAAAACATAAAAACAAAAAAATAATATAAAAAAAAATCCATCATTTCTCAATGTTTCCCTCAAGAAGTGATACATTCCCGGTAAATGCGATACTGATATGTTTACGTGTCCCAAGAGCGTGATATGTGCATCGATACCAATATTTAAATCACTAGATAACCTAATGTTTTTTTTTTTTTTTTTTTGAATTGATGGGACCCCACTATGATAGTGAATGCCTCTAAATCACTCAGATTGACAGATCCTAACCCTTTGATCTTCATCCTATTTTCTGTTGTGTCGACAATTCCTGTATTTACTTGACTGTTTCTTTCAGGCCACTGATCCAAGGATTGGGATCATCCAATCTGGAAAAAGTTTTTGGGGCCATCACCCATCCATGATGGGGTCCAACGGTCAACGAAAGGAAGAGCGGCACATACAGGATCCTGCACTTCAGGAAACTGCACATTTTCTGAGGCTCAGTATCCTATGGCTCAAGTATCTAATTCACATGTGACTCCCTTCAAGATTTTCTTTCCTTTCTTTTTAAGGATTTATCAGAGTGAACTTGAGATCCGATAGTTCTGAACGCAATTAGGAAATTGAAATTCCAAGCTACACCAATAAGGAATCCTCTAAAGAAGAAAGAAGCAGCTCACCCACCACTGCAAAACAAGAACAAACAACCACCCCTGATGAAGCATGCCATAGAAAGACATTGCCAAATTATACAAATACCTTGAGAAGAAGGGCATTGCAGGCGGACTCGTTTATAGCTCGTTCAATGCGTTTTGGATTCGACATCAGTAATTCATCCCCAACAGCCTGCAAAACGGTTCTGTCTTAAGCCAGTCCTTATTTTAACATGGTGGGTTGTAGTAGGACAAGACAGACCTGACAAATTCCAAGGCCAGAGAATAACTTGTTAAGTTCCCAATCGTCCTTGTCAAATGGATCCTCAATTGAGACAATTGGATAGTCTGGCATATGAAAAGTCAAAAGATTAAAGCTGTATTCTCCTATTCTATGGAGCAAACAGGAAGAAAAAACAGAAAAACAGCCAAAACAATTCTAAGTTCTGTAAAGAGTTTCACGTGATACCTGAGCAGAGTTGTGTGTATATCTCAATCATATCCTCTCCCGTCTTGAAATTCTGCCCTGACTTATTTGGGGATTTGAAGTCTAAATCGTACTTCTTCCCTAAATCAGGAAGGAGGAAATGAGCTCAGCAATTCCATCGATGAGCTTGCATCATTCGATTTTAAAAAAACATAATAATAATAAAGTATACACACATGCCTTGGATAAATCATGAGTTAAACAATGGTCAAAATAATTTATTTTTTTTAAAAAAAACAAAACAAAACAACACATTTGGAAGAGAAATATGCAAAAACAGTAATAATTTGAAGTTGTCAACTAGATGGAAATTGCAGGCCACTTGAAAGATGGAAGAAAACTTTTAAGAAGAAGACATGCCCATCCTCAGGACAGTTGTCAACTATTTACAGTACCATAAAAAACCACACATTTTCAAATGCCACTAAATTATCATGCTCTAGGGAATTTCATCATCACCTATGCAGAAGTCAGTAGCAGCAACATCCATTGCCAACTTAATTCTATCGTTATATCCTGCTCTGTCGATTGCCTCCTTTACAATATCCAAGCCTTCGGTGAAACTGTGAATGGGAAGTAAAACAATGATATAGTAAGTAGAAGCAACTTCGTTGTTTCAATTAGTTATCCAAGATGGTATCAAATTTATGATCTTGTGTATCAGTATATATCTCAATGACGACAGCAACCAGCCCAATACAAAAAAAAAAAAAAAAAAAAAAAAAAAAAAAAAGAGGAAAGAAAAACGAAAATGGTTATATCTCAACCCAAAATATTCCATTTGTAGGTCCTCAATGAAGATGAA
Source organism: Magnolia officinalis (assembly GCA_021015155.1). NCBI lineage: Eukaryota > Viridiplantae > Streptophyta > Magnoliopsida > Magnoliales > Magnoliaceae > Magnolia > Magnolia officinalis. The sequence goes on along the minus strand of JAJHSJ010000006.1, from coordinate 93,141,102 downwards.
AAAACCATAAACAAGAACATGAATTTGAGAATCCATATAATAGTGTAAGGAAGAAAATAACATGCCTCGAGATATTTGGAGCAAATCCACCATCATCACCAACATTGCATCCAGCTGAGCCATATTTTTCCGTAATAACAGCCTGCCCTTTTTGTGAAAAAAGAGAGATAATTCAGAGTTAGCGGAGAAAGATGGGCCGGAAGGATATAAGCATTGTGCCAGTAAAAAGGTCAGCTCAACATTCTTCTAAAGCTATACAGATTCATAAATATGTATGCATAAATTACAAAAACAGAATAAATCAGGATCACAGGTCCATGGATGTGAAGTGAAAAACAGAAAGCATTGACACTGTTTATGACTGAACCGAAGTAATGCATTTTGTTCAAAAGCTCCATAGATACTCTTCGAGAACACATACAGTAAGCCAGGCATTAGCGAACATGACTCAAAGCTATCGGACTTAAACATGGGGACACAAGTTGGTGTTGGAAATAGTTACAAGGAGTCAGATAAAAGGACCAGGAAATCTGATCCTCTACCACGTTCATTCAGTTATATGAAGATGCTGAGAACACGACGAACACAAAATGCAGAAAGATGCAACCCAAAATGAATTAATATATGGATGGTAAATAAACAAACTATTATGGACAAGACATAATAAGGTTTTCTCCTAACAGCCGCATCTAAGTGTCCAGCAAGGAGATCTTTTCAGACAATGGAGTGTCGTCAAGACCAGAAGGTCATAGGCACCATTATCTTTTGTTACAGGAGAGCTTGACTTCATCATTGACCTGGCTATTCAAAAGGGCTTCCCTAAGACCATTTCCTTCCTCAAATTGTGCTGATCATTTCAGGGATTTAAAAAATAATTTTTTTGGAAGATAAACTAAACACTTTATTGGCACCAAACCGGCGCAAACAATTACACCCTTAACAGAAAAGAAAAGTTAAAGTCTTGTAGGAGATTTATACACAACCCATTCAACTACGAGACTTTTAACCTTAAAAATGACCTCCCCTTCCTTATAATTAACATCACTGAAACACCTACCGTTTCTTTCCCCCCAAATGACCCAAAAAAACAGCCAACATAGCCAGCCTCCAAATGACCCAATAATGTTTCTGAAGATGAACACCATGCCAAGAAATAAGGTCTGGAATTGAATTTGTCATGACCCAAGAGAAGCCGAAAGAGCTGAGGATAGAGTTCCATACACTCCTAGCAAAAGGGCAATGTATGAAAAGATGATTAATAGATTCTACGTCCACCATACACATGATGCAGATGTTAGGAAGTACCATGGCCCTTTTTTGGAGGTTATCAATAGTTAGAATTTTGCCTCTGCCAACAAGCTGACATGGTGTTCATCTTCAGAAGTACACGCATGATAGGCACCTTCATGCAAGGTCTATCTATATTGGAACCATGGAAGCGCATCATATCAATGGGATTTGGATCGAGAAAATGATTATAAATTAGCACCCCAGATTCTAGTTATGCATCTAAGCATGCAAACATGTGAGATCTTCTCAAAAGCGATTATAGTTTCTCTAGATTACAACTCATTTCAGCTTACATACTCTCACCCTAGTTTAAGAAGGGAAACAGAGATCTTTTTGGTTTACAGGCTGTGTGTAATGCCGAAAGACTGTTCTAATAATTTGGAAGAGCAAAGTCTTTTGAGAGTGAAAAAAAAAAAAAAATGATTGGTGAAGCAGATGCACTTCTTGAGCATATATTTCTATAAATGGACAAGATCATACCTTTTAACACATGATATGGTAAGTTCCCTTTCAAAAAAAAGATAAAAACATAGTTGATCTATATGCCATAGAGCACACACTTTTCATCTTAGCTAGCTTGATAGCTATCGACCAGAGAGTTACAAAAGATCCAAATAGGTTTCTCTTAAAGTTCATCACATCTTTTGGTTTAACCATTTTGCCAGTAAATTTAATCAGGAATTATGTGGTCTGTAGCACCAAACGAACACTTGTGGACCAACTCGGCATGGCGTTAGACAATGTCCAATACCAACTCAATTTCTTTCTGAATGATCTGGTCTACAGTAACAAACAAACAGTTATGTATCAACTCGTCGGCTAGTCTAAAGAAGGCATGGCATTAAATATTGTCCAATACCAAGTCAATTTCTTTCTGAAATATATGGTGACGTCTTCATCTGCAGTTCACTGAAAATTTAACATAGGACAATGTCCTTTTTTTGGAGAGATGACCGTATTGTCACTCTGCCTCAACCTAACCAGCAGCAAAACAGCAAAGTAACCATACAGAAACTCAGGCCAAGACACCCACGGCCAACTTCCGAACAAATATGTCACCCAAAAACAATTCTCCCAAACTCTCCACAATGGGGGCAATGTACTTTTATCAGTGTTGTAAGCTAGGCGGGGGAATCTCATGAACATTTATGAAATAGCTCTGTATCCAACATCACTGAGGAATACTGCTTTGTTCTCAGGGATGCCACATATCAGAAAAGCAAACTTATATTTGCCATAACAGGTAGCAACAATTGAGTGGGATAGAGAGAAATATTGCATTTTAAATGGAAGTACCTTCAGGTGATGATAGGTCTCAGAACCCATTTGCATTGCCTCTTCAAATGAGTTCGCACCAATTGGAAGAATCATAATTTCCTGATGATTTCAATTGTCAATTCAATTTAAAGAGAAATGCCGTGTAAAAAACTGTATGTCAAGAAGCTTAATTACAGAGAAATCTGTTTGATACCCTCACAATGGAGTTTTCCTAGGTAAAAAAACAAGAGAGGAAAACAAACAGCAAAAGCGATGATGCGCAAATAATGTCAGATATAACTTTAAGTAAAAAAAAAACTTAATTTTAATACGACAAGGAATTTCAGAAGTTTAAAACTGGATGTACATAATCACAGACACAAAGTTATAATTGGTATATGGTCATACTCAGGTTTCCTCATTTCTCGTCGAAATATTGGATGTACATTTAGATTAAAAAGGAAGAAAACAAACTCATTGCTTTAATGCAATCTGTTGAATTTTAGTAACAAGGAATTCCTGTAGAAGACTAGGAATTGATTTCATGGCATTAAGAGTTAAATATCAAATGTGCATTTATTAAGGAGTTTTGTGATGTGGTGTGGTGGATTTAATAAAGGACTGGAAAGTGGTCATTAACTCCAAACATGTTGCCTAAATCACCAACCCCTATGTTCTCCATTCCTAATCCCGCTATCCAGATTATAGGTCATTTTCGATTCAGATAGCTTTTTAGCGATTGGAATAGATAACCTTGTAATGTCAATCGATATTCAGAATGTAGACTTATAATGTGATTATGCAAAAGCATGCACACACACATGATAATATAATTTTATTATTTTTATATTAATTATAATATCAATTTGTATGTAAAACTATACTGTACATACCTGGTGTGCATGTAATAGAGCGACTCACATGATCCTAACCCTAAAGTACCACACATTGAAGAAACTAGCTACTGCGTACCCATTTTTGTGCCATGTAGAGCGACCTGCGATCCAAGTAGCCTTGCTCCTAACTAAAACACAGAAATGCCCTTTGAAGCTGCAAGGAGAATATTACGGTCACCCTTTCTTTGGTAATATGGGCCCATCTGGTGCAGGTAGTGTCCTATGTGATGAGGAAAGAATATTAAAATGGAGTTACTCCATCCTGGCCAGTTGTATTGATTGTAGCAAGCAGAAGCTTTAGCCCTGGTGTAAGAGTCGCATACTTTGCTGTCCAATTTTTTTTTCCAGGTGCATCATTGTAGGCTGATACTTTGGTAGAGTTGTAATGTAGTTAGATAGATGTCCTCCCCGTATCAGGAACACATATGCATTGCCTAGATGGATCTCTCTTAGTTTCAGCTGAGTTTTTGGTTATCTAATAAAGAAATCGGTTTGATGGATAATAAATAAAGTAACCTGCTGCTTAAAGTTCTATGATGGAACAAAATGCTCCCAATGCCACACAATTCAATTCGTATGGTAAAGATGCTAATGCTACTGGCTGCTAGGGGTTCCCAGGGTTGAAATTTAATTTTAACATCTTGGAAAGTACACTCTAAATGCATAGCATGACATGCCATGCTTTCTTGACCAAACTTCTGATGCAGGACAATTAACCACTTGCTCTAAAAGCTCGAACTGTTAGAGTATGGCTAATTAATCCCTTTATCTCATAGCCCAGGCCCCACATCTCATGGGTTTTTAGGACCTCGCCGAACCCCCTTCGTGGGCCCCAAATCACATGGGCCGCCCACCCCGAGTGTGTCCCCGCATCTCACGGGCTACCCCACTTGGGCCTGGTGTGAAATGCGCATTAATCACCCCCGGTGAGGAGTCTCGAAACGATACCTCCTCCGTAGGCCGCACCCACCCCGAGTGTGCCCCTGCATCCCACAAGCGACTCCACTCGAGCCCGGTGTGAAAATGCTCCTGCATAATCACCCCCAGTGAGGAGTCTCGAACACGAGACCTCCTGCTCTGATACCAATTTGATGCAGGACAATTAACCACTTGCTCTAAAAGCTCGAACTGTTAGAGTATGGCTAATTAATCCCTTTATCTCATAGCCCAAGCCCCACATCTCATGGGTTTTTAGGACCTCGGCCGAACCCCCTTCGTGGGCCCCAAATCACATGGGCCGCCCACCCCGAGTGTGTCCCCGCATTCACGGGCTACCCCACTTGGCCTGGTGTGAAATGCGCATTAATCACCCCCGGTGAGGAGCTCGAACACGATACCTCCTCCGTAGGCCGCACCCACCCCGAGTGTGCCTGCATCCCACAAGCGACTCCACTCGAGCCCGGTGTGAAAATGCTCCTGCATTAACTTCTCCAAATATGCTCCCTTCTCAAAAACCAAAAGCAGGAGAAGCCAGGCCAATGGTGAGAACTTTCTTCCACAATCATAAGATTTTTGGGCAACATAACAATTGACATAATACAAAATCAGAAAACAGTGCATGATAAAATCTCACTAACATGGGTCCAAAGCTGCTGAACTTAACAACCATTTCCACCTGTCTACTATTTACTTCATCAGTTCAGTTATTTATTGAGGTTAGTTTCAAAACTTGCATTAAAGGTACCTTTTTCTAACAAACGGGGTCAAAGGCACTAATATGTTCCATGAACATACTCATTATCCAGTAATTGTACACAAGCAAAGTTCTTCTTCCTCCTTTTCCTTTTCCATTTTTTTTAACAGATAGCTCAGAATTTTATTAAAGAAAACAAAAGCGCTACAACAACAATGCCAAAGAAAGACAGCTGGCTTAACACAGAGCATCCTGATCTCACACCAATACAACATACAAAAACCACCCTTATCTCCTATCTAATAAGAAAAGAGAATCTGACAGCTCCCTCCTTGGCAAGACAATCCTCGGAATTTGCTTCATGATGCAAATAGGAGAAGGTCGCATCAATGTTATCAATAAATCATTTGCCTCCTTGATCAGATTAGGAACCCCCCACAGACGATGGCCAGATTTACCCATCTAATTGCATCACTAGAGTCGCCTTCGATGATGATCCTAATAAAAGTGAAATTAATGGCTAATCTAACCCCCTGAAGTGAAGCCGCAGCTTCAGCATAATTAGCATTGCATACTCCAACAGGGCCAGAAAACCCTAGCAACATGTCTCCCCGATCATTACCCAAGGAGCTACCATCAAAATTTAGGTTGAAAATTCCATCAGGGACCCCATGCTGCCTTTCTCAATCCTTTCATCCTTCATCCACTCAAGATGATTTCTGCCCAATCAGATCCAGTCCAATGCATTGGCATGCCTTTCATCTTCTTACCAGCCTTCTTATCAGTCATTCATCACCCTTCTCAGTAGCCCTGCCCACTCCAATATCAGACTGGATAAATCTTTTACAGTTTTACTTACCAAACTTCATTTGATGGTTAGGCTTCATACCCTTCATTTCAAGATTTTTTTTTTTTTTTTTCTTTCTTTTCTGAGATGGTAATTACAAATTTATTAAAAACAGGTTTTTTTTTAGGTGAGAAACACACACGCTACCACCCCGCGCATGCATGGGTTCTCAAACCCTTGACCTCAGAGATGAGACACACGGTGTCTACCGCTAAGCCAAGGGAAGAGACCCCTTAAAAGCAGGGAAATGTGGGAAACATTATAAAGATAAAGCCACAAGGATAAGATGATGGGAAATCATCCTTCCCCCACTCGGAACCGGGATACAATTCCTTTGAGCAATAAGCTCATCTCAGTAACAATCATCAAATGCTTTAAGACATTAGCACACTGATGCGGACACAAGCGCATTCAAGGTGTACCAATGAAGAAAGCGCCAACCACAAGTGCCGTCCTTGTGGATAAGCGACTATTGAGGAGCTGAAGACCTTTCACATATGATTGGACATATAGAAGACCCCACTCAGGGAAGACACATGTGAAGGAAGATTGGAGAAAGAAGATCGAGCGCCCGAACTTTCCCGTACTTATGTTATTTGCGCGTTTTTGCTTAGTTAGGGGTCTTTTAGTAATTTTATGTCTTTATTTGCTTATTCTAGGAGTATTTTAGTAATTTTATGTCTTTATTTGCTTATTTAAGTGAGCTAAAACCCTAAACTCGAATTTTTAACTATTAATTAATGAAAAGCAAACCCTTTGGTTGCCTCCTTCCTCTCTTCTCTCTAATGGTGCTACTTCTCTTCCCTTGATCTTTCTCTTCTAATTTCTTCTTGTGCCCCTCCAACTTCTTCAAGGTAATTATTTTATTCTTTCTATTTTCCAGTTTTGGCTAATCCTTCTTCGATCAAAATCTTGAGAACCGATCTAAACCCTAAAACCCCAAATTCTCAAATCCTTAATCCGAGAAACTTCTTGATTATTCGGACTAGTGATCTTCATTGATCGATTGGGTGTGACCATGCAAGATCGGGAGGTCTCATCCCTCGCCGGATCCAACCTAAGTAATAATTGAATGCCATACTCCGTGGTTGTGATGATGGCCCGCTCCATTGCATGTTTCCTTTATGATTTTCTTAGTTATGATGATTACTGTTAGAATTTTAGATCATTTATTCCTTTTATTTCCGCTGTTTAATTATGTTCATGAGCATGCATCATAATTAGGGTTGTCCTGCGTCACACACTCAACCACCCTCTCCTCTGCTCTCTGAAAGACCTCTTTTGGAGATTCTGATCTGTCGTTGAAGGTCTGGTTGCTATTCCTTCCAGATCGGTCAAAGACCTGCAGTAACAACAGCCTCCACAAACCACCTTCTCTTTCCACCATTACCCCAGTCCCGTGCTTGGAAAATGCCATCCATGCCATCTGGAACAAAGTAAAAAAAAAAACCTCCTCCACAAATCTGTCATGGAATAACAGTGAATAAACAAGTGATTCATAGTCCCAGAGCACATGATGCAATGATTGATTATGGGCACTTTGCTGCTTCAGTAAGAATTGTCTTTAACAACCAAGCAGCAAAACACCATTCTGAATCTGAGTAAGTTGAAGAACAATTTCGCTGAAACTCCCTGGACCTATCAAGGTTCCATCATCATCTCTCTGTTGGTCAAAAAAAGACTTATATCTTTGAAGCAACTCATGCAACCAAATGAATTCCTCGAATTGTTCATCTTTGAGGTTTCTTTGTAGGCACGGGTCCCAAATCACTGTTTCCCCAGTCACACTACAAAAGTACAAGATGTTCGCTTCCTCCAACAGAACTATCATAGATAGCATGACAAAGTCATGGCATAAAGGTCTATCACCACAACAGGGATGCAACACCAACATTGAAACACATCCCTTGGCGAAGCTACACCCCTAAAGAGTGCTCTCCAAATACCCAATGCTCTTTATATTGCAAAACACTCCTTAGTAAATCACCCTCCCTCCCTAAACCTGCATTTACAGGCCATGATTTTGCTTCTACAAGCCGCCTCTTTCTTACCCAAACCTTCACAACCACTTCCCCAGCAGGACAATATTCATGAGATCTAGCTTTTTACACTGCTCCCCCCTTAAAACTGAGGCTTGCACACTCCTTCACACTCCACCAGATGGAATTTGTGTTTCTCTTTCTTTTCCTTCTGATTGAAATTCCTTTGCAACCTTTCCATGATACTAGAGATATTAACCAGGAACTTCAATAACAACATGAAGCAGATCTGCATGCTGGTCAAAGCCACTTTTATGAAAGTAATGCAGCCTCCGAGATACAGGTATCTACTTTTCCATGACGAAAGTTCTTCATTAGATTCGCTCCATCCCAAACGATCTTTAGGGCCGGTTTGTTTTGCTGAAATTCCTGGTAAGTTGAAGTAATTGTGTCGTCATTGCGATTTTACCACCGCCGAATCAAACACCGGAATGGTTGGTCAAATTCATATGCATTCGGGAGTCAAGTAAAGGAATTTGTAATCATTGCACTTTTCAAGTAATTACTATGAAAATCTTAAATCAAACAACATCATCAGTGCATTTTGGTGATGATTTGGCATTGATGTAAAAATGCCATCATTACAATTTTACCGCGGATGCACCAAACGCCTGAATCGGTGGTCGAGACAGGTAAAGTAATTTGTAATAATTACACATTTCCTTTTACTTACCAGTAATTTCGGCAAAATCAATAGGCACTTAGCTAGCTTTCTCACAAAAAGCAAAATATCATAAAGTTTTCTATCCATCCTCTCCATTAGCTCTTAATTTGATGAAAATATCCATGAAGCACTAAGTTTCACCTATGAAGATTACAAAAGTTAGATTGCTTGGGTGCATTCATATGAACTCGTCCAAACACCAAATTGCATTTGCTATATCTACATTTATTTTGTGCGAACTGTGAAATGTAGTAGACAATTAAAGGGCTTGTTGCTCCCATTGAACCAAAGTCACCAAATATAAAAACTATGCTTTAATTTGTTAAATATCTTGCAGGTGCCTCAGACACGCTATACATGAACAGCTAATTCTAACAAAAATATTCATCAATCATTTAAATTTTGTAACCTGGATCTATATAGGGCATACTTGGACGGCCAGATTATTGCCAGCATGCTTCCCACCACTAATAACAGTGATGGCTGGGACAGGAAGAACTGGACCGGGTTTACACGAAAGATCAGCAATGTGTTTATAAAGTGGGACCTGCAAGAACAAGAAAGAGGAATGTGAGAACTTGAAAGTAGAGAAATTCAAACAGTCCAGTAGATAGAATTGGAGAAAAAAAAAATGATGAGAACTAAAAACACTTGCCTCCTTTTCAGCAGCACCAGCTTTACAAGCAGCAATTGACACAGCTAATATAGCATTTGCACCAAGTTCCCCCTGCATCCCGAAATGTTGCAGTCCAGATATTATAACTGATAAAGTGGACATGTAATGATTTTCAATTTACCAAAAAAGAAAAGAAGATTTTCTCTGCATTGGTATATCTATATCATCAAATAGATCAAGTGGACTGAAGCATATTGAAAGAAGATACGTCAGACCCAAAAGATTTACAATCTGTCTCTATACAATGTTCACAGTATCCAGCTAATTCCATATCAATCAAAGACTTCCCATATCTGATATCCTCCACATCAAACTTCCATAACGAAAGCAGCATTTTCTTCTAAATAATCGCAATTTTGAACTATTTTCTTTTTAGAAAACTTCCAAATTTGTGACTAAGCAGAAAAGTGCCACTTTCATGCACAAAGCTGATGTGGAGGGTATGGGGCCCGGCAAACTCTGGATTAGGATACCCTAACCGCTCACACAAAGCATTAGGTATTTAAGAGAAACATTGATAGTGAGCATACAATGCTCTACAAATAAGCAATAATACCAGCACAAACAACCAGCAACTTATGATGTTAAAAATTTCCAGCTCATTCTACATGCAAGCAAAAAGGAGATCCCATGAACTACTAATTCGGGAATCTTGTACCCCAAACTGTGCTAGTTTCTCTAGAAATTACTCACAAAAATAAAAAGAATACATACCATCTGAGCAATTCTAAAATGTCTGTGTTTCCCAAATATAAATTTTGGTAATTAAAAATGCTCGTAATAGATTTGACTTACATGAGGTAGTCGCAGATTGGATGGGCTTTTCAGGACCATGGCAAATAGAACACTGAGAGTAGTTCCTTTATGAAAACAAAAACTAGAATGAAGTTCACTTTTCTATATTCGACCTGGCTAATTTTTGAGGCCACATCAAGCTCAACTAGATCCGACTTCATTCTTAGTATGTGGCTTCAAGCAAGAATCAAAAGGCTGGCATTCAAAGTTCAAAGTGTCTGTCCTCTCCAAATGCCGTGGGGTTAATAATTAAAATTTGTTCAATAAATTAGAATTTACACGCTACCTCATAGTAGGTACATAAGGCAGCAACAGATCATTTGAATGGGCATTTTAGGACCAGGGCAAGTAGGACAAAGATGAATAGTTCCGTTATGAAAACAAAGACCGCATTGAAGTCCACTTTCTACATTCAACCTGGCTAACTTTTAAAGCCACATTTGGCTCAACTGTATCTGAATTCAACTTAATATGTAACATCATCCAAGAATCATAAGGTTGGTCGTAGACACTTCCATTCCCATGTACCTCAAGAATAAGTTTGTAGGGTCTTGCAGCTGTGCTGAATAGTGAGATTTCGAAAGTAAAAATTTTGAAATGGAGAATGAATATCTACTTATAAGCTGCAGCAATAGAACAAAGAATAAAAAGCAATCAACAGATCCAGAGAAGATTGACTGGTGGATCGTACCAAGCCTCACATCTCACCCCCAATATCCATCTAGATTGGAAAAACATTACAATCTATAAGATTCAATCCATCTAAAAGTAAACAGATATCAGTGACAACTTGACTTATGACAAAATACACTCCAGAAATGCCATTTATCTTTGTAAAACAATGAGTTGGACAAGAAGATCGTTGATATTCTCATACTGGCTAATTGACATTTTCTTGATATGCTGAGCGCATGAATTCATGCTAGAAAATGTACATGTGACATTCTTTTTATGAAGATTGTTTCCAAATCAATATCCATTTTTAGATATAAAAAATGGTATAAAATACAGAATCCCCAAGTACTATTCAACTTAATTTGAGGACAGAAGTCTTGCCTTATTTTCAGTTTTGTCCAAGTCTACCATTGCCTGGTCTATTTGGGACTGAAGTGTTGGATCCATACCAATCAGGGCTTCAGAAATCTTCTCATTGATATTCTTAACAGCTTTAGAAACACCCTTTCCAAGATACTTTCCCTTGTCCCCATCACGTAATTCCACAGCTTCGTGCCTAGTGAACGAAACATGAAGATTAGTACCCCATTGGGATTTTAAAAATTAAATGAAAAAGGCAAAGTAATCATGTAAAGGATAAGAGAGGTTGGAATAAGGTAAATGATGAAAAGAAGCTGAAAAGACCTAAGGTCAGGTTTTACGAGGGAACTTAATGTACATATATAATCAGCAGCATGTAAGCATATCGCAACAGAAACCACAAGTTTTTTAGTTTTTTAGTTCTTTGAACAGTGCAAAACATTTTGTTAAAAAAGAAAACCACAACCAGAATATACAAAGAACACAGAACCAAAAGAAAAGCAATGACAATCCAGCCCAGCTATCAGAAACCACAAGTTATTCATTCCAAATGATGGAAACTAAATTATTATGCACATTTACATTGTAAGCATGACAGTAAAATCCATAATATCAGGGGTTCAAAGAAAATGAGAAAAAAAAAAAAAACAAAAGAAGATCCTAAGCATTATTTATATCAGCCATTATAATTGTGTAACAGCTGATAAAAATGCCCTCTAAATGGCTTATCCTAGGAACTGTTTCCCATGAGAACCCTTTGAGAACTCATCTCACGTGATGTAGGCACAAAATCCAAACCATCCACCAGATGCGTCACCTCATGAGCTCCTTTGTTTTTTAGTTCCCCGAAGCCCCAAATGGACTGGATCATTTCTGCCAAAATGAATGCAGAGCCCATTCTGAATGCTTATCTGATACGGAAGTTCTAGCGAAGAGAAGAAGATGCCGTTCCCCCTCCCTCTGCCGAAGGTTCTCCACACACACACACACAAATGCTCTCATGGGAACCGGTTCTCATGGTAACTTCATGAGAACTTTTGACACGTGATTTGGGCATAAAATCCTGACAGTCCACTAGATGAGTCACCTCATGAAACCCTCAAGGCTAACCTTTTGTCCTGATTTAAAAAACTGATGGGCCATAGCAATGTGAAAACATCCAGGCCCTTGATTTGCCTCTCACTTTGTTATGGCCCACCAAAATTTTGGATCAGACCAAAAAGTTAGCCTTGGGGGTTTCATGAGGTGACTCATCTAGTGAACCATCTGGATTTTGTGCCCACATCACATGTCAAAAGTTCACACGAAGTTTCTGTGAGAACCAGTTCCCACTTCCCGGTGAGCATTATATATATATATATATATTATATATATATATATAATATATATATATAATATATATAATCTCCCTCTTTTGCAAGAGTCAGCAACATCATTTGCAAGCCTTCAAACTTTACACTTTAGAGAATAAAAGACAGCTATTTCCGTGTGTACCTGAACCTCAAAAAATACGAAGCGAATTTCACTCTCCTAGAAGCCCATTTAATGGCATTACTAGAATCCACTTCAATGATCGAAGGCTCCACATCCAATTGAAAAATGACATGCGGACCATATTCAAGAACTCGAAACGCAACCTGATTTGGATGTTCAGCTAGGTCAGGTTGACTCAAAGGCCTAGACAGTTCTTTACTTGGCTCGACTCATATTTGATAATTAATTTAATAAACATGTTTGCCAAGTGTAATTTTAAATAATTTAATAATGTTTATAAATATTTTAGGTAGTAGTATAAGATGAAATATAAAAATCTGAAGAAATAGCAAACAGGCAGCACGTGGCGTGTTGCTTAAAGACCTCAATCCTTCTCATAGAGGTCTCGGGTTCGAGCTCAAGCTCGAGCTCGGCCCCGAGCTCAACATTGAAGCTTGGCTTGTTTGCCAAAGCTGTAGAGTCAAGTTCGAGTTGAGCTAGTGGTTCGAGTCTAGTCGAGCTCGAGCTTGTTGGGTGAGAGAGTAATGGATTTTGATCTTGATCCTCCTCCATTGATTCAGAAGAGAAGTTAAATAAAAAAATTTTAAAGATGCATTTTACATGACGCTCCACCAAGCGAAATTCATTTTTAGTTTGGCCCGGCAACCAAAACAGGGTGTAGTCCATCTTTCAGCAGTCCAGAAAATCCATCTATGTGGGCCCTATGATAGAAGAACCATGGGCCAAAAGCATCCTCAATTGTATGTTCTAAATTACCCATCATCAAGGCCATACTTTCCAATGGATAGGATTTTGAACAGACCTGGGACCAGAAAAAATTGAGACCCACCTGTATTGTTGTTGCTCAGACAAAAGCGCAGTTTCCGTTACCTTGCAGATGATTTGAGGACTTGTAGCTCACAACATATTCAGGAACGATATGTCTATTCATGTGAGTGCTCCATACAATATACCATTTTGGATTCAAGAGATCGTCAACGCCAATATCAAACTCTTCGCTGTTGGGGTGAAAGCAAAGAGATCCCACTTCAACTTTCTCCGCATTTTCCACAACTTTAATATATTTATTAATCGAGTCGAGTTGAGCTCGAGTTCGAGCTTCGAGTCGAGTCGAGTTGAAATGCCCCCTGGTCGAACTCAACTCAAGCTTCAAATAATTAGCTTGACTCGGCCCGAATCGGCCATTCAAGCCGAGTCAATCCGAGCTGACTCGAGCCAAGTTGAGCAAGTTTTTCGAGCTAGCTTGACTCGTGAACAGCCCTACCTCCATCACACCTTTCCATTTCAATGCTCCGAAAACTCCAGGCTAACAAATGCCCCATCAACAATCATAGACCTCATTTTTCTTTTAATAGTCTCCACTGATGAAACCCTACTAAAAGGGGGGGAAAGTGGGGGAAAAAAAGTCCTACCATTCTCTTGACTTGAACAACCCTGAAACATATGTTGGCCGAGAGGCTGATGTCATTGCTGACAAGCTAGATAAGGAAGAAGTGGTTTGGTTGTGTGTTTGGAAATCATTTTCTCTACGCTTAATGCTTTTCTTTCAATAAACTATCATCAGCTCTCATAAAACAAAATATTCCCATTCCTCTCTTTCCATACAACCTCCATAATGTCATAAGCCAATATTCCACACATCGTTCCCTTTGCAGGCAACATCTATCCACCTGATTATTGACCTGCAAATGAATATTTAGAAATAAAATAAACCAATGGGTCCACAGTCCACACGCAACTGAAAATAATCCATCAGTTGATGGTATAACGTTTGATGGTGGATGTTCTTGTTGTCTATTTCCCTCTGTGGCAAGGCTGAACAGAAATAAGATCAACAGTCTGGAACATTGAAAGATGGGCACCATCGGTAATGAACACTGGCTCAGAAGAGAAGTACTTCTCTTTCAGACCCTGCATTCACTGATACCTCTAACGATAGAAAACTCTACATTACAGTACAAAACAACTCAAGTACAATCAAATTACCAAATCCAAATTAGAGTGGAAACTTATTTCTATCTTAAAAATAATAAATAATAAATAAATAAAAGAGGCTAGTACATTGTATTGATCAAGGACACATTAATTCAAGGTCTTGGATCGAATCAACCTACAATCCAAAAGATGCCCCACTGGGGGACGCAGCACGGAACATTCCTTTGTTAGTGTACAGATCAACCTCAACCGTAGGAATCCCTCTGCTATCAAAGATCTGCCGAGCTTTAATCTTCGTGATTGCCGAAGGAACAGCTTTCTTCATATGATTCGACTACAATTTTCAAAAGAAAAAAAAAAAAAACACACAAAAAGTTATAAAATTCCATATAGCAAAATATTAAAAATCTTAGTAAAAATACTTACAATGAAGAGAACAGGATCTGGAGCTTTCGCCCTAACGGCGGCATTGACAGCATCTTCAATCTTCCGAGAGAGCATGTGCTTGTCGAGGTACTCTTGTACGGACATCTTCACTACGAAGAATCTCTTCCTGAACAGAAACGTGAAAAGATTCTGCCCTGGATTCTCCTATGAGCAGAAATGTGACGATTGTTGCCTAGATCTTCTTCAAAACCTATAATCTGAAATGAATCTGCACTAGTTCTTGATTTTCCCTAGATCTCCGGGTTTTTTCTAACCCTAGGTCGGGGATCCTGAGCTGATTCCTGCGACTCAGAAGTTGAGATCTGAAGAGCTTCGTCTTGGCTTCTCTTTTTCAGTAGAAGCGGTTTCTCAAAGGCTCGGTTTTACTAGAAACCCTCGTCTGCAGACTCTTTTCCTTCTTTACAAATGAGGGGAAAAAAAAATGCGGGAAGGATTTTATTAAAATGGTAATGCTGATGAGGACCTAACTGCCCTTGGAAACTCGTTTCCAGGATTTTCATTTCTCCTCTTTTCTGATCCCAGAAATCGGAAAACAGATCGGTTACTCACCCTGCAAGTGGCCAATGGCTAGTGGTCGGTGCTCTGTTGGCCCCTCCCTTTTCATCCATGTCGTCCACCCATTTTTCCAAATCATTTTATTGTATCAGCCCAACGAAGTTTATCCAACTCTCAAGTGGACCGCCGCACAGTATTGATTGAACGGCTACCATTACAAGCTTCTCGTGGCCACGAAAGTTTTGGATCAAGCTGATATATATTTTTTCCCTTCATCTGTGTGACTTTGATTTGATCAATAGGTTAGATGTCAAATAACCATTACAGTGAGCTCTATGAGGTTTTTAATGGTGGACGTTCAATTAAAAACTGTTTTCATATGGTGTGGTCCACCTAAGATTTAGATCCACCTCATTTTTGCCATCAAACCTTAAAATTTTCTTTCAAAATGGATAGACGGACACTATGGATAAAGCACATGTGGGTTCCACATAGCACCGACCACGAGCCAGCGTTACTAGGCAAACAGCGTCCCCAGAAATCGATTCCCTTATGGGTGCGGATTACCGCGGGGCCAATGAGAGGCCGCCCACCCGGAAGCGGATTGCGTACCGGGTAACTCAGTACGCTTAGGTACTGAGTAAACTCCGTGGGGTTCACCGTGATTTAAATATTTTATCCACTCCGTCCATCCATTGTAACAGATGATTTGAGGGCTCGAACCCAGAAATTAAATATATCCAATTATCAAGTGGACCTCACCACGGGAAACAGTGTGAATTGAAATTCTACCGTTGAAAATTTCTTGGGGCCCAAAGAAGTTTTGGATCAAGCTGATATTTGTGTTTTCCCTTAATCTATGTCTTTGTGATCTTATGAACAGGTTGGATGACAAATAAACTTACGGTGGACCCTAACAAGGTTTCAACTGTGTAAGTCATTATTCCCACTGTTTCCTTTTATGTGGTACACTTAAGCTTTCGGCATGCTTATATTTTGGACTCAACCACTAAAATGATATGGTAAAACCGATGGACAGCATGGATAACCCAAATGCTTTCATAGTAGGCCCAACTGAATGAAAGCATATTGAGTAACTCAGCGTGCAATCCGATTTCCGCCCAGCCCTTTTCCATGGAAGCAGATTGCGTAGTGAGTAACTTTCTACGCTTAGAATACTGTGCAAATTCTGTGGGGTCTACATAAATTTTTTTATTTTATCCTCTCCCTCCATCCATTTTACCAGGTAACTTTACCATAATTTCAACGGTGTTTCTGTGGTACGATCCACTTGATCTTTATATATTCTTCAGTTTTGGGCTCAACCCCTTAAATTAGATGGAAAAATAAATGGACGGCATGGATAGACCACATACATTCAAGGGCTCAACCCCAGTTCAGGGCCCATCATGTGAGGAGGATCCTTGGTTATGTTC
The DNA here is from genome assembly GCA_021015155.1 of Magnolia officinalis. Classification (NCBI taxonomy): domain Eukaryota; kingdom Viridiplantae; phylum Streptophyta; class Magnoliopsida; order Magnoliales; family Magnoliaceae; genus Magnolia; species Magnolia officinalis. The sequence continues at coordinate 93,124,163 of JAJHSJ010000006.1, read as the reverse complement.
GGTGATACAAACCATTTACTGGTGGGCCACATTGTCGATAGAAGATACCTAATAATCTCGCTTATAAGAATGCTCTAGGACTTCGATAATCTAACTTCTTTTTTTTTCCCCCTATTGATTTTGAACTCTCCTCGATCGTCGCTTTCTGGTCCATTGATCCAAAAGTCTGTAGTTTTCTAATATTCAAGATTTTTTGAGTCAACCACTTTCATCTCTGTATTTCGACGGAATAACAGTCTGGATAAATGAAAATTATCTCAGATCCAACGGTTCGCTGTAAGGCTACAACAACCGTCCGTATATATTCTAGCAAACCTCTTCCTCAGCTGCCTATGTGGACAAGGGACACTTAAGAACAATAGGATGCGTACCCACATAGGTCCACAGCTATAGATGGTCGGCTTATCAATTCTGTCCATGTTTTTTAACACTTTCTGCTTCTGGTCCATTCCCAACCCTAGATCCAATGGTTGAATTAAATAGTAATTAGAAAGATGTATTATGTGGGAAACCGTTGGATTAAACCCCTTTCAACCATACATTTGACAGCAATCAATCCAATGGTTAAAATGCTGGTGTCAACAGCAGGGCCCACCACTTTGATCAGTTTGGATTGAAGTACATGCATACCGTATGTACATAAGCATGATCCACGCACAGAGATTAAATGGCTATTTTCTCGAGTTGGTTTTGCACGTGCAGCGAGTCGTACGCCACCACTAGAGCCCACATGATCAGATGGTATGATGGTTTGAACGGCCCATGTTCTCGTTGCTACCGTACAAAAGCTGTTTTCTATAATCAACTAACCGTTGATTTCTAGATTTGAATGCAAGCCAACAAAAAATGCCCAGCAAATGCTAACATAACATCGAATAAGATCTGCACGTGCCATACACGTACACATGCGTGCCAACAAAGAACATACAGACTATGGGCCCATTGTGGAACGCTCAAGTGGTCAGATAAACCAGACTGTATAATCGAATGATTCGTGCCGTTAAAAAGTGAAAATTGCCGGAGATACCATGTGACGTCACATCGTGGCCCACCTGAGTTTTGGATCAGGTTGATTTTGGACTGCCATTTAGGTACACCTGATGAACGGGTTGGATGTAATATGCACACCATGGTGGTGCCACACAATCCGACCTCTGGTTGGCATCTCCTCCCCCATTGTTCCCTGTAGCTGGGGCATACCGACTATCCAAGGCCTAACATCAAAAGGTCATGCACACACCAAAATGGACCCCACAGAGCTCAGGCCTTTTACCCGTTGCGTATAGCTGTTATTGAGGATTCTGGACAGTTTAGATTGTCCTATCAGTGGGGTCCACAATTAGGACGTCCAGGCCCCGTGAAAGAACAATATTCCGATAATCTCGCAGCGTATGGTGAGGGCTGATATGGAAGCCCTGCGAAATACCCTTCGCAAATTGCGTGAGCCTCTCACCGCATTTTCCGGAGCGGATTAGGTGCCCCTGACCGTGGGGCCAACGTTGTATATCCACGCCATCCATTAGTTTTTCCAGCTCATTTTAGGGTATTGCCCAAAATGAAGCAGATCTAAATCTCAGGTGGACCACACTAGGAAAATTTGTTGATTGAATCTCCACCGTTAAAAACATCTTACGGCCACCGTACTGTTTATTTGACATCCATCCAACCTGTTGGAAGTTCACAAATACATGGACGAGGTTGGAGAAGTTCACAAATACGTGGACGAAGGGAAAGAACAAATATCAGATGGATAAAAACCTTTTGTGGCCCACAATAAGTATTTAATGGTCAATCACCACCCTTTCCTATGGCGTGGTCCACCTGAGATAACCGTTCGCTTCATTTTTTGGCTCATGCCATAAAATAAGCTCAGGATATACGATAAATACATGGCCCCACCGTCAGGGCTGCAACGTGTTACCTGAGGCAGGGCCGCACCTAATCGGCTCACCGCATTTTCGGGCGCAGGCTAACAGTGAATTGTGAACTGATAGTAGGGTGTACTAACAAGCTAACGGGAAAAATTTTTTTTTTAAAAAAAGAGCCTGTGGAGGCACCACATCTTCTGTGCTATCCTGAACAAGTTTCAGGCATGATCAGATCAAAACCATCCATGCTTCCAATGGTGATTGAGCTATGGTCCAAAAACCAGTGTTCAAACAATACTAGCCCATTACTAGGTAGCATAGAAATAAACATTAAAAACAAAAACTAACATCAGCTCCTATTTAGTGAGAAAAGGCCATTTGTTAGATGGTTAAGATAGAAGAATAATCAAAGAAAATGATGGTTAATGGTCCATCGATATCTGGTTCAGATCAGCATACAAGAGCCACGTGTGTGGTACGCAATCTGGAGGCACTCGGTGCCACCACAGGATAGGTGGGCTTTGGTTTCCAAACCGAGCAGGCAATTTTTAGTTATGGACGTGTTTGGTTGCACCAAAATTCATGATTATTCAATCTAATTTTGTACAAAGTACCAAGAAATTTCATGATATTGGACAACCAAATGCACCCTAAATCTTAGTTTAAAAGCCTGAAAATGCGATAAATGTTCAGCTAGCGCAACTACTGTTGGTTGGGAAGGACAGTTTGGTTAGAGAGGCATCCGGTTCAAAACTTGTAGAATTTGAAGGCAAGTCTCAAAATCAAGTCCCGTCACAGAAGATTTTCGTCAACTTCTTTTGCTGTGTTATGATGTCCGTGCGAATGCCGAAGCTGAATTTCCAGTTCCAACCCAAAAGATTTTTCAGGCTTGAGCATTGAAAGTGATTCAAGGATAGCTGTAGATATGTTCTCTACAGGAAGTGGGCCACCCTCAAAAGTTTGGTACCGCATTTGGAAGACCAGGATAAGATCGGAGTCATATTTCTAGTTCTTTGTTGGTTAGATCAGAGTTCGATGGAGATGCAACAGGATTGTACCAATTTGGAGTAAAGCAGGTTTAGTTGGGTTGGGGTTTTTGGTATTTCTTTTGTAAGGTTTAGGAGAGAATTTCAGTCACCTATCCTTTTAATGAAATTTTTTCCCATATCTATGGGTGTGTTTGGTTGCACCAAATATCATGAAATTTCTTAATATTAGAAATACCAAATGCAAGAAATTTCTTGATATTTGTTGCAACCAAATGCACCCCATAAAATTTTTGCCTGTAAATTTATTTATTTTTTAAAGAAAAAAGGACAAGGAAAATATTAAATTTCATGTTAACAAATTTATATATTTTTGCCTGTAGTTTATGTATTAAAGATATTAATCTCTTGTGCAAAATAAGTTCATGTTAACAATGATCATGCATCAGAGATGTAAGAACTCTAATAGAAAATAACTGTCAACTAAAATGAGATGAACTCATTTTTTAGGTGTATAAGCCTATTAGTTCATCAACATCAACATCAACATCTACATCCAAGCCTTTATCCCAATTAATTGGGCTGGCTACATGACTCCTTGTCAACCATTTCCACTCTATCAAGGGACATACACCCAAGGATTTCCATAATAATAACAGTGGCTGTAATGATCATTATGGCCTAAAAAGAGAAGAAAAAAAAAAAAAAACTTACTGGCCCCGCAGCGCTCATTACGGGGCATTTTTTTGTAATGACAGTTATGGCCCCAGAATGCGTAACAGTTATAGCTGTTACAAAGCCATTTTTTAGTACCTTGGCCATATCTTCAACTAGACCATACATCATCAAGTCTTTTCTTATCAACACCACTCACAACCTTTTGGGTCAGTTACTGCAATTTATATCTACACTTCACTTAATATTTAAAATGTACAATTCATTGAGAAATTGTGAAGAATCATGTCATCTGTTGTGCGTACAATGTAACAATGTCACGGGTTTATCAAATATATAAAAATAGAATAGATAACCAGTTCCCCCCTCACTCATGGGCATTCACCGTGGGTGCACCGTTTACCAACCTAACCTGAAGATGTTGTTATATCTTAACATGAATATGTTAATGAGTTCTAACTAATCTGATAGTCAGATAATATCAACTTGGATATCGTAGATAATCCTTTCCATACTCAGTACGTGTATCCATACATGTACCTGGAGATGTGATGAATAAACTCCACAAAAGAGTGTTAGTTTTGGATCAAGAAAACTCATTATCCTTGTAAACAGAGTACCAACAAAGTACCCTAATCTTCTTGTTTGTGCTTGTAAGTATTTAACCCTATGAACTACCCACATGCCAATCTTTATGTCCTTCCAAAATATCCATGCCCGCCTATCTAATCTCCAAGTATGGAGGTATGATATGCCTCCATTGACAGAAAGGATAAAGATTTGCTTATGAACTCCAACAAATACTATTAGACCAGAACCTTGAGCCCATATTTTAATTTGGCACTTGTAGATAATACTTTCCATACTGAATACTCGTATTGGCAGATATAACTGGAGATGTGATGCATCAACTACATTAAAAAAAAAAAAAAACATGATCTTTCGTGTGAATTGGACGGCTCATACAAAAGACAGACATGGGATATGCATGAAAGAACTCCATTGTGTATTTTTATGCAAGTATTCTACTTCCGATGATTCTTCCACCATGCTATGGACACCCATTCCTCCACTATCCCACAATTATAATCATTACCAAATAACATTTTACATGATCTGATCGTTTATTCACATAAAAGTTGAATTCGTCATACTTAGTATAGTGCAGAATGGATGAAGAATTAAAAAACAATGTCTATCTAGATTGAACTCAACCGAGAGATAGGATTTTTATTTTTTAAAGGATGACCGAAAGACAGGATTAATCATCCCTTTGTTAAATGAACCCAAGGGGAAAAAAAAAGTTCTGAAAACTTTGAGGGAGCTATGCTCATACAATTAGCCTTAATAGTACCACTTCTAGAAAGCAACCTCTTTATACCCCTAGCCATTTTGTAAGGTGACCTCCTTAAAGAAGCCACAGCCAGGTGGTGATCTTATTGAATAACTTGCATGGACCTCCAAGCAATCCTAATCCCCATTCCATCACAACCCATCTACAACTTGTCACTGGGTTTAGAGTAGGAAATACCTACCAATATCATTAGATCACTAGCAGGTTCTCCAAGCAAATCCTAATTTTCATTCCATGCACCTATCAACAACCCGGCAATTGGGGTTAAGATGAGTAGAACTTCAATATTTCAGCAGAGTGCAATGGATGATGCGCATGCAGTTGGAAATTACTTAGAAGTTGCATACTTGCCACACAGGTACTAAAATTAAATTATCACAAATATAGCTCCCAGTTTAGATGTTTCATGAACCAAAAATTACACTTATTTGATTCTCCAACTATCAGATTGGTGGATGTTTACGGGATGTTAAAAACGAAAAAATAATAATAATAATAAATAAATCCAATAGTTCTATTTTAAAATGTCTCCACAAATTAGAGGTTTGGATTGTTCTACCAATCTGATTTTGAGACTTAATGACAGTGTGTTCCAAAACTTCTTCTGTTTAACTAGAGTTAAACATATGCCACATGTGGGCATCAGAAACTGCCAGAGTTTCAAAGAACTCAAACCCTATCCCCTGTCCTATTTCAAAATCACTCTACATTTTTTTTCCTTTTGATCGGCAACAAAGGGATTTTATTGAAAAAAACATAAGGGAAAAAATACAAAATCCATTAAAGCAATTGACAGTCCCCTATACAAAGAGAAGATCAATAGGCCCCTTCCTTTTCAAGCGTATCTCCGCTGCAATTGGCCTCTCCAAGAATATGATGAGAACTTATTCCTGTGGACCTAGACATCAACAGCGTCCAAGCAAGTGTGAACATGGATTATCCCTCCATCGAAAGGCCCCACCCACCCTATTCACAAAGATCTCCACCCCAGTCTTAACAGCTAACAACTTCCTTATGTCTTTCTCATTATGCCTTCCTCACCCCTTAGAACTTCCCCATATTCCCGAAAAACCTAGACTCCACAAACAACTCTCATATCGACTTTCCCAGGCCCAAGGGGGAAAGGGATCCAATTATCACTTACCCTAGCAGAGCTAACCCTACTCATAACTTATATAGAATATGATAAACAAGATTCACTAAAATGTAAAATATTAATTGGAAGGCGGTCACAACATCCAAATCCAAAGAAGAAAGGCATCTTTTGTATGAAACAACGGCTAACAATGTCAAGTCTATGAGAAAGTAATGAAGTATCTTTCCCAAACCTAAATAGACACTCCAAAAGCAACACCATCGCATCCTCAAAACTGACAGTACAGAAGCAGAGCCATAGATGAATATCTAATACAAATAAATGAATAAGCGACCGAATTCATGTGACAATTGAAACAATGATAATCTATCACAAAAGCATTGACACACATCTAACAAAACATAAATATTTTATTAAAAGGTATTATCTGTATGAGCAGTGAGGAGCGAAGTGATTCCAATCCCCCAACATTCATTTCAAAACTACCAGCAAAGAAAAGACAAGCAAAGATATAACCGTTGGCTGCAGCGAAAGCACAAATATCTTTTTCTCCTCCTGCTCTGTCTACTCCGAGCGGTTGGCGTACCTTTCAACCTTGTCATCCTTGAGGTTCAGGCCAACCATAGCCTCTCCCAGGCCACAGCTCACCTCCGCGAGAATCTCCGGGTCGCTATAGTTGGTGACGGCCTGGACGATAGCACGGGCACGGCGCGCTGGGTCACCACTCTTAAAGACACCTGAACCCACGAAGACACCGTCGCAACCAAGCTGCATCATAAGGGCAGCATCGGCGGGGGTGGCAACGCCACCGGCAGCAAAATGGACAACGGGCAGCCGGCCGAGCTGCTTGGTCTGCATGACGAGGTCATAGGGGGCAGAGATATTCTTGGCGAAGGAGAAGACCTCGTCATCGTCCATGTTGCGGAGGACCCTGATGTCGCCCATGACAGACCGGACATGGCGGACGGCCTCAATGATGTTTCCAGTGCCGGCCTCGCCCTTGGTCCTGATCATGGCAGCCCCCTCGCGAATGCGGCGGAGGGCCTCGCCAAGGTTGCGGCATCCACAGACGAACGGAATGCGGAAATTGTGCTTGTTGATATGGTTCTCATCGTCAGCAAGAGTGAGGACCTCGCTCTCATCGATGTAGTCGATGCCGATGGCCTCCAGGATCTGGGCCTCGACAAAGTGACCGATGCGGGCCTTGGCCATGACCGGGATCGTAACGGCCTGCTTGATTTCCTTGATCAGGCCGGGATCGCTCATGCGGGCGACCCCGCCCTGGGCCCGGATATCAGCAGGGACGCGCTCGAGGGCCATGACAGCGCAAGCGCCGGCCTCCTCAGCGATCCTCGCCTGCTCGGCATTCACAACGTCCATGATGACACCGCCCCTGAGCATCTGTGCCAGGCCCACCTTCACGGAGAAGGGCGAGGATTTCTTCGCCTCCGAGAGGGTCCCATTCCCATAAACGGTCACAACGCCACCCGTACCCGCCATTCCGATAACAAGAATCTAAGAATAATGAAAAGAGAATCGCTTACCCTCGAGTATGCACGAATGAACGATGCGATGCAGATGGATGGAGAAACCTGCAAGCAAACCCCACCGCACCCGTTCAGATACCCAACGTCAATGCCCTAAGACAGAGGGAGAAATAGGTGTGTTTGGTTGGCCAAATATCGTGATATTTCCTGATTAGTAAAATATAATGATAAAACGGTACAACCAAACGCGCCCTAAAGCAGAGAACGTACTAGTAATAGAAGAAAACGATGATAAGAGGCGTAGGGATGAAAGTATGAGATATGAAGATGAAGGAAGAATGGCAGGGAAGCGGCGGGAGCGCTTACATATAGGCGAGGAGGAACTATGATACTCTGGCAATGCATGGTGGATGATACACAGGCACTTACTTGGTGTACAAGAAACTCAAGTTAAACTGTCCAAATTTCCGGTCGACTTTATATGTAATATAAATAAAAATTATGGTTATTTGAATATCTGAATGACGGATTTGGTGGAAATTTATTGTACGGCTAGAATGAAAAATATCCAATGGTCTTGTTTCGGTCAGCAATTGTACAAGAATCAGATGTTTGGGTATTTTGACCTCATACTGGGAGTTCCACAATTTGGTACGTTCGATTGAGTTAGAATATAACACGTGTAGCATTACCATGTGTGCCTGCGTATCAAGCGTCGTACGCAGCCAGAGTATCTAATAACTCGCTTATTGTTATCTATATACAGTGGAGTCGTTTTGCCTATATCGCGACTAACGAAACTGCATGCGTCGTCTCCATTGGGACCACTGAGTGTAACGACAATCGTAACCGCCCACTTCTTGTAATCTATGCTTTCACCTCCGTCAGAAGTTGTTTTGGTTATCATCATCTGTAGATGAATTTGGGACATTGAAATGGATACTTTCGATGGCTGGAATTCAAGTCCAAAAAATCAAAGGTGAGGATCATTAAAGATATGTGATAATGGGATAATAGATTATTTACACCACCAATGAGGATAGGGAAGGTTCGAACTATCGGCCCATCTCATCAATCTGCGCCCCAGTGGGCCATGACACATGCTATATGCTTAGTCGCGACGGAGGAGATTATTAGAGAGGGAGAATTCAACAAAGCCAGCGGCACTGGCTAGTCGTCAGGAAAAGCTTGCGACTCGCGCGAGGAACAAATGACACGTGCCAACATAGCTTACGCATATCGGAGCCATTCAGTAGGTGGGCCTGACCATCAAAGATTCTCTCGAAAAATCAGGCCAATCCACTCAACACCCGAGCCACTAAAAATGAACATTTATAAAGAAAATCACCAATGGCACTTTTCATTGTGAATGTGTGGCCACGACGGGCGGCTTTCGTTCACGTGGAACCTACCGCATGGCGTATGTCGCGCACACGTGGCACATTTGCAGCGCTTTTCTCGAATGCGGGTTTCCTGCGAAAGGCAAGTTCCTGCCTGGGATACTGGGTGGGTCCCACCGGATGTTTGGGAGAAATCCACACCGTCCATCCGTTTTACTATATCATTTTATAACATGCCACAAAAAATGAGGCGGTTCTAAAACTCAAGTGGGCGATACGAGAGGGAAAATTGGGGAAATAGTTTCATACCGTGAAACCTTTCTGGGATTCACCTTGATGTTTACATCCCATCCAAACCGTTTATAAGGTCATTCCCACTGAGATGAAGTGAAATCACAAAAATAAAGCCTGATATGAAGTTTTTGTGGCCGCATTAATGTTTCAACGGTGGTCACTAAATCTCCACTGTTTCCTCTCGTATGGGACACTCGAGTTTTTGACTCACCCCATTTTTGCTTTCCTTACCTAAAATGGTTTCGGAAAACGGATGGACGGTGTGGATTTCTCCCAGTGGACCCCACCTAGCATCCTAGGCATGAACTTCCTGCGAAAGCGCAGGAAACCCGCGTAAGATGCGACCAGAAGCGTCAACATCACGGACGCGGATTGCGTCCTACCCCTGCCCGGACGGTAATCCGTCCGGGCAGGGCTCTGTGGGGCCCACCGTGATGTAAGTGTTTTATCCACACTGTTAAACGCTTTTTTAAGACAATTTTAATGTGTTAAGCAAAAAATGAGGCAGGTTCAAGGTTTAAGTGGACCACACCAGAGGAACCTACACTGATAATGACACCCACCCTTGAAACCTTTCTAAGGGCCAACATGATGTATTTTCAACCATACAAACTATTCATAAGGTCACGTAGACGTGGATGAAGTTAAAACACAGATATCAGCTTCATCCGAAACTTCTCAGGTTCCCAAGAAGTTTTTAATGGTGGACGTTCAATCCCCATTTTGTGGTCATCTTAAACCTTGGACCTGCCTCGTTTTTTGGTTCAACATTAAAATTATCTTAAAAAAGCTTTTAACGGCGGGTTAAAACATTTACATTACAGTGGGTCCCACATAGCCCTGCCCGGACGGATTAACGTCCGGGCGGGGGTAGGACGCAATCCGCGTCCCCACATCACTTGTGCATGCGCAAAAATGTGTTTTACCATTTATTTCAGGTGATAACCATTTATTTCAACCGTACATTCAAAATATCAGCCCAGTTAAAAAAACTCTAATGCTACTCCTGTGGATAGAATGTAAAACTGCTTATAAGACATCTAATCTCAGACGGTGCAGCGATCCTAATGTTGGTTTCTATATTTTCACTTCATCCTGTTGAGTTGCATCTGATTAACGGGTTTGATGAGATATACACACTATGGTGGCCCCACGCAAAAACTTACGGTTTACATTACATCTCCTTTTTTTCCCTTTGGTGTGGCCCACCTGAATGATTTATCTAGCATATTTTTTTACTCAAGTTCTAAAATCGAGGATAAGACCTGATGGACGGAGTGGATTTTTTACCTAGACAACATGGTGGGCTCCACAAGCTTGGGTGTTTTACGCGCTGCGTAGAACAGGTGCCATGCAGATATCGCTCATCGAAGATGAGAGGCTGAATCTGGTCGACGTGTCTATGCCTGCTCCTAGTCCTATTCCGTTGATGAAAACAAAATGGCTTTTGGGACGAGAGGAGTTATATGATACTCAGGATATGTGTGATGCTTGATACTCAGGCTCTCAAAAATGTTACACGTAATACATATTAACTCGAATGAACCGATTGGATTACGGAGTCCATTGTCACCAAGCCACGATTACAAGATCAGATTGGTTGAACCATCCTAACCTCTGATTCAAGAACAATTCAATTATTTCATTTTAACCGTCCAATAAATGTTCACAATCCGATCGATAGTACTGCCACTTAATTTTTGGTTCATGATACATTTACACCGAGTACTGTAATTTGGACGGTTTATTTTCACTACTGGTATGCCACGTATGCAATTTATAAGTAATTTATAAGTGCTTGCGAATCATCCACCGCATATTGCAGAGTATCAAAGCTTTTCGTTTTTGGACGCCGCAGCCTCTAATTGTTTATTAAACAAAAGATTTTCTTTAAAAGTTTGATAGAATACATCCGACGTACTTAAATACGGTAAATCGACAATTTATCCTTTGGATTTGGTTTCTTTTTAACGATCCAAACCATTTATCTGATAGATATCTGATTGGATGTGGTCTCCGATAAAAGATAATTCTAAAAAAGAATGTTTTAATCATTTGATTTTACAAAGTACATGATCTCCATCCATATTCAAACTTAGAGAGCCGGAATATTGTTGGGTTAAAAGGAAGCTTTTGATTTACACCGTAAAAAGTAGGATCGATTACATACACGGTATAGATCTTCAGAAAATAAACCAAATTCAAAAACTAAAGTGCCTGCATGTTATATGACAATACGTCTCAATGTATTCGAGGAAACCACCTCTCGAGAAATGCTTCAGTGCTGCTGCTGCTGCTGCTCCAGAGCAGACTAGAAGAGTTACCTACCGATGCATAGATACGTCGGGAGGCTCGCCGCTGTGGACTTCTTTTAATAAAATAAATATGAATCTCAGATTGAATATTTTTTTGGGAAACGGATTGGCTACTCCCCCTGACACCAGCCCCGGGGCTGGTGGTCGGTGCTCTGTGGGCCCTACAATGATGTATGTGTTTCATCCATTCCGTTCATCCATTTTTACAGATTATTTTATGGCTTGGTCCGAAAAATGAGAGGTATATAAATCTCAGGTGGACCACACCACATGAAAGCAATAGTGGTTGGATGTCTATCATTAAAATCCTCCTAAGGCCCACTGTACTGTTTATTTGACATCTAATATGTTGATTATGTCATAGAGGCCCAGATGAAGGGAAAAAACTAAAATCATCTTGATCCTAAACTTTTATGGCCACGTAATGTTTTTTAATGGTCGACGCTCATTCAACACTCTTTCATGTAATGTGGTCCACTTAAGATTTGGATATAACTCATTTTTGGTCCAATACTGTAAAATGATCCTTAAAAATAGATGGACAGCATGGATGAAAACCATACATCATGGTGGGTCCCACGGAGCACCGGCCATCAGCCATTTGCTGGTGTCAGGAGGGGGAGTAGCCAATCCGCGTCCATTTTTATGATACCCGTGACCGTTCTGGTTCTATTGCCAAATTCCTAATGGCCTGTTTGGCCAGTAATATTGAGTTGTATTAAATGGGATTGCATTGCTAATTCCGTTTTGAAATTAGGAATAGCATGTTAGGAAGGAATGTGAGATGGGATTAAAATTAACTTTGTAAGCTTTAGAAAATGAGAGTTGTGTTGGACAGTGTGATATGGATGGATTTTTGCTTCATCAACCTTTAATACAAGTGCAATTTGAAAGTAAATTCTGGGATTTATTTTTTAATGCATTCATTCCAAATATGATATTAGAAAAATTGAGATACACTCAATTTAAGGACGGTATCTTATACATGCATTTATTATAATTTTTATAATTCCATCTACCTTAATCCCACCTAATGTAGTGGCCAAACAGGCCTTGAAAGGTTGAAACAGTCCAAAGTGTGTTTAGCCCAAATTATAAAAGGGTTGAAACAATCTTAAGTGTGTTTGGCTAAAAAATAGATAATAATTGTGTTTATGCATGCATACGACAACACAGATATAAATAAAGAAACTAGAAGCTGTGGTCTACGACCAAATACAAATGCCATCACTTGTAAATTAAATTAAAGAATTTATGAAGGAGAATATTCATTCAAGGAAATGTTTGTTTTGGTAATAATTTCTTTTTATTTTTTAGTTGAAAAGACTTTTCCCCGTAATAATAAAAATAGTCGTAACTTAAATGAGGTGAAAATAGAAATAACCTAATTATATTGAATTGGAATAAAAACAAAATTTTACAATAATTTTTTTAATAATTTAGCATCAATGACATAGATGATGAAGTCCCAAATTTAAATCTTCCCTAGTCTAACAACTTAAATGTAAACAATTGAAATCACACTATTGAAAAGAAGAAAAAAACAACATTTCCCGCAATCCAATACTCATTGTGTACTAGAAAGGTAGACAAAATAAATTTAATTTAATATGTCTTGAATTGGCCTTGGTAAAAAACACTTCAAACTTCCTCCTCTTTAGACAATTGTTAGAGAGAGAATCATGGCCTATACAATTGTTAGAGAGAGAATCATGGCCTACCGAACAACACAACACATGCTAACTGTTATGTGGAAAATAGACCGACCAATGAGAATAGGTCAAGTTATAACTTTATGCACTTCGCCAAATTGAACAATATCAAAGACTGTAAATCTGACCTCCAACTCAGAAACTTAGTAGGAAATGAGGATGAGCTCGACTTCTCGCCAACAGGTTGGAAGACCCACGGACCTCGATAAAAGGGGCCTAGCCACTCGCCAAAGAGGACAAGTTGGCACATCTCAAGCCAGCATATCTTGGGTTGGCACATCCTAAGCCCGCATATCTTGGAACAGTATATCTCAAGTCGGCATACCCCAAGTCGGTGCATCCCAAGTCGATGTACCCCAGGTCGGCAAAACCGGCGTCTATTGTATCCGGCCTAATCTCAATTGCATCTTTCCACAACCTCAGCTGAAGATCTAAGAAATCGGCTCCAATACAGAACTACCTGGGATTCTAACCGAAGATCCAGGAAAAATCCTTCCCAATATATAGGTCCGAATCATACTATAACTCATCCCTGCCAAACGAGGGAGATCTCCTCTATGCCACCGCCCCTCCTCACCTATGAAAAGGGACCCCCAGTTGAGAGAGGTATACACAATTCTAAGTCTAAAACCCTACTCTCGACTAAACTCATATTCTTCAACCTAACTTTGGCATCGGAAGATCCCCTATACTAGCCAAGGTCTCTTTTATCCACCCCTTATGAAAGTCTAATCATGGCCTACCGAACAACACAACACATGCTAACTGTTATGTGGAAAATAGACCGACCAATGAGAATAGGTCAAGTTATAACTTTATGCACTTCGCCAAATTGAACAATGTCAAAGACTGTAAATCCGACCTCCAACTCAGAAACTTAGTAGGAAATGAGGATGAGCTCGACTTCTCGCCAACAGGTTGGAAGACCCACGGACCTCGATAAAAGGGGCCTAGCCACTCGCCAAAGAGGACAAGTTGGCACATCTCAAGCCAGCATATCTTGGGTTGGCACATCCTAAGCCCGCATATCTTGGAACAGTATATCTCAAGTCGGCATACCCCAAGTCGGTGCATCCCAAGTCGATGTACCCCAGGTCGGCAAAACCCGGCGTCTATTGTATCCGGCCTAATCTCAATTGCATCTTTCCACAACCTCAGCTGAAGATCTAAGAAATCGGCTCCAATACAGAACTACCTGGGATTCTAACCGAAGATCCAGGAAAATCTTCCCCCAATATATAGGTCCGAATCATACTATAACTCATCCCTGCCAAACGAGGGAGATCTCCTCTATGCCACCGTCCCTCCTCACATATGAAAAGGAGACCCCCAGTTGAGAGAGGTATACACAATTATAAGTCTAAAACCCTACTCTCGACTAAACTCATATTCTTCAACCTAACTTTGGCATCGGAAGATCCCCTGTACTAGCCAAGGTCTCTTTTATCCACCCCTTATACGGGTACATGAAAGTCCAATAATGGCCAACTAAATTTCTGCATCAACACTAACTATTTATCATGGGTAGGTCAAGTAAACCCTGTTGAGCCAACTATGAACGTATGTATTTTCTACATGTTGTATTCATTTTTCCTGCTCATATTATGAGTGAGCCTAAAATTGAAGCATGTACACAGCTCAAGCGGCCATACCACATGAAAAGAATAATGATGGATGGAGTGAGTAAAGTACACGAATCACGGTGGACCCGGCAGAGTCTATTAAGTACGCAATCGGCTCCCGAGTTACCGCGGATGAGTAGTGCCTTTCGCTGTTGGATTTGCATTATTTTCAACAGACTTGAGCTGCTGGATTTGCATTATTTTCAATGATCTAAACCGTTTATGTGATGGATCTCACCTTGGATTGGTAGACTTAGAAATGAACTCTCGCATTTAAATCTTTAGTCATTTGAATATAAAAAATTTATGATGGCCGTTATTGTCAAAACTAAAGAGTAAATTGATCAATGGTTAAAATCAATCCAGCATAGAAAATTTTATTATTTTATACACAAAATAAAGTGACCCACCGTATGGACGGTTTAGATAATTATAAGATAAACCAAATTCAAAAGCTGAAGTCCTAACCCATCGTATTGCAATAATCGCCTGATGTATTATAGCAAACCTCTTTTCGAGACATCATACAGTGATCGCAGAGCAGTGCGTATACAGTCTGGTCGGCACACGAAGTTCCGTCAGGTCATTTCCTTGGGGCCCATATAAATGTATGTGCCATGTATCCACGCGGCTCAGCCATTTTCTTAGATTATTTTAAGGCATGATTCCAAAAATGAAGCATATCCAAATTTAAGGTGAACCACACGGTAAGAAAGTACTAATTGACTCTTAAAACTTTTGTTCTAAGAACGGTTATTTATTTATTTATTTATTTTTAGCTTGTTAGTACAGCCACCGGTACTTCACACATCACTGCTAGCCAACCTCACTAGGGAAACGATGCCAAGACCAGTGTTGAAACAAGGTATCTTTCGCTTAGTCTATCACTTGAGCTAGAACGGTTAGAATATGACAAATTAATCTTTTTATCTCATAGTCTAGATCTTACATTTTATGGTTAAGGCCTCGGCGATATTTTCTCATGGACTTTAAATCACTTGGTACCACATCACACAAGTCCTCTATCTCACATCGGCTGTCCACCCTGGCTATGCCCCTGCATCCCATAAGCAATCCCAGTCGAATCTGGTATGAAAAAATCTTTGCATTAATCACTCCAGTGAGCATAAGACCTCCCTCTCTATACCACTTTACCACTTTGATGCATGTTTTTAATGACAGGCATTCAATGATGAGCTTAAAAAACTGATGGATTGTGCCGAGATACAAAACATACATCTTGGTGGGCCCCATGGAAAACACCTGACGAAACTCAGTGGGGTCCCTGATCTAACTGAATCCGAGCCCATATAGGTACGGCCCTTACTGTGGGGGTCATTTTGATGTATGTGTTCCACACCGTTCATCCATTTTTTTTTAAGATCATTAGATGGCATTAACCAAAAAATTAAGCAGATTCAATTATCAGGACGCTGGATTTCCTGTGAAAGAAGTTCCTGCATTGGGATGCAAAGTGGGTTCCACCATGATGTTTTTGAGAAATCCAACCCGTCCATCTATTGTTCAAGCTCATTTTAGGACACTTGGAACAAAATTGAGGAGAATCTAAAACTCAAGTGGGCCATACCAGATGAAGCAGTGTGAAAGGAATGCCTACTGTTGAAACCTTCCTAGGCTCCACCTTGATGTTTATATGCCATCCAAACGGTTTATAAGGTCATTTTCACTTGGATGAACTGAAAACACTAAAAACTTAGACCAATACAAAACTTCTGTGGTCATATAAATGTTTCAATGGTGGTCACTAAATCCCTGCTATTTCCTATTGTGTGGCCTATTTGAGTTTTGTATCCATCTTAATTTTGGTTGCAGTTGCTAAAATGAGCTCGAAAAACGGATAGACAGGTTGGATTTCACCAAAACATCACATTGGCCCCACCAATAATCCTTGCCGACAAAAGGCTTTCCCGGAAATCCGTCTCAATTCTCAGGTGGATCATATGTTACTTTCACCGACCGAGGGAAATGCGGGTGTAACTTTTGTAACATCCACTCCGTCCATCAGGTTATAAAATGTATAACTGCCTAATTAGATTAATCATTCGAAGAAAAAAAAAAAAAAAAAAGAAAAAAAAAAAAAACACTCGCCATGAACTCGGTTTGCAAGTCCAGCAAAGTAATAGAGCTTGGGTTCCCGATTTGGAGTGTGCCAAGGTGCGCTGCCTAATACTAGCCATTGAACCTAGCAATTACGATCATACAATAATCAGGTGGGCCACACACAGGAAAAAAATTCGAATGGAACATCCACCGTCAGTTCCGTGCAGGGCCCACCATGCAATCCAATACAGTTTGAAAGAATTTTGGGGACAAGGCCAACCAAGGGGTGATCTAGCTGATGAATGGGATGGATTTCATGAACGTTAAGTAGAAGGATGGGGTGTCCTTCATTTTAAGGATCCACGCAAAACAAGGGTCGACATAGGGAACGTAACCTCAGCAGCAGCTAACTAGGCAACTAGGGCAAGGCAGCAGGCTCCCTTTTTCAAGGCATGAATGGGATTGTTATAGGTTGCCTAATAAAAGTATTTATTTAGCATCATAAGCAATACATGATGGACCCCAAAAAATAGATGGATCAAATTGCTGATTACACCTATTTTGTGCAAACAATCTTGACCGTCCATAGTAAAGACCATTGGTGTAATGGTTAGTATTTGTCAGATTGTTGTAACGTTTACACAGTAGCTCATGAAATGTGCGCTGGACTGAATGAACCGGAGCGTTCCACTGATTCATAGACTGGGTGGAATATAAACACAACGGTAAGCCATGCAAAAACCTGGGGTGTTTGGCTCATGGTATTGGGAAGGATTATGTGAGATGGGATTATGTAATTATTAGGTATGACAGGGATTTTCCCTATTACCATCTTATTAGCCTAATTCCATGCTATATTGGTAATACAACCGGATTCACTATTTGATTTGCTGTACATTGAATAGATATACTCACCATCATTTGAAACTATTGAGAATAACACCTATGTGTTATATCCAAACTGTTCATCTGCTTTGTCACCTCATTTTATGGCATGGGCCTAAAAATGAGGCAGATCCAAAACTAATGTGGCCCCAAAGAAGTTCTCAACGGTAGGTGTTCAATCCCCACTGCTTTCTGTGGTGGGGTCCACTTGAGCTTTAGAAATACCTAATTTTTTGGCCCATGCTCTAAAATGATCTCACGAAATGGGTGAATGGTATAGATATAGCCCGCACATCATGGTGGAACCTACACAACTTGTTAACATTGAGTGGAATTGGCGGGGACCAAATGTAATTCCATCTAATCTAATTGGGAAATTTAGGACTGTGGACCCCACCTTTTATCCAGCTGGTTTTATGAAAGAAGACAAACCTTCTTTTGCAAATTAGACCTCCACGTGTGGAGATGGGTACTCCCCTGCCACCATGCAATGGTGGATGTTCAGTGGTCCGTGAGCCCCACCATGATGTATGCTTTTCATCCATGCCGTCCATATATTTTTCCACATCATTTTATGGTATGAGACAAAAAATGAGGTATATGCAAATCTCAAGTGTACCACATTATAGGAAACAGTGTTGAATGAGCATCGACCATTAAAAACTTTTTGGGGGCCCATTGTGATGTTTGTGAGAAATCCTACCCATATAAGTTCATTCATAGGGTCACAAAGACCTGGATGAAGAGGAAAAACAAATTTCATAATGATCCAAAAATTCTGTAACCCCTAAAAGGGTTTCAATGGTAGACGTTCAATTCCCCACTGTATTTTACAATGTGGTCCACTTGATAGTTAGATCTATCTTATTTTTCGTCTCAAGCCTTAATATGAGCTCGCCAAATAAATGGACGGTTTGGATATAACACAGACATCATGATGGGACCCACACAAGCAACACAACATATATAAAAAAAGAAAAAAAAAAAAAAGGAAAAAACAACACAGATTGCATCGATATATCGACAATATATAGATATATTGATAAAATAGAGCATCGATATATCGACATATTGTCGATATATCGACGTTACATGGAATTTTTTGGTTAAGTCGCTGGACAAATGAGGACTTAATTCGATATTATCGACTATATGTCGATATATCGACAAAATCAAGCATCGATATATCGACATATTGTCGATATATCGACGTTACATGAAATTTTTTGGTTAAGTCGCTGGACAAATGAGGACTTAATTCGATATTATCGACCATATGTCGATATATCGACAAAATCAAGTATTGATATATCGACATATTGTCAATATATCGACGTTACATGAAATTTTTTTTCCCCCGCCGATTTTCTAGTTTGCCCCGCCGATTTTCATGCTTGCCCCGTTGATTTTCTAGTTTGCCCCGCCGTTTTTCATGCTTGCCCCGCCGTTTTTCATTCTTGCCCCGCCGTTTTTCTAGTTTGCCCCGCCGTTTTCTAGTTTGCCTCGCCGATTTTCTAGGCTACGGTTATAATCCGTAGCTATAGATTCTTTTTTATTTTTATTTTTATTTTTTTTGCAGTTGTAATCCCACCGCCTTTTGTGGGTCTCATCATGAGGTCTGTGTTATATCTAAACCGTCCATCGATTTGGTGAGCTCATATTAAGCTTGAGACGTAAAATAAGACAGATCTAACTATCAAGTGGTGGGCTGTACAAAATTTTTAACGGTAAAAATCAGTTTTCCCACTGCTCTTTGTGGTGTGGTCCATTTGATCTGGATATGATTTTTTTTTTTGGATAATGCTCCGAAATGATCTCTAAATATGGATGAACGTTGTGGATATAATAAATACATAGTTGTGGGGCCATGTAACTTTGATCTCTTTTGAACCGTTCGTACAACTCTTGGCTGGAGGAGCGTCCTAAGTTTTCGCCCTCAAATTCGCTGTCCGTACATGCAGTTCTAAGTTGCAAACCAAGGTTTATCTTCTTTCATAAAAAACAGCTGGATAAAAGGTGGGGTCCACAGTCCTAAATTTCTCAATCTAATTCGAAGCTATTCCATTCTTCCCCGGCATTGAGTGGAATTGGCACGGGACTAAATGCAATTCCATCCCACCTAATCCCATGCGCCAAACGCCCTCCACCTTTTCCTTTGGTGCTGCCTACCTGAAAAGTAGATTGTGCTGATTTTTTATTTTTAATTTTTCCCAAGGATATACCATGAAGGGGCACATCTGATTGGATGGTGTAGATCTCATAAAATATCTTATGGTCGGCCCTATATTATGTTTGCATCATCCAGACCATCCAACAGGTGAATTCACCTAAAAATCAGACCAATCCAATCACCACACGCTACACGTGAATTTAGAGATTTTTATGGAGAAAAATACATTGTTCTCTGATGTGTGGCCCACCTGATTGTTGGATTGCCCTAATTTTTGGGTGTCTGATCATCATGGTGGAGTCTAGTTGTCATGCACACACACACACCATGCGGCCCAAAATGGGCTGCTTGTACCGAAACAGACTCCAAAAAACTGCCTTATCCACATATGGAACAAACAACATGTGAGAAACATCATAATTCAAAAAACTTAACTAGGACTTGACTCGATATCCAGCCTTGTCGGGTTGACTTGAAAACTCAATTCGACTCGACCCAATATTTAAAAACTAGGATTAATATTTCAATAATAACAATAGATATTCACAATAGTAAGAGTAGAAAAATAATCTAACCAAAACACAAAATAGCTTTGATGGATCACCAATGGGCCATCACATATTAGGGGTCTAGTGCAGTGTTTTAGTAGAATAGTAGGGGATTCCTTGCCCGTGCTCTAGTTACATGACAGAATTTTATGCTTTGTTTCATAGCCCAAGTCAGCCCAGAGTCTTGGTACATGTGACGGATAGAGATCGATGGTTATCAACATACTAAAGGGAGGACAAGGGCCATCCTGAGAAGTCATCCATCTGGTACAGAGCTAACAAGAAATTTTGGCTGATTTTGAAGACTGGAGTTTGAATAACATCTACGATGAAGGTCTCAAACCCTCCACCTTCTTACTATCTTTGCTTTAAGTGCCTTTATAATATCGTATTTTGCCGCAAAGAAAATAAAAATGAAAACATAAATAACTGTGGCTTGTTGGTAAACACTGTGATCTCAGATGCATTTATCTTTTATTTAAAGATGAATTCACTCAGCGACTCAAGTCGACCGAGCAGGCAAGCCCGCTTGATGAGTCATTCCTAGTCGTAAACAAAGTTGAGCTCGCCAGTGAGTTTCATGGAGACTCAGATTGATTTCTCATTGAGTTGAGTTGAATCAGATGAGTTTCAAGTTGAGTCACCAAGTTTTAGAAGTATGAAAAATGCCGATATCAGCTTCATAGTAGGATTTT
The DNA here is from genome assembly GCA_021015155.1 of Magnolia officinalis. Lineage (NCBI taxonomy): Eukaryota > Viridiplantae > Streptophyta > Magnoliopsida > Magnoliales > Magnoliaceae > Magnolia > Magnolia officinalis. The sequence continues at coordinate 93,103,055 of JAJHSJ010000006.1, read as the reverse complement.
ACAACAAGAAAAACAAGCGGCGTAAAAATAGAACAAACAGCTCTCTGACCTGTTAAGACCCATTCGTCTCCCACTTCTTCATTTGACACTTCGACCATTGAAAGAACACAATGAAAAAATATTATACGAGGTGAGTGAAATATAAATAAGAATACAGATATCACGACAGTCCCCACTCATCAGGTGGGCCAAATGTGTAAGAAGGGAAAAAAAAAATGGATGGCTAAATATGGATCTGACAAAACAGTCAACATTCAACATACACATTTCACTCACCTAATTGGTGCACCCTGCATGATGTTCGGGCCAGGGCATGTTCATGGCAGAATCCACTTAATGATCAACCTGGTTCTACTCAATCTGGTTCCTGAGACTACCTTCAGCTTTAAAATTTCCAATCGTGAAAGAAAAAGTTCTAGTAATTCACATAAAATCTAAAAAATGACAATCTTTTCTGAAAGGTCTAAAAAATACCATTAAAAAATAAAATCTAGAAAAAATCAACTGAATGCTGTCAACAAACCCAATCTTGGCGACTCCACATTTCACAGATGATGGAGACATCAACACCTTGGGAAGGGTAACAATGCTACAAAATGATGGGCAACCTGAATGACTGATTCATATAAGTGGCCTGATGGTGTGTTGTGATGGGTCCGAATGTGTTCTTCAATCGAAAATCTTCTCCCCAGTCGAGAATATCAAAAACACAAATGAACTGAATATGCAGAGGTACCCCGGAATGAAGAACACTGGCTTCCAGCTTTCTGGGCTCGAAAGATCCATATGGGTGGTCTTAGCTGCCTCAAGAATCCGGCCTGTGAGCCCAACCCCGACAATGCCCGCTAGCGTCCCAGCAGTGTTGGAAACTCCCATCACAATCCCCGCATACCTTGGAGCAATGTCCAAGTGATTCACAGCAAACCCAGCTCTTCCCAATGCCAAGAAACCGAGACAAACGGAAGAACAAAAGACGGCGCCGGTGGAAGTTCTGAATATGGGGAGGGCCATCAAAGCGAGGGCTGCAACAATGAACCCAATGGTGTTCAAGAACTTCCGGGTCCGGGTTACAGACATGATCCTTCTTGTGATCAAGTGGTCAGCAACCACTCCGCCTATATTGGAGAATATGAACATGTTCAAATAAGGCAGCATTTTTGACGAGCCCATCTCCTGAAGACTAAGCCGGAGCCCTAGTTCAAAGTATGTCGGCAGCCAATTCATCAGCACGTACAGAGCGTAATGGAAAGTGAAGTTGTTCGCAACGATTGCCCAAACAGGCAAGCTGAGGACTATCCTTTTCCATGGTATTTTGACGACGCGGACCGAGCATCCTCCATTCTCCACCTTCACCTTCTGCAAACCCCCTTTTGGGGAATCTTTATACTTCGTGATCGGCAACAAAGATTCCCCGAAACTGGTAGCAGTTGCTTTTAGGGGATCCAAACCTGGTGGGTCACTCGCATATTTGAACCAAAGAAGAGACCACATGGAACCCAGAGCGGCCTCAGCCAAAAATACTGACTGGGGCCCCTTGAACTTAACCAGGCTCGGCAACAGGAGCATGCCGGCTGCTGCACCTAGGTACATTCCTGAAGTTGTGAGAGAAACAGACCGTGACCGTTCATGGGGTGGGACCCACTGTGCTAGAACGGTGTGGATTGAGGGAAAGATGAAACCTTGGGCCACCCCGACGAGCAAGCGAGCGATCACCAGGATCTGGACCCGGTTGGGGTCAAGCGGAACTAAAGCACATGTCATGGACCACAATACGAATGACAGTAGTAGAACACGTCTCCCCCCAATGAATTGCGCGACCCACCCTCCAGGTATCTGTGATACTGCATACCCGAAATAGAACGTTGACAGTATCATGCCCTTGCTTGATTGGTTCACCCCAACAGCATCCGCAGCTACTGTGTAAGCGATTGAGAAGCCGACGCGTTCGATGTAGCAGATGCATGTGGAAATGAACATTAAAAGCACAATCACATACCGCTTTGGAAGCACAAGCACGGACCTCTTCGGAAATTTCATACTTATCATATTCTACTTGTTATACACATGAAAATTTTATACATCTGTTTTAGCTGTGTATGATTCATCCAGACACAAATGAAACCCATCAATTCCGCTCAATATGGAAACATGTAAAGACCAAAGGCAGCATTTTCATGCCTTTAAACACCGACAAAAGATCAGATAAAACCTGTAAAAACCAAAAAAACAAGGAAAAAAAAATGAGAAAAAAGGATGATTATGAGGGAAAGGAACTATACGGGAAATTGTTATTTGCTATGCACACACTCCATTTTCCTAAAGAAGTAACTTGTTAAACAAACACCGGACACACGTCGAAATTGCAATTACAATTTACAAGAGAACCTTAATTTCTCTTTAATTTGTAATACCTAATACTTGTCAAACAAGCACACTCCATTTTTCCTAAAGAATTACCATGTTGCACCGGACACATTTCGAGATAGCAATTATGAGAAAACCTCGCTTGGCCTTTGTTTTATATTTTGGAAGTATTTATATACTGTTTAATATACTTATAATGTATTTTTTGTCAGGAAGATATTTTTCTTTTTACAATTGATGCATTTATGAACTAAAATTTACATAAATAATACATTTTTAAATATGTCATGTATCTCTACAGATAGAGCTTTGCTAAGCCCACACAAGTGCGGAATAAAGCTAATGCACACGCCGCACATGTGCCAGCATGGCATGATGTCTGAGATCCAACTCGTCCATCAGAACGGCACCACTATGATGATGCCATATGCCCAAGAATCAGGTTGCTCTACTGGTCATCTTGGCCACATTTTGCAAAACAAATAGAGGGTTCTTAAAAACTTGGCTGAAGTCTCTAACCCATCAACCTCTATCCATTATTAAGGCCCACATGCTGATTGGACCGGATTTTATTTTTGGGAAAACATGTATAAGGTTGGACCAACCTGATGGATGGGCTGGATTAATGTGCCATGCTGTCACATGTGTGGTGTGTACATGAGCAGCAAAAGGAGAAGAAAAAGTTGTTGGGGTTGTGCCCTGGAAAGCCAATATTACATTACCTTTTATACGATTTATATGCATGATTCAATCATTCATTCATTGGCTTAATTAATGTGTAACATGTTTATTCATATGTGTTAGAGAGGTTTTTCCTCTAAATGTCCTAAGGTACCTGAGATGAGGCACAACGACTATTGCCCAAGGGAGAGTTGTGCTCCATCAATCTCCTGATGGATGGACCGGATTAATGTGCCATGCTGTCATATGTGTGGCGTGTACATGAGCAACAAAAGGAGAAGAAAAGAAGTTGGGGCTGTGCCCTGGAAAACCAATATTACATTACCTTTTATATGGTTTATATGCATGATTCAATCATTCATCCATTGGCTTAATTAATGTGTCACATGTTTATTCATATGTGTTTGAGAGGTTTTTCCTCTAAATGTCCTAACGTACCTGAGATTAGACACAACGACTATTGGCCAATGGAGAGTTGTGCTCCATCAACCTCATTACCCTGGCCATGACCACACAGATTCTAGGACAAACCTATAGTTTTCTATGATTGGTCAACTTATGAGAGGAGACTAACTTAGTCTCAATGTGGATAGTCTCCACCACTTAGGGAGGTTGACTTGGTGCTGGCATTGCCTTAGCCCTACCCCACACGAGCGTGTGAGTGTGCCATGGATATAGTAACTTGGTGGAACCTTTGAACACTTGCATTGGTAGGACAGTTGGCAAACATCCAGACTGGGAGACTTATCTGGGCTAGACTAAAGGACTTGCGACTGCACTCACTCCGCCAAATCCCTAGACATGAGCATGTGTGGTTGAAGAGGTCCTAATTGAGCTTACTTTGACTCGCTTGATGAGTCCACTGCATGGCCAATAAAAGTAGGTGTGATTGGGTGCATTCATCATGACTGTCGAAGTCCACACAATTCAATAAGAGATCCACTTAGTCTGCTTGAGATGTTATGAGTGGGCTGATCTTATGGTTTGGACCGCCCATCAGGTATTTTAAAGCTAGCCAACACCTCTAATGTTTTCAATTGGTTAACTGTGAGTTTTCAACTATTAACTATAAGTTTTAACCATTGATTTGTTTCAATCATACTTGATGGACAACCAATGGCTAAGATCTATTAATCCAGTCCCTGCATGCGAATTGGCCAAGGATGGTGACCAAAAACGGTGGAGAATATGGATGGTTAGGATACATGAAATAGACAGGTGTAACCAACTTCCTTCATAGTAGAAACACAAAAGTCTGTTGGTTGTTGGAGCTTCAAATGGGGTGCACCCTTAAAACCCTAACTTCCTCTTACATATAGATCATATCTTAGAGGGGAGAGAGAGCCCAGGACGTCCTACCCCCTGGAAGCCCACATTAGAGAGCCAGAGAGTGTGTGTGGAGAGAGAGACTGGGACGCACCCACGTCCTGGACGTATGCATGTCCCTGCTTGTGGGGTCCATTCCATGGATGGCACTGCTCAGCCCTTGGTCCTTAATGGTTTTGGACGGTGGTTCTCTACTCTCCTGAATCTAAGATAAATCAAGGAGAGAATATTTAAGTTGGAAGAACGACAACAACAAAATCGATGGATTTCTACATTGAGGTATGAAATTGTTTATGTGCATTTTTGTTTTTCTAAAAACATGGCATGCATCAAAATGGGATCCTTCATGCTATTCTTGAAATCTGGACTTTTCAAATCATTTCATATTCCGCTACGTTTCGAAAAATCCAACACAAGCCCCACGAGAATCTTCTAAGATGAAATTATCTGGTTTTTGTTCTATTATTTTGTTTGACAACATTTTCAGATTCCTAATCATATCTCTGTGTGAAATTGTATGATCCTCAAACCAAGGAAATGCAGTGTCTTCGATCCTTCAGTTTGCACAAGTGGGGCTTATGGTTTAATGATCCAGACTGTTTATCATATGGGCCGCACACTTAATGGGAGATTCCCCAAAAATTCTACCGATTGGACAATCCTAACCCTTCTATCAATGGCCTACAAATAGAAAGCTAAGAAGAGAAAATGAGAATTGTCTAAAACAGAAAGAAAGAGAGGTAGAATCACATAAGCTTTCAATTTGGGAGTTTTTTAGCACAGTCTACCCATCTTGGAGCCAATCAAATCAAAGGTTTGGATCAACAACTCATAGGGCCCACTTGTTCAAACTCAATGCTCAAGGATACTCTACATATCCTCGGCTCCAAGATCATATAAACCCAACTATACATTTCCCAATTCTTTGTTATTTAGTTCATTCTTTTAATTGGCTTGGTTGTCTTTGTTCTTGGCCATGAGCAATAAAGCTGCTAGGGAGCCATCTAATCCACACTCTACGGCCTTCCATGTCATATTGAATATTAGGGTATCTACTTCCCCGATGTAGTGAGCCTTCTTATGCTATTGGGCTATGTGGACTATTAGTTTGCGTGCTCCTACGGACACCAAATCTATTGTGATTTTGCTTAATAAAACTAGGGTTAGCGAGAGGATTAGCTAACCTCAATTTTCTCACTTTCATGGTGTCAAAGCTAGGTTTTGATCCTGGAACCTATAGGTTATGGGCCCACAACAATGAGCCCAATACTCATCAATGCCCCACTATGGGGTCATTACCAAAGGTTCTCGGATCTCATAGAACAGACATTCATATTATCAACCAGTCTTGGGCCCAGGAAAGAAAGCTACCTGGTAATAAATAAATAAATCTTACTCTCCTCATTTCAGACATGGTTGCCTCCAACAAAACTTGTGATACTAAAGTTCAGTACGAGTTCCATAGCATTTCTGGAGTCTTGATCTGACTAAGGTATTCAAAATCGGTTACGTAATGGCCATGATGGCTGTTATGTAACAGTAATAGTCATAACTGTTACGCGTTACGGGGTTGAAACGGCTATAATGGCCGTTACAGAAAAAAAAAAAAGAAGAGGCTGTAACGGCCCCGTAACGGTTCTGTAACAGTTTTTTCAAAAAATAAAAAAAGGTTATAACGGCCGATACGAGGGCCATAACGACCATTACGGCTTGTATCATAACGGTAACGGTGGTGGCCGTTACGGCCACCGTTACCGTTTTGGAACACCTTGGATCTGACTGATCTGTTGCTCAGGACATTTACTGTTAAACACAAAGACGAGACCTACCTGTACACTAGAATTTCGAACAACACTTTATGCAAAGAAACTGGAAATACGGATTTCATGGGAGTCAATTCAAGGTCAAGCCAATACAATCTCATGACTTTGGTGGGGTGCATCTTATGAGAATTCATTGAAGAAACCTTGGTAATGGAATAGATGGGGAGTTGGTGGGTCCGTAGTAGAATTACTAACAAAGAAACTACAGTAATGGGCATGGATGGTATAAGGAAAATTGGAAATATTAGAAAAGATTATATTCCTCTTTTGCATACAGGGAAAAAAAAAAATCCTTTGTATATTTTCCATTTTTATTAAGTTTGATTAGAGATAAATTGATTGTAATATACTCAATGAAATACACACAAAATTCTCTCCAAAATCTATTTTATCATGGTATAAGAGCCATTTTCTGATTTGGGCCATTGTTACAGTACTACCATTGGTAGATCTGAACTCTAATAAAATCTAGGCCATCATTCACCTCTGCCCTTGATCTAATCTATTCTCTACCTGCACAAGATCATGAATCAATAGGTCCAGTGTCTTCATCTTGATTGGTGGTCCATCATTCCTGCTGTGATGGACCCTTCTCTGGTTCCCATTATTATAGCAGCCGTATGCCTAATTCCCATCACCGACATCGTCTCTCTGGTACCCTGAACCAAATCTGTTGCCATTGACTTCGATGATTACTACCAACTGGCAAATTTGGCGATTACCATCACAACCCTGAACCAACGAAAATCTGGCAAAATCCATCTCCCATCCATCTACATCTGTCACTCTTGTAAACCATCACCATCACCATCACCATTCGATCCGTCCGCCAGTTGTTGCCCTCCATTCCAGACACTGTGAAACTGATGCGGACACAAGCGCATTCAAGGTGTACCAACGAAGAAAGCGCCAACCACAAGTGCCGTCCTTGTGGATAGGCGACTATTGAGGAGCTGAAGACCTTTCACATGTGATTGGACATATAGAAGACCCCACTCAAGGAAGACACATGTGAAGGAATATTAGAGAAAGAAGACCGAGCGCCCGAACTTTCCCATACTTATGTTATTTGGGCGTTTTTACTTAGTTAGGGGTATTTTAGTAGTTTATGTCTTTATTTGCTTATTCTAGGGGTATTTTAGTAAGTTTATGTCTTTATTTGCTTATTCTAGGGGTATTTTAGTAATTTTATGTATTCATTTGCTTATTTAAGTGGGCTAAAGCCCTAAATCCGAATTTGAACTATTGATTAATGAAAAGCAAACCCTTTGGTTGCCCTCTTCCTCTCTTCTCTCTAATGGTGCTTCTTTTCTTCCCTTGATCTTCTTCTTCTAATTTCTTCTTGTGCCCCTCCAACTTCTTCAAGGTAATAATTTTTTCCTTCTATTTTCCAGTTTTGGCTAATCCTTTTTCGATCAAAATCTTGAGAACCGATCTAAACCCTAAACCCCCAAATTCTCAAATCCCTAATCCGAGAAACTTCTTGGTTCTCGGACTAGTGATCTTCATTGATCGATTGGGTGTGACCATGCAAGATCGGGAGGTCTCATCCCTCGCCGGATCCAACCTAAGTAGTAATTGAACTCCATACTCCATGGTTGTGGTGATGGCTTGCTCCATTGCACGTTTCCTTTATGATTTTCTCAGTTATGATGATTACTGCTAGAATTTTAGATCATTTATTCCTTTTATTTCCGCTGTTTAATTATTTTCATGAGCATGCATCATAATTAGGGCTGTCCTGCGTCAAATTTGGTATCAAAGCCTAGGCTTGCATGGTTTTTTGTCTAGATCGAGTTATCAAATTAGGGTTTTGATTTTTAGGTTTAATTTCGAAAGTTTCCAGATTTAGAAGGTTTTCAATTTTAGAAACTTTCCAGATTTCCAGATTTTCAGATTTAGAAAGTTTTCAATTTTAGAAAGTTCCAAATCTGAAAAATTTTCAGATTTGAGTTGTTTCCTGTTTCAACTTAATTGTGTCAGTTCATAGTAGTTTTGTATTCATCGCATTCATCTTGAAAGTCATAACACCTAGTAGTCTAGTTGGGTAGAGTTTGGTTCAAGTCTTCATTGTATGCCCAAGAGAAGAGGTAGAGGTTTCGGACTTCAACCTACCATGAATAACGAGCAGTTATCTGAGCAACTTGCTAAATTGATACAAAAAGATAACCGCCCTAGAAGCGGGTCAAAAGCGTGAGTTTGCCCGCCTTGAGAACCAAATTACCACTACCATGACTAAGGTCGAGCAACTAGAGGCGTCCCAAAAGGAAAACCCCGCTGTAGGGGATGATGCGCACTCCCAAGTGGAGGAATCATTGAAGAACGCGCTGCCACACGTGGTGGTAGTGAGGATAGAGATCGTGGTAATGGTCGTGGTGTGGTGCGAGAGGCACGAGCCACATGTGATCATCAAGACCGCTATGATCCAGATGAGCGTGCGACGAAGAGTGTGAGAGTTGAAGCCCCGAGTTTTGATAGGCGCTTGGATCCCAAGGCAGTCCTTGACTGGGTTGCTGACATGGACCACTACTTTGAGTGGTATGGCATATCGGAAAATCGTCAAATGCGGTTTGCTAAGATGAAGGTTGTGAGTCAAGCCAAGCTCTTCTGGACCACACCGAGCGTAGGATAGAGAGAGTGTAGAGCCCCTATCACACATTGGTATGAGATGAAAGAGAAGTTGAAGGAGAAGTACATTCCTCTCTCATACCGTCAAAAGCTCTTTGACCAATGGTAATCCTTACGCCAAGGGTCAATGTTTGTCGCTGACTACATCGTTAAATTTGAAGAGTATATGATGTAATGTGATATCCGAGAAGACCCTCTAGTAACGCTCTCGCGTTTCAAGACGGGCCTTTGTGCGGATCTTCAGTAAGAGCTTATGACTCGGCCCTTGACGGACTTGGATGAAGTATATCAAGTCGTGCAGGAGTTAGAGCAATATCTAAAGGCTCCTGTCGTTCGTCGTTTTGAGTCCCGAGACTCCAGTGCTAGATCTAGTTCCCAGGGAACTAGACCTAATATTGGTAGTCAACCTAGGGCACAGGCGACCATTCCGCCTAGGCCTAGGGAGGACAAGGGCAAAGAGGTTCTTAGTGCCGGTCCTAGTAACATGAGCTAAGTGAGGTGCTATGAGTATGGCAATCTTGGCCACATGTCTAATCAGTGTCCTACGAAGAGCTTAGGTAGGGGTATTTTAGTAAGTTTATGTCTTTATTTGCTTATTCTAGGGGTATTTTAGTAATTTTATGTCTTTATTTGCTTATTTAAGTGGGCTAAAGCCCTAAATCCGAATTTGAACTATTGATTAATGAAAAGCAAATCCTTTGGTTGTCTCCTTCCTCTCTTCTCTCTAATGGTGCTTCTTTTCTCCCTTGATTTCTTCTCTAATTTCTTTTGTGCCCCTCCAACTTCTTCAAGGTAATAATTTCTTCCTTCTATTTTCCAGTTTTGGCTAATCCTTCTTCGATTAAAATCTTGAGAACCGATCTAAACCTAAACCCCCAAATTCTCAAATCCCTAATCCGAGAAACTTTTTGGTTCTTCGACTAGTGATCTTCATTGATCGATTGGGTGTGACCATGCAAGATCGGGAGGTCTCATCCCTCGCCGGATCCAACCTAAGTAGTAATTAAACTCCATACTCCATGGTGTGGTGATGGCCCGCTCCATTGCATGTTTCCTTTATGATTTTCTCAGTTATGATGATTACTACTAGAATTTTAGATCATTTATTCCTTTTATTTCCGTTGTTTAATTATGTTCATGAGCATGCATCATAATTAGGGATGTCCTGCGTCAGAAACTCATCAGATGATCAGAACAAACACACCCTATTTATTGCATAGGGCTCCCACAACTGGTGACAACCCTCGACCAGTGCACAGTGCCCTCGCGTCCTCCACCCCTAATCATTATAAACCTGTTGCAACCTCAATCTCTATTGTTTCAAACACGAAGTGGTTTCGACCACCCCACCTCATCCGACGAACCCATCCCATCTCCCTATACACTGCACCAAACACGACCTAATTCCTTAATGCCAATGCCAATCCATCTTCTGTTCATCAAAGCAACCACAACCCATCATCCATGGGCCTCATCACCACGTCACACCTACTGCTGACCATGCTCGAACCGGTTGACCTATTGCTTTTTATGTCTCCTATCATGGTGGTCCCTCAACCATTCGCATATTGGTTGTTGCCTGTTAGATTGCTGGAGTGTGTTATTTGTTATGTACATGATCTCCTAGGTCATTAGTTGTTGACTGTCAACTATTGGAGAAGTGTCGGTTACTTGGACACATGTGGAATCTTCTAACGAGATCCTGGCTGCTTAGGCCCGGTTTTTCCTGCTTAGACGCATACTGATTGTGTGGGCCATTTGTTGTGTGATTGTTGCTTATGCATAGATGCTCCCACCAGATTGTGATGTATTGAATGCTTTGAAGCCTAATTCACAGTAGGCCCATGTTTGATTGGAGAGCTTAACCTGGTGTTGTGGAGATGTCCTTTTTGTGGACAATTGAACATTAAACTAGTCATCCTGATGACCTCTGTCTCTTGGTTGAAGAAATCAGTCCGCAAATCTTCTTCTACTGCTCACGCCTCTTTACATCCATCACTCCATCTTTTACGTGCTTCCTTTCCTACCTCATGGCCACATCATCCAGCACGTTGGCTTTTTCATCTTGTTTCTTTTGCAACTTTGACATCTCTTCTCCTCGCACCACTTGGATCATAAACAATGGAGCATCTACCCATATGTCACCCAATCTCTCACTCTTTACAAACCCCACATAACCTTATAATGCTAAACCCATCACCTTACCAATTGGAGATGTCACCCCCATCACTTATGTTGGCTTGGTCTTTTTATCTCCATATTTCATTTTATATGATGTTCTTTGTGTTCCACACATTTTTATTTTAATCGCTTGTCTGTCAATTAGCCCACCAAAAGCTCAAATTGCGCTAGCATATTTTTTCTACATTCAGTGTTTTTCAGGACATGTTCTCAAGGAAGCCGTTTGGAGGGGATGAAGTATGAGATGGACACTACCTCTATCGTTCAACCCCAATTCCCACCCCATCAGCCATGCCTGCAACTCACCCTACAAGCCCCAACATTTGGCACATGCGTCTTGGTCACTCATTTACATCTTGCTTATCTCAAATATTGTCCATTTTTAGGTGCTACTTTTCCTTCTTGTGATATTTGTCAACATGTTAAGCAAACTCATCATCCTTTTCCACTAAGTTGCACTCATAGTGCACATTCTTGTGGTTTGATTCGCTGAAACATTTGGGGTGTGTATCTCACACCATCTCACGCTGGTGCACACTATTTTCTCACAATTGTCGGTAATTATTCTCGTTGCACTTGGGTCTATCCTATACGTTTCAAATCTGAAACATATTCACTGCTAAAAAAAATTGTGCCATGGTTAGGACTCAATTCCAATGTTTTGTTCACCAAATTCGCACTGACAATGGTACCGAGTTTCTCTCCAACTCGATGCAAGATTCTTTTTTCCTCGAGAAAATGACATATTTCATCAACGAACTTGTGTCGAAACCCCACAAAAAAATAAGGTTGTTGAGCACAAACATCAACATCTCCTTGAGGTTGCCCGAGCTTTGTGCTTTTAAGCACATTTACCTTTATCGTTATGGGGGAATGCATTCTAACTATTACTCATCCCATCAATCATATACTCACTCCCAATTTGGATGGTAAAACTCCATACAAAATGCTTTTCAAACATAAACTATCATATAATCATCTTTGGATGTTTGTGTTATGCCCATATCCTTCTCATCAACACAAGTTTGCACCACGTGCTTCTAAACGCATCTTTGTTGGTTATCCTTTTGGGCGACGAAGTTATCGTGTTTACGATCTTGAAAGGAAATGCATTTTCACCACTAGAGACATCACATTCGTCGAAACTGCATTTTCACCACTAGAGACATCACGTTCGTCGAAACCGCATTTTCACCACTAGAGACATCACATTCGTCGAAACCGCATTTTCATTCAAGCCCTCAGCTGCCATATCTGATGCATATTCTCCCGTCATCCCCATGCCAATCCTTGATGCAACCCTTGATCATCCCTTGTCACCTCCAATCCTCGCCACTCCTAGTCCTGACCATCTACCCTCCATTGTTCCATCTTCATCTGGCCTTTGCCGTTCTCATTGTGCTATCACTTTAACTACCCATCTCAAAAACTATGCATGTCCCACTCTAGCACCCACCTTCTCACCTAATTCACCTCTTCACATCTCTCTACAGGTACTCTCTATCCCTGATCTAACTTCCTTTCATATAATAGATTTTCTGCTAATCATGTTACCCTACTTTCCTCCATTTCTTCTTATGATGAGCCAACATCCTTTTCTCAAGCTGTTAAAATTTCTCATTGGTGTGATGTAATGTCATCGGAAATTGAGGCATGAAAAAAAATTACACATGGACAATACAACATTTACCACTAGGAAAAAAAAAAAAAACAAACCCATTGGCTGTAAATGGGTGTACAAAGTCAAACACCGTGTTAACGGTACAATTGAACGATTCAAAACACATTTGGTGGCAAAGGGGTATAATCAAATTGAAAGGTTAGACTATCATGAGACATTTTCTCCTGTTGCAAAGCTTACCACTGTTCACTGACAGTTGGTTGTGGCTGCTATTCGCCATTGGATAATACATTAGTTAGATGTCAACAATGCTTTCCTCCATGGGGACTTTTAGGAAGAAGTTTATATGACCATTCCACCCAGTTTTGCCAAACACCAGAAGCAACGCGTGTGTTGTCTACACGAGTATCTCTATGCTCTCAAACAGGCATAAAAAAAAACTGGTTTGACATGTTTTTTCTACTCTTAAAGAAGCAGGCCATCATCACTACTCTGTAAATTATTCTCTTCACTCTTTCCGGTAGCACCATCTTCACTACGGTCCTAGTTTATGTGGATGAAATGATTATCACCAACAACAATCATTCTGTCATCACTGCCTTAAAGAAAATTTTAAATACTAAAGTTCCACATTAAAGATCTCGGTCCTCTGAAATATTTTATAGGCATTAAGGTGGCACATTCCTTTAGAATTTTCTTAAGGCAACACAAATACACTCTTGACATCCTCAAGAATATCAGTCATCTCGATGCTCGATCTATTGCTTTTCTTATAGAACAAAATTTGAGTTTGATCGAAGACCAAGGTGATCTTCTTCAGGACCCCTCTATGTATCGACTTGTTGGGCATCTCATCTACTTAACCATTACAAGACCAAATATTGTTTATTCGGTTAACATTTTTTGTCAGTTCATGCATCAGCTTCGCCAACCTCATTATGATGTTGCTATTCGCATGTTAAGATATCTTAAGTATTCTCCTAGCAAAGGCATTTTTTTTAATCCTCTAAAAGCTCTCTTCAACTGCTTATTGTGACTCTGACTGGACTAGTTGTCCCAAGACACAACATTCAACCACGGGATACTTTACGATGCTTGGACGAAGTTCTCTCATGGGAAAAAAAAAAAAAACACTTTCACGATCATCTACTGAGGCTGAGTATTGCATAATGGCTAGTGCCACTTCTGAACTCACTTGGCTCAAAACTCTTCTCCAAGTTCTCGGCATTCCACATAGCCAACCTATGCACCTTTATTGTGATAATCAAGTAGCCCTTCGCATTGCAAGCAGTCTTATTTTTCATGAACGGACCAAATGTATAGAGATTGATTGTCATCTTGTTCATGAAAAAAAAATATCCTCTAGCATTCTACGTATTTCATTCGTGCCAACTGATCAATAATTTGTGGACATCTTCACAAAAGCTCTTGGTCGGGAACAATTTGATCATTTACTTGGCAAGTTGGGCGTTACGGACCTTCACACACTAACTTGAAGTGGAGCATAGGAAAATGGAAATATTAAAAAAGATTATATTCCTCTTTTGTATAAGAGAAAAAAAAAGATTATATTCCTCTTTTCCATTTTATTAGATTTGATTAGGGATAAATTGATAGTAATCTCCTTGATTGGTGCCCTTCCTCTTGTATATATTCAGAAGACCATGCTCAATGAAATACACAAAAAAATTCTCCAATATTTATTTTTATCAGATGGCAATGTTAGCAGAGTTATGCTCGAATACTTCCTGATGTATTGCGATATGATACGTCCGAACTTTGGCCTTTAAATCTGGGTCATCTTATGATAATCCAAACCATTTATATGACAAGTCGCACTTTCACAGTGGAAAGTAAACAAATAAAAGCTCTCAGTTCATTATTTCAACACTCCAATAATTATTGGCTCCTTTGCCTTGAACATAAATGGTCACCAGAACCTTTGTAGAATCAACGGGTTGAACTATTTTATCTAAGAATTATTATTATTTTATTATTTTTTGGGCATCCCCCATCCAAGGGAGCCCTATGAAATAAATGGTTTGTGTTGTTGAAGAAGGCCCAAATACAATGGCTAGAGTCTTGATGTATCTTATTGTAGTATGTTGAATGTATTTGAGCAAACGTCATGTTAGTAGACAGGCTCATTTTATGAACAATCAAATTGATAAATGCAAGAGATGCACCATTGAAACCAAAAACAAAAAAAAAATAATAATAAATAAATAAATAAAAAATGGTAAGATGCACCTCATTGTTAGCCATTTATCAACAAGGTCAAGGCTTTCTATTAAAAGAGGTTTATTGGATTTTAATTGCTCACATTCCCATCTATTATTAGTTAGATAAATAAAAGGAAGGTTTGGCAATAAGGAAAGAATTGGAAAATACCGATTTCAGGGGAGCCGCTCCAAGCTCAAGCCAATACAATCTCTTGACTTAGGGAGGGTGTATCTTATGAGAGAATTCATTGAAGAAACCTTGGTGATAGAATAGAAGGGGGGGTGGGTAGACCCTAGCAGAATTGCTAACAAAATAAACTCCCATAATGGGCATGGATGGCAGTGTAAGCAAATAGGTGGCTCATTTAATGAACAATCAAGTTGATATACGCACGAGCTGCACCATTTGTCACCATTATCATCTAAAGCCTTATCCCAATTTGGGGTCGGAGCTGCACCATTCAAACAAGAAATAAATAAATAATGAAAAATGCAAGAGATGCACTTTGTTGTCGTACTTATGCTAGTTGTATTGAGCTTGATGATCGGTTTGATATATTGGCCTCACTTCATGGATAAAGATGGGTAAGGATCAAGAGGTGAGGGAGGCCTTGAACAGGTTTATTGGATTTTAATCGCTCATCTTCCCATCTATTATTAGTTAGATAAATAAAAGGAAGGTTAGAAATAACGCAAATTGTACAAAGCATATCTTGTATTTAGCTTATGCTCTGCAGTTAATTTCAAAGCATTGTATTAATCCATACAGTCCTACTCGTCTCCCCATGGTGGATGGAGCATAGCTGAAGAATCATGCAATAAGACAATCTCAACCATCCAATTTTGCATGGTAAATTTAGAATGTAAGGTTCCATATACATCGGGGGCCTGTGATTTGGACAGTCTCAATTCACATACACATGCAAAATGTATTATACATGCATTGCTAATGAACCCTTGGGCATATCAAACTCACACCATAGTCTGTCCCTAAAGCTAACATTTCATCACCATTGCTGATCTATCTAACAGCTAAAAGATCAGAAAACAAGCCACTAAAATCAACAACAGAATGCTTAGTTAAACAACACCTGAGATAGAAGCAAAAACAAAATACGGATTCCTCACAATTGCAACTTCTGCCTATCCATTCCACAATATCGGATTTACCAAACATTAAATTGGAGGGAGGGGGGTGGGGTTATGAGAAGAAAAGATAGAACATAAAAGCAGAAATCTCACAGATATTGCTATCTGACAATCTCCAAATCATCATCATCATCATCTAAGCCTTATCCCAGCTAGTTGGGGTCGGCTACATGAATCCTATTGCCCCAAGTCATTTGACTGTCTTTGGCTGGTCCAGGAAAACACACTTATGCCCCACAACAACAAAGAATGGCTTCAAGCCATCGATCCGACCAACCGACCAACAATGTCAAAGCCTTATCTCAAATCATCTGACAGTCTCCAGATGATTAATTTAAATAATTAATTAATTTTTAAAAAAAAAAAAAAACACTGACACTTGAACTTCAAATTAAAGGAAAGCCCAGACGGGAACATAGAACACCAAAGTAAAAATACATTCAAGTCTGCAATTGATCAATCTCCAAACGATAAAAAAAATAACAAAACCCGACAAGACCAACACCAAAACCACCTGATTTAGTAAAAGATCAGATAAAGAATCAAACACAGTAAAAATAATAATAATGAAAAGATACGCAACTGGAAATGGTTCTGATTCATGAAAGGAAAAGCACCCACCTATTTCTTAACAAAAACCCATTCGAAATAAAACAAGAAAGATCGATCATGAATGCATTTATGTTGTCTGGTGTAGAGAATGGCCGGCTGTGATGGGTGTTTTGACAATGAAAGAGGATAGTAAGATGCTGAAACATGCCTGAAAATGAATTTCAATTGTATCTTCGACCTAATTGAGCGCTTCGGATAGAAAGCGTCGGTGGGGTACTGTGGAAAGTACCCGGCGGCGTTCTGGACTTTTTTGGTTGGAGCGATGGGATTTGATTGATTCCCATTGCCTGCTGCCTCTTCAATCTATTCCCCCGCTATGGCCCCCTGCTTGCCTTGGTCCTCAGTCAACGGGATCGGGGACTGGACGTCTATAACTAACTCTACTACTTCGAACAAGAAAAACCACACAAATCTAGTTGACTCAGTGGTTGATTTCAGGTTCTCTAGTCTTTCGAAAAACAATTAGGCACCCTTGCCCAATTTCCTTTTCTTGGAAATCCTCAGGCAGCAACATAACCACCTAAATTACCAAAAGCCCAGACAGAAAAATCAAGCAAAAGGTTAGAAAAATCAAAGGATACGCACCTGTAAATGAGTCTGAACCATGAAAAAACAGCTGTAATGTGTTTCTCAGCAAAAACCCATTTGAAGAAAAATCAATCAGAAATCCAGAAATGCTGTTTGGATAGAGAAATACTGATTTTGAATGATGTTTTTCTTTTCCTTTTTACTTTGAAAGAGGGGAAGAAGCTGCTGAAATGTGTCTGAAATCGATGGGTTTGAGTCAATGGAGAGAGGTTTTCTGATAATTCTCAGGCGAAAATGATAGAGAGAGAGAGGTTTTGTGAGGTGAAGGAAAGAGAGAATGGAGAGAGACACTCGCGTATAGGATAAAAATGGCGTTGATATGAAATGGGAGTTTTTCTTTTGCTAAGCTCTACACGCACTCACGCACGTACGAGATAGCGCGAGTGTGGGGCATTCAAGCCGACAGTTCTGTTGAGGCCCTTTAGACGGTGAGCGGGGGAAAGACCGAGTTCGGTGAGGCCATGGCTTGGAGGGATCTGATGGCGCCACGTTGCTTGTCAGAGATGGCCCCCACAAAGCATGTTACCGGACGCGGATTGCGTCCTACCCCGCCCGTCTCCAGCCACGAACGGGCAGTTCTGTGGGCGGGCTCGCAGTGATGTATCTGTTTATCCATACCGTTCATCCCTTCTCTCAGATCATTTTCAGTCATGTGCTAAAAATTGAGCCTGATCCAACGCTCAAGTGGATCACACCAAATATGACTCTTGTACTTAATGCAGCTTGCAGCAACCAAGATTATTATTTGGTGTGGTCAGCTTGTAAACGGATTGGCTACTCCCCCTGACACCAGCTCCGTGGCTAGTGTTCGGTGCTCTGTGGGCCCCACACTGAATTATGTGTTTCATCCAATCCGTTCATCCATTGTTAAAGATCAATTTATTTATTGATCCCAAAAATGAGAGGGATATAAATCTCAGGTGTAACACACCACATGAAAATAATAGTGATTGGATATCAACCATTAAAATCCTCATATGGCCCACTATACTGTTTATTTGACATCCAATATGTTGATTAGGTCATATAGGCCCATATGAAGAGAAAAAACAAATATCAGCTTGATCCAAAACTTTTATAACCCCCAGAATGTTTTTAATGGTCGACCCTCATTCAACACTGTTTCCTGTAATGTGGTCCACTTAAGATTTGGGTATAACTCATTTTTGGAATTATACCATAAAATGATCTGTTAAAAAATGTGGCCCACATAGCACCGACCACCAGCCATTGGCTGGTGTCAGGGGGAGTAGCCAGTCCGTTCCCGGTCAGCTTGAGCGTTGGATCTGCTCATCTGCAAGGGAGCGGATTAGGTGTTACTCGGGTAACACCGTAGTGTGTGTTACCCTTGCCATGTGAGACTCACTTTGATAAGCTTTTTGTATATCTACGCTGTTAATCGGTTTTTCCAGCTAATTTCAGTACGTTATCGTAAAAAATTAAGAACATCCAAGTCTAAGGTGTACCATAACACTGGAAACAGTGTTTAAGGACTATTAAAAATATTTGTGGCGCATAAAAGTTTTGGATCAAGCCTATATTTGTATTTTTCACTCCATCCATGTCCTTTTGACCTTATCAATGGGTTGGATGGAAAATAAAAATTACGGTGAGCCTTAGGAAGTTTTTAATTTTAGGTGTTCAATCATAACTCTTTCCTATAGTGTGGTCCACCTGAGATTTGGATCTACTTAATTTTTGGAATAACATTTTCAAATGACCTGAGAAAATTTATGGACAGGGTGGATATACGAAATATTATCAATGTGGACCCCACGGTAACGGTAACACCTGCTGCGGTGTTACCCCTGTAACACGGATCCACTCCCGTTTGAAATGTGCTTTCGTTACTCGACCGAAGTCACACGTGGGCTTAACCAGTCAAATCTAGCCACGTCACCGCCTCACCGAACGCACGGTGTGTTTCCGGTTTCCCCGGTCTCACCGAATCCGGTTCCCTGACGTGGCGTACGGAATTTAAATACATGTGGGCCCACTCGTCAGATGTTCTCTTGTTGTTGGAAGCGGTTGCGTACTGAGTATCTCAGTACGCTTAGCGTACTGAGTAAACTCTGTGGGTCCACCATAATTTATGTATTTCATCTACTCCATTCATCCATTTTAACAGATAATTTAAGTGCCTGAGCCTAAAAGTGAACTATATCGAAATCTCATGTGGACCTAACCACGGCAAACAGTGTGAATTGAAATTCTACCATTGAAAAACTTTTGGGGCCCAAAGAAGTTTTGGATCAAGCTGTTATATGTGTTTTCCTTTCATCCAGGTCTATGTGATCTTATCAACAGGTTGGATGAAAAATAAACATCACTGTCTGCCCTAGCAGGGTTTCAACAGTGGAAGTCATTATTCCCCCTCTTTCTTGTGGTGTGGTGCATTTAAGCTTTTTATATGATTATATTATGGTCTCAACGACTAAAATGAGATGAAAAAATAGATGGACGACGTGGATAAACCAAATACACTCAATGGATGAAACGCATGCATCATGTTGGGGCCACATAGCACCGACCACTAGCCACCGGGCTGGTGGCAGGGGGAAGTAGCATTCCTCGGCGTGTATAGGTGCGTGTTGACTTATGTAGTTTGTGAAATGAATGGATGATTCTCTGCATCAGCTGGAGATGATACGGTAGAGACCAGTAGAACCGGAATATGGTAGAGACAAACTCTACAGAGTAAGAGTAGCAGGGTAATGTCTCAATCACGTCCGTCCATTTAGTTTTGGATGGACAGTGATTCGAAACGAACAATTATCCGACTATTCTATCTATTTGAAAGTGGCCCACAATGCAACGGTGTGAAATGAAAATCGGTAATGGCCAAATACTCATCAAGAGAAACCGGTGAAATGTGATAAAATGCATTGTCTGATTCTTGTGAAGTTTGAACTGTACATCATCCATGACAGAGCGAATTAAATGTACGGCTCGATCAGAAATCCCTTGCCAAATGCACGGTGGAGAAATAGCTCCACCACATTCTAGATCTACCGTATCATCATCTCCCGTGCCAGTTTTTTCTTTTTCTTGGGAAATGACACGGTAGAGTCGAAAAAGCAGAATATGGTCGGGCCCATCTCTATGCCGCACAAGTGTCAGTATCACGTATTTTGGATGTAAGTTGGGTCAAAATACATATAGATTGGATGGCTCTAATCGTCTCGTCAGTCGGATTCAAATAAACGGCAAAAAATTAAACAGGTTGATACGGTAGATTAGGTAATTTAATCAGTGTTATATTTTACATACAAGCCATCCATGACAAGGCCCACAAGATGGACGGACTAGATTATAATATTATCCTGACTCGTGTAGCGTCGAGAGATGGCTCTACCGTATTCCTGTTCTCCTGGCTCTACCGAATTTTTTATCATTATCTCTTATAAAAATGCCGCGGCTGTTCCGTTCGAAAGCTGTACCAAAAAGTACCAAAATGCCCCTCAAACAATCCAGCTGGGATGTGGCTCTGTCGCGACTTACGATCAAGCGTGTGACGCCGTCACTGTGGCCACATGATCAGATGGTCTGATTTGAGCCGACCATGTTTATGATACTTTCATAAGTAAGCTATTATCCTATAATCATATTTAATGAATGATCACGTCCTTTGATTTTTAAAGTTGAATGTGAGCCATTAAATATTCACTTTTCATTGTTCAGATTCATCCACTGATGGTGATAGTCGCAGGCGGACGCGGATTGCGTCCTGCCACGCTGGACGGAGTCGTTCCACGGGCTCTATGGGCCCACCATGATGTATGGGCTTTGTGCACACCGTTCATCCAGTTTTCTCCATTTTACAGGATTACCCAAAAATTGAGACAGATCCAAGTCATAAGTGGACCGCACGGTGGGGATTGAAACTTCCTCGAAACCACGGAAGTTTCGATCAAGCAGATATTTGTGTTTTCCCTTCATACGGGTCTATGTGATCTTATAAAAGGTCCGGATGGAAAATAAAAATCGCAGTGTGCCCTATGCAGGTTTCAATTATACGCGTCATTATTATTACTGTTTCCTGTGGTGTGGTCCAATTAAGCTTGGGATCTACCTTATTTTTGGGATCATGCCCTAAAATGATATGGAAAAATGGATGACCGGCATGGATAGAAACCAATACATCATGGTGTTCCATAGGCCCCTGCCTCGACCGAGTACCGGAAGGGGCAGTACGCAATCCAGGCCCTGCAACCCACAACCGCATGAACTGATCTTAGGTCAGGCCCACCATGATTTTTGTGAGAAATCCACGCTGTCCATCCGTTTTGCTTTGGCTGATCCAAGCTCAAGTGCGCGCATCACCGAAAAAAACCGTGAAGAGAAATGCCTACCGTTTAAACCATCCTGGATTGCATCTAAAATGGACGGTAAGATCGTTTATCTCTCACAGCCCATTTTGAGTCCTTGATTTTATGGCCACGATTGCTTCGGGTCACGTGCGATGCACAGTGGCTTCCTCCTATTCAACGGATTTGCTGGATTGACCCCAAGTACGGATTCGCGCTAAATAAATTGCAAGTGGACTCGTGGTTTGATGATCTAGACCGTTGATTTAACGGGCCCACCGTCGCCAAAAGATTAGAATTACTCTACGCCCCTTTTTTCCTATTATCTCTTTTGTCGGATTCTTGACGAGCTTTTCCTTTAACGATATGTTCATTATTTGTGGGCCACCGATTACGAATTTTTGTCCGAGAGACTTTTCCGTAGTAGCTCATCCATGGTGGGCTAACAGGATCAACGGTTTGGATCACTGAAACAGAGGCCCCACCGGTAGCTACTCATGGTAGCTTATGATACCGTACAAGTCCTTGGGTCGATATTCCTTCGCGTCGCTGGGAGCCGGTACGGTGGAGCTGGGAAGAACTGTAACATGGTATAGCCATCTCTCTACAGTATCCATGGCTGGGTGATGTTCAAATCAGGTTCTCTCATACGTGGGGCCCTACCGTAGATGGTTTATTTCTCAAATTCCACACCATTCGACAGACAATCCTAACCATCGGATCAATGGCCATTAAGGTGACGGTGGAAAACATAAACAGTTAATTGTCCAATATGCACGGGGATAAACTGTAAAACAGTTAATTGATAGGACTGTTTCATGGGTTTTATTTTTTTAATCAAACCGTCCATCTGATGTCAGTATATTGATGGGCCCGATTGGTTACAATCACCCCACCACGTGTCCTGTGGAGAGATGAATCTATCCTATTATTAACCCTCGTGAAACACCATCTTCCTCTTCTGCATGGTATGGTATGGACCCATCATCCTGCGAGGCTCGCTACGTACAGGCATTGGCCTGAAAGACATCCTTGAGAAACCATGCATCCCGATCGTTTGATCTAGTGACTTCTGCTTGGAAGCTTATAACCGTTCATTAGCTGGCCATAAGTTGGGATATCCGGACAATTGAGATCATCATATCAGTGTGATTGTTTGGACCGTAATCCATCCAAGGTGGAGCCCACCGAATGAATGGTGTGGAGTCCTGCACCCCACAGCCATCCTTTCGGAAACCGATTGGCTACTCCCCCTGCCACCAGCCCCGTGGCTGGTGGTCGGTGCTCTGTCGGCCCCACCATGATGTATTTGTTTCATCCATTCCGTTCATCCATTTTAAAAGATTATTTTAGGGATTTTTACTAAAACTAAGATGGATATAAATTTCATATGGACCAGACTACAGTAAAACGATAGTGATTGGATATCCACCATTAAAATCCTCCTAAGGACCGGTGTACTGTTTATTTAACATCCAATCTGTTGATTAGGTCATTCAGACCCAGATGAAGGGAAAAAACAAAGACCAGCTTGATAAAAAACTTTTATGGCCCCCAAAAAGCTTTTAATGGTCGACCTTCATTGAACATTGTTTCCTGTAACGTGGTCCACCTAAGATTTTTATATAAATAATTTTTTCTATAATACTATAAAATTATCTAGAAAAATATATGGACGGTATGGATGAAACAAATAAATCATTGTGGGGCCCACAGAGCACCGACCATCTGAGGCAGGGGAGTAGCCAATCCGTTTCCCATCCTTTCTACTTTTGGTCGTACCCAGTACAAAGTTACGTGTAGATGTACAGCCAAAAGAGGAAATGATGGCTGTGCTTCCAGGTCAGAGTAGGTGAATCCCACTTACGTAGGCACGCGGACGATCTGACTTGCGCTAACCAAGTGCTCCTTGGGACAACCGTGCATTAGATCCATCCCGTCCATTCATACTATGTGGCTCGCCAGATGATTGCATCGGACCGTATATACACGCCAAGGTGGACCCCACACACAATTAGGACATTTTGATGGTGGGACTTCCATCTCCACTAGTTTCCCATGGCATAGCTCAGTTCATTTTTTGAATCGGTATGATTTTGGATATCCGTCCAAACGCATGGGGGTGAAGGCGAACCTGATGAACGGAGTGGATCTCATCCACGTAAAGTCTTTCCGTCCACGTCAGCGAAAGTCACGCGCCGCTTGCCTAGGAAAGTCACGCAAGCATTGTTTCAGAATATTAAATGCACCGTTGTTTTAGTTGTTGGCGCTATCCACCGTACGAAGTTTATGAAACAAGAAGTATGCACGTGTTCGCCCAACTTCCCGCCAATCGCTGCTTGCTTAGAAAATCTAAGCCGTTGAAAAGGTGGGCCACACCATAAGATCACTTCCAAAGAAAATATAACTGACCTGTTCAGTAGATGTCCATACACCGTACATCTACATTACGAGGCGGTTTGATGCAAACGAAGTTGGGACCGAAATCATCTAAACACCTCTTTTACGCACAAGCAACTTCTGTGGGGCCCAACATGATTTATATGTTAAATCCACTCCTTCCATTCAGTTATAATCCTTAATCTCACCGTACATGAAAAAGATCAGCCCAATCAAATACTCAGATGGGCCACAACAATGATAACAACGTGAAATTGCTACTCATACCTCTACGTTCACGTGGTGTGGCCCACCTGAGTTTTGACGATTCTTTGGATGAAAGTGACAGACTGGCAGACACCCAGCATACCAGCACTCCTCGGCTTTGATAAGATACGGCGCTCCTTGCTACGGTCCATTTCCACGCCAGGATTGCATCCTTAGATTGATCTGAACCGTTCATCTTTTCATTATTACTATTATATAGAATCTAAGGTATTATATTCATGATCCATTAATGATCCTGACTGTTGAAATACGAGTAATTAAAATAGTTACTTTTCAATGTTCCTTATTCATCTACATACACAACCGTACAAATATTTCTTCCAATGGCCCCAGAACGTGAACGGTTCAGATCAATCTAAGGATGAAATCTGAGGGCACCTTGCCCTCTCAAAATCAACTGACTCGTGATGATGAAGGTTCTGATTATTATAAAAGGATTCGTGATTGGTGATTTGCGAAGGAATTGTCAGTTATTTTTAAAAGAAAAGGACGGAAGAGGACGTTTTGTAGGCAGAATGATAATCCATGCACGTGATTTACACGTGCTTTTCAATCTAAACCGTCCGACCACAGGCCCAGCTATAGTAGGGCATAGATGTTGCCGATCCTAACTTCTTATCGGTCCAGATATGTTTGTTGAATTTGGACCTTGCCTATTTTTCATTCCAGCCGTCCATTTGAAGTACCAGCCGTTCCGTGTTTTCTATTTTTCCGCGCTAGCTTTATCCATCGATAGGTAGCTACCAGGGTTGCTTTTCCAAACCGAGAGCCACGTGTGTGGAATATTATGAGATCCACGCCGTCCATCAGATACGCTGACTCATTTTAACCATTGAACATAAAAATCATGGCAATGAAAAACTCAGGTGGGACAGAAAATACGAAACAGTTGGGATGGAACGCCCACTATTAGTTTTGGGTGGGGTCCACATTCGTGTTTATATGTCATCCAATCCATTCATATGATGTATCTCGTCGGGATGAAAGAGTTATCCAAAAATCACTGTATTTCAAAACTCATATAGGCCACGTCACGGGAATTTAGAGTTTTTTCCCGATGTTGGTGGGGATAACAGGCCACTTGAGAGTTGGATAAGCCTGATTTTTGAATCAAAGCTAAACAAGGGTGGTTATAACTGATGGACGGCGTGGATTTAATGCACATTAGGTCGTCTCCCCCACGTTCGAGAAAGTACTCCGGTAGGTACTGGCGCGATGTGCGAACGCTTTTTCATGGTAAGTTAGATCCAAGCCGTCCGTCTGACCGTCCAAATGCCTTTGATAAAAAGGGGGCCTGTGCGAGAAACCAAATACTGCCTTAAAATGGAAACTCGCCATGTTTGGCCATTGTTTCTACCCATCAGGGCTGTTTGATGCGTTGGCCCGGCTGATGAATGGTTTAGCTCGCCCACACGTGAGATTTTTTTTTTTGGTTAGCTTGTAAGTACATCTCACTGTCAGTTTTTTCAATGTTATCCACCCCGCCATGGATCATACCAAGACCTTAGTGTTGAAACGAGGTATCTCAGTCTGCCACCCCCACACGTGAGCATGTTAGCACATGAGGTTGCATGACTGTACACGCGTGTGGACTTAGCAAACCTCTAGATTGTAGAACATGCTTATTTTCTATAGGTTATTCTCCTGTGGGCTGATTCACCTGCTTTTTCATCTTGTGGAATCCTCGTAGAATAAGCTCGTTATACAACGGTTGTACGTGCCGCCCATCACAGACTGTATGGCATCCAACCTGTAAATAAGGTGGACATAGTACGCTCCAAAAATTACGCTGATCCAACCACCAGGTGGGCCATTACATAAATTTAGAAGTTTCTAGGTGGTTGGTTAATTATTGTTTTCTATTAGTTAGGCTTGATTTTGGAGGGTCCCTCTAATGTCCCGTTCAACCAACACATTGTCCCGTGACATCCACGTAGGATTTGCCGTATGACTATTCGTTTAAATTACTCGTGGTGAGGTACCACAAGTAAATTAATATAGGATTAACCCATTAGAATAGACCAGTCTAATTGTGATCGGACCAAGTATGAGTTGTCAAGCCAGATAGCCTGTTTACACTTGCTAACAGCTCGTGCGGGCTATACAACAACCAAGGAAGGTCAGAAAAATCTAAAAATTTAGGAAACCATAGATCTCACTGGGCTTGTGGTCGATTGCAAACCACGGACTCAATGAATACCCAAAAATAAATTAACCGCGCAGTCTCAGCAACACTTGCCAAATGCGACTCACCCAAGTCCAGAATAGAAATCTGGCATCTTTTAAATGAAACTGAGATACCAGGCTTTCCAGCTATCGGATCTCTTCTACGTTTACGGTGAATGTCTATTGTATTTTTCTACGACCGTCGACAAAAGCTGAGACCCTATTATAAAATGGTGATCATTGATCACAAATCGGACCCGTGCAATCAAACCCCATATCCGTTTGCCTCCAAAATTTGCATGGCCCTTCATCAGGCCATGAAGCATCTATCCTATAAGTTTCAGGGCCAGAGGGCTACCAAAACCACTCTAATCACCTAAATGGACCTCACAGGACCATTTAAATATCGGAACTGTATGATCAAATCTCATATTCGTTCATCCGTTTGTTCCCAAACTTTGCATGACCCCTCGTCGGGCCATAAGATACCTACACACTAAATTTAGTTTCTAAGGGTGTGTTAAGGCTGCCCCAACGCTAATAGGGAGTCCTAGAAGGCTATTTTGGAAAGTAGTTGAAACTTGGGGCCAAAGGGCTCAAGTCTATTAAATAAAATCCTAGCTTCTTATCTCATAATTCCCACCACAACTACCACCACCAAGGGAGTAAAAAGAGAGCAAAGAGAAAAACAGAGTGTGAAGGAGAGCAAAGGTGGACCTTAGATTGAGGTGGGGCCCAAGGAAATCAAATCTTGTGACTCCCTACCACTCCTCCAAGAGAAAACCCTCCACCATGACCGCCCATTTGTTCCGTTGATCGTCTAGGTAAAAGCCCTCATCCTTTTTCTTAAAACCCTTGAGTCGAGAAAAGATTTGCATGGAATTCTAACATGCAAATGGTTGCTTTAGGGATTCCGGCCGTTCGACCAAAAAAAAATAATCCACATTCCTATATCGTCTTCCAAGCCTTTAACGATCCGAAGGTGCGGACTATTATCCTTTGGTGGCCTAGCACCAATTATATTATGAGTCTAATGATTTTGATTGCTTGGATGAAGTATTTGAAGAATCTAGAGAAAACCTAGGATTTGAATGTTTGTTTGGGGATTGTATGGAATTGTACGTCTTGTTTAGTTCTCATATGATGTTCTTCGTGCTTCTCACATGATTAGTTTACAATGGATGATTACATGTTCATGTCTTGTATAATTTTCTTATATGGTGTTGCCTTGTAACTTGTATGACTCATTAACTCTTGTGCATTTGATCTATGAGATGTTTAGCATCCTCACTAACCCATACACAACACATGCACCTTGTTCATAATGTTGTTAGCTTACTTGTAGAAAAATCTAAAATGTATGTGAGAAATATGGATGCATGATATCGCTTATGCTAGTTGATAACGCTGACTTCTAGCATGTTATGGATAATTATTAACTCTTGGGTTGGTCAGGAAAATGAGGAGAGTGAGGGTGGTCTCGTTGGTAGGGCTACCCTGGGGTTAAACCCATGGGTTTGGGCAAGTGTGGGTGGGCGACAATATTTAGACTACATGGGTCGCCCGTACCTGATGTCGTCTGTCGCGTGCTTGCCTAAACTTGTGCGGCATAGCTTATTTACTGACCAATCTTGCCTGTTAACCTGGAACACCCTACAACCGTTATAGCCCATTGATAACCAATTGAAGTCGATCCACCAACTCGTGAGCCGGGCATGGTGGAATGAGACATTGTGATCGGGCTGTCGGCCTACACTGGGGTGACAAACCTCCCCGTAGTGACCACAAGCGATCCCAGTTTTCAACACTCCCCATGTGCTTGAAGTCAGGGATGAGGAACTCGACGAGATCAAGGATCACGAAGCCTTGGCTCCGCGCGCCTTGAGGGGCCTTGACATCGCAACTAGTTGGGGCATTGATACGTGGGGTGTATCAGTTTTTCCAACCTACTGGATGAAAGGAATTAACTAAGAACTCGACTAACATTATACATCGCATTGCACTAGATAGGGTGGCGACTCGGCAGTCGAGGTCACTCTGAGGAGTGTGTTGGTCATACGCGATCGTTAGATGATATCGCTCGAGGGAGTGTCGTAGCGAGGGCATACTGTAACATCCCGGATTTTCACTGTTTTGGGTTTCCAAAAATCCTTGAAATTTATTTTTTTTAATTAACTTATAATATCACTTAAATGACCATTAACATTCAATGTTAGTTTATGCTGGGGTGGACCAGTTTTGTTATGATAGGACAAGTGCGGGCCGTCAAGCCAGATGGCTGTTTACAATTAAAGGACGGCTCGTGCAGGCCGTACAGCGACCGAGGATGGTCGGAAAAATCTAAATCTTGGTGTGGCTGTTGGTCTCACTGGGCTTGTGGTCCATCGCGGACCGCGGAGCCAGTGGACACCCAGAAGTGGCATCTGGCAATTGCCAGATGCACCCCACCAATGCCATATTAAAATCTGGTACTGACAAAAGAAACTGAGACACCGCGCCTTCCAGCCGTCGGATTTATTCCAAATTTACTGTGATGGTTTAATGTATTTTTCAACGCCTGCCCACCAAATCTGGGCCCCGATCGTGGCACGATGACCGTTGATCGTAAATCGGACCCGTGCGATCAAACCCCATATCTGATCGCTCCCAAATTTTGCATGGCCCTTCATCGGGCCATGGATCACCTACCCTATAAATTTTATGGCCATAGGGCCACCATAAATGCCCCATCAATCAGAATGGCCCCCAAATGGCCACTTAAAGGTCGGAAACGCTTGCTCAGATCATAAATTCGTTCATCCGTTCACCCTAAAATTTTGCATGGACCCTAGTCAAGCCATAAGACACCTACCCACCGAAAATGGCGGCTTAGGGGGCGTCAGGGCCACCCCAACTTCAATAGGGAGCCCTAGAAGGCTAGTTTGGGAAATTATGGGAACTTAAGTGATTTGTGTCGTCCACTCTTACGCCAAGTTGAGGATTTCGGACCGTCGGTTTACGACCAAACTTTACCGTGGATTAAGGATATTTCTCCGCTCACATCCGTATAGCCGCGGCCCCAATCGACCATCGGTGACCATGAACAAACTTCTAATCATATCTGTCGATCGGCGCGTCGAAATGGCGGGCCGATTGTGTCCATACGTAGATCATCATTAGGACTAACTATCCTACGGTGTATATCGACTAGTACACCCCATAGGCTAGAAAAACCCTCCCATAGGGTTAGTATAGTAAAGACCCAACACTTGGGGCCAATTGCACCAAAAATGGCACTATATAAAGGGTTTCATTTGGGCACCCCTCTCCCCATACGATTTTGCCCTAAGAGAAAAGGGGGAAAAAGAGAGAAAAAAGAGAAGAGAGAGAGAAAGAGGAGAAAGGAGAAGAAAGAGTGAAGGTGAGAGCAAGGTGGACTCTCAATCAAGGTGGGGCCCAAGAGGATCAAACCCACAACCTCCTACACCTTCTCCAAGAAGGATCCCTCATCCATGGCCGCTCTTTCGTTCCGTTGGGCATCTAGGTAAGATCCATCACCAAATTTTCTTGAAACCCTTGTAATGAAGGGGATTTGCATGAGAATCTAACATGTGATGGTTGCTCCTAGGATTCCGGCCGTTCTACACCAAGATCCACATCTCCTACGTCATTCCTAAGTCTTCAACAAATTTGAAGGTGCGGACTATGCTCTTAGGTGTCCTAGCACCAATTTTAGTTTATATTTAATGATTTTTGTTGCTTTGATGCTAGGTAAGGAGTATCTAGAGGAACCTTAGGATTTGTATGTATGTTAAAATTGTATGTTTGGCTCTCATGATGTTGTCTTGTTCCTTACATGATTGGTGTATGGATGTTTGCATGCTCAAGCCTTGTTGATTTCTCCATATATTGTTGCTTCATAGTATGTATGATTTCATCACCCTTATGCATGGGATTTCTCAAGATGGAGGAAGTGCTAACTTCCTCACAAACCCACACGACTCATACACACTTTACTTCATGACTTCTTACTAGGAATATTTGATTCAATGACTGAGATGTATGAAATATGATGTTAATATGTTGTGATAGCTAGTATAGTTGGCTTGTATAGATCACCCCCACACCTTGGGTTGGTCAGGAACACGAGGAGAGAGAGTGGTAGCCATCGGTTGGACTATGCTAGGGCTAGACCAGTGGGTTTGGAAGGGTGTGTTCGGGTGGCTGTAGTTTGACTACATGAGTCTCTTGTGCTCGAGGTCACTCGTCTCACGCTCGCTTGACTCGTGCGGTCTAGCCTACTGTCTGACCAACCCTGTATGTTAACCCTGTTTGCTCACATATGTATGGAACCTGAACCACCCTACAACCGTTGTAGCCCATCACTAACCCACTTGAAACTGGTCCACAGCCTCGTGAGCCGGGCATGGTGGAATGAGACACTATGTCCAAGCTATCGGCCTACGCTGGGGTATCGCGCCTCCCCGTAGTGACCGCGAGCGATCCCTTCCTTTCGGCACTCCTCATGTGCTTGGTGTCGGGGATGAGGAACCCGACGGGATCACGGACCGCGAGGTCTCGGCCTCACGCGTGATGGGGTCTTGACCTCGCAATCAGCTTAGGGCATTGATACGTAGGGTGAATCAGAATCCCCAACCTGCTAGATGAATGGACTTAACTAATAACTCGGCTAACACGATCGCATTGCACGCATTAGTTAGGGTGGCGACTCGGAAGTCGAGGTCGCTCTGAGGGAGTGTTGTCATATGCGATCGTTAGATGAAGTCGCTTGAGGGAGGGAGTGTTGTGGCGAGGGGCGTGCATCATATCCCCGCATGCACGCATTTTAAATAAGAGTTATTAGGTGTTGATGATTGTCTGTTTTTCATTAAATTCCTATTACAATTGATGCCTGTTGTAACTTGAGACCAATAGTTCACACTGAGTTGATCACTCACTCCCACTCTGGGATGGTGTTTTAAAACACCAACCAGACTCATTCATAGATGCAGGTGACTCAGGGCATGAGGAACCCGGCGAGGCGAGCTTGATCGAGGAGGACGGGCTCTCCTACTTGCAGCTGATGGGTGGCTCTCCATCGGCTTGATCGGGCTGAATTTGGATTTGCTGAGCCGCGGGCTCAACTTTATTCTTTTTTGACATAGCTTTCTTTTGTTGTTTTGTTGGGCAATGCCTTGGGCGACCCTTTATAATCTTTGGACCTGTATATGTGTGAGATATCCTTCATTTCAGTAGACTGGTGTGATTGTGATTCGTGCCTCAGGTAATTCCAAATTGCGCAGTTAAATTTGATTAATCTTAAAAACCATAAATGCATGATAAGTGACACTCGGGAACTCGGGAGTCGAGTCGATGCACGACCCCCGATTTTCCGGGGCGTTACACATACATTATATCATCAATCATGCATACACATTAATAAGAGTAGTTAGATGTTTATAAGTGATTGTTTTTCATTAAATTTATAATATAACCGATGTTTGTTACAACTTAAGACTAATAACACTCACTGAGTTGATCATTCACTCATATTCTGGGACGGTGTTTTAAAACACCAACCAGACTCTCCCATAGATGTAGGTGATACAGTGTATGGGGAGCTTGGCGACGCGAGCCTGGAGGAGGAGGACGAGCTGTCCTACTTTCAGTTGATGCGCGGCTCTTCATCGGCTTAATAGCCGGGATTTAAACCACTGAGTTGTGGACTCAGCTCTATTCTTTTTTGATATATTATTCTTTTTGTGGTTTTATTAGGCAACGCCTTGTGTGATCCATTTATATATTTTGAACCTGTATATATACTTGATCTCTTTCATTTAAGTGGACTTGTGTGGTTGTGCTTCATGTTCTAGGAAATCCCAGGCTGTGCATTTAAACCTGATTAAACGCATATTAATGAAAATTTGGTTATTAGTGACTCCGGAAACTCGAGAGTCGAGTGTATGCTCGGCCCCCGATTTTCAGGGCGTTATAGTCTCATTGTAATGGTGGGTCTCACTTCATATGCGTGTTAGACGGCACGGGGACACAAATTTATTGCCAAAGGCTTTCCCAGGAAGTTCCTGCACTGGAATGCGAGGTGGGGCCCACTATGATGTTTGTTATAAATCCATCCCATCTATCTGTTTTGCAAGATTATTTTAGAAGATACAACCAAAACTGACCTAGAAACAAAACTGAATTGGGCCACACGAGAGGAAACAGTAGGAATTCATCGACCACCGGGGAAACATTCTATGACCACAAAAGCTAATGTATCAAGCTAAATTTTGTGTTTTCACTTTATCTTGGTGAGAATGACCTTACAAAGGGTTTGGAACATCAAGGTGGAGCTCAGGAAGGTTTCAATGGTAAACATTTCTTTCCCCAATTTTTCCTCTAGTGTAGCCCACTTAAGTTTTGGATCTGCATTATTTATGGTCGCACATCTTATTATAACCTACTTGAGTTTTGGATCTGCATTATTTTTAGTCACATGTCCTAGTGTGGCCTACTAGAGTTTTGGATCTGCATTAATATTTTTGGACTGCATGTTCTAAAATTAGCTCCTAAAATGGATGGACGAGGTAGATTTCTCAGAGACATCACGGTAGCCCACCTAACTTTCCAGTGCAGGAACTCCCCGTGAAAGCCTTTAACAGGAAGTCGGCTTCCACGGCACAGTAGCCTCACATAAGTAACAACGCCTTAGCAGGTGAATAACTTTGCAGAGTAAAGCATACTCTTCAACGACTAGTAGAGAATCGGCAGCAATAAAATAAGATGATTCATATTAGAGGAAAATGACTCGCTTGCGCATGCGGCAGTCATTGATTGGCCATAAGTGGTCACGTGATGGCCCACCCACATGGCATCAGTGGATGATGGGCTAGCTACACCGGGCCAATCAAAGCCTGTTCTAATTTTATATAAGAAAAGGCACATGCGTGTGTGGGCCTCAACTGTTTTGTTTGCATTGGGGAAGGCGCAGCTGTTTTCTCGATTAGATAGGGACGGTGTATGAAGAGCATGCCACACCCGAACTTTGTGGGCTCACCTTGATGCTTATGAGACATCCATTCCATCCATCACTTGCAGCACCTCATGCGCCAGCTCCTCGCTTTAATAATTAGGCCGATCAAACTCAGGTGGACCACCGCAGTAAATGTTGGGCAGGGTAAGCCTACCATAGAAACCTTCGTGGTTATCACTGGTTTGTTCATATACGGTCTAACCAGTTCATCGTATGCGGTCTACCACCGAGGTTTGTTACGTCGACAACCACGGTCCAACACACGTGCCACACATGTGAGAGATCCAAGCCATCAACTAGGGACCTTACAGCACACGCACCAAAGTGACAGATGTGCGAAATCCAAGCCATCGATTCAGGACGTCGCACCCCACATGCCGCGGAGCTCGTAACCTACCAGCCTGCATGGTAAATGGCCTGGTCTTCCGCAAACCCGTAGACATGGACGGTGGACCCCACCGAGACAGCTTGGATGTTCCAGACAAGTGCCAAGGATCATGTGACGAGACTGCCGAGGGGCTGGTATCTAGCAAACCTCGCATGCTGTAGAAATCACTTTCAACTGAGAAGGTCGACCTGAAGAACCGAGCTATGTGGGCCCACCATAATATTTACGCGACATCCACTCCGTCCATCAGTCGTGTCACAACATTTTAGGATCCAAGCACAATAATCAGGCTGATTTAAAACTCAGGTGGGCCACACACCACAGAAAAGTGGGGATGGGAACACCTGCCATAGAAACCTTCTGAGCCCCACCGTGTTTACATTCCATCCAATCCGATCATCAGGTGAGAACAATCAGGATGATGAGACATTCCAAAAATAAACCTCATCAAAACCTCAGGCGTTCCACGCTGTCTATTTCGAGGTTTCAGTAGATTTCATGTTGTTCTGGCTCTGTGGCTCTCATGAATCCATGATCCACACTTTGGATCGATCTGCTTTTTGTTATGCACGGCGCCAATCAGGCGTATGAACCGATGGACGGACTGGATGGCGCAAGCACATCAAGATCTGCCCTGCTTCGGTGTTGCACGCGCTTTCTACAACAGGTATTGGAGAGGATTCTGCTCTGTGGATCTGACTTTCAGAGGACAGCTTTAAAATCATACTAATCAGAGAATCCTAGCCCTCCAATTCATGGGCTTTGGTCTCTTGAACTCGAGGCATCTATCAAATCTACTTTTAACCATCCACCAGCAGTCAAAACGCCCTCCATCCAAGGTGCAAGATCAGGAACATAGGCCTACTTGATGAGCCATGTGGGATCTCATACACATGGTCCATGTGAGAAATAATATAATCTACAGAATGAAAAGATGTCACCCATTAAATGGGCCAAAGTTCACTAATCAGACGGTGAAGATCTTCCTATTTATCTGATTTTTAAGTTATGTAGGTCCCCAGTTTGGATTGTTTTGGTTGACCTGCCCAGATGCCTTGTATACAGCAGAAATACAGGTCGTATCAACCATGATATATACTTGAGACTAGAGCATGTACACCATAACTGTATTAACAGACAAGTGTGGCCCACTAGATCACATTGAACGTACCTGATACACCTGTGAAATGGCGAATTGACCCAAACAATCTTTTTGATGCACCGAAATGCCTTATCCGGTACATGCCCGGAACTGCCATTTCAGGAATCCTCCACTCTATAGTTGCATGGCTACGTGTACTCAGTTTCCATGGCCGTGACCACTTGAACAGTAGACAGAAATCATCATCATCATAGGCCGAGGCCCATGTCCCGTCACGTAGGATCTCCACAAGAGCGAATGTCCCCTCAGTCATGAGATCGTTCCTTGGGCACGCAGACCAGAAAGTGACCATTACATTCTCGCCCCTCTTGAAAGTAGCATTCTTCGGAACATCAACGCTGACATCTCCGAACTTGATGCCAATTGGTGTCGCGTCTGCAACGACCGGCCCCAGGAAGCCTAGTTGCTTGTCCAAGAGGTCCGGGGGCTGTGGGCCTGGTTCGACGCTCAGGCCACTGATCAGAGCTCTTGCCAGCTTCTTGAACTCCTGAATGTAGGCGCTGAGAGTGTGCGGACCAAACAATGTCGAGGCTCCCTGAGAAGTCAAAACAGATCTGTCAAACTGCTGTCTTGTAAGAATATAACCCAATTATACAAAGATATTTTAGTCTTTTTAACAGCATGGAATGACCAGTGCCTCACAGTGCTGGAAATGGGCCATGGCAGAAACGTAGGATGGTGCATGTAAAACTGATAGCCACAATTACGGCATGCTTGGGATCAGATGAAAGTTAGATTTATATGGCGTATGTACATGAATTTAAGAATCCGCGACTCAGATCGATTCATCTGTTCTCGCGTCAGGTCATGATTTGCCTGAGGCAGGATGAATCAGTCTGACTTGGCCAAGTTGCGGGTGACTCATGGAGTTGAACCGGATCAGGTCTGACTGAGTCTGAGTCGTCAATCCATGATGTACATGGTGCATGTATGCATGCATAATTGTCTCTTCTTGATTTCGTGAGTAGAATCTACAGCATGTAAGGCATGCAATAGATGAATCTGGACACAAATGGATCAACATGCAATGGTTTAAGTTGTCCATCAGGTGGGTTCCATTGTGTAGATGCCCAGGCCCAAAGAGCAATCTGGTCCTCTTATCGTGTAGGCCACAATGTTGAAAACGAATGGATCACTTGGAGAAACTTGTCCAAATTCATTTTGGCCATCCGTTTGTTTGATAAACTAAGGCACGCCTGATCAGTAACTGACCTGATTTTGGGGCCATGGCACCTACACAGTAGGACCCACCAAATGGTGGCCTTCAATCACACATCGGTATGTCATGTAGGTACATGTGGCGGCATCTACAGCTGTGGAATTGGCAAATATCTATTCTTGGAAAAAATTTGCAATAGCCTAGGCTTCAAACTGCTATTTCCTAATTTCCAAGTTGGAGTTGAAAGGAACTTAAGGGCCCATTTGGATGCGCTTCTGTGGAAGGGGTTTTCAAGCCTACTTTTTCAGTTGACTCGACAAAAACCAATCAGCTTTTTAGCGCCTATATTGCTGAGTTGGGGATGAGGCAGGGTTTGTGAAATGCATCAAAATGCACATCGCAAACCGGGGTTTGGCTCAAAATGCCGTTTTGGGCATCATACGCTCCTTTGGAGGGTACATCCAAACGGTTCCTAACTGCAATTTGCAAACAATGTCAAGATGTCATTACAGTGTGGTCCCTCTATATACTGAACTGAATTTTCACAATTCAATTCAGTTTTATGTCCAAAGCCTCCAAAGATAGATTAAATGATTTTACATTCATTATATCATATTTATATGCAGGACTCTTTCACAGAGACGGTTACATGTGATTGATCTATGACGAATACCTCATATCTTTGGATCTGGTACTCCTCAAAGGTGGTCACATACTGGGAGTATGTGTTCGTCAGCCCAGCAATAACGACATGAACATTGCTGTCGAATTCTCCATTGCCTCCATTAGTAAGTACCATTTTCACAGCATCACGGAGACGCCTACCAGCCATTGTAGTGAACTCTGTAATTAAGAAAAGATGCAGAGAATTAGGACTGCAATTTGGGTCCTGTTTGACCTGAACCAGACCGACCCACCCTGACCGATCCAACCTGAGTTCAGTTTGGGCCAGGTCAAGGTCTGGTTGTCAGGATCCTCGGGTTGGGTTAGGTTTGGAAAACTCCAACCCAATTTGAAACCAGGTTGTGTTTCAGTTGAGCAAACTTGGGTTGGGTGAGGTCAGATGGAAATAATCACATGTATTTGGGTCAGGTCGGGTTGGTTTAGTGTTGAAAATAGAGGAATTCAGAATGGGTTCACGTTGAGAACCTCAGGTTGGGTTGGGTTGCAGGTTAGGTCCTCATTGAGGTCAGATTAGGCTCGAGTTAACCCTCAACCCAACCCACCTGAGTTGCACCCCTGCAGAGAATCGGAGGTTTGACGTGTTTTGAATCATATGTTGCAAAGAAACAAAAAACAAAAGACGCTGATTTTTTATTTTTATTTTTAAATATTACTCTGAGCATAAAGAAATTGCAAAAAACAATAGCGTGTATGGGTGTTTGCGTGCATGTGAGTGGATAAGCGGGGGGGGGGTGCACATGCATGTCATGCTTAAGGAATGTGAGTTAAGGATGGATGCTACCTCCAGGTACGCTGAGAATAACCAGCTGGCCAATCCTAAGAATTTGAATTGGAAGTATTGAAGGCTGCAGAAATTATGATAAGATAATACTTGTAAGTAACGGCGGTAATGGTGGTCATGATGCATGTCGAAAGCAAAATTAAACCAAATGACCACATGGCGTTACATGCATTACGGAACATTTATGGAATTCTATTTGCAAGGACGACAAGCATGCAATGTGCAATGAGGAGGAACTCCCGTAGCAAAGGACTGATTGGTCAAAGGTATCAAGGACACGGTATTCCATAACGGTTACAGCCACCATTGTTGTCGTTTCCATATGGGCCATTATGGCCTCTCTCTCTCTCTCTCTCTCTCTCTCTCTCTCTCTCTCTCTCTCTCTCTCTGTTTTTTTTTTTTTTTTTGGAAAACCTATTTCGATCCCGTAACGGACCATTACGGGTCATTTTTTTCCCTAATGGCTGTTAAGGGTGTTAGGACCCCATAACGCAGAACGGTTACTACAGTTGCTGTTACATAAAGGTCGTCATGGCTGTCACATAACCATTTTGGAATACCTTGATCAGGGATGCAAAGGGCAAGAGATGTGGCACAACAGTCAGTCCGAGAGTTCGAGTAGTAGCTTGGTGTTTAGTGATCCAAACCGTTGATAAGATGGTCCCCACCACCAGCAACCCATGCACTAAACGCCCAGAATCCACATCCGCAAGCTCATTGTCAGTGGATGTTCGGGTTATTTTCACTTGAATGTGGACAAGTGCTGTATTTTCATTCTTCATCATCTATTGGCTAGCTACGAATTGAACAGTTAGGATATTTCCATCTGGAAGATTTTTGCCACACGAACCATCCACCGTGTGGTCCATATATCAAATAATATACCACTCCAACATGGGCCCCACTTTGTACAAATGGAAAATCCAAGTGAAATGTATAAACTTATGGCCCATGCATGTGTAATACCTTGAAAAACAATTGGAAACTACTGATCAACCAGATGTCAGAAGCAAGTGTTACTTTATTATTATTATTATATCAAGGCATGGACATTCCTATGCATAGCTCAAAGAGCCAAGTAACCTTTATTCAACAGCAGTCTCCTAATTCTGTAAGTATAACATTGGTTGTAACATTCTTGAGAAGAACTTTGATACTCCAGCAAGTGTGATGTATGATACACAGGTACTGAATTACCAAACGTGGCATACAAGTAGTCAAATTAGACCATCCAAATTATTGTACCCATTGTACATGTATCATGAACAAAAAATGAAGCCTATTTAATTATCTGACCACGCATTGGTGGATAGTTATTGGATGGTTAAAAATGAAAAGGTATCCAATGGTCCTATTTCCACAAATAAGTGTCCACGAATCGAAGGTTAGGATTGTTCAACCAATCTGATCTTGGGATTGTGACTTGGTATTGATTTTTTGGGATTTGGGGACAAGTGGAGATTTTGGATTTATAATTGTGTATCCTCTGCCAAATTTTCAGTTATTGTCAATGGTTCCTCTTTCGGTTTCTTCAAGGCTACTTAGGGTCTTCGGCAGGGGGACCCGCTCTCCCCCTTTTTTTTTATTGTAGTGCCTGAAGCCTTTGAGTAAAATGCCGCCAAGGGGTCAGGAGGTGGGACTTTACCATGGGTTCTTTGTGGATAATCTCCCCTGGAGAAATAACCATTTGGAATTTGCAGATAATAAATTGTTGTTTTGTGAGCCCCCAGAGTCTATGGTGGATTGTTTGGTTATGGCAGTGTGCTTGTTCGAAGTGGTTTCAAGTCAGAAAGTCAACCGTGCTAAGAGTATCTCAGAATTCATTTGTCCAAGGAGGATGTGTCTGATATGGCTGCCGCCTTTGGTTGCCGGGTGGAATCCCTCCCGTCAACCTAGTTGGGTCTGCCTCTCTGTATCGGTAAACCGGCTTTACACCTTTAGGACAAAGTCTTAGAGAAGATGGAGAGAGCCATCCCCTTGGAAAAGCAATCTTCTATCTTTGGGGGGTAGAATCACCTTGATTAAAGACTCTCTAACCATCTGGTGTACTCTCTCTCTCTCTCTCTCTCTCTCTCTCTCTCTCTCTCTCTCTCTCTCTCTCTCTCTCTTTAATGTTCCGAATTGGTTCTTCTCCGGATTGATAAGCTCCAGAGGGATTTCCTTTGGCAAGGGGGCTCTTCGACAAGGAAATTCCCTCTTCTCAAGTGGGATGAGGTGTGTAGACCGGTCTTGGAAGGAGGGGCAGGCATCAAATGTCTTGACATGGTTAATTCAACCCTGTTAAGTGGGCAAGGAAGTTTGGCACAAAAGATGGTATTCTATGGAAATCTGTTATTGAGGCCAAACACGACATCAAGCCAAGGGGTTGGTGGACAAAAAGGTCCTCTCATGCCTTTGCCTTGTGGAAGGATATTGCTAGGGTGGTAGTTCAGGTGTTCCAAAATCTGAGCTTTTCTATTGGTAACGGTGAGAGAGTTAGATTTTGGTTAGACCCTTGGTGTGGAGTCCCCACCTTGAGATCTTCCTTCCCAGCCTCGGCTAATCTTTGTCCTAACCTCGAAATCTCGGTCGCTGAGTGCTTCTCGACTGTTGAATCTAGAGGAGTGTGGATTACCTCATTCCAGAGGAATTTGAGAGATGAGGAAATCGAAGACTTATCAAGGTCTTCTTTTGCAATTGCAGGGCCTTTTGCTTGTCCCTGGGATTGTGGATTCACAATATTGGAGCCATGAAAAATCCGGAGCCTTCTCGGTGAAATCTTTCTTTGTAGTTCAAAGTTCTCCTAGCTTCACAGGTCTAGTGCGGAAGTATGCTCCCCACCCCAACCCAAATGTTTGTCTTCTTTATCTTGCAGAAGCGGAAATAGTGGATCATCTGCTCCTTCACTACCCTTGCGCTACTATTGTCTGGAATGGTGTCTTATCCTCGGCAGAGATTCCTTGGGTTATGCCTTACTCTATCGAGGGTCACTTTAGGTTTTGGCCAAATTGGGGGCAGAGGAAAGCTTGAAAAGAAAAGACGGAGGCTTACCCTTCTCACTGTCCTTTGGACCATTTGGACAAAAAGAAACACTCGGTGTTTCTATAATAGGAAAGGATCACCTCTAGGGGTTCTCTGCAATGTGTTCCCATTCTTAAAAGAGTGGTCTCCTTGATCTCCCTAGGGTTTGGGTTGTTCAGTGATGGGGCTGCTTTGTATCTTTCTTCTCTGTAATCTTTAGTTTTGTTTTTCTGTTTTGTCCTGTTTTGTTTTTGTTTTTGTTTTTCTTTTTGGTAGTGGCCTAATAAATTTATTTATCTTAAAAATAAAAAACAAGGGGCTGTGTAATCTAGTTTATTTGAGTTAATATATTCCACGTGTCAATTTCTGAGTGCCTGAATATCAATCGTCCTGCACAGCCTATCATATAACTCCTGAACATTCTTTTGGGTGGTCAAGTTTAGCCAAGTTACTGGTAAACGAGAACCAACCATGAGACCTTAATCCATTTAATGGAACATCAACCAGAGGATCTTTGCTAAATGCGCCATGCAAACATGCATCTAACATCAATCCACTATAGACCAACCAACATGGAAGTTTTATTGGATAAGAATCATGAGATGATATAACATCTCTCACATATCAAACAGTGGATTTAGAAAAGAGAACAAACTCACCGCCCAGTCATATGGTTCTTTCATTTCACCCGTATCAAGTAAAATTGGCTTTGGATGTTGGCAAGAAATTTGTTCCTTAGTAGGTGATTTTAGCAAGTTCCGCACCAATCTCCAAAATGGATTACCCTGAAAATAAAGGGCATTAATCAAAACAATAGGCGAGGAAGGGTATAATTAGAAATGAATACATTCGAGGAAACTTAGGAGCATGGTTTTAGGACTAGAACTAGCTGGATACAACTTGTCCGACCATGAGTCGACCTAAGACCAAATAAGGCGATACGAGTCCCTGAGTCAAAAAAACCATGCTTAGGAGTAGCACGAATAGGTAATAAGATGAGGGAATGTAGACTTTCGATGGTTTGTTCATGTGCAACAGACACCAAGAACTGCAGAGTGAGTTGGTTTAAGTTTAAGGCTATAAAAGGGCAAGGGGAAGGCCCAAAAGAACATGGGGGAGGTAGTAAGAAAAGACTTGTCCTCTGGTCTAACTGTAAGTTATGGTCCTCAATAGAGTGGACAGACCAGCAGAACAGGATTCGTGTAGCGGACCCCAATCAGTTGGGATAAGGCTTAGATGATGATGATGATGGATCAGAGCAGTTGAGCATGAGTGCATTCCACCATTCTTATAGAAATAATAAGAGCCATGTTGTATATTACTACATATCATCTGTATCCGTTACCTGGTCATCTCCTTGCTTGAAATCAAAAGCTCCAGGACCATCAGTGGTCCCTGCAGCAAAAGCAAACCCCATGGCAGCAGGGCATGTTGTGACGGCACCATTACCTTCTCCACTTGAAGGGGTTGTGACGTTAAGATTTGAGAGATCCAAATACGTGTGACGATAATCAACCTCCCCCTTCAACTGCTCGGATGCTTCTTTGAACAGTTCCACAGCTTTCCTAAATTGCCTCTCTCCGATGATGCGGGTACTTTCAAATTCATCTGGGTAACTGAAAGTTGAGGGCAAAAAATTACATTTCAAAATCGAACAGATATTTGGAGGAAATATACAGCCCTCGATCGACCATTTGTTTGGCACAACAAACTGTACATGTGGAACCCACCTTCTGGTGATCCAAGTCATCCATATGGTGGGCCCTTGGTGGATGGTAGATGGCCCAACATCAGATCCTGACCATCCAATTGGCAAATAGTTAAATGTGGAGCATTAGTTGTATTTGTCCACCACATGGCTAGGACCACCCGATAGGGAAGATATTGGGGAACAGCCCATTTCGTGATGGGGCTCATCAGTTCAAATACTTAAGATTAACGAAAGGTGGGCCCCACCTGTATCATTGCCAGGTTGAACAGGAAAATATAGTTTCTTTTATTCAACCAACACATAATGCTTCCAATTGCATGCATAAACACTTCTAGAGCTCAAGCAAGCGGAATGGTAACTACCCTGGGCCACGGCCATAGCACAACTCATTCTTTCCGCCACAGGTACTGTGGTTGAAATCACAAGGTAGCCCGGTGTCTATGCAGAATGCACCAAGCACATTCGGGCTAACATCACCACAATTTGATTGACAAAACGCAGATACAAATGTTGGTTGGCCACTCTGCTCGAGAACACGCCTGACACGCCGATGGACACTCATGGACCTCGTTGCTGGCCTTCCACCAGAAGTCTGGAAGGAGGCTGCACGCTCGGTCATCTCATCATCTGCATGTCAAAATAAAATAAACTTAGTGCATATAACCAACATTCAGAATCAGCTTTTTCAGGGGAAGAAAACAAGGGAAGTGGTGTGATAGAAACGATGGTTATAAACCCACGGTTATCATGCACGTTGGGGATTATGTTTGAGACTCGCCGAAGAATCCCATCCATTTCACTATGGCCGATGCCAGATCCCTCAGGGTGTGTGCCTTCAATGCCTTCGAGAAAGCCATTCTGTTTAGACCAGTCCTCCATAAAACGTGCCGCAGCGCCTTTGTTGTCACCACTTATTAATGAGTTTGTACGGCTCATGGAAGTTCCGTGAGTTGGGAACCAGTTAAAACTACCTACTGGCCCCCACTCATCATCTACAAACTTCAAGAGAGTCATCTCCTTGTCAACGTCGTACTTGTATTGGCTTTGTTCCTCTGGAGGATTATTAAGATAAGCACTGGGACTACGGTTTATACCAGCATCTAGGAGCTCACCTGTAAATCACATATAAATCAATAGCCAACAGATTATGAAATTAGTAGAGGAAAAGAAGGGGAACGACATTTTCAAAGACATTATAAGGTGAAAGATGTCCCAAACATGATCCACAGCAAAAGGACA
The DNA here is from genome assembly GCA_021015155.1 of Magnolia officinalis. Classification (NCBI taxonomy): domain Eukaryota; kingdom Viridiplantae; phylum Streptophyta; class Magnoliopsida; order Magnoliales; family Magnoliaceae; genus Magnolia; species Magnolia officinalis. Next base: position 93,059,584 of record JAJHSJ010000006.1, on the reverse strand, counting down.
CTGACACACAGGCCTAGGAAGATCTAAGCTATGACACCGTAGGCCTAGGTGGTGATTTTCACAGTGGAAATTCAATTTCCATGAGAAATCAAGATCATCCTACATTCCTAGTACTTTACATCAGCAGAAAGAAATGAAGACAAAGTAAAACGAGATAAGATTCGAGTCAACAAGGAAACTATATAAATCCATGGTTAGTTCCATAGACAGAACCATGAAAATTAAGCTTGGAAAATTATCAAGCCAAACAATATTGCCCTTTGATCCAAGCAATCTGGTCAAAGGATTTTGTTGTGGACACTGCCTATAAGTTTATTGGCCCTCTAATCAATGAAGCCACTTGCTTGGATCTTTACTATCTTCCAATCAGTTTGACTTTAGGGCTATGCCCAATCCAAGCATCACTCATTGATTGGATAATCCAGATCAATGAGCATGTTCACCATGCCTTGTTAAAAATAAGACTGTCACCATACGGATACGGTTGAAGACTTCCAAGTAAAGAATTCTCCGTGGTGATATGCCTTGTTAAAAATAAGACTGCCAACATACAGTTGAGGACTTCCAAGTAAAGAAATCTCTGTGGTGATAAAAGGCATGGCCCCACTTAGACTCATCGGAGGCAGTGGGATCGAGCGGGACCCTCTTTCAAGGTATAAAGAGTTGGTAAGATAGAGATGAGGTTCACCAATAGTAGACATGATTTTCAACATAAGATCATATTTCCACCCATTAAATTCTAGCAAAATGGTGACAGAACAAGTAATACCAAATGACATCCTCATCATCTAAGCATTATCCCAACCACTTGGGGTTGGCTACAAGAATATTGTGCCTCCATTCCACCCTACCACGAACCACATATATCCTTAGTTAAACTGTAGGTCATTGAAATTTTCTTACTACCTCCATCCTCCACCCACATCTTTTGGGGCCTTCCCCTTGCCCTTTTAGAGCCATCAGCTGGGAAAAAAACTTCTAGCCACTATAGATATTGGTCTCCATTGCACATGGCCAAACTATCTAAAGTCTATTTTCCCTCATCTTTTACTTATCGGAGCTACTCCTACATTCCCTTGAATGCATTCAGTTCTAATTCTATCCTTCCTCAGTTTGCAACTCATCCATCTCAACATCCTCATTTCAGTTACACTTATCCCATGTACATGTTGTTTCTTGATTGCCTAACATTTTGCCCCCGAAAGCATGGCTGGTCTTTATAGTTATCCTATAAAATCTCCCCTTTAAGTTTGATTAGTATGCGGAGATCACATAAAACTACAGAGGCACAAGTAACCCCAAATGTGCTAGGCAAGCATAATAAGTGTGATCATATGGTGAATAATTATAAAGCTGTAACAGTTGTGTTCAAGGTTTAGAGTATTGTCCAAAACTGGTATGCATTGGGCTTATAATGGCATAACGGTTTTGTTCAAGGTTTAAAGTATTGTCCGAAACTAGCATGTATTGCCCGATAAGTAATGTATTGCCCATGAACGACACAGTTGTATCAGCCTGTATTGGCACAAAACATCTCGATAGGGGGATGATACAGGGGTGTATTGGTGGTGAATGATATGATACCTGATATACATATTTAAAACCTCGGTTTTGTTTTATTATTAGAATATCCAGGTGTAAGGGCTAACTTTGGTGTATTAGTACATGATGGGAAATCAATAATTGGGATTGAACTTCTAAGTATATAGCTGGTCAATAGTTCACGGAGGGAGTTGTGTAAGTGTCCTGCACTAGTGAAGAAAAAGAATGGCGTAACGGAGGATTCTAGCCAAAATTACAACCCTGACTTATCAACATCCTATGCAGGCCATTTTCAATAACCAGTAACATAAAAGATCACAGTTACAAGAACTCCAGCTGGAAAGGTTGTAGTTGTCGCCCCAGGTTCGGGCCCATGTGGCATTTTTGACATTGAGGCCTCAGGTTTGAGCCCAGCTTAACTTAAAAAGAAAAGAAGATTTAAAAAAAAAAAAAATTAAAAAATTAAAAAAATCCACTGAGAGGGCTACATACAGGGAAATGTCCAAAGTAAACTACCACCGGTGAACATCCAAACATTGACCAAGAATACATGTAAACCAGTACAAATATGCAAACAAGCATCCATCATGGTATGCATTCATCTACATGCTTATTCAGCATGCACCTACATGCATATTTAGTATACACTCACTACAGGTTTGGGAGGATCTCTTGAAATGGAATCATCCAACACAAATTGCAGGGTGAAGAGGAGATGGATTTGAGTATGCCTGATTATAAACTGGAGAGTAAGGAAAAACATAGGCATAAAACTGCAACAGTTCAAAGGTTAAAGTCTAGCTCAAAATAGTAGCAGCATGGTGGCAATCATGAGTCTTTTAAAGGAATAAGTACATATATCAAGAACTAGCAAGCATTAATTTCTTCATCAAGAAATCCAGCTTTTACAAATGAAGATAACAAAAAACAAGAACTTGTCTTCTTTCAGCATCATCTTCTTCAAAGCTATCCCTCTGTTAAAGAAGCCCCTTTTCATTTATAGCACATGAACTGAAGTGACCAAGAAACTTGCATGTCTCTTGCTAAAATGGTTGGAACTCAAGGCTATCTTCTACCACCCCAACAGTCTTCCAATGACAGTAACTGTTTGAAACAAATACTATTTCATACATTGCGCCTACCCCATTTTCAGAAATCCAGATGACCATCAACGTCTGTATATTTGACGGAATATAGGGAGGCATTTAATACAGGGCAATGAAAAAATGGATTTTCTATCGTACCTTGATTAACAAAAATTGATCCTGGACGAAGACTTTCATGAGCTTGTACAACGCTTTTCTCAATGCCATTGACAATTACGTCAAACGACTGGCGTACAAATCCAAGAGATGTTATGATATATATGACATACTGAAGGTAGCCCCCAGGCCCGGCATGTGTGTGAATGCCACTGATTGCCACATTCCGTTCATTATATAGGTCCCCATACCTGCGAAAAAAAAAAAGCATAATACAAAATTCTCCAGAATGCTGTAGCAACAAGAGTAACTACAGAAAAATCAATTTTGTGGACAAAACTCAAACAGAACAAGCAAACTTTAGATTCATCCTTATGTGATTACCTAAATAAGGATTTAAGATGTTCTTTGTAACTAAAAAATTGCAGAGCCAAGGAATTGATGTGCAAACTGCAGTAACTAGGGTCATCAATCATGGTTTTTAGCCTCAGATATTCAGATCAACTCAAGCTGAGTCATGACTCGCTGGAATTTTATTTATTTATTTATTTATTTTTGTGTGTGTGTGTGTGCAGAGGGGGGGGGGGGGGGGGGGGGGGGGGGGGGGGGGGGGAATAGCTGTGGATTTTGAAGCCAAGCAAGACCTATTCAAAAAAATTTCTTTTGCTTGGCCCATGTGGGCTATTGACAGTCCTAGCACTAAAATTACTAATAATAAAAAATCCACAGATAGATCAACATCAAGATACAAAGATATGGAGGGTGATCCCTCATAATGCTGTCATACTAAAGACATCCAAACATAATATTTATAAGGTGAAAAGAAGTAATATGAGAATGAAGAAGCATAAAATAACAGACATGCTAAAGTTTCAGTCAAATGCTTGGGCTTAAAAACCTGAGAGCTATCCAGAGAAAAACATTGTAAATGCTAGCAGTGAACTTTCTGACTTCAAAACATAGTGAACTTAGCTTCTCAATCCCCCAGAAACAGGTGACCCTAATGGGAGAAAACATAATTGCAATAAGGCCAAAAAACAGCCGTATAAGGAGAGGATGACACCTACGGCTCGAAGAGAGAAGGAATTACACAAAAACAATTGAATCCCCGTCCTTAAAGATATGCAAATATGATTGCCTCACAAAATCTGGCTGAATTAGCGCCCATTCCACACAGGATGAAAGAATTAGCCTTTCGATCTTGGTTTTAGACTAATTTAGTTTAGCAATTTAGAAATTAGTAGCAAACAATCAAAGGAGGGGATTAAAACATAATCAGATCATAACTACCTTGCTTTCAGTCTCTCAAGCACTTTAATTGTGATTATTTGTGAGGCCATGCATGCATCGAGATTAACAAATAGTACCCGTTTCCCCTGAGGCTTAGCCACAATAAATGTTCGGGCCCGCAGCCTAAAGTGAATTCCAGATGTTGTTTGTTCAGGATTAGCATATCCCATCATGTTGACATCTGCTGCAGGTCCTGTTATGTCGTAGCTTCCCAGCCCAATCAAGTAATTGGAATCTGAGAGCACTCCCCTGCAGTCATGTAGAAAGAGCAGTAGCAAAATGCAGAACCGGAAATGTGAACATGGCCCCAGAATGTGGCGGTAGAAGGGAGAAGATAAATCCATTGCAGCAACCAAAGAGACTCAATACCCTCATTCAATGCTGCCCATTTTCCTTTAGCTGAAACAAGAAACCACCTCCTTAGCATTTGCACCAATTGAAAATAACTAGCATCGGCTTAAATTTTGAATAATGGAAGGAGAATAATACAAATGTGGCAACAATTTGTAATTCAAATACTTGTGTATAATTCATGAAAACAAACAAATCCATGGATAACAATTTGAGCTAAAAGTCTGTGTAGGGAATCCATTGCAAATATTCCAACAGTTAAATAAGCAAAAGTGAGGTATAGGAAGCCTGTCAAATATCAGAGCAATGCAAATCTGGATAAACTGGTCAACTGTACATGAGGTTGTGTTTGGATGCACCATTGGATTGAATTGCAGTAATCAGTTCAATAGAAAGAACTGAACAAATAGCAAATTTCCTTGGCATTCATAAATCACAATAATAAGAGAGTAGCCGTCAAATTACAGTTAGTTACTTTCAGGACCGACTTGTACGTAACATAACGCAATCACAATCTTGAGTAGTCCCTGAATATGAATGCTAAGGGAGGTAACCTTGGTTACTCTCACTATTGGACTAATTATTGCAATTGAATTTAATAGTGTATGCAAACGTGACCTAAGTGTTATTTCCCTGTTCTAACAAAGCAAAAGAAAGCAATATCTCAAGAGCAATTATCATATACTGAGCCTCAAGATCTCCACTATATATAATACTTCAAAAAAGATCTCTTCTATATATAATGCAATTAGTGGGTGCCAATTTTACTGATGCAATTAGTTTTTTGAGAGCACTAAACATTGAATATTTAAAGGACATGGTAAGGCATTCAATTTAATGATAAGGGTATTTTGGCAATTTGGAGGGTGGGGCTGCTGGCAATCTATGGCTAAGATTTTCCCTTGAAAAAGCCAGCGGCTGAAATTTTACCCGCTCAATCTCTCTCTATCCAAGTCGACCGCAACCTGCGAGTAGGCCCCACCATTTCTCTCTTCGTGTGTAGGAATGATGCAGGACAATCAACCACTTGCTCTAAAAGCTCGAACTGTTAGAGTATGGCGAATTAATCCTTTTATCTCATAGCCCAGGCCCCACATCTCATGGGTTAGGACCTCGGCCGAACCCCCTTCGTGGGCTCCAAATCGCATGGGTCACCCACCCCGAGAGTGCCCCCGCATCCAACAGGCGACCCCACTCGAGCCCAGTGTGAAAATGCCCCTGCATTAATCACCCCTGGTGAGGAGTCTCGAACACGAGACCTCCCGCTTTGATGCAGGACAATCAACCACTTGCTCTAAAAGCTCGAACTGTTAGAGTATGGCGAATTAATCCTTTTATCTCATAGCCCAGGCCCCACATCTCATGGGTTAGGACCTCGGCCGAACCCCCTTCGTGGGCTCCAAATCACATGGGCCGCCCACCCCGAGTGTGTCCCCGCATCTCACGGGCTACTCCACTCGAGCCCGGTGTGAAATGCGCATTACTCACCCCTGGTAAGGAGTCTCGAACACGAGACCTCCCCCGTGGACCCCAAATCGCATGGGTCACCCACCCGAGTGTGCCCCCGCATCCAACAGGCGACCCCACTCCAGCCCAGTGTGAAAATGCCCCTGCATTAAGGAAGCACCTTCTCTGTCTCACTCTCTACATGGTGCGCACACCCTTTTCCTTCCTGATCTCTCTACCAAGTCCCACCTTTCTTTCACTCTGCCATACCCCCTAGTTTGCATAGTTCCCCATGATCCAGTGATCTACACAATGGTTTGAAAACCCAGAAACTCTACTCAAAAGTTCATCAAGTCCAGTTAACGCGAAGACTCAGCAAAGAACTCGAAGGTAAAAAAAACTTAACTGTTAATTACTTTCAAATCTAACAAAATTTTATAAAATTTATAAATTAATAAAAATATGAAATTCCCTAGAAAGTGCCTTTAGAGTTGTATGTTTGCATGTACCACTCAAATTGAAAGGAAATTTTATAGGATAACTATAAAACCAGCCATGCTTTATGGGCCATTAAAGATCAACATGTTCATAGGATGAGTGTAGTCGAAATTAGGATGTTGAGATGGATGAGTGGCAAGAAAAGAAAGGACAAAATTAGGAATTAATGAATTTGGGGAAACCCGGTAGTACCAATAGGTAATAAGATGTGGGAAAGTAAACTTGGATGGTTTGTCATGTGCAATAGAGACCAAGAATTGAGCCGGTTTGGAGTTGGTACAAGTTGAAGGCTCTAAAAGGGAAAGGGGAAGACCCAAAAGGATGTGAATGGAGGTAGTGAGAAAAAACTTGAAGACCTACGGTCTTACTAAAGGTCTCCTTGATTGATGGAATGGCAAAATGGGATTCATGTAGCCAACCCAATTAATTGGGATAAGGGTTAGATGATGATGGTGATGATGAAAACCCTAGAAAAAGCCCATAGAACTCGATGAGACTCGAAAAAAAAATCAATTTAAATAAATTTCTGTAAAGGCGCTAAAATTCAATCAAATTGAGTCAACTCGGTTGAGTTTAGAGTCAAATTGACAAGTTTTTAAACTATGATCTGGACTGGAAGCTCCACCATGAAATGATCATGACCCCAAAATCACACAAACTGGAAGATCCTAACCCTTCGATCAAAGACCTACAAAGTACAAATATATAGTTCATAAACGCTCTTTTGGATAGTGAATTACAACTGTAATGAATTGAAAAGGTGCAATGATAACAAATTACAATACCTATCTCCTAGTCAATAGGCAATTTGACTGCAATTTCCCATGTTTGGATAGGCGTGGCAAAAATGCAATGATGATACTTTTACATTATTGAGATGTCAAACAACAGGAAAAAATACAGTGATTCGTATGTTTGGATAGGAGATTTCCATTGCAATGTAAATTTGTAATGATTACAAATTCTTTTATGTCTCCTATTACATCTTTGACCACCAAATTACGTGTTTAAATAAACACAGTAAAATTGTAGAGATGACGCTTTTATGTTACAATATTGTCTTAATTCACTATCCAAACATACCCTAAAGAAAATGAGCAACGGTCTATATTCAACAGAAATAAGCAATTGAAGGTTTTGAATCTTCCCATCTGGGAGATTTTCGGGGCATCCCACATCCACGATGAGGCTCACTGGATCATCGGACCCTGTGTTCGACACGTATGGAATCTTGGCCCTAGAGGACCCTATAATTCCTCATATTTCCACAACTCCAAAACCAAAACCTGACCATAAACCCGCAATCAAGGAGCTCCAAATACTTAAAGAAAAACAAAGCACCAAAATTTTGCACACCATGCCCAAGCAATGCACTAAGCTATCAACTTTCTAGCATGCATGTCAGTCTTTTGGGAGTCTGTCCACCGCTGTCATTTCGCGTGTGGGGGTTCAATATGCAATGTACCAGTAAATCAACATTTGTATGTTTTGTTTCATTTGTCTGTTGCTGCAGAATCTTCAGCTGGTTAACATGATAATGGGTCTCTCGGGATTTTAGGACATGGGGAGTTGGTCACTAAGGGTAGACTTTGGAAAGTCCAGAGGCACATCTAAATTCTTCCATGGTCTCACACTGTTACGAGATTTTCTGAATCACAATACAAAGATACATGATGCATTTGAGGAAACTTAGGGGTAGCACCAATAGATAATAACGCGAGGGAAAGTACACTTAGATGGTTTAGCCATGTGCAACAGAGAGTTGGAGACCAAGAACTACACTGTTTAGGAGTGAGTTGGTTCAAGTTGAGGGCTCTAAAAGGGCAAGAGCAGGCCCAAAAGGTCCTCGGTGGAGTCAGTTAAGTAAGGTTTGAGGCCATTATGGCCTCTTTTTTTTTTTCCTTTTAAGGAAAACTGTATGGCTCTATAACAGACCGTTACGGAGCAATTTGGGGGTAAGAGATCGTTTTTCCATAATGGCCGTTACAACCACTACCACCCCATAACGCATAACAGTTGCCACCGTTACCATTACGTAACAGCCGTTATGGCACACCATGTTGATAACCCTATGGTTGAAGTGAGGATATGATCCTTGATAGAGTGGAAAGGCGGAGCAAGATTTGCAGGCGACCCCAATTAGTGGGATAATGCAGTGATGATGACCTGATGACAATATAGAGATACATTCGAGCACAGCCCACCAATTTCTATATCTGGTGCTCTGCACCCAATGGTCCATGTACTGGACCATCCAGAAGCGGGTCCCAATATAGCTGGACCATACTCCACAAATTGCATGGATCGCACAGCCCACTCCTTTCAATTGATGGACATTTTCCAGTTCAACGATGAAAGCCGCCAGCAGCCTTTTCTACTATCCATTTGTAGCTCACAGCTGCTGTGGTTGACACTGTCTGATCAGCAAGTTTTACAACAGTTGGCAATCCATGGAGGGACCATCCAACGAACGGTCCGCACCATGGACTGTCCTCCCGCATGTCCATTTTGATGCAGCGCACCATGTAAGTTCCCATAAGAGAAATTAGATGGTCCAGATGCATTATCCATCCGATCAACAACTACTGGTTCAGACGACTTGCTCTGTTTTTTTAACCGTATAACATCAGGCCACTGAACAAGGCTTAGAACCGTCTAATCTATGAAATTTTTTACAGAACTACCATCCACTGTAGGTTCTTGCAAATCAACGGTCGGGATCCCCGATCCATGGGCTATAAACGCACAAACTAACTCATTGAAACACTCAGGTTCTGGTGCATCAGAATTCAGTACTTGCAATTCCGCTTCCTAGAAATTCCAGAGGAAAGGCACAAAAGAATACAGAAACCCTAAAAACCTCTGGAATTTCCAAAACCCTAATAAGAAAAGGACTGTGACGTACCTCAGTCTCTCGATTGACAGTTGCAAATCTCGGTAGTCTTCTTACCCTCCGACCGATTCTGATGTAAAAGGATGTGTACGGTTGAAGTGAGACGGACGTAAGTAGAAGCCAACGACCGTCCGTTTTGCTGTTAGCCGACGGCAGCGGTTTTTCCTCCCGAAAACAGGAATCGGTTGGTGGCGTGAAAGCGGAAGAGAGATGCCACGGAAATCTACCAGTAGTAGCCTTTCTGAATTCTGGAGTATTATTGATCCTCGACCGAGGATTTTCTCGAGATACTTGGTTTTTAATTCTGACATGTGAGGCCCATTGGATGGTGAATCCCATCCGTTGGAATATAAGACACACAATAAATATATTACTTTTGATTAAAAAAATAAACATATTATAATATAATAAACCTGAAAATTTTGGAATTTTTCAATTGAATGTGGACTGTTGCTATACTTATGTTTTGAAACATATTTAAAATGTTTGATTATTGCCCTATCTAGTGTGGATGGAGAGGTCCAACGGTCCAGATTACTAAACCATGGGCCCCGGTTGTTAGAATCCAAAGCCCGAGTATAATCTGGAAATCTTGAGTTCGACGCTGCTAAGAGCCTAAGATCCCCCGTCCGTTTCAGGTACAGTAGACTCAGCTATCCAGCAACGGAAAACGGAAGCGTACGTCGCGCTAGGTACTGACCAGGTTACTTTTTCTAACATGGGGGAAACGAATTAACTTAAATAAAATCCACTCCGTCCATCAGGTACACCACCATTTATTTATCCTTCAGCCCAAAAATTAATCTGATTCAATGCTTAGATGGGTCACCCAAAAAATTACACCCAAAACCTCTAAATTCTCGTGGTATGGCCCACATGACTTTTGAAAAATGTTATTTTTGGTTAAAAAAATTATCATGATTATTCAGATCGGACGAATGGATTGGATGGAATATAAACACAACGGTGAACCCTTTCCAAAACTAATGGTCCCCGTTCCATACCAACTATTTCTTTTTTTGTGTCCCTTTTAAGTATTAAATTATCATCATTTTTTGTTTCAATGGTTAATATGAGGCATCGTATCTTATGAACGGGTTGGATCAAAGATAAAACCACGTGGCTATCTCTTTATGAAGGTAACCCTGGTAGGTACCTAGCGCGGTTCATCGGCAATTTACTGGAGAATTTTAATTTCCAGCCACGCACGTAAATATGCAAACCACAAGCGACTCCCACGTGATGACTTGGCATACGTGTGTCTTATCCGAAACGTTCATCAGGGCCCTTCAGTAATTGTTTCTTGCAAGATGAATGGTCTAATCATAACTTGGTGCATGTGCATACATTGGCTACTTTTATTTCTAACGGTAAGTTTCGATAATCTGATCATCAGTATACCAGCCACACCTTTGTGTTAACACACATTCACTATAGGGCCTGCTTGATGAACGACACGGATCATGCACACATGCGCTGTATAGGCACGTGTGGTGACTTACGTTCACGGCTGATGGCATTGTTCTTTTTCCTTAAAGTCGCCAATGACTAAAGCCAATCAGAACCGTTAATCTGCTCGGCCTTACCACGGATGGGCCATCCCTTGCTTCTCCGGTAAAATAAAGCCGCTTGCTTGACCATCCACCAGTGAAATCTTTCCGGTGGTCTGATCAGTTCGGAATTTTGGTTATGACCCATCCAAGGTAGGGCTTGTCGGATGATCGGTCCCCATGACACGTGTCCAAAATACAAGAAAGAAAAAAAGGTGGTATGCTAAGCCCACACGCACCTCTACCCCAAGCCACTTGGCACGCGTGTAAGAAATGCAAGCCGTGCATCACGTGGGACCCACTATATAGGTGACCTGGCCAAAACATTTAGGCTGTTGGACCATTGCCAGTTCGCACGTGCATGAAATCACTGGACGTCGTAAACGTTCTTTTAGGCCCATCTGAGAGTTAAACAGCCTCAGTTAGTGGAAAATAATATATTGAGTGGGTCCCACCTGATACCTGGCTGCTGGTATGTGTTCGTGTTGAGGGTTGAAAATTTTGGACAGCTCAAACTCATACTTCTGAGACAATCCTAACCGTTCAGCAAACCTATTGAATTCAGGCCCAGCGACCCTTTCCTCACTTTCTAACCGTCCATTTCAGGATTCTGATCAGACAGTTGGGATTGACCAGCCACTGGTCATGCGATCTTTGGCACCATCCAAAAGTGGACCATGATCCAAGCAACCTGACATGCAACGTCTACAACGGATGCGCGCGTGAATATGGACCACTGTAGGTTGTGTGAGTATCATATCATTCTTTGTAAAGCTTAAAAAGACCGGTAGGTTTGACATAATAGTCATCGACGAGGAAAGGAAGGTATGCTTGTCAGGTTCCACCCCCGAATTCAACTTTAGATAAGAATGCAATCCAAGGGTCAAAATCAGCCAACATATGGTGCCGTGGTAGGAAGCGAATTAGGTGAGGCCGTTGCCAAAATGTATGATTTCTATATCCACCTCGTCCATCCGTTTTTTCAGATCATTATAAGGCATGAGCCCAAAATTTAAGCAGATCCAAATCTCAGGTGGACTACACCACAGGAAAACAGTGTTCAATGAACACCACCATTAAAAACTTCCTAAGACCGCTCTAATGTTTATTTTCCCTCCAACCTGTTGGTAAGGCCACACAAGCCTGGATAAGGGAAAACACATAGCAGTGGCTGCCAAGAAGTTTGTAATTTTGGGAATACAATCCTGACTATGTGGTCCACCTGATATTTGTATTTGCTACATTTTTTAGACCATGCCCTAAAATGAGCTGGCCAAACAGACGGACACTGTGGATATACAACCCATACATTGATTTGGGTCAGGCACCATGGCTTAGTGGTTGACGGATAGACTTTGTTTTAACACTGAGATCATGGTTTCAAGTGCCAATGTAGTGTGGGTGTATTAATATATATATATATATATATATATATATATATATATATATATATATATATAATATATACACACACACACACACACACACACACACATCGAGCTGGGCCACACCCACCTCACCTGGTTGGATCTGGGTTGAACCTAAACCGTCCATGAATCAAATGACATACAACATACATTGTTTTGTATGTTACAGAGTTTTTAACATGAAAATCCAAGTTTGTTTGAATCTAATCAAATTGACTAGATTAGTCTAATATACATTGCTTAAACTGAAATTCATACACTAATCTCCAAATAGGTATTTTATGAAATAATTAAACATCTGAATGATATATTGTAGAAGAATCCGACGGCCCACAAATCACATGACATGCAATATAAGAAATGCTCATTTTAATGATATATAATTTAAATCATTTTGTTTTGCGTATGTCAGAGGTACCAATTTTCCAAGATAAATTCAATACATAAAAGAAATTAAATAAGATTCTCCTTCTTGTTCTATCAGTCATAACTTAATCTTCAGATCCAACAGGTTTCTACAAGATTTGGAATTGGAAATTGAGTTACTTTGGTTTAATCATGAGATTCATGGCTTTACATGAAGGGATAATCGTCCCTTGATATTGATGGTCAAGTTATCTTTAATTGGAAGAAGTAATCAAATCAGCAGCTAGGATCATCCAACAGTTTGAATCTTTGGGTGTGGCCCACCTTCTGGAGGAACAGTTCATGTTCTCTTCCACACCAACAAAAACAGGCTACCTGCAGCCCCCAAAGATCACCAGTAGTCTTTGCATGAGCAGGTGCCATTTTCGAAGTGATGGAAACGACTCGCATCCCGGACTATAATCCTACGGCCGGTGATCTTCGAAATGAACTTTGTCACAGCATGGCAATCGCTGCAAACACGGAGGTTCTTGACTATCTGGATGGTCGCTCCAGATTCAGTGTTCAAAACTGCAAACGCAATGGCTAGCCGCTCACTGTGAGTATATAGGAAAAACTCTTTCTCCTCTTCCTCCACGTTTTGCAGTACGCAGCTTGTGTCTGGAACATAACCCATCTTTTCCATCTTCTCATTCCAATCTCTCCACAACATACAGATGCTTTCTAACTGTGGGTGGGACCGATCCCCGACTCTAAATGCATGGACGGCATCCTTGATCTCAACCCAGCTACATCCAGGTGTTTTCTTCAATCCTGAACCATTCATCATACTTCTCATCTTCCCAACATTGGCCCAGTTTCCAACTTGTGCATATATATTCGAAAGAACCACATAGTGAGCAGGATTTTGAGGCTCTAGTTGAACAAGACGCTCTAATGCCATTTCACCTAATTTTGAATTCGAATGCATTCTACAAGCACCCAACAAGGCACCCCAGACGCCAGCATCGGGTGCCATTGGCATCGTCTGAATAAATCTCCAAGCTTCGTCTAACCGTCCCGCACGGCCTAAGAGATCAACCATGCAAGCATAGTGTTCCAAATCCGGCTCAAGGTGATATACAGAGCTCATGGCATTAAAGATTTTTCTTCCTTCATCAATTAGACCTCCGTGTCTACATGCAGACAATACACTGATGAAGGACACTGAATCAACCTCCAGGCAATCCTCTTGAATTTTTGTAAAGAGTGAAACAGCATCTTCACCATGCCCATGAACGGCATACCCCGAAAGCATTGCATTCCATGATACTATATCTCGGCCATCCATCCCATCAAAAAATTTCTTTGAAAAATCCAGCCGTCCGCATTTTGCGTACATATCAATGAGGCTGTTCCCTACAAGCACATTTGACTCAAACCCAGTTCGGATTACATACGAATGAAGGGCCATGCCTTCTCTCAAGGCTGCCAAGAAGGCCGCAGCTGGAAGGACGCTCACGATAGTGACTAAATTGGGCTGAAGATTTTCAGCTCTCATCTGATGAAAGGCAGATATTGCATCCTTTGCACGTCCATTTTGCGTATATCCGGCTATCATTATATTCCATGATATCTCATCCTTATTGGACACAATCTCATCGAACAAGAACTCAGCTGAGCTAAGGCTTCCGCACTTTGCATACATGTCCATTAGAGCATTTTTTACATGAAGATCTGATTCGAACCCGCTTTTGATAATCTTCCCATGAACACACATGCCTTGATCATGGGCGCCTAAGAGCACGCAGGCCGGCAGCACACCCACCATTGTTCCCGAGTCCGGGCGAAGGCCCGCTGATTGTAGTTGATGAAACATCTTCATTGCATTACATGCATCCCCAATCTGCGCATAGCCATTAATCAATGCATTCCATGTCACGACATCCTTCTGCGGTAACTTATCAAATAAAGCATTTGCCTTATTAAATGATCCACACTTTGCATACATCGCTACTAGAGCTGTCCCGGTCGAAACATCAAAACCGAGATCGGATTTCAGGACATAGCAATGTATGCTTCTTCCCAAATTCAAATATGAAATATCCGCACAAGCTGGAAGCACACTCACAATAGTAACCCTATTGGGTCTGATTTTTGCCAATTGCATTTCTCGAAAAAGTGCCATCCCTTCTTCTGGATGCTCAGATTGGACAAAGGCGGATATCATAGCAGACCAAGCAACTGTATCCCTTTCCGTAATCCCATCAAACAACCGTTTTCCCTCTTCTAAATTTCCACACTTTGCATACATTGTAATGAGAGTTGTACTGGCCAATATATCCACATTGATTCCTCTTTTAATTAAGTAGGTGTGGACATCCATCCCCTTCTCTAAATCTCTCATCTCGGCAGCGGCTGAAAGAGCACTCACTGCTGCCACTTGATTCACCGTCACACTCTCTCTTTTCATATCATTGAAGAGCTCCAATGCCTCAAAAAAATAGCCATTCTGGGCATAACTGGAAATAATCGTACCCCACGAAACATCATCCTGATCCAACATTCGATCAAAAACCCGACGACCAACTTCCACATTTCCGCACTTCGAGTACATATCTATTAACCCATTATAAACGGACAGTGGAAAGTCTCTCCTAACTACAAAACCATGCACAGCCCGGCATAGGGGAAGTGCCAATATCCTACATATAGCAGGAAACAAATTCAACAAGCTTACTGAACTGGGCCCCACACAAGCCGATTGCATCTTTCTGAAAAAGCCCAAAGCCTCAATTGGATCTACACTCTGAGAGAACCCTGCAATCATGGCATTCCATGCAACAACATCCAATTCAGGCATTCGTTCGAACAGCTCACGTGCAATTTTGAGCTGACCCAATTTTGAATACATGTCAATAAGTGCAGTCCCAACAAAGACATCGCATTCGAGCCCCTTCCTAACAATCTCTTGGTGAATCGAAACACCCCCTTCCAAGTCTGAAACTCCCGTGCACGCCTTCAAAAAGAAAGTGAAGGTGTACTTATCGGGTTCTACACCTCTTTTTACCATTTCATGGTACAATTCAATAGCATTTCGATGATGGTTTGTCCTTGTATAAGCTCTAATCATGGAATTCCACAAAATGCCACTTGGGTTCACCACAGAATCAAAAACAGCCCGAGACAAGTCGGATTTTCGGAAGGAAGAGTAGGAATTTACAAGCTGGGCGAGGGTAAAATCGTCCGATTCAAGCCCGGAAACCAATAGATGTGCATGGATCTGAAGCAGAGCGTTTATGTCCTTGCACGAACGGAGAAGCTGGGGGTAGTTGTGGAAAATAGCAGGCTTGTGGGAGTGCAAACGGGGAATTTCGAGATCTGTCACCGCAAGGGAATGGAAAGGTCGACTCACGGCGTGTTTGATCATCTTGAAGATGCATTTGAATTTTGAAACTGAAGAATGAGGCGGGTTTTCGGAAGTTTAAAAAGACCGGGAAAATTCGACCGTTAGAAAAGTTAGTCGGTGAGCATACTTCGAATTTTTGAGCAGTAGTTAGAAAAGGGGAACATAAACACAGAGCGATTCTGACTTGCAGTTGGGCCCCACCGCTTAATTCCGCGGGCTAATGTTGCTGCCACTCCCTTCATCTACCGGACCACACGATCATGGACGCGAATTTCAGGGTTGTGCCGAGCCCATACAACTAAGAGCTCCGTGGGTCGACCGTGATGCCTTCGTGACATCCAATCCGTCCATCAGTTGCCACAGCTCATCTTACACGTAAACCCAAAAATACAGCGATCCATGACTCAAGTGGGCTGCACCCGGTCCCTACCCATGGCTCAGTGTGGTAGACCCTGTGCTTTTCAACACTGAGGTCATGTGTTCGAGCACCATGTGGCCACGTGGTGTGTGTAAAAAATAAAAAATAAACGAGTGTGCTGCCGGACCCACCGTCATGTATATCTTTTATCCATGCCGTCCATCTATTTTGACAGATCATTTTAGGTCATAGTCCGAAAGGAGGAAGATTGAATGCTCAAGTGGACCACACCACAGTAAGCAGTGGGGATTGAAAGTTTACCGTTGAAAACTTTGGGGAGAAGGGGGCACAGAAGTTCTGAATCAAGCTGGTAATTTAATTATGCTTTCCTTTCATGAAGGTCTATGTGACCTTATGAACAGGTTGGATGGCAAATAAACATCATAATGGGTATAGGAAGCTTTCAACGGTAGGAATTCAATCTCTAGTGCTTCCTGAGGTGTGGCCTACTTGAGACTTCAATCTGCCTCCTTTTCAGGCTCATGCCCTAAAATGATTTGTCAAAATGGATGTCAGAATGGATGGAAACATATACATCAGAGTGGGCTGGCCCAACAAGGTTTTAAAGTTGGGTGTATACATCCGTACTATTTCCCCTGGCGTGGCCCACTTGAGCCTTGGATCGGCCTGATTTTTGGTTTTACGTCCTAATATGACCCGGCGTGAATGGACGGAGCGGATGTCACACAGACAAGTCTGAGGGAACTGAAGAGCTGCATATTGTTAGCTTCTTGAAGTTTTTGAGCCCCTCAAGAACGGCTCAGCATTGCACGCATGCAAGATCTAAGCCATTCATCAGGAAGGCCCTATACCCTAAATCCAGTCATTGCACTCATCATGACTGAAAGATGACCTTGATCTGTATTCAAATATAAAAGCCTGATCCACATGAGGAGTCGAGTGACCTATTTTTGGGCCAGGACTGATACAAAGTGGGCCCACACTAATGAACGGGATGGATATCACACACGTGTGTTTCATTGCCACACGTGTTACCCCTGTACCCTCAAGCGCAGTTGTGAACTGAAATGTTGGAGTCCCCCCTTTCCCACGGCATATAATGAGCCGAGGGAAGAGGTTTACTGCAACATGCAACCCTTGGAACTCAGATGGTGTTGTAATAATCAAAACCGTTAGTTTGATGGGCCAAACGGTGGATGGTGGAAGCCGAAACAAAAAACTCTCAGATTTGTAAATCTCATCCCTTTTGTCATTTAGCTCCCTTTAAATATGGACCTTTTAGTTAGCGGGCCAAGATAAGGATATTACGATATTAACAATCAGCACTGTACCTCATAAGATCAACGGTTTGGATTGTTGAAAGACTGTGCTGACGTATCCACCGATTCAACAGGTCCATAGGTATTGCACAAGCAAACCTCGGAAGGAAAATACTGGGCTGCATGGGCCCACATTTTCACAACACAAACGTTTTTCAGTTTTGATGAGTGGGACACGGTGCAGTAATTCTGACAATTTGCTTGTTGCGTCCGACAGTAATATCAGCTTACTGGCTGTCACTTGACAGTCATGATTATGATTGCAAGTGGGCGGTTGGATCGAGCATTTTCTAACAGCAAGTCCCAGCAGTAATTTATAGCAAGGTGAATCGTATAAAACCCTTGCAGCTGCGACACTTGATATACAGTCACGAAAATGATTTTTTTCGAGAGTTAAAAACTCATATGTATCACCAACTACCTTCGGTAACATTACATGTGCCCACGTGTCAAATGCCGCAATGCATCTTTTGTATCACATTTCCTGCCCGTATATCTTCAGGCACAAATGTCTCGATGCATCTCTTCCATCACGTGCTGCAATATATCTTTAAGTAACTTACATGTGCTGCAATATATCTTTAAGTAACTTACATGTGCCACAATTCAATTTCAAGCGCTCGATATATGTTATGCATGCCACATGTGCAACCGTCACACTTTCTATCCCAAGCTTTGAAGATGGTTCAAAAATACAAACAAGTAAAACGTAATTTTCTTTTCCCTACTTTCTTAGAAATAGGGGTGTTAGTTTTCTAATTCCACCTTGTAAATATAAGTAAATGAGTGAGTAATAATTACCATTTACACATGTTTGAGTATTTCCTCCTAGAAATGCCTTTGAAAAGGATGGACTTACATTCATGAGCACTACTATAATGTCTGTAACATATCCATGCCATCCATCCATTTTACCATAATATTTTCGGGCTCATATAATGTCTGTGAGATATCCATGCTGTCCATCCATTACTGGAACATCTTAGGGCATGAATCCAAAAATGAGGGAGATTCAAAGCTCAAGTGGACCACACCATCAGAAATTCATGATCATAAAAGGTTTTTAATGATAGTGCTCAACTCACAGTTTCACGTGGCTCAATCCACTTGAACTTTAGATCTGCCTCCATTTTGGGTTCACGCCCTAAAATTAGCGAGCAAAATGAATAGACAGTGTTGATAAGCCACATATATCAGTGGATCCAACACGAAATACGGACAATCCTGAGAATTCGTGTCTAAAAATCAAGCTGTCATTGTCAGCAATGAAAAAAGTGAAATAACTAAAGGAACTACAATGATAATTAATCGTTACCCATTTAGCTGTATTTCCGGGGTGGAATTGAAAAACAAACACCCCAGATTTCCTGAGAAACACTATCTATTTATTTCCCAAACTGAGTGAACATTGAATCAAAACAAGTTTCCGGGTTTTTGATTGCATGAAGCACAGATCACAAGCAGGAGTTTAGAGACGGAAAACTGAAGGAGCTCAAATATTCTGGAGATCCACACCATCCAGTAGAAGAATCATACCGCCGCTAAGGTCCATTAAGTATCCAAAACAATCAACAGGAGGACCCTACAATTGGGGGGTCACATTCAAAACTTCAACAAATCAAACAATCCTAAAAATCAGATCGTGGGGTCTTTTCTTCCTAATGATAAGGTCGTTCCAGAAAGGACCTTCGCCACTTGCACATACAAGGCATAGCCGAATCCCTAGTGGCCTGAGTCTCATATATGTTTGGCATATATGATGTTTCAGAGCCTATTTTGTCATGTGGATGATGGGATGCAGGTTTGCAAAGTGCATCCAAACACATCAAAATTGCATTTTTGCCTTGAAAGCCTGTTTAGAGGATGCCTCCAAACCAGCTTTAAGCAGGAGAGTAACAACCACCAATAATAATCCATTGATTCCATACCCCTCCGGGCTCACCAAACAGTCTTGTAATGGTACAAAAAAAGCCTAGTGCTAGAACTATAAGAGACTCAAGGAGGCTTGGAAGGTGATTAGGAAAAGAAAACAACTAGAAAAGAAGTACATCAAACATAGCGACAGCCATGGGAGAAACTTCGATATGACTAAAGTCTAAAACAATGTAACAGCAATAATCAGCCTTGAGATGTCTCAAAGATGGGAAGGAAAGGCAAATGACTCCAACAAAAACTACTGGACAAAAAGAAAACACTACAAAGCAAGAGAGTAAACAGAACCCATATGGTTTGAGTCAGGTACAATTGAGCTGTTATGGTGCAATCCAGACAAGCATTAATTTTGGAATGGTCATCATAAGCACCATCTGATGGGCCACAATGAGGATATGTCACATCTTAAGAATGGCAGCAGTGGAACCATTCTAATTGCCAAAATTAGAGAATTTTTGCCAACTGAAATTACCACATGGAATTCTCTCCAACCATATGTTTATCAGGCCCACCAATATAGGAAGGTTAATCATCCAATATGTGCTATATTTAGGATGTTTTTATTAATATATGAGGCACCGGATTAATGTTTCCTATCACATCAATAACAAGCTGGGCATCATTATATCTTCAACTATCCAAGTGATTTCCAGACCCATCTATCAAAGCAAAAAAACAATAGTCAAAATCAAAATCCAAAATGCTTTCCAACTTTCGCATCCTCATGGGTAAGTGACCAAGCATTACAAGTTCGCAACAACTCTTCTCTCAATTTAACTAAACTCTAATATTTAAAAAAAAAAAAAAAAACAAAATCCGACAACACAGCCACGCCAAAAGATCGCAGCATTACCTCATATATTGCTGGGGTACATGAAAACCCTCACCTTACTCCCCTGCATAGACCAAATGAAACAAGGTTTCAAAACCCAATCTCCAAACAGACCAACGAAAAGGGGGGGAAATCAAATTAAATATGCAAGCAGAGATTACACAGGTACCATTGATTTGGGTGGCAAATTAGACTTGAATTGTGCCCTGACAATTCCGCTATTTCCATGGGGCCTTGTCACCTTTCCCCATATGCATCGGTAATGGGAACCATCCTTCTTCACCTTGGCTTTATAAATATAGGCCATTCTCTTACCACAGTACCAACCAACCTCCTCCTTTGTATTAACCCCCTCGATTTGGATCAATGATGTGTTTGGATACTGATTGGACTTGGACCTAATCCATAAAAGAAGACAAGTGATTAGAGATTTGCAGAAACATTTTGAATGCTGGATTGATTCTACTCAATCGATCAGAAAGCACCAAAAAATTAGAGAATTTGAGGAAATAGTCTGGATAGTGGCTTAGTTTCAAACTTATCCAGATAATATCAGAAAGTCTCGCATAGGAGTATAGAATAGTAGTTGAATTATCTCAAATTCATACTAAAAAATAAGAATGCTTTGAGTCTCCATTTTGGCACAACTAATGAAGCTATGTGCAATACCAGGACCTAAAAGAAGGAGATGATAAGATGTTTGAGAGGACTGCTAACCCCATAAACCTTTACATTGAGCCATGCATAAGGTCGGCTTGCAATGCAGTTCACTCAACAACGCAATGAGAATGAACCACCAACAATTTCTAAGCCACATGTAATAATGGTTGGTTTTAAAAAAAAATGATAGGGTCCACAATCATTGCCAGTTATGGGGCACCTGATCAATGGACCAGCCACAATTTGCACCAGGCCTTCCACATGGTGGGGCCAAATGCGTGTTGAGTTGGTAGATGGATGCAGCCAAACCAAGGTCCGACCACGTGTGACCAGTCCTTAAAGTGGGCCCCATCTATCCACAGGCGTGGCCATACATACTCATGCATATGGTATTTTGGCAGAAAGTACACCAAGCATATGGATCTTGGCCATACAGTTATCTATGCAGGCCATAATAAAGTTCTACGTCAACTTTTATAGGATCTTTATTTTAGCAATTTGTTAGTTTCAAGACTCAAACATCCAAAATCTGGTTTGCACTTCTGCAACTAGTTTCCCTTGTATGCTAACTTACATTACAGGTGAGACGTGTGAAAAGGCACATGCAGGGTGCAGTTGGGGCTAGTTGTCACACCCTGATTTGCGGTACTCCCTTGTATGCTAGCTTACATTACAGGTGAGACGTGTGAAAAGGCGCATGCGGGTGCAGTTGGGGCTAGTTGTCACACCCCGATTTTCGGTACTCGAGCGCGCACTAGGCCCCATCACCGAGTTGCAGTGTAACTCAAGCAAGAAACAAAAGATATTCATATCAAAACACCAATCTCAAACCATTTATTTCAATCAATATGAAGTTGTTTGAGTACAATGTCAACCAATGAAATTATTATAAAAAATGATAATTAAGTAGCATGCTTCTGGAGCCTCTCCAGATTGTAAGGAACTAGAAAAAGCAAAAAAATGTCTATATGCTTACAAGCGGGAGAGGCTCCAAAAGCATGCTACTTAATTTCCATTTTTATAATAATTCATCAGTTGAGATTGTACTCGAACAACTTCATATTGATTGAAATAAATGGTTTGAGATTGGCGTTTTGATATGAATATCTTTTGTGATAAATGCTTATGTGATTGGTTAATAATTAATATTCTTGCTTGAGTCACACCGCGACTTGGTGATTGGGCCATGTGCTCGAGTACTAAAAATCGGAGTGTGACACTAGTAAACCTCAAAATTCCATTCCCTCTTCAGAGTTGTTTGCCAAGACCATGAACATCTAAAGGCACGTGCCACCAACCAAAAAATGCAACAGGTGGGGGACCACCTCTTAGAAGAGGTGACCCTAAAATGAGTGCAATATAAGCGCAATATAAGCTCATCAGATGGCCCGTAGACATCAGAAAGCAACAGACAGCTCAGAAAAGATCACCAACAGTCCACATGAAATGTGCAAGTGTGTTGCTCATTATGAGCAAGCACCTATTTTTGGACCAGATACATCTACATAACATGGTTTAGTCGAGATTGTGAGTGATCCACCTCAAACATACAAGTGTTGCTTCATTATTAGTTGACCATCCTAACTTTGTCAATATCATCTATGTAATAGGTCCATCTGACATGTGGTCAAGCATCAGTTAGGCTCACATGAAGCTCTCTAAATCAGTGTAGTCAAAGACAAACCAGGCTATGGTGCACCTCACCTCGCCACCTAGGCAAGCACAAACCAGGCGATGGTGCACCTCACCTCGCCCCTAGGCAAGCACCTAGGGCCTAAGCGAGCCTACATCACATGGGCCATTTGACATGAGCTGCTTATAAGTTTGTGGGTTTTTTTTCTCTTTAAACCATGCTTTAAGGGTGCAAATACATGTGATGGGTCTTTTAAACCCTATTGCAACAACTCTCCTCTTTTCTTTTGAGATCAAAAGCTAAACATTTCTTTTCCCCAAATTTCAGCATCCTCTCTCATTTCTTTTCTTCTCGCTTTCTTCTTCAAATAGTGAGTTAAGATTATTTACCTTGGACATCTCAAAAACAATTGAGCTTCCGTTGGTGTTGCACAAGGGATTGACAAGTGAAGAAGAATCTTGCCAGATTGGAGTCAATAGGTGTGTGTGTAATATATATATATATATATATATATATATATATATATATATATATATATATATATATATATATTGTTATACATTTAATGTGGATATTAATATTGATTACATTATGTGATCACCATATACCCCTCAAAATGAAGGGGAAATTTTATACGATAGCTAATAAGACCAGGCACGCTTTAATTGATAGAATGTTGGGTATTAAGGAACAACATATTCATGAGATGAGTGCAGCTGAGATGAAGATGTTGAGGTGGATAAGTGGCAAGATGAGGAAAGATAGAATTAGAAATGAAGGCAATGGAAGGAACTTAGGAGTAGCACCAATATGTACTAATGAAAGCAGACTTGGATTGTTTGGTCGTGTGCAACAAAGACCAAGAGTTGTACCAGTTAGGCGGGAGTTGGCACAAGTTGAAGGCTCTAAAAGGGCAAAGGGAAGGCCCAAAATGACGTGGATGTAGTAAACATTTGATGACCTATAGTCTACCCGAAGCCCTTGATAGGTAATGGCAGAAGATGATTCATGTAGCCGACCCCAATTAATTGGGATAAGGCTTAGATGCTGAAAAATATATTTATTATATATTTAAAATTTTGCAATTGAAAACTCCAAGAGCGCACCTACGCATTTCAGGCACTCCAAGGGCAGGTGCACCTGGGTTGCCGCTAACCCCTTTAGCGACTAATCCACTAAACTCTCATCATGCAGCCAATGCATACAATCGATATTGTCGAATCATATATGCAATTATGTGTGATCGCATATGCCCATGCACATATGCGACCGCATTTTTAAATTAAAAAAAAATTTGAAAATTTTTTTTAAAATGAAAAATATGGAAAAATAAAATTAAAAAATAAAATTACAAGAAATTAAGGGAAACTTTCTTAAGTTCATCGATAACTAATTTTACATATTTAAAATATATTTGAGAGAAATAAAATCAATTAAACAATGAATTAAACATTGAGTGCTTGAATCTTGATCTTCCAACTTCCAAGAGGGAATGTAGGGGGGAGGGAGAGAGAGAGAGAGAGAGAGAGAGAGAGAGAGAGAGAGAGATTACGACCACTTGGAAGTAGGAAATGTAAGAGAAAGAGATTAAGACCACTTGGAATTAAGAAATGTAAGAGAAGAATAGAGTAAGAGAGTTTTGGAGTGAGAATATTGCAAATGCAAGAGCTTTGGAAGCCTTTTTATAGGAAAAAAGTTGTTTTTTTACAAAAAAATAAAAATAATAATGTGCCAACCATTGGCCAATATGCAATCGCATGTGTTGTATGTGATCCCATACATCGCATATGCGATGGCATATGTTCGCATATGATATAGTCGGACTAGAAACAGTAGAGCCAGAACATGGTAGAGCCTTCTCTCAGAATGCATGTCAGTGGGTCCTACCAATAGGGACCATCCATCTATTGGGCTCTTTCATGGACAGCCAGCCCACTATTAAATAACCAAAACCAATCAGGCAATCCTGACCATCACTTTCTTGCACTTATCCACACAATATGGATTTTTTCAATACCGTTGCATAGAAGACCACAAACCAGATGGCTAGAATAATTCCATCCCATCACTTTTCATCCATGATAGTCCCCATGAGTTGGACAGTTAAGATCTCTACTATAACATTTATATATAATGCGCTTTGTAGGGCCCGCCGATGTCTCTGGTACATCCACTCCATCCATCAGTTGCACCAGCCCATGTTACAACATGATCTCCAGAATCAGGCAGACTAAGAACTCAAGTGGACCACACCACAAGAAAATGTGGGGATTGAACACCTCGAAACCTTAATGAGGCCTGCAGAAGTTTTGGATCAAGCCGGTACTTATGTTCTCCCTTCATCCCGTTGGAAATCACCTTATGAACGGGTCGGATGGCATATAAACCTCACAGTGGGCCCCACAATGGTTTCCGCGGTGGGCGTTTCCATCGCCACTGTTTCCTGTGGGGTGGCACGCTTCAGTCTTGGATCTGCCTCATTTTTGGGCTCGTCCTAAAATGAGCAGGTAAACTGGATGGATGGAGTGGATATAACACGGACATCACGGTGGGCCCCACATAGCTTAGAATTACAGGTGATTCAGTAAAGTCATGTCCATTATATCCGTCAAGAGCATATATATATATATATATATATATATATATATATATATATATATATATATATATACCCACAAAATACACAGAAATTTACATAAACATATCGTATAAGTGTTTCATTCCAATCTAATCCAAATTTTATTTTATTTCTTTAAGATCCAGGGTTTTATGGAAGATAACTTGCCTTTTGTAGCCAAGGATCGTCCCGGACGTACAATCTGTAGAAGGAAAGGAGAAAAAAAAATGAGAAATCCTGATTTACAATTTCATAAAAGAAAATGAGAGATTGGGATTTTAAGTTCTATGAAAGAAAAACTAAAGATTTTATTACAGATGATGGGAAATTTACCGGACGCGCTCTCCTTGCCGGCCTTTCACCATCTTGAAGGGGGAGTAAGAAGACGATGACACAAACCCTAAAAAATCAGAAACCCTAGTTAGCAAGCATGGGTATATATTTCCACGGTTCTGAAGTGTATAATTTTTATGGAGCGTGGATTTTGTTCGCGGATTATGTACTCCGCTTTGTCCGGGCAAGGGTTCTGTGGGGTCCACTGTGATGTATGTTTTTTAATCCACGCCGTCCATCCATTTTTTAAGATCGTTTTAGAGAAATATCCCAAAACTAAATCAGATCCTAGGGTCAAGT
The DNA here is from genome assembly GCA_021015155.1 of Magnolia officinalis. Taxonomy (NCBI): domain Eukaryota; kingdom Viridiplantae; phylum Streptophyta; class Magnoliopsida; order Magnoliales; family Magnoliaceae; genus Magnolia; species Magnolia officinalis. Next base: position 93,033,626 of record JAJHSJ010000006.1, on the reverse strand, counting down.
CGACCACGCCATAGGAAGCAGTGTTGATGATGATGCCTACCGTTGAAATTTTCGTAGGGCCCCGTAATGTTTATTTGCCATCCAACCTGTTCATTAGGTGACATAGATTTGGATGGAGAGCTTTTAAACGTTGACTTTCAAATTCTACTGTGGTCTACTTGAGCCTTTTATCTGACACACTTTAAGGCTCATGCTCTAAAATGATATGAAAAAACATGGATGCAACATCAAAATGGATGAACAAAGAGAATAAATATATACATCAAGGTGGGCCCCACAGACCCTCTACCGGGATGACCAATCTGCTACCATATGATGGACTCTGATTTGAATGGGACCCTTCCACTACCAAGTTGGTGATGGAAAAGCTCTGTGCACCCCACCATGATCTATGCATTTTATCCACACCATCATCCATTTTAGCGGCCCATTTTATGACATAAAAATGTGACGGATCCAAATCTCAAGTTCACCACATCATAGGATGCAGTGGTGATTGAACACCCAGCACAAAAACTTCCTACGGCATCCAACATGTTGATTAGGTCACATAGACTCGGATGAATGCAAAACACAGTTTAGCTTGATCTAAAACTTTTTTGGCCCTTCAGGAGTTTTTATTGATACGTGTTTAATAACCATTGTTTCTTATGTTGTGGTATACCTCAAAATTGGATCCGTCTTATTTTGGATTCATGAACAATGAGTTCGGTAAACCACGTACTCGCAAAGCTTTTTTACAACAATGACATAGGTAACTGTGGAATCCAAGTTGCAGAGCTCAATACTGCTGGCACTTATAACTCGAGTCCAAAAGTCAGGCAGAGTAAAAACTCAAGTGGGCCACCGAAGTTTTGAATCAGCATGGTATTTTTGTTTAGAATAAGCCACATGTCCAAGTATCCATTGACAAAGCCAAGGCTTCCAAGCCCGATGTTTAGGCTACTAAAATATGCCAGCTCAACCATGTTGAGTTTGGCTAGTTGATCGTCTATATGAGTTGTCTGGCAAATTTGGATTTAAGTGTATTTGGAGTTCAAAAGTTGTTTAATGGTGATGAATCAAAGATATTTGAAATACACAGTTTTGCTTGTTTCAAAATCTCTTTCTTTTGTTGTGATTCTGAATCAAATGCCTTTTTAAACTCCTTTTCTAAGGCACAATAGTTACATGTGTAAAAAAATATCACCAAGCTACTAGTCAATTGTACACATGACACATGGATGATGCCTCAAAATGAATACATTATTAACAACATCACTAAATTACATTAATAAAATGATCCAAACCATGCAACCATTGGCTATATAAATCGATAGTTAAAAAATGTTGACGAGTCACTCATTCGTGATCTTATGCTTGTGGCCTATCTATGACCTATAATTTAATTATTTTGGACAAATGATATATTTCAATGGGCCTTTTACAATCATTATGGCAAATATCACATATACATACCAATTGTGAAATTAAAGTTGATATAATAATCAAATTAAAATTCTTGTAAATATATTATAGAATTTCAATTCATTTTTAATTTTAAAGCCTTGTACAGCCCCAATTACAAGCTACCCAACAAAGCTAAATATTTGAAATCTGATGCCTTTCAAATACAAGCTCCTAAAGCGTGGGCCCACATCTTAATTCCAACTCCAGTCCTAATAAGCTATCACGCTTAAAAACATAGCAACCATGGGTCTATTAGCCTCAAGGCTCAACCCAAACCTATCCCCAGTGGATTGGGCTTGGGCTTGCCATGCTATTTTATCATTCCCGCCAACATGTCACTTGTGTAGGACATTAATACCATACCAAAGGTTGAACCTACCATGAAGTTGATCTACTCACCAATTGGATGGCACATATATATTGAATCAGATCACTAGTTGTCCTTGATTCCAACAACGTGGCCCATATGATGAGCGGACTAGTCCGATTTTTGTGTCAGTTGATCTTCTTGGCGTCGCCTACTATTTGCATGGTATAAATGTCATACACAAGCACCATATATTTGTTGAGAAGTAGAGCCACATCTGACGCCGCCCACTACTAGTCGAGGTTGCGCGGATTTTGTGTCGCAAGTCCTTTCGCAACTGGGATACAGAAATGAGTTTCGCGGATTTCGTGTCGCAAGTCCTTTCGCAACTGGGATGCGAAAGGGAAGTTGTCAAAACTATAAATTGGGGTCCCTATGGCTATTTTAGGATTAAGGTGAATATTGAGAAATATTTCTAAGGTGTGGGCAATGGATTTTCGCTGTACTTCCAAGGGAGAGGTTAATATATTGTCTTGTAATCTTCGTTCTTCATAGCGGAAGTTTGCATCCGTGGTTTTTTACCCTAGATTGGGTTTTTCCATGTATATCTTGTCTTGTGGTTTGTTTTGGATTGCTTTGATCTGTTTTTAGTTTATATTTCTTCCTGTTTATCGTTTGTAGGTGAGGCCTGAGATTGGATCTAGGCTCACTGCATTGTTGGCGTGCTGCGCAACAACCGATATCAGAGCTATTGGTTTAGTTCTATTGGAAGCGATGGAGGAAGATGGAAAAAGTAGAATTAAGAAGTTTGATGGTTCAAACTTTGTCTTTTGAAAGATGTAGATGGAGGATTATCTATATCAGAAGGACCTCTACATTCCTCTAGGAAGAAAAGAGAATAAACCAGAAAAGATGACAGATAATGAATGGTTTTTACTGGATAGGAAAGCTTTAGGAACGATTTGACTCTCTTTGTCTAAGAGCGTCGCCTTCAATATATCCAAGGTAAAAACTACAAAAGAATTAATGGAAGCCCTAACCACCATGTATGAAAAGCCCTTAGCATCCAACAAGGTTCATCTTATGAAACAACTATTCAACATGAAGATGTCAGATGGTGGGAGCGGGGCTAAACATCTAAATGAGTTCAATACAGTCACGAGCCACTTAGAATCCGTTGGTATTGTTTTTTAGAATGAGGTCAGGGCGTTATTGATCTTATCCAGTTTGCCAGACAGTTGGGATGGTTTGGTGATTGATGTGAGCAATTCTTCAGGGTCGACAAAACTGAAATTTGATGATGTGGCCGGTCTAATTCTCAGCGAAGAATCTAGAAGGAAGGCATCAGGAGTTTCAGAGGATTCAGAGAATGCTCTAAACGTTGAAGGAAGAGGAAGATCGCTGAACAAATGAGACAATAAACACGGACGTTCTAATTCGAGAAAGAAGTCCAAGGGACCGAAGGACAAAGATGGGTGTTGGCATTGCGGCAAGAAGGGATACATGAAACGTGATTGCAGGGCGCTTAAGAAACAAGAAGGAAGCTCTCAAGGCGGGAAAGATTCAGTGAATATATCTGAGGAGAGTGACACAGAAGCGTTGATCTTGTCTCTTGATGCGAGGAATGAGTCTTAGGTTATAGACTCGGGTGCTTCGTTTCATGTCACTTCATGTAAGAAAGTTCTGCATAACTATGTATCAGGTGACTTCGGGAGAGTCTACCTGGGTGATGATGAGCAGTGCAGTATTGTTGGAAATGAAGACGTTCATATAATTCAGAAAGACGGAACAACGTTGGAATTGAAGGATGTCAGACATGTACCAAGTTTGAGAAGGAATCTGATCTCAGTAGGGCAGCTGGTCGATACCGGTTATGTGACCTTATTCACCAGTGATTTCTGGAAGATCACAAAAGGTGTCTTGGTGATATCTCGAGGCAAGAAAGAAAGTACTTTGTATGTGACTTCAGGATCGTATAGTTCACTCGCAGTCGCATCAATTGGAGTGAATGGACAGTTATGAGATCAGAGGTTGGGACATATGAGTGAGAAAGGGATGAAAGTGCTATTGTCAAAAGGGAAACTACCAGGGCTGAAGTTTATTAACTTGAAATTCTGCGAGGACTGCGTGTATGGCAAGTAGAAAAGAGTAAGTTTCAAGAAGACGGGACACTCTCCAAAGATGCATCTATTGGAGATTGTACACACTGATGTGTTGGGACCGGCACAGGTATCATCTCTTGGTGGCTCACGTTATTTTGTTTCCTTTATTGATGATGCTAGTAAAAAAATATAGGTCTATTTCTTAAAGCATAAATCTGATGTATTTGATGTATTTAATAAGTGGAAAGTCATGGTAAAAAATGAGACAGGTAAAATAGTAAAGTGTCTCAGATCTGATAATGGGAGAGAGTATTGTGATAAGAGGTTTGGGGAGTATTGTGCGGCAAATGGAATCAAACATTAGAAAATGATTATAGGGACACCACAGCAGAATGGTGTGGCTGAGCACATTAATAGGACCATCCTTGAACGTGGCAGGAGCATGAGGTTACATGCAGGGTTGCCCAAGACTTTTTGGGCGGATGCTGTAAATACTGCCGCATATCTCATCAATAGAAGTCCCTCAGCACTATTGGATGGTGGGCTACCAGAAGAAACGTGGACTGGGAAAGAAGTGAACCTGACACATCTCAAAGTGTTCGGTTGCACTTCATACGTTCACATTGATGCAGAGCACAAAAATAAGCTGGATGCAAAGTTCAGGAGGTACACGTTTATAAGCTACGGGCAGCATGATTTTGGTTACAGGTTTTGGGATGCAGAAGACAGGAAAATCATCAGAAGCGAATCTTCAATGAAAAAGTGATGCATAAGGACAGTGTGCATGAAAATAAGGCTGAGGAGAAAGAATTTGTAGAGTTAGAAGATTTATCGGACACGGGTGTTACAGCGCCATAAGATGATCATGCACAGGAGCATTATGAGGCAGGGCTACAGACACCGGTATCGAGGAGGTCTACTTGGGAGATGAGACCCACGATCCGATACCCACCCTCCTTATAATATCTACTACTGACAGATAATGATGAACCAGAGTGTTTTGAAGAGGTATTACAGTCAGATACACGGGTTAAGTGGGAGCAGACCATGGATGAGGAGATGGACTCTCTTGAGTCTAATCGTACATGGGAGCTAGTCACTCTACTAAAGGGTAAGAAAGCTCTTCATAACAAGTGGGTTTACAGACTGAAGGAGGAGCACGATGGTTCGAAACAGTACAAGGCCAGATTGGCTGTGAAAGGGTTTCAACAAAAGGCGGGTATCGATTTCACTAAAATATTTTCACCTGTGGTGAAAATATCTACGATTCGCATGGTCTTGAGTATAGTGGCTACAGAGGACTTACATCTAGAGCAGCTAGATGTTAAGACAACCTTTCTTCATGGGGACCTTGAAGAAGAGATATATATGCATCAGCCGACAGGATACGCGGCACCAGAAAAGGAGAACAAGGTGTGCAAACTGAAGAAGAGTTTATATGGCCTGAAGCAGGCCCCGAGGCAGTGGTATAAGAAGTTCGACAGTTTCATGTCGAGAAACGGCTTTAGGAGATGTTATGCAGACCACTGTTGTTACTTGAGGAAGTTTGATACGTCATACATCATTTTTCTTCTATACGTTGATGATATGCCTGTGGTCGGTTCAAGTATGAAAGACATCTCAGATCTCAAAAGACAACTGTTTAGAGAATTTGCCATGAAGGATTTAGGAGCTGCAAAACAAATTCTAGGTATAAGGATAAAGCGTGACAGGGAAAACAAGAAACTAGTTTTGTCACAGGCAGAGTACATAGCCAAGGTACTTGACCGATTCAATATAGGAGGTGCTAAGCCGGTTAACACTCTATTAGCCAACCACTTCAAGCTATCTAAGGAGCAAGGGGTAAAGACGCAGGAGGAATGAGACTACATGGCTAAAGTCTCATACGTGTCAGCTATTGGGAGTCTCATGTATGCTATGGTGAGCACGGGGCCAGACATTGCTGGAGCAGTGGGAGTTGCTAGCAGGTTCATGAACAATCCCGGGAAGGAACATTGGGAAGCTGTGGAGTGGATTTTTAGATACCTGGTAGGTACTAAGGATGTAGGACTATGTTATGGTGGATCAGAAATTAAGCTACAAGGCTACGTGGATTCATATTTGGCAGGAGATATCGACGGCATAATAAGCACTATATGTTATGTCTTTACTCTGGGAAGTGCTGCAATCAGTTGAGTCTCTCAGTTACAGAAGATAGTATCTATCAGTACGACAGAAGCAGAATATGTTACGGCTACAGAAGCATGTAAGAAAATGGTATGGATGCAAGGTTTTATGGAAGAGTTGGGTAAGAAACAAGAAGATTGCAAGCTGTACAGTGACAGTCAGAGTGCAATACACTTGGCTAAGAATTCAGCATTTCATTTAATGACCAAGCATATTGCCATCAGATATCACTTCATACGTTCGTTACTGGAAGATGGATCGATTGCTCTTAAGAAGATTCATACAAGTGAGAATCCTGCGGATATGCTGACCAAGGCGGTCACAAGGGAGAAGCTGAAGTTCTGTTCAGTTTTGATTGGTCTTCAGGCTTGAAGACTGGGAGGTGGTGCACTCCGGATGAAGAAGACAAATGTTTATGGCGATGTGTCTCAAAGTGGGAGATTGTTGAGAAGTGGAGCCACATCTGGGGCCGCCCACTACCAGTCGAGGTTGCGCAGATTTCGTATCGCAAGTCTTTTCACAACTGGGATACAGAAAGGAGTTTCGCGAATTTCGTGTCGCAAGTCCTTTCGCAATTTGGATGCGAAAGGGAAGTTGCCAAAACTATAAATTGGGGTCCCTATGGCTATTTTAGGGTTAAGGTGAATATTGAGAAATATTTTCAAGGTGTGGGCAAGGGATTTTCTCTGTACTTCCAAGGGAGAGGTTAGTATATTGCCTTGTAATCTTCGTTCTTCATAGTGGAAGTTTGCATCCATGGTTTTTTACCTTAGATTGGGGTTTTTTCACGTATATTTTGTCTTGTAGTTTGTTTTGGATTGCTTTGATCTGTTTCTAGTTTATATTTCTTCCTGTTTATCGTTTGTGGGTGAGGCCTGAGATTTGATCTAGGCTCACTGCGTTGTTGGCGTGCTGCGCAACAATATTACGAGAACGATGATATGGAATGACAATCATGGTAGGTGATTTTCTAATGGTTTTCTTTTACAGCACACATATTCAGTGAGTCCTAAGACATATTTTGAGTGAGAAGACCATACCAAAAGCAACATCATTCATTTGATATGATTTCGCCTACAAAAATGCAATTTTCCATTTTGTTATGGACGCGTTTTCACTACATGATTTTTCCATGAAAACTTATCTTCCCAATTCATTAACGACATTGTCAGAGCTTAGATGAAAATCCATAAAGATGATTATGGGTGATTACATAAATTTTACTTTCATCAAATTCCGATAGCATTGATCTAATGTATGTAGATTTACTGTACATATGGCATGAGTGGGAAGAAACAAGCCGTCTATCAAGTAGATCCCACCATCCATGGGTATTGTAAAAGTTGGACTTTGAACATTATTTATAAATGGTCCATGTTCAACATATACATGTGGCCCACCTAGCAACCTGCTGAGCAGACTAGTGCATCAAGTTGCAGTGCATGTGCAATAAAGCATACTGATAAATAGCCTAGATCTCACACATGTGGTCCAAGTTAGTGCATGTAGGATTTCACACAACTGGTTGATAGTTACCCATGGGCCAACTATAGCATGTGAGTATGATGTTCAATCCATCTTAGTATGATTTCCTTCCTAGATGCCTCCAAAAATCATGCTAATCATCCGATGAAGCTCGGCATGTGAATATAGAGGTTTATGGGTAGTTGTGGATTATTTTTTATCAGCTATAATCTTGGGTGGTTGTCCGTTGTTTGTTTTCTTTGTGTGGCTTACCCTATTGATCAGCCTGATTTTTGGGTGTCACATTTGCACAGTGGGCAACCATTCTGACCACACACAAGGGCCTCATACACGCTAGTTGCATGGAAATAAAATAAAATAAAAACATTTATAGCCAGTGTAGATATTTTCTTAGGGTTTCTATAGTGGATGCCTAAAATGGCTTTCTCATTTTAATCATAATTATGTATGAAAGATCACTTCATTTTTGGGATTCATTAAAAATGATACTATCAATCATCATCTTTAATAAATAAATACATACATTATATGCACACACAAACAAGCCCTTATTTTTTTCATTAACTCGCTTGTTTTAAGTTGTTGAATTTTGAGAACTTATGATTATGGATTTACATAATGTGATTAATGTATTATATTCTCAATTAATTTTACTATTTCAATTATAAAAAATATTATTTTATTTAAATTAATGTTATTATTCATACTTGTAGGTGACTTGAATGTTGAATGAGATATTGGAGTCAAATGAAAATTTTTAGCCTAAATAATTTGATATTACATCTGAACACATCCTTTTGAATTGCTTACATTCAAATGTTTTGAAAAAGTTAAATCGAAGTGATTCACTCATAAATTAAACACACGACATGTTTTAATTTGTTATCTTCTTAAAGGTTAAAATGAAATGATTCACTTATTTGTCCATTAGTAGAAATTAAAATCACACATTATTTCAGTTTGATATCTCCTTAATTGACCCAAAATTCAAATACCGTAATATTGAATATAAAATTGAAGTTTCTTCTCCAATAGTGAAAATATAAAATATTATGACATCCATAAATACTACCATCTGGATTGAACCTACCTTTATGTTCTTGCTAGGCTCTTTATGCCTTTTGTTGATCAACAATCCAATACCTAACCAACAATATATTTATCACTTGTTATTTTCCAAAAGAGAAAATACTTTAATAATGTGGTAGAGTATGATTATGGTGCATGCCTGTGTCATATACATAGATTAAGTTGTTCAGATCATGTGGTGCTTAATATTTAGTCCAAATATATAATTTGTACGAGGAAGCTAATGGTTGGAGTGGATTTCACATAAACATCATGGTAGGCCCTATCATAATTGTTTTATTTTTTGTGGCTACCTAAATTGAATAACAACCCCATCATGGGATCTAAACATGAATATGTTAGTTAACTGATTGCCATAATGGATTGTCTCTAAACATCACTAGGACTATAAAAATCAATGGTTGGCGTCCACTTCTTCCATTGTTTCTCTTGGATTCGCCTACTTGAATCACAGATACACTTGGATATTTAACTATATCGTTAAATTTATACCATTCATATAATGATTGCAGTGGATTTCACATGCATATCATGGTGGAATGCCAAGCCTACTATGTCTCATTGGTGGGGTTTGATGAGAGAAAGTAATAAATGAAGGGAGAGATAGACAGTTGGCTATATTTTAATAGTTTCATCTGTGTGATGCATTTAGACCAAGTACCACATGTGTTGGAGATTGGTTTGTGGATCAAGTAGGCACCCTGTACGAATATGATGGAACAAATTTTTTTCCCTTCTAATCAATTGTACAACTTTTGAAGGATATATTTAGAGGGGTTAGAAATGCATTACATTAGTTTAAATTTAACTTCCATGTGTGGCTTAAATAATAATATATTTTAATAAATTTTAGTAAATAATATCTAATTAATGGGTCCTATTTGATGAACGGTCAGGATACTAATACTTGTTATCATCTTACTTGATTAGGATATAGTATTACATCATCTTCTATGAGGGGGTGTTAGATAGGAACAGAAAGAGATATTTTTATTATTTAATACAATGCTAGTTGGACCAATTTGAAAGATCCAACTAATTATGTGTGAGCATCTCTCTCTCTCTCTACAGGAAAATGGATAGTAGGTATTCATACTAGAGTTGGGGTGGTGAACTTTTCAAAATCTACCAATCATGTAAGAAAGACTTGATTTTTTTAAGCCTTAAGAGAGCATTAAAGCATGTATATACTAAATGGATTGGATGTCTTCCACCCATTACAATAGGTCCCAGATGTAATTTAGAAGTTTTTAATGATGGACATCCCATCCTTCACTCATGTGATCCATTCGATAATGTATGAGCTATTTTTTATTTTTCTGACTACCTAAGAGCATCAAGGGAAGTACATAATGGATATATTTGAGTACTATATAGGTTACAGTGGGCCCTACATATTATGAGTGTATATTAACTATTGTATTCTAACATATACATTGTATTTTTAGGTGTAAAGATATTACCCTAAGTTGAAACATGGCTTTTTATTAGATTAATCTGTTTAGCCAGTAAAGCCTTTTACTGGCAATTATATCATCCAAACCGCTTCTATAATCAGTTAACCCGTGTTTACAGGCAAATACACATGTCCAAAGGCCCCATGTCTACTTGTCCATTTTACAGGGCGGATTGGCTGGTGTACCACACACCAGCTATATAGCTGGTTACGTGGGTCCCATCGTGAGGCATGTGTGGAGACGTATCGGCTACTCCCCCGACACCAGCCCCGTGGCTGATGGTCGGTGCTATGTGGACCCCACTATGAATCGTATGTTTTATCCATGCGGTCCATGAATTTTTACAGATAATTTTAGACGCCTATTCACAAAAATGAGAGATATAAATCTCAGGTGGGCCACACCACAGGAAAACAGGAGTGATTGGATGTCCACCATGAAAATCCTCCTAAGGCCCACATTACTGTTTATTTGACATCCAATCTGTTGATTATGTCATAAAGACGCAGATGAAGGGAAAAAAAAAAATATCAGCTTGATCCAAAACTTTTATGGCCCCAAAACATTTTTAATGGTCAACATTCATTCAACACTGTTTCATATAATGTGGTCCACTTAAGATTGAGATATATGTAGTTTTTTTATTTAATACAATGAAATGATCTATGAAAATAGATGGACGGAATGGATGAAACATATACATCATGATGGGGCCCACAGAGCACCGACCACCAGCCATTAGTGGCAGGGGGAGTAGCCAATCCGTTCCGGTATGTGTTATATCCAAACCGTCCATCCATTTTTCGAGCTTGTCTTAATGCTTGAGACTAAAAATAAGACAGATCTAACGATAAAGTGGACCACAATGAAAAAAGCAGTGGGGAATCGAACGTCTACCATTGAAAGAAGTTTTGGATGAATATGAAATTTGTTTTTCCTCTTCATCCAGGTCCTTGTGACCTTATGAACAGATTGTATGGAAAATAAACGTTATGGTGGGCCCTACGAGAATTTTAACGGTGAAAATCATTATCTCCGCTACTATTTGTGGTGTGGTCCGGTTGATCTCTGAATATGATTCATGTTTTGGAGATACCCTAAAATGATCTCGAAAAATGGATGAACGGTGTGGATATATTTAATACATCATTGTGGGGCCCATGCAACTTTGATATCCTTTGAACCGTTCGTACAACTTGGAGCTCGAGGAGCGTCAGCGCTCGTCTTTTCCAAAGAGGGCGGGTCTCAAAGGTAGAGGCGGTTTATACAGGCATCTTTTCTGTAAAAAGACGAAAATAACCCTTTGTATTTGTAATGGATCCGGGCTCATTCAGCAATTCAGATCTGATATGATCCTCTGCGGATACACGTTGCCTGGAAAAATGTCTGTGTTTTTCTCTGCTCATGGCATCTCTTAGCTGATCTAATCAAGAAGGATTCCTCGATGGAATTTGAGACCTCCGAAGATACGATGGTCGCCGGACTCCTCCACCTGGCCAATGCCTCGCAACAACCTTATGTCTCCGAGCTCCTCTCCTTCACCCTCGATCGCCTCCACAAGGTCTTTCCCTCCAGCTATCTCAGACCTCCTCCCAGCAATTTTGCTTTCATGTCTTCTCCTTCACTAAAATATTCCTGTCGACCATGTTTCATATGCGTGTTTGCAGGAACCAGAGCTTCTTCGTGTGGATGCAGAGCGCATTAGGCGGCAAATGCAGGAGGTGGCTGTAGGAAATTACGGAGTGTTCATAGCCGCAGCCGATGCCTTGCTCTCCATACGCGAGGAGGTTTCTGCTGTCGATAAGCATCTGGAATCTCTGGTACCTCTATTTTTCTTACTTGTCTATTTTTGAGGGTGCGTTTGGGTGGCATGCTGTGCAGCTCCCCAAGTCGGATTCAATGGCAATTATCCTTGCTAGCTGTACTTTGGAATATTGGGGGATCGAAACTCTCAGGGGCCTTAGGAAGAATCTCTGTGGAAAATCAAGAGGGATGCAATAGAATGGGCAGCTAGTTGTTGTAATGTGGACATATCGATTGCACATTCTATTTTGGATTGTAGTTAGTTCGTTTTTGTATTTTTTGGCTTCTATTCTTCAAGCTGTTGGTTAAGCAAATATCATGAAACTCCATGATTAATCATTCTAATTTGGTGCAAAATTCATGATATTTTGTGCAACAAAACACACCCTAAAGGAGGACATTATTCAATGGTTGACCAAGCAAAATTTTCAACTGTAGAAATATATATTGGCCTACCTTTGTAGTGATCCAAACTGTGTGTATGGTAGGCGCCCCTTCATGTATTGGAGATACCCTAGAATCTCATCCATTGTGTTTTGCAAATAATCTAATTGGGTTCGCCTCTTTCTCATTAAAGGCGGACCACTGATTCTACCCGTCCATTTTCAAATCACCTATCTGACAACTGGGATCATCTGTCAGGGGAGGTATTCGGCATGGCCCATACAATTATGGGGCCCACCACATTGAACTGCTCAGATTAGCGAAAGGTGACCCTACCTACTCCATTTCTGAGTCTAACAAAAAATGTCATCTCTTTTTGGACAGAGTCATCATTTATTAGGTCATAGATACTTATAACAAGGCATTGCATTATATCCTAGCAGTGTTTTGGGTCATGCTTATGCACAAGTCCCCTGTAAAGAATTCCTATCAAGCAAGCAGCTTGTGAGTTCCGTGCTTTCCATCAGTTGGGCTACACTGTTGTGCTTCTTGATTGTGCCACAATGTACAGCAGAAACAGATGGATGGAACAAATTTTTTTAGCCATCCATTTGTTTCTTTACGTGGTGGTGCACCTGAATGAAACAGCCTGAAATTGAGGATAGATGACTTAAACAATGTGGCCCACCCGATGGAAAGCTTGATCCTGAATGTTTGACAAATTGGCACACGTGGTTGCATGTAGAGATGTGTAGGTCTATACATGCACCACGTGGGCTGAGCAAAACTCAAATTTAGATTGGAATTTCTAATCAACTTGCATGTTTGGAACTTTCATGATTTCATCTTGGTGTAGCTTTTGCATCTAATCATAATCATTTGAATTTTAGTGTGCTCTCTTAATTTTTGTTACTTTTTATAATTTTATTACATGATCTGATTTTGGTTCACTTATCTAACATGATCAATTTTATCACATGCTCCTTTTTTTTTTAAATTTCACATGATCTAATTCTGCTATTTCTAAACCATGCAAGTTTGGTTATTATGCTCCAACTGAACTGTTCTTGTATTCATAGTTGTTGTCTGGATGTAGGGAGAGTTCATGCTGCAACTAAATAATTAGCATTCCATTCATATGGGATGCTATGATAATCAAATCCTTCGAAAGACCGGAGTACCATAGTATGATCCATGCACATGGAGACCCTATCCCAGCAAATAAAATCCAGATCTATTGGTCTTTGGACTTTAGGAGACATGTCTAGGTTGGGAGAAAACAAAAGAAAGGAAAAGAAAGGTGTAATGATTATTCGGTGATGGATTCCCAAGGATTCCATGGCACTATTGAACCACGGATTCCATATTTGGAGATCTTTGCACAGAGAAAACCAAAGACAATTCAGCCACGAATTTCGTCACAGAGTCTACAGTGGAAGGTATAATCACAGAGATTCTTGCCGTTAAGGAGTCCATAAGTAGAGAACAATTCCTTTGTGGCAATGACGTGTTGGAAAGAGTTGGAGGATTGGTAGGTATGTCGTATGGAGCAAGAGATGGAGATGTCTGCGCATTCTTTCATTTCAGGCAGTCCAGAGCTGCTCAACATCAACAAGACCTCCAAATTTCAAAGGCTAAGAAATCTCCTAAGGGATGGAGAGAGATGATGAGTTTGGAATTCTCCATCAATTATGATTCTGCATCTAATCCAAGTGGAAGCAAGCAGACAAGATCAAGCAAATGTGGTGACCAATGTTGATCATATCTTGGAATGTTTGGGGGTTGGGTTGCAAGGTTAAGAGGGCTCAGGTCAGAAGAATGATAAAAAAGATGAAAGCAAATATTATTGCTTTGCAAGAGACTAAGCTTCAATACAAGGATGTTTACTATTTAGTTCTATTTGTAGGGTTGTAGATTGGGTTTCTCTTGATGCTGTGGGGACTGCTGGGGGAATTCTGATGGCTTGGAGGTCTGACATTTGGACAAAGATTGACTCTTTTGTTGGCTCCTTTTTTGTTTCTATTTTGTTGGGTTATATTTGTTCTGGCTTTCAGTGGGTATTCACGGTTTTGTATGGCCCTTGCATGGATGTTTCTTGGCGTGTGGGTGAGGACTTCAATGTGGTTCGCTTTTCATACGAGAAGTCCAAAGGGGGGAAGAGTATCTACAAAGTATGGTGAGGTTTTCTGATTGGGTGGGCAGTCACGATCTGGTGGATCTCCCTATTGTGGGGGACCAATTTCACTTGGTCCAATGGCTAAGAAAAGGTGATACTGTCACGCCTGGACAAATTTTTGGTCTCCTTGAGCTGGATTGACAAATACCCTTTGGTAAATCAACGAAGTTTCTCAGGGGTGGCGTTTGATCATCAACCTATTGCTCTCGAGGCTATTGAAGAGAATTGGTGATGCGGGACAATTAACCACTTGCTCCAAAAGCTCGAACTGATAGAGCATGATGAATTAATCCCTTTATCTCATAGCCTAGCCCCCATATCACATGAGTTAGGACCTCGGCCAAACCCCCCTCGTGGGCCCCAACTTCATATGGGTTCTGCCTCACACGAGCCGCCTGCCTCACACGGTTGGGGCCCGCCTCACATGAGCCACCCGCCTCACACGGGCTGCCCACCTTGAGTGTGCCCTTGCATTCCCACAGGCAACCCCACTCGAGCCTGGTGTGAAAATGCCCCTGCATTAATTGACGCCCTAAACTCTTCAGGTTTGAAATTTCCTAGTTGGAGGTGGATGGTATTGAGCAACCGATTGCTGATTGGTTGTTATCATTTTTATTTGACGGTTATGCTAGCTTTTGGATTAGAAGGAAGCTCAAGATGTTAAAAGAAAGGCTAAGAATATGGAAAAAAGAGGTCCTAGGGGCTAGGGAGAGAGTTTGATAAGATGGCAGAAGAAATCCATGAGCTTGACCTATTGGAAGAAGGCGGTGGTCTTTCGGAAGAAGGAAGAATGAAAAGGTCCAAACTCTCTATTAGATATGCCATCCGGGCTATGTAAGAAATCAAATGCATAAAGGTCTAGAGCGTTGTGGCTAAAGGAAGGATATGAGAATACCCGTTTCTTGCATAACATTGCTAGCGCTTGTTGCCACAATAACAAAATTTCTAGTTTGGTTGTTGATGGGACCTCTACTTCTACAAGATTTCTTGTTGGGTCATTTGGGGGATTAGGAATGGGCGGTGTTTTAGGAATGAATGTGGTGAATCCTTGAGGCTATTAGGAAAGTTAAAGGCCTTGTGAAGGATTCGGCGGTTTATGTCAAGGCCACTTCAGCTGACAACCCTCTTTGAGTTTTCTTTGGGTTGTATTTCTTGTTTTTCTTTTGTGAGATAGCTCACCTCATATCTTGTGCTGGGGAAGTTGACTATGGAAAAGTGTAATGATTGTTATGTGGAAGCCACTACTAAATTTGCTATTCAAACATAGTGAAACATCCCATCATGGGAAAAGTGTTTCATTTTCTTTCTTCTTCTTTTTTTCTTCTCTCTTTTCCCTCAATCCAAATGGGCCCTAAAGACATAAGTTATATGAAATTAATAGTAAATCATACTGATTAGGCTACAAACGGAACTTGGGATATTTTTAGGAAAATATTGAGGATGGTCAGTGTTTTCAGCATCGCGCAATATCACCGATATATCAGTTATCACAGCTGGGCGATACGAAACCCAGCTTTAATATCCAATTAGTCATTTATCTGTATCCTGAGCAGGAAGCAAGTCTGCAACAACACCAACACATTAAGATGAAAGCAAATGAACACTGACCAAATAGATCAAATGACCTGGTTTACTAATGGACTGGAAGTTTTTCTGTGAAGAGGTTCATATCCTTATGTGTGTGATCTATGCATCTCCCCCCCTATTGTGTTATTGTTATTTTAAAAATCTCTGTGTGTGTGTGTGTGTGTGTGTGTGTGTGTGTGTGTCTGTGTGTGATTCCATGCTGGAACCCACTGATTGTTTAGATATTATGTAGCGTCATTTTTTGTGCATAATCGTCAGTTCTTAATTTGAGTTCCATTTCATCACATTTGTGTACAGCATATGGAGACATGTTATATGAACTTAGGTTTTGTTATTTTCAAATGTTGATGCTTTTAATGCAATCTGCCGCAGATAACTGAGATCCCAAAGCTCACATATGGTTGCACTGAGTTTATTGACTCTGCAGAACAGATTCTGGAGAAGCGGAAGTCAAATCGGACATTACTAGCCAATCATAGTATTGTGCTTGACTTGCTTGAAATTCCACAACTTATGGACACGTATGTGTTTTTCGAAGTAGAAATTTATTATTTGCTATCTTGGATGGATGGATGGATTATATATGTTCAAGTTCCCAAAAGGCCTTGGTGCTGGTGTGTTGAAAATCTGTATGTGTTGTAATTAAGAGATTCTTGATGCTGCTCATTTTCTATTTCTGGTGTTTACTCTAGACAAAAATTAATGACGGCCAATCATATAATTCTTTGTGGTATGCTTAATCTCTCTGATGTTTGTTGTGAATTTTGTCATTTCGCATTCTTCTTGTTCTTTGTTTCTGTCTTATGGTTCACTTTTTCTCAATCTTGCATAAATGGTTTTTGGGCAAAGTCATTTGTTGGCTCCTAGCTCTTGCACTCATATCTTGCTTCCACTGTGACTTCGTATGAGTTTTGCACGTGTTGTCTAAGTAGCCTGGCTATAGTTGCACAAAGCATGAAGTGAAACAGCAACAAATTCGGGTATGGGAGCGGGGAAGCATCTGTTTCAAAATTTTAGCAACTATAAACATCTAGAAGCAGGAGTGTGTGCCTGAGCTGGAAGTGAGATTTGAATTGTTAGTGGCACTTACATGGAAGGATTGTGCAACTAAGAGCCTGGTATTGCCTTTTGGCAACCAATATATGTTGCCAGTTGAGTCTACTTATGTCGCATCATCCTTGGCCATGTTCTCATTGAGACACACACACACACACACACAAGGCAAATTTGTCCTTGATTTTTTTTTTTTTTTTTTTTTTTTTTTTTTTTTTTTTTTTTTTAAAGATTTAACACAAATGTCTTAATTAGCATTATCACTTTGAATCATTATTGCTTGCTTCTTTTGCAGATGTGTGCGTAATGGAAATTATGATGAAGCCCTTGATTTAGAAGCTTATGTTTGCAAACTGTCTACAATGCATCCAAAGTGAGTTTTACCTTTTCTATCATTGGGGATAACTAATGTGTTTTTTTTTTTTTCTTTTCTTTTCTTTTTCACATGAATCTTGAGTTGGCAGCTAACTTGTGCTTTGTTGGAGCAAAGGTTGCCAGTCATTCAATCTCTAGCAACAGAAGTCAGGCAGACTACCCAGTCTTTGCTTTCTCAGCTTCTTCAGAAACTTCGATCAAATATTCAGGTTGGCCGAGAAAAAGATGGTGGAAAATGAATATTGAAAAGTCTTCCATTTTAGTTATAGATACTGTGAGCTTATACAGCTGTTGCCATCAGTTAACTCAAAGTAGCATGTGTTGATCTTCCAATTGTTTATCTTGTAATCATATATGTAATTTCCTACATGTATTATTTATTTATCTCAATGGGGTGCAGTTGCCAGAGTGTCTAAGGATTATTGGGTACTTAAGGCGCATAGGAGTATTCAGTGAATCAGAAATGCGTCTACAGGTATGATTTGTACATGATCTTGTGCTCATTTCAGTTTTGTTATTATTATTTGGTTATTAGCATTGGAATATTGGTATCAATTGATCTATCATTGCCTCTTTGGGATAGCTATGTTGTCCATGTATCTAGTTGTGATGCTAGTAGATGGGAGTTGCATATAATTTTTATTTTTTTGATTGAATTCTACTCTGATGTTTCTCTTCTTTTAGTCTTTGTTTAAACAGTTTTGAGGTGCAGAGAGGCGTGGCTTGCAGGCATTCTTGATGACTTGGACCAGAGAAATGTTTATGAGTACTTAAAGGGAATGGTGAATTGTCATAGGATGCATCTTTTTGATGTTGTTAATCAATACAGAGCCATATTCGCTGATGATACATCTGGAAGTGAAGAGAACTATGATGGTGGCCTTCTTTTTAGTTGGGCTATGCATCAAATTACTTCTCACCTGAAAACTCTTAAGACCATGCTCCCCAAGATTACTGAAGGTGGATCACTTTCAAATATCCTTGATCAGTGCATGGTGAGTAGTTCTCCTTGTTTTTAAAGTCTACATGGTTTTTATGTTGCCATGCACCTTGAAGTACTCTTTAGCCGTTGTCTCTCTCTCTCTCTCTCCTCTCTCTCTCCTTTTCTAATTGATTTATCTGTTTATTTTTATTTATTTATTTATTTTTTTGTGTGATGCTTTATTCTATGGTTGAGGAAATTCATGTCTGGCCTGAATTCTCTGATCATTCTTTGTCTATCTTTTCCATTGTGTATGGTTGTCTAAGAACTCAAAGCTAACATCAAATGGTTGAGATCTATGGATCCTTAGTTGGTCGTCCCTTTTATGATTCTAATCTTTCTTATCATGTTACTGATTAGCCTATTATCCCTTTTTAAAAAAAAAAATAAAAAAATCCTTTGTAATTTTATGTATCCTCTTTCAAGACTAGAATCCATTATCTATAAAAATTGGAGCAAAATCACATTATCTACTCTACCCAGAAGCTTCCTAGGATGGATTCTAGTCCTGAAAGAGGATACATGCAAGCTCAAATTTGAAAGGCCTAGGTCCCCAGTTCTCCTCATCTACCTCCAACAGAATTGGACAATGATTGGAAAACGGTCTAGGCAAACTAGAGTGATAAATCATCGGAAACTTATCCGCCCATTCCGTAGATGTAAGAAATTTGTCCAACCTAGCCTTGGTTGGCGATGCTCGCCCATTCGACCATGTATATTTAATTCCTCCCATTGATAGGTCCATTAACTCATTTTTTGTGATCCATTCCGAGAAATCTTTCACACTTCTGGATATTCGGCCCCCATTTGATTTCTCATGAAGGAATCTAACAATATTGAAATGGCTGCCTAAAATCCATGGTAAATCCCATCCGTTACGACAACTATCCGACTCTGCCCATAAGTCAGCACGAAATTTTGGTTTACACGACCCATAGACTGATGAAAACAACCATGTAAAACCGGATTTGACGTCTTCTAGCACCACCGACAATGAATAATCTCCCTTCCACCTGTCCTCCCTCTAAATAGTTGAATTTCAAATAACTAAAATGCCACCTGCCGTATCTGCAGCTACCTAATCTTTATGTTGACCCCACCATAATGAATTTACTACCTTCTGATCAATTTCCTTCAATTTAGTCTCTTGAAAAGCTTCTATTTGAATTTTATATCTTTTACTAATATCTTTGATATATACCCTCGTTTTTTTAGTACACCCCATTCCCTTGACGTTCCAAGTCATAATCTTCATTGACCACTAAACTGATCCTAAACTGGCCCCTTTGGTATTGCGTACCCTTCCGTTTCCTCCTATTGGGTTACTATCTACCATAGTCACCGCTTCTCCGTTAGAAGTTTAAATCCGTCTTGGAATTAATTGTCTTCCTCTTGCTTCAACAAACTCGAAATAGGCGACATAATCCTCTGGCCTATCCCCAAAACTGATCCCGACGAGCTACCTCCATTGTCTCCATTTTAATTCTTTTCATACCTTGGGCCATCAAAATCCTGCTACTTTGTAGTTTATGCAGCTCTGGAATCTTAGAAACTCAAAACTGTTCCTCCAACCTCCTATTTGACATGATCATAGCTCCTGAATGACTATCGATAGTTAAAGGGGACATGGTTATAGATTTTAAAAGCCTTCTACCTTCGAAGGCACCACAACTGACTCATTTTGAGAGCCTATTGCCTCAGAGGATGGGATCCTTGCCACATTTGTTACCTGATATTCGTACGTGAGGGACCCACCAAACTTAGGGAGAGTTCTCCACCGCTATAACCGGGACCAATTGGAGTCTTCCAACATCCACGAGAATCCCCAACAATTGTGTCCTCTCAGGTTGCGACACGATCATATGTTTTGATGCATCCCCATCTCTACCTTCGCAACTCTTTGAACAAAGCACTTCGTCAATCCCCAAATTCACAGATTTTATGGCATTTCTTTGTGATTTCTCTTCGCACGGAATCATATGTTTTGATGCATCCCCATCTCTACCTTCGAAAGCAGTGGCAAAAACTTAGCTAAGACCTGTACACACCCTGCCTCTTTCGCGATGGAGCTCTCCTGACAGTTTCCTTCAAAAAAAATCCCCCCAAGTAGAGTCGTGAACTAATTTTAAAGGAATGGAATCATCTCACGTGACAAGCCTTAAATCGATGCCCTTACACACGAGAAAAGTGCCATGCACCGCACGTGAGCACTCTGACTCTAAGGCCCAAGTAACATTACCAATATTCGGCCTAGCTCTTAACGTATCCGATAATATCTCCTCATTAATTGCTTCCAACTCTATTTTTGGCGTGTCGCAAGAGGAGCAGGAAACATAGTTGCTTTTTCAACTTCTCCCATCAGGCTCTCAACACGTCTCAATGGTCATTGTTGTAGCTATTGAATTTTGGCTGAAAAAACTTTTTTAGAACCAATCAACATTCGACAACTCTTCTTTCCTACATCTAGAGTTACACGGGAGCACGGAATCGGTAGTCCTTCGTCGAAGTTCAGAGACTCC
Source organism: Magnolia officinalis (assembly GCA_021015155.1). Classification (NCBI taxonomy): domain Eukaryota; kingdom Viridiplantae; phylum Streptophyta; class Magnoliopsida; order Magnoliales; family Magnoliaceae; genus Magnolia; species Magnolia officinalis. The sequence goes on along the minus strand of JAJHSJ010000006.1, from coordinate 93,012,692 downwards.
ATCAACCATCCTCTTTCTTCTTCTCCAACATCGACAACTTGAGCCCTTGGCTCCTGAAACACTGTTGTAACGATTTTTGCATTGTCAACCCTTAAAGTTACGTGATTTGGGAACGAAACTAACTTTTTTTTTTTAATTATTATTTTTAAACGCTTAAACTGCAGTTCTTTGCTGTTGTCCATTTGCTTATCTGTCTCTGTGATTACCTTGATGCAAGCTCTTATCTCTTTGAAAAGGTCGTTGATCCATAACTCGAGCGCTATATTCCAAATATGGTACCAGTGTTATACTATGTTTCCCATTTTGAATATCTATCATCAATTCTTTTCAATTCATCTTGCAAGCTGAAAATATAGCTTCTACGTGATCTGTAGTTCCTAGCAAGATGAGCATCGTGTTCAAATGAATACTTTTGGCCACAATATCTTCTTCATACAATCCCATGCATTTGCCTGTTAACCATTCCACCACCATTGATTATGCCACCCTAGACTAAATGAGTACTACATTGCAAAACTCAAATGTCTTGAGCAAGTCCTCTAGTACTTTGTTGTGGATTCTCACAACTAGGCCTTCAATCGTCGATTCCCTCCATACCCACCTTCCTCTCGGATTACGCATAGCCTTTAAGCTTTCGATTTCTCCTTCATCTATTTTTGAAACCGCCTCCTTATAGGATTTCCTTTCACTAATTGGATGCATTTCTCCCATTTTCGAGACCCCTGCCCTACTTTCTCCCTCTATTCACCAAACTGTCTAACCTCTTTGCCATTAAAGTTCCTTTTTTATCTCTGCCAATTTCTTCTCTATTCTTCCTTTTTGGACCGTACCACGCTCTCTGCACCTTAAGCTTGATGCCCCTGAAACTCTCTCCATTCAAAAGTTGCACCGCCTTCTTAACCTTGTCCTTTGATCTCATGCGTACGAAAGCTAAACCTCGCAAGGTATTAGAGTCCTCTCTCTCGGAATCACAATCTCCATGACAATCCTAGCACTTCGAAAAACCCTTTCAAAGTTGATGGGCAACCACTCATCTAGGAAACTTTCCACAAAAAAGGGTTGGGAATTCCGGCAATGGAGTTGTGTTCCTTCGCCCTGATTCCCAAAATGCCAGCTTCTTCCTCGATACAGTGTGCCAACCACCCCGTTCTTCACCAGCATTTGCTTCCAGCTTCTCTTTTCCTTTTCCATTATTTTCTGCTTCGAGATAGCCATTCTCTCTTGGTTGTTCAAACCATTGCCTAAATTGGCTATTGACAATTTGTCATTTTTTTAACATGTTCAATGGTATATCGACCATTCTTTGATAACAATGTTGTTTGTCGGCTTGACTTGAATAGGCCCTAATCGTACATAAATCAAGCATGATCGATAGATTAGGGCCATTATATTCAAAAATGACAAAAATATGGAAAAAGAAAAGAATTCATAATTTTCCCAAAATGGTTCAGTCGGCTTCTTCATCGAAGCTTCCTCCATGGTTGAAATGAAGAAAGGGGTGGAAAAACTATAGAAAAAAAGGTCGAAAAAGTTAAAATTGATTCTTCATGGTCATATCTACCCGCATTGGCATGAATATAGCTCTCTCTCTCGCATAATGGGGGCCACAAACACAGCTGTATCCTAACCGTATTCCGAAACCATGGTGTGCATCAGATTGGATTCTTGGTGGCCTTATTGCCTTTTTTTTTAAAGTACAAATACAAGGGCAATTTTCAGTAACATTTGCTTTACCTATCAAATCTTGCCAATAAACTCAGTTGTAGCCTGTTCATACTGATACATATGACCCTGATCCTGTTTGTTATGAGTTGGTTTTAGTGTTGTTACAATGATAGCCTAGTTAACTCAAGTTATTCTGGGTGCTTTCAGTATTGTGCCATGGGTCTTGGATGGGTCGGACTGGACGTCAGAGGCTTGCTTCCACCTCTTTTTGAAGAGTAAGCATATCTTTTCTCTGTAAGTAAACTGCAAATACCGCTGATGTATTCAACTTTTCGTCTAACTTTATTTGATCACCACTCAGCACAGTACTTGACTTATTCTCTAAGAATATGAATACAGCAGTTGAGAATTTTCAGGTATGCAGGCATGTGGCATTAGTTTTGCTTTGGATTGTGACACTGCTTATGAACTTGGTTGCCAGTTCATTATCATTGAGATTTCTTTGGAGACCACAATACTTTGCATGAAAATTTCAGTACTTCTCACATTCTGTAGTCTCCATTTTGGGAGAAAACTTGTTCACTTCATTGTTAACTATTGATGATGTATATATATTGTTGCCATTTGTCAGCTTGTCTTGGATTCACATCGTTGGGTTCCATTACCAGCAGTTGGCTTCACTTCAAATGGTACAACTGATGAAAGTCAGGATGATGTGACCCCACCTTCTTATTTGATGGAGCATCCACCTATTGCTGTGTTTGTTAATGGTAAGTTGGTGACTGAATATGTTTTCTTGTTTTGGGTTGCTTTGCTAGTTTTTCTGGGTAGGGCTAGCAATGGGCTGCATTGACCTGAGGGTCTACCAACCTGATCCGCTTAAAAGATTGGCTTGGGTTCAATTTATTGGGTTTTGGGTTGGGCTTATGTCTGAAAGCATGGCCCATTTGGGTAAATTGGTAGGGCCCACCACCTGTCTATATATATAGGCAAGTATTGTTCACAAGTGCATGCTTGTTTGGTGGTATGCATGTGTGGTTGGGTGCGAAAGGTCATGGGCCAGTGCTATGCTGAGCTTGAGCTTAAGAATCTGCTCATGGGTCTATTGTGGTCATTAAATTTTGGCTCATGCGTTGGGCTCACGTTTGGACTATTAGCCTGTTTAGTAAATGGCTCAGGTTGGGCTGACCCCAGCACCATACCCTACTTATCACCACTCCTACTCCTGTGTTGTTTCATTTGCTTGTATTTTCTTTGTTTTGATGGAAGGTCTTTACATGGACGGTCTCTACTCATTTTAGTTTTGATTGGGTGGAAGTATATTCTATAGAATAAAGGAAGTATATTCTTTTGGTGGCATGGATCATGGATGTCCATGTCCTTGGGAGCTCTCAAGGGTTTGGATGCAGCATTCACTTAAGACAGACCTGTCTATTGAAATGGCTGTCCACAAAATTTGAATATTGTGGTGTCCATTTTTCTGAGTATTGGTGATATTATTGACAGTATCACCAATATTATCGGTATCGTCGGCTCGACAATACTGATAACACTGGTAGTATCAGAAATTCCAGGTATATCACAAAGTATCACCCAATGTATCGGCGATATATAATGATATATCACAAAGTATCACCCAATGTATCGGCGATATATTGAAATATCGCCAATGTATGAGCATCGCTATATATATATATTATATATAATATATATATATATATATATATATATATATATATATATATATATTCCATTTCGATTTTTTTTTATGGGTGCATGGTTGTTTGATGAAATGCATGTGTATTGGCTCACGGATGGATGGATGGATGTGAGTATGTTTGTATGTATGTATGCATGGATGGATGGATGGTTGGATATACGTACAGGGGCATGTGTGTATGCATGCATGCATGGATGGATTATAATGCATGTGTATATGCATATATGTATGTTTGTATGCATGCATGGATGGTTGGGTGGATGGATCATTCTTATATGTTTTGTATGTATGTATATGCATGCATGGATGGTTGGTTGGATGGATGCATGGATCCACCATTTTCCTCATGTTTCTCCAATGTTCTCCCGAGTCAACGATACGTGCTTTTAGGCCCCCATTATAGGGAAACTTATCGTATATGCATTTTTTGTGCTATTATTTTATTCCTAAATATGCAAATGTGTAATTTTAGCATTTGTTAAAGTATCATGGAGAAATTCCACCATTTTCCCCATGTTTCCCCAATTTTTCTGTGAGTCAACGTTACATGCTTTTAGGCCCCCATTAAAGGAAAAGTTATCACGTATGCATCTTTTTTTATTTTATTTTAAAGAGGTAATAACAACTTTATTAGAAGCATGCAAAAAGCAGGAAAAGAATAACAGCTAGAGGACAAAAAAAACCAAAAGAAACCGCCAACAATGGCCCATACATGAACGACTCAGATTGAAACAAGCTCTATGATTTTACTAATAGTCTCCTTTAAACTTTCGTTGGCATTCTTGAAGCAACGCCTATTCCTCGCTCCCCAAATGGCCCAAAAAACCACCGTGATAGTCAGCTTCCAGGTAACTCTCCTCACTCCGCCGCTCCCAACTCCATGCCAAGCCCAAAGAAGGTCCTCTACTGACTTAGGCATTACCCATCCAGAATAGAATAATACGATGAAGTGGTTCCAAATCTTGTAGGCGAAAGGACAATGAATAAACAAGTGATCAATAGACTCCTCATTAATCATACACATGAGACATACTGGGGAGGATGATGGCTCTCCTTTGTAGATTATCTATTGTAAGAACTCTCTTCCAACCCACCAGCCAAACGAAAGCCGTCACTTGGGGAGGAGCACCATAAAACCATTGGTGAAATGGAATAGAAAGACCAACATGTCGAGGAATGTCCAAAATCAGCCGATAAAATGACTTAACTGAGAACTTCCCAGAAGCGTCGTGCGACCAAAGCATCGAGTCCCCAGATTGGACCACCGGATTGGCCCCTTGTACGGTTTGAAGCATTTCCATGAACTCATCAATCTCAACCTCAGATATGTTCCTACAAGCTGTGGGAGTCCAAACTATGATGTAGGACATATGATTTAATGCTAACATGCAACGTAGAGATTATGAAAGTGTCTATAAAGTAATTCAGTTAACAAAAGATGCTAATCTACAAAGTAATTAAGAGTAAACAATATGAAATAAAATCTTAATAAAATCTTATTTAACCTAAATCACATGCCCGTATGCTAAGAAATCACATAAATCAATTAAAACTAGGCTCGATGGAAGGATAAAACTTCCAATTTAGCATAGGCACGTTCCACACTCAAGGGAATGACTAGTAGGTTTTATGATTATGGTTGGGAAGGGAAAAATCTGAAATTTAGAAAATTAGGGTTCATGAGAATTGGAGATTGTAGAATTAGGGTTTTTAGAAATTAGAAAAAATAGGAAATTAAAAATATAGGGTTTAGAAGGTTGTGATGTAAGGGAAAAAAGGAAGACAAGAGAAGAAGAAGAAGAATACCTTTCGAAGAAGAGAGATGAATGATGTAAGAAGAAAAATACCTTTCGAAGAAGAGAATGAGGAAGGGTGTACCTTGGGGAATCTACTACCAAACAAGCTTCTACCCTTCTACAATTTAATTGGAAGGCTAGAAAATAAGGAGAAAAATTCCTTCACACGAAAACTTCTCTCTTCTTCTTTTTTCTTCTCAAATCTCTACTAGGGTTGGAAGTCCACCCACTCTGTGCTTTTATAATTAAAAATTCGGAATTAAAAAATTTGACATAATTACAACTATGCCACTCACTTAAGTGAAGTGGACTATCATCCAAAATAAGAAAACTAAAACATTTATTATCAATCTCAACCATTAAATAACTCCTAAAAATAACAAAAAACATAAAGAAAGCAATACTAGAGTCCAAAGGGCCCAGATCTAAAAGATCTGGTGGCCCAATGGCCTGATCGACAAGATTTAACAGTCGGATCGACATGAATAGAAATCCTATGAGTAAAATGAACTCCTAGGCATGCCGCATGCATCATCCTAAGGTGGGGTCTTCTTGATGCATGTCTAATGCATGTGGGGTCTTCGAAATGGCCCGATGGGCCCCATCTGGAACTCGTCTCCCATCCACAAAGAATGTTGCGCTGATGTGGGTGGTCGTCTCCGTCTTTGGTACACCCAAGTGGGTCCTCTGATGTCCCCATCAAACTACCAAATCCCCGATTAACTTAAACTAGCGGTCCAAGGTGAGGCGAGTAACATGCAGGAAGAGATCTTGGAGCATATTGTCACCACACCAAGCATTCATCCAAAAGCGGATGCGCTACCCATTGCCATGAACAAAGGATATGGCCCTTCTCACCAGGTACTCGATACTCGCCACAACTTTCCACATATGTGACGCTCTATGAAGGGAAGAAGCCCTCACAAACCAATTCGCCCTGTTGGGTTCCGTATTTAGCGGCCACCACCTCTCTCCAAAGTCTCCCTTCTTTTGTGGCAAATCTCCAAATCCACTTCCTAAGAAGAGTCGTATTCACAACACCCAAAGGCCAAAGGCTTGATGCCAACCCCTCCCACCTCAAATGGTTTACACACTTCTTCTCAACTAAGAAGATGGAACTTCCAACTATCAGTGGCACCCTTCCACAAGAAATCTCTCCTTAGCTCCTCAGGCCTCACTAGAACCGATTTGGGGCGTTTGAAAAGGGACAGGAAATAGACAATCATATGTAAATTCCTCTTTCACGTGGTGGGCCGCATGCAATACATTTTTAAATTCATTATGTAGTGTACCCCACATGCTTAGTCTGATATTATAACTAAATAAATAAATGAATAAATCTGTACATCGTAAATTTGCATTAACTTAATCAGTAACAAGAATATAGAAACATAATTTTGGGTCCCCAAGGATGCGCTCAGTAACACCACCGGAAGCTACTTCTAGTTCTGGCATCTTCTCTTACAAAATAGAAGCTATTTTAAAGTGTAGAATGGCTTCTATTTTTGAAAGAGAAGCTGCTACCAAACTCGTCCTAAATATAGCAATCTGGATCGTACATGGCCCATAATCCGGATCGCACAGTGGAATGGGGTTTTCTTATGTAACATCTCCCAGATTTCGAGTTGGCAAAATGAAGCATCCACCAGAAATGACTTTAGGAAGTTCATTGCACAGTACTGTAGTTGATTTAAGAAACATTAAGTGTATACTCAACTGCAGCATATTGCACTATTGTTTGTCCCTGAAAAGACGTATCCTGAGCTATGCATATTTTTTGTATGATAAAGATGAGTATTGAAGTTGGGCATGCCCTGATTTTTTGCCTGTTTCCTTCCCTGTTATTCTCTCCCATTTGCAGGTGTATCGGCAGCTATGAATGAACTACGGCCCTGTGCACCTGTAAGCTTAAAGCACATTCTGGCTCAAGAAGTTGTCAAGGGATTACGAGCCGTGTCGGAGACTCTGATGAGGTACAATTCGACTAGGGTGCTCCGAGAGAATGAGTCTACACTTTTTCTCTCACTCTGTCGAGCATTCATTGAGGTGAGGATGGATGATTTTCCTTGCCAGTACGTATGCCTAGGCCTAGACTACAGCAGTAGTTTACCACCATTTTCAAAATATCCATGGCTCATCCACCTTCCATTTGACATGTATGTACATATATATGGAACATCCAAATTCTGCTTATAGCAGTGTAGGACCATCTTCACATTTGATTTGCTCATTGAATCTGGACTGTTGAGCATCTTCACATGTTTTCATTTGATTGCCATCAATTGGATGTTTACAATCATTCATTCAGTGTCATTTTTGGGCTATGCTCTGTACATGATGGGTTTATTTGAAATTGTCCAGATTCCCTTGCATCTATGCCACTTGTATGGTGGTTGAGTTGCTGCCTTTTGAAAATGGTGATGAGCTATCCCCTTCGTCTAGACCCATCTATTATACTAGTTTATGTAAGAAAGATCGTCATTATCACTGATAACGCTGCCTGTAGGTTGCTTTTCCTCATTGCGCGACTTGCTTTGGACGTTGTTATCCTGGTGGGGCTGCGTTGATTACCGAATCGAAGAATATATTTGATGGTCTTAGCAGGCTATTAGCAGTCACTCCAGTAAGAGGAGTTCCAAAACCAGCAATTAATAATACTGAAGGGACGCATATTACAGAAAATGGTGGTGAGTTGGCCGTTGGTAACAATGATGAAAGGATGGCCCACACTGATGTTGAAGAAATGGTGGTTGCCAATGGTCAGGCAACTGTGCAGGCTGAGACCCAAGGGGATGTATAATAAAGTCCTTGTCCTTTGTTTTGTAAAACTTTTGAGGAAGACCTGATGTTAGTAAGTTTTCTGGAATCTATTCCAATAAATTTTAAATTTGTTCTTACAGTCTACCCAGAAGGATGTTTCTGAGTTTGAAAATGAAATCGTCACAGTTTGGGAAAATTTTATAAAATCGTAGGTTAGAAAGGTTAACCACATAAAATATCTTCCTCAGTTTCTACGTGCAGGCCCAATTGTGTAGTGATCCAGCGTTGCATATCACTGTTCTGTTGGGCCCCACTATGGATTGGACCAGGTTCTAAAAATCACCCAGATTGCAAGAACCTTGGCACTGATCTTGGGCCTCTTCTCAATCGAATTATGTTTGCAGGCTGCAAATTGAAAGGTTAGGCTTCACTTGTGGGATTTTTTGGGGCATGGTCCATCCATGCAGTGTGAGGTCTGGATGAGTGGTAATGTTTGAACATTTTGGAATAGTGGGCAAGGAATTAGTTTTCAATCAAGACCATCAGAGAAAACTTAGTTCTATTGTCAGCGTAGGTCGAATCTGCTCTCATTGCATGGGTGCCTCTAATGATGATGTGATCTGCTTGTGGATGGCATGAAGTGTATTATAAAATTTGTGATTTATTGAATTATGGATGAATTGTAAATGCTATGATGATCAGGACTGCCCAACGTGGATCCCCACCACCCAGTTACCAGGATTTACCACACCTGATTCAATTAGCGATCGTGTTCTCATTCTAGGATAAAATTATTACAGGGCCTGGACCCTGAGGAGGTGCATGTTGTATGGCAGTATATGTTTCTGCAGTACACTCGTTGGAAAATAAAAAAAGGGACTTCTAAAGGATGCCATCCAAACATAGAATTGGACCATCCATGGATCCTTCTATCCATGCATCGAAACGCAATGTCTCAGCACGCATTGAAGTCCATGTTAAGTACTTAAGGCATGGACATGGACATGGGCATCTGTGTCTCAAGTGAGCTTTTCTGGCATTCAAATGCCTCCCCCTCAAAGAAAAGAAATTAAAAGGCAAGTGTTGTACAGAGAATCCAAAACCTTTTACGGATGGAGCATTGGGTGTTACAGCCAATATTGCCATTGGAGGTTTTTGCAATGATACCATGGTCCTCCATTCCCTTGGAGTACCTGTGTAACTGTGTTGGGAATGACTCAACATGGTTTTCTGTTGATTCTTGTTCGAATATGGCTCATCTGTGCTCAAATATCGTGTTAAAAAAACTATTTAAACTAAAAAAAAATTGCGTTTAAGAATAATAGAAATTCCTAAGAAATATTTTTATAGTAAAATCTGCTAAAATATTCCATGTTGTGAGACTCATGGGGTCATGCAGAGTCTGATAATTACATTAATGAACCTAAAACCCATAATTGTATCCAAGCCAACTAGGATTTATCAGCCAAAAAGGTTGGTATCTCAATCGATATGGGAAATTTGACCAATTAAAACTGAGAGGTGCCCCATCTCTTTAAAGCTTGATGAATGAAAGTCCTCCTTACAGTGGGCCGTAGGAGGTTTTTGCTGGTAGGGCGTTCAGTCACCATTGTTTTCTATAATATGGTCCACCTAAGATTTGGATATTCTTCTTCTTCAATTTTTTGGATCATTGGTTAAAATAATATGGAAAAACGAATGGACGGCGTGGATATAGAATACATACATCTAAGTGGGCCCCACGGTAAGGGCCGCACCTAATCGCTGCCCTCAAACAGCTCCTCCTTTATATACATTCGTCGAAATCAGAACACGTGCGTGAAAAGTCAAACGGATCAAACACGTGGGAGAAAGACTGATACTCTAGCAGAGTGTGATAGATGATGCGCATGCACTTTGAAATTACTAAAGATATTGCATTCGTTACACAAAATTATTTTAAATTATAAATTAGCGGTCTCAGATTAGATGTATCATTAACAAAAAATTATGCTTATTTAATTATATGATTATTGGATTAGTGAACATTTATGGACATTTATTGGACGGTCAAAAACTTATCCTACGGTCATATTTCAACGAATAAGTGCCCAAGGATCGGAGGTCAAGACTGTTCAACCAATATGATTTTAGGTCTGGGGCTTATAGACAATGGATTATACGGTTTACTCGACTTTCTTTGAGTTAATATATGCGACTAGTATAAGTTCCAAGCGCCTGAGTATCAAGTTTCATACTCCGGTAGAGTATCAAATAACTCGTCCACGCGTCTCCACAGCTCACGAATCAAGACAAACCCGTCCGTCCTGCCTGCAAGGAGCAGAACTCGGTGATAGTTCACCACCACATTGAAATGGGAGATGAACCGCGACATGGTTAAGCCATCTCTGTCCGGCAATGTGGTGGGCTCATTTATCGATCTAGACCGTCCATCCATTGGGTCCTATCATGGATGTCCCATTTGTCAAAAATCACAACTAAGTCTACTTTCTTTCTTCACTCTCCCATGCTGAATGTGGACCACTGACCAATTTAGTTTCTGTGGTCACTTTGGAGACTACTGATGATTGATCATATCGTCTGATATGTGTTTATTTGAAACATTTTCCATCCACTCTAGAAACAAGTTGATGGACGGTCCCAAATGATATGCCACTATTTCACTTGTGGCTTGGATGAAAGGCTGTCGCTTCATCTATAAATATGTCAGAAAATCTTACCAAACAAAACAGGGTCAGACAAGTTGGACGGTTCCGATTGACTACAAGCGTATCTCGCGAAATGTGGCCGAACACAACTACTTAAGTAGTTTACCACAGTCTAATCCGTCGCTTCCTTCGCAACTAAGCATCATACAGAAATCGAAATATTGATCTGATGCAACAGCCTCCACAAAATCGGGCCAACAGTCTAGTAATCCAAGCCGTTGATCTGAAACATTCAGAAGCTTGTAACTTCGATCAAAGGCCTGCAAGTGAACCGTTACCTGTACATATAACGACGATCCACAAGAAAAGGCCATACGCTGGATTGCGTAGTGCAAAACACAGTAGGAAGGTCAGTACTGTGTTAGCGTGGCAAAATATGGCCCACCATGATGTATGTATTATATCCACACCGTCTACCCGTTTTTCCATATCAATTTAGAGCAAGATACAAAAAACGAATCAGATCCAATGGTTAAGTGAACCACGCCATAGAATCCAAAGCTTAAGTGAACCACGGAAAGCAGGGGAGACAATGACAATCACCGTTGAAACCTTATTATCATCCAGCCTGTTCATAACGTCACACAGACCTGGAAGAAGTGAAAACACAAATATCAGCTTGATCCAAAACTTATGTGGCCTCAGGAAACTTTCAATGCTAGATGTTCAATCCTCACTGCTGTCTGTGGTGTGGTCGACTTAAACTTTGGATCTTATTAGTTTTACGTCTCATTAGCTAAAGTTATATGGAAAAATGGATAGACGGTGTGGATATAACACATACAACATGGTGGGTCCGCAGAACTTTGCCACGTCTACACAGTAGCGACCTCAGTGCTGTGTTCTACACACGCAATCCTAGTCCATATTCCTCGAGACAGAAGGTTCAGATCATCAATACGTGGGGCCCACTCGCAAGGAACGGTGCATCAGGACACTATTGAGGTTCTGCTGCATTAGGACTCCTGGTTCTACCATACTGTATTTATACTCTCCCTCGCCTCTGTCTTCTCCCGCATTTTCTCCCCTCTCTCTCAGAAGCTAGAAATGGAAGAGCCTCTTCTCTCAGGTATATATTTCTCTTACAAAGCTAAAATTTTCTCTTCTCTCTTTCATCTGAAGAAAAAGGCGAATATGTAGATATAGAGAAGGAGAAATGGAGTTCGTATCAGTACGTCGGAAGGAGCGGTTCCGTGCTTCCAACGCCTTCGCCGGCGGTTGCCGAACTGAGCGTTGAGGAAATCCGATCCGCTTCAGCCATCTCCGACCTGTATCCGCCTTCAATCCATGGCGCTTTGATCAGCTCACCTGAACCTGAGCCCAACGGTACGGAATTAGGGTTTTAGATCTCCTTCGTGATCTTGCCTTTTAAGTGCTCGGTCTTTGATAAAACTGTGATTGGATGAATTCTCGTTATCTTATTTTGACAAAATGGGAATTTCGTTGGGGGGACTATTGATTTGAATTGCAATGGGCTAGTTCAGTTAAATATAAAAAAAACCAAATTGTAATTGGCTTATTATTCATCTTGTGAAAGTGACACAATTGCAATTAGAGTCTAATCCATCCATTTATAACAATGAAAAATGTGATTGAAGATTGGTTTTTACCACTTAACTGTACTAATTATTGCAATTCAATTCATTGGTGCATCCAAACGCGGCCCAATGCTAATCCAAAATTTATTGAATGACCTTTCAAGACCACGGATTGATGACTCGTCCGAGTCAACTCGTACTTGATCGAGTTCAATCCAGTTCAGCTCCACAAGTGAGCATTGAAAACTGAGTCACCCCCTGACTTGGCTGAGTTGTGACTTGACTCAGTACCAAGCGAGTTGGTCCGAGTCCCCAAGTCTTAAAACCATGTTTGAGATGGAAATAATACAAATTCAATGCAAATTGGTGCCATCTTCCTTTTACCCTGCGTATGCAGCATTTGTTTGCAACGATTGTTGCCATAAATTTTTTTATCTTTTTTTTTTTTTTTTTCGAAAGGTAAATATTTTATTTTGTTTTAGAGTCATTTATTGAAACCTGCCTACCTTTTGGTTTATTTACGAAAAACCGCCTACTTTTAATTTATTTAAAGTATTCCACCTTCCTTGTCTCTCTGTTATCGATTTAACCGCCTAACGTCATATGCCGTTGCCACTGGATGCGGTTTAAAAACCGTATTAAAAAAAAATAAAAAAATGCTAAAATGCCATTCATTTAAAACATGTAACCTAGCAGATAGTGGCTGTTAATGTTCGTGGATCCCAGGTTAGGTGGGCCCGCCATGGTGTTTGTGAGAAATCCACACCATTCATATGTTTTTCCAAATCATTTTATGGTATGAGCCCAACAATGAGGCAGATCCAAAGCTCAAGTGGGCCACACAACAGAAAACAGTTGCGATTGTAGCTCACCATTGAAACATTTGTGGGGCCACATAAGCTTTGGATCAGGTTAATATTTTTATTCTTTCAATTCATCCCAGTGTTAATGATCTTATGAACAGTTGGGGAACTTTTTAAATGGTTTGAATTGAATATAAACATCACAGTCAAGCCCAAAATGTTTTGAATGGTAGGCAGCCCCCCCTTTCCACTGTTGCCAGTTGTGTGACGCACTTAAGTTTTATACGTGCCTGATTTTGGTCTCATGTTCTAACATGATCTGCCAAAACGGATGGACGGAGTGGATTTCTACTGACCATCACAGTGGGCCCTACTTGTATTGGGAGTCAGATACATCATTCAAACGTTAAATCAGCCAGCTGTAATTTGCTGGCTGTTCTGGCAGAGAGAGGGACATGGATTAGGCGTAGCTTGTATCTCATCCAACACGGTGCTGCCCTGAATGCGGGGCCCACTTTAATGTACTAATTGTATATCAACACCGTCCATCTGTATTTTCAGCTCATTTTAGGGCGTTATCCCAAAACTGAGATAGATCCATTTCTCAGGTGGACCACACCACAGGAAACAATGATGATTGAATGTCCACCATTAAAAAATTCTTGGAGGCCGCATGAGTTTTGGATCATGCGGATATTTTTGTTTTCCTTAATCCTAGTCTTTATGACCTTATCAATATGTTTGATGGCAAATAATCCTTAAAATGAGCCCTTGGATGTTTTCAATGGTGAGTGTTCAATTACCACTATTTTCCTGTGGTGTGGTCCACCTGAGACTTGAATCAACCTCAAATTTTTTTATTTTTTATTTTAATCTTAGTCTCTAAAATAATTATCCAAAATGGATGGGCGGTATGGATAAAACATACATCATGGTGGGCCCACAAAGCACTGTACGTTGCTACTGGCAGCGCCTAAGCAATCTGCGTCCCCATGGCAGGGACTGAATTAGGTCACGACCTCGGTTTTACTGTACACAGTGCTGCCCTAACTGTGGGGCCCACCTTGATGTTTGTATTGTATATCCACATTGTCCATTCGTATTTCCAGATCATTTTAGGGCATGACCCAAAAATTAAGCAGATCCAAATCTTAGATGGACCAAAACACAGGGAACAATTGTGTTTGACCATTAAAACTTCTTATGGGCCACAGCATTTTTGGATAAAGCTGATATTTGTTTTTTCCCCCTCATCCAGTTTTGTGTTACCTTATCAAAAAGTTAGACGGTGTGGATATACAATATATGCATTAAGGTGGGCCCCACTATTAGGGTTGCACCATGTTGGCCAATGCCAGGGTCGCACCTACTCCACCCCCACATCCTTGGGTGTTAAGCTAGGTGAGGTCCATCGTGGTGTTTGTGAAAAATCCACACTGACCATCAATTTTTTTTCAGATCATTTTAGGGTATGACCCCGAAAATAAGGTAGATCCAATGCTCAAGCGGACCACATTAGGTAAATTTATTTTATGGCTCTAAGATTGTCCACTGTTGAAACCTTCCTATGGCCCACTTGCAATTCAGATCAACCTCATTATTTTAGCTCATGGCCTAATATAAGTGTACAAAACAGATGGACAGTTTCGATCCACTGTATACACAATGCTGGGACCCATATACTCTTTCACACGCCGTTCCCAAACAACAAGATAGATTCGTGAAAAGGTGTGCCCTTAAGGATAAAATGGTCATTTTTCATACCTTAATGGTGTGTTTCTGTCAGCCACAGTTAATCAAAATCAATTGAGTGGTTTCCTCGCCGTCTTTTCAAACGGTAGGCGCATTACTTTAAATAACTTAAAAGTAGGCGTGTTTCCGAATATTGACTAAAAGGCAGGTGGATAACCCGAATTGTCCTAAGATTTATTTTTTGAAAGATAAATTTTTTTTTTTGTTGCCATTAATTTTTCTATCTTTTATTGATTAGCTTTGAGAGAAGTTTGTCAAAACCAAAAAATGGATGATGAGGCTTCATCCCAATTACAAAAAAAAAAAAAAAAAACCCTTACAAAGAAGAAGAACCCCAAACCCTGCTTACAACATCCCTTTGATTCACCCCAATAGCCTTACAAGTACAAGCATGCACCCAGGTAATTGTTGCCATATTCCTATGTCACATTTTATGGCCCTTGATGTGTGGAAGAATCAATGAACTTATGCCATTTATTGAGAGAAGGTTTTCTTTATTTATATTATGAATGAAACAATGATTTTGTAGTTACTATTTTACTTGGTGTTGGAAAATTTTTAAATTATTTATCGACATCTATATAAGAGATTAAGAATCTGTATAGGTGTTTCTGCTTTTTGTGGAGATGGAATGTGATATACTCACTTCTCCATCTTGATAAATTCAATTCAAATTTGAAGCTATACAGTTGCTAATTTTGGGGAAGAAAGGCACCTTAAATAGATTATGAAAAATGTGCCTGCCTAAATTGGGTGGCTGATGGATGCAATGCATTCCCCTATGAATAATGTATCCAATGGTAAATTGGTTGCACCCTTTGGTAGTAGAAGTTGATCAATTGCTCTATTTGCCATTAGCATGTTTGTATGACCTATGACCTATGGTCTGCCTAAATGAAGGTATGGACCTTGATAGAGTGGAATGTTGGAACATGATTCATGTAGCTGACCCTTGTTAATTGGGATAAGGCTTAGATGATGATGATGATTATGATCTTGCCATCTAATGTTACCTTATATACCACTTTATGCAGATCAAGCACTTGTTTTTCACGGTGGAATTGGATTTGGAGGTGTTGGTCAAAACACTTTGAAGGAAATTGGGAGGTGAGGTTGGGTAATCTGCTCCTTTTGAATTGAATTTAATGAATTGTTTGTTTTGGTCAACCAGGAGGTAGCATAGTGGTTATTTGTTTATTGTGTATTTTTTGTATTTGATTATTTTTGTTTGGATTCATGGATTTAAGTAGCGGTTTTGGAGTGAATCTCTCCAGGGGTCGGAAACCGGCATGACTCACCCCGTGTCTGTCTGTAACGGTATGTTTTGGTCCCATATTGATGTGGTGACTTTGTCTGTTTTGGACCCAAAGCGTGACAACCTGGCAAATACCGAGTTGTAGCAGTTGATATTTACAAACATGTTTGCCATTTGCTTTTTCTAGCATGCTTCAAGGGTTTGAAGAACATCTTTTTTTTGGAACGAAGATTAAAATTTTCTTATAGTGGAAAGAAAAACAAGAGAGGCCGAAAGGACCAATGCAACTGATTGAGATGATGAGGAATCATCTTATAAACAACGCCTTAGCCATCCCAATCTCTCGTCAATTTGCTCCCTTCTGTGGCCACGATATATTTTAATCTCTGTCTAGTCCTCTGGAAGGTTACCTTCTTCCATTTTGGTTTCTTACTTGGAAGTTCTTTTGTTGTGTTCCTTCGCAATAATCCTACAAGCAGATGGAGGCACCAAAGCAATCTTTTTTCTTTGACCCATCTGAGCTTCATGCTGCACCTGGAAGAAGTCTTGAATCCACCCTGGCATCATCCAATCAACTGTGAATGTACCAAAAATTCTTTAAAAAAACTTGTGAAGCAAGAAAAAGGTGTTCAACAGATTCCTCATTCTGGTGGGAAAAGATACACATATTAGGGCTGGCCACTTTCTACTCCTCAGGTGATTGATTGTGAGAACCTCATCCCTTCCCATGAGCCTACCAAAAAATAAAATAAAAAACATCCTCGGGGGCCCTAGTAACTTGAAATATGCATCGTTGTGGCGGCCATTGGCCTGCTAGAGCCCTGGACGACCCCTTGGCTCTTTTAGACTGGGAATGTAAAATTATACATTTACTTATCTCTAGCAGGTGGTTTTATCTGTAAAAAAAGCCAAAGAAAATAAAAAGGCTGGTGGTAGCTTTGAGATTATTCATTAGGGTAAATGTGAAGGCCTTGGGCCTTTTCTTTACTCTTATAATCATATAGTGTTCACCCTCTTTTGTTTTGGAATATTTTGCTTGAAGAATCTCTCTCTCTCTCTCTCTCTCACACACACACACACACACACATATGAGTTTTCTTTCTTTGAGTGATTTCATTTTATAGTATTTTACCAAGCAAGTAGTAAGTAGTAACTCTCTTTTAATTAACTTTATCGGATGGATTTTCCTGACAGGCAAGTCTTGGATGAGGTGGAAATTCGGGAGTTACTCATTGATCATGTTGGGCATCGTTGCTGTTGGGGAAGTCGTCCGGCTCGGAAATGGAAAATACATGCAGTGGAAGACTGCAACGTCTATGTGGGAACTTTAGAAACTTTTATAGAGGAGAGAGAAATTTTAAGAGAAACTGAGCCATACCTTGGCATAAAAATTGATGGCAAGGATAATGGACCTGAGCTAGGGATATGGGAATTGGATCTGAGGTCGGAGTTCCCACTTCTTTTTATACCTCACAAAGAAACCAGGTCTAAAGTTCCCCATTCCGAAAATATTGAGAAATGTTCAGGTAAGGATATAGAATCATGGATCCAACAAAGTTTGGCTTGGACACTTCAGAGAAATCAATCAGGAGTAACAAAAGTATTCTTGGATTCTTGAGTCTCAAACAGTGAAATTGCTGTCTATTTTCTAAGAATTATTCCCCCCCCCCCCCCCCCCCCCGTTTTTGAAAAGCTTATAGCATACCCCAATCTTGATTGCTTAGTGTCCAAAAATTCCTTTTTGGTAATGACAAATAGAGTAATCATGCAACCTTTAGTTTGGATTTTGCCATGAACAAGACAACTCATTATGAAACAAGCAAAACTGCCATAAAACAATTTTTTTTTTTTTTTTTCTATAGAATGTGCAAATCATCTCATATTCTCTTAGTTACCTTGCAAATCGTAGTGTATTCTTGAAAAATTGACAGATTGTGAAGGACGTGGGGAGATCACCTGTCCTACATGTAATCCTGGTCAAGAACCTGGATTTTACAAGGAAAATCAGATGGCCCAGTGTGCTGCTTGTTATGGGAGGGGTTTGATTGCTCATAGAGATGGCTCTGATACAATGTGAGATGATATTTTCGTCCAGTGTATTTTAAAATGATGCTATTTCAGTGCCGGTTTAATTTTACATCAGTGTTTATTTGTTTTCCGCTTCCTTTGTTGCAGGTGTGCAAATTGTGGTGGCAAGGGAAAGCTTCCATGTACAATGTGCGGATCTCGTGGGCTTGTGAAATGCGGGAAGTGTCAAGGAAAAGGTTCTCTTGTAACACGAAATGTCGCCATTGTTAGATGGTATGTGTGCTTGTTTGTGATATAGAAGTTCTTAAAATTACAAAGCAACAAAAAATACTTGTGTGAACTTGAGAGGCTGATTAATATGTCCTTGATTGAAAGAACCGATTATAATGCCCTCTTTCAATAATGAGTACTGATAACCTACAACAGGTCGTATAGTATTTATACCTTATGAATTTGTTTCCACTTTTACCATTATTATTATTATTATTATTATTATTATTATTATTTAAATTTTCAAGGGCAAAATGCTTGCAAAATGGGTTGTAGGTGACCAAATGCTTATTGCATAACCTAGAGGTGCTGCTCCTGCTATGGATGGGAATGAGCTGGAGGCCCGACATTCAAGACCCTAGGCCTGAGCCCAGCCTAGCGCTGCAGGCCAAAGCCCGAGGTATGCCCAGGCCCAACCTGACCAACCTGGTTTAGCCCAAAAATTGATAAAATCCCTATTATCCACTATAATGTTCCTAATCTATCAGTTGATCAAGTGGGCCATACATGCACAAAGAAATAGACATTTGGAGGAATGGAACCAACAGTCTACATTCTTTTCATTTTCAACCAACAGTCGACATTCAAGGCAGATTAGTTGCCTAACTGGTATTGGAATGGCATATTTGTAGGATATAACACATGTACTTATGAAGTCAGGTCAGACCAGGATGGGCTAAAATGACTAGAGTCCATGCCTGACCTGAAACACATGTACTTATGAAGCAGGTCAGACCTGGATGGGCTAAAATGACTTGAGTCCATGCCTGACCTGAAAATTTATCAGTCCATGCATGCGAGGCCCAAGCCTGGCTCATGGGCTGAGCTAGTAGGTCCTGGCCCGGCCCAAAGTCAGGTCGGGCTCGTCATGTTGAACAGGCTACCTGGTCCATTTCGACCCTTTGCTTCTGCTTCTAGGTGACCTTCAGACTTTTGCTCCCACCCCATGGCTATCTACACTTCGCCAAAATTTTATAACAGTCACTTCTCAGCTCCTGCTCCCAAACCTGTTGCTACTTCACACTCTGCAACTATAATTCAGTTGTCGAATGGGTCTCAGAATTATAGAAATGAACAAAATCAACAACACATGTTCTACAAAAACGAACCTTGAATTCTCTCGAAACAATGTGTATATATTTTTTGACATCACATCTCATAAACAGGACACATCTAGGATGATTTGAGAAACAACATCGATTAAAATACGTGCTTGTGTCAGTTTATCTGTTTTTCTAGAAAGTATGCAGGTTTTGCCACCCTAAATACTCATTTGGAGTTTGTAGAATTCCGCTTGTATATATTATTTGGATGCATGGTAGGACTTGTAAATAGTTGTTTTTATGATTCATTCTTATTCACCATGCATAAATTCACAATGAACACATACATGGAAGAATGCATTGAATGCGGAAATCTAAGTATGCATATGTGGTTGGTTGATTGCACTCACCATGCAGGCAAGTTACTGCCCATTGCAGCACTGGTGTCATGTCAACATTCTAGTGGTGCAAAAGATGCATCCTATGGTGAAGATGACCAGGTGCAAAAATCGGGCAAACCCAATGTTCAGCCGGGAGACATGTATAATAAGATTATCACTGGATTAATTTAAAGTGTCTGTTGTTTTAGCATTGGTGGTCCACCTGATGCTTGGATCATCAGCCTATTTTTGCCTCCAGCGGGACTGATTGTTTGCATGGCTCAGATTTTTTATTTTTATTTTTGAAAGATGATCGGATATTGTATGTACTTGACATGTCACTGCACCTTTGTAAACTGTAAATTGCCATCCACTGAGGTGCACCCAATCATTCATCCCATCTTATCTAGTTACTTGCATCTGGATTCTTATTTGGGTTCAAGATAAAAGAACACATGGTGTTATGTGGCAAGTGCAGGAGGACACTGCCGACCCGGAAAGTATATGCAACCAGTGGTGCTGCCTCGGTTCCAGACGAGGTGTTCCACAGAGCCAAAGGGGTCCAGCTGTGCAACACGCAGGCCTACCAATGCACCCCTGCCTTCTTCGCTGACTCGTTTCTCCTCAACAAGTTCTCCTCTGATGTTATTGCGGACAGGCTTCCGATCCCTCCCACGGCAAGGGTCATTTGTGAGCGGCATGCCATCTCCGTTGTGCCAGTTACTCGTGTCACAATGGCACATCGTCACCGTTCATTCAGTTTTTATATCATTGGACTTAGCCGAGAGGTCTACATCAAGGACTACCCTTCAAGGTTTTGCTGGGGCCTCTGTCCTTGTTTGAATTGGTTGAGAATATAGCAGATCTAGTAGAGGAATTATATGATGTGGCCCACATCTTCCCATGGTATACATGTGTTTCAATTTTGATAAGTAGGGCCCATGGTTCACTCATCCGTATCATTGATCTGTTGAGCCTCATCTTGAATGGAGCATGCCCCCAAAAATCTCCTCGACTCTTAAGATCCCAACAACTTCTTTCAACTGAATGTGGATCGTTGTTGTATTTCTCCTCAGCGATAATGTTCAAGATTGTCCCATCAAGGAGATTTTTAAGGCACAATCCGTCCATGATAGGTCACAAATGGCCTGGGTTACTGAACCATAGGCCCGACTTGTTTGAACAGAAAAGCTACATATGCTTTTGAATGTATGTGGGCCTCTGATCGTATAATTCCACAAATCTACTATCCTGATGAAAGTGGAGGACTGAAGTTCTTTGTTCATATCATGTTCTTTACTCTATGCTTGTGTCCATGGTTTAAGACTTGGGAACTCAGACTGATGGGTTGGTCCCGAGTTGAGTCGCAACTCAGCCGAGTTGGATCGGGCTGAATCACCCTATATTCAGTTCTGAACCTGATCGGGTCCCACCGAGCGCCTCCTAAAACCTTGCTTGCATGAGTTGTATTGATTGTTTTGGTGTGAAATTTTGTTTTCGTTCTTGTTTCTGCTGTGGGACTTTGATGTATTTATATATGCAAATGGTTTTCAGTGTTGACGTCTTGATGTCTTCCTCCCTTCCATTCTATACTAGTAGTGAGCATCATGGGACTGCTCTGCATGCACCTCCACATGCAGCCACATGTCTGTTGGACATCAGAGCAGAGCATCAGGTGGGCCAAACTGCCTAGATGACCTTACCCAAAAATTAGGATGACCAACTCATCAGGTGGGCCACACACCCACGAGAGCATTGGTATGGTGAAAAAGAAATCACCTATGGTCTTCAATTGGACTGACGAGTGCGGCCAACCTGACTCAGCTTTGGGCTAAATCATCTACACCGTTAAGGTTCCAATGATTGCTCCAGGTCGGCATGTGTGGAGGGGTATGTGTTCTGCGCACCTGCAAGTGTTTCACTGAGATTTCAAGTGGAATTTGTGGTGTCATCGGAGATCCGATGCCATTGTTCTGGTCTAGTCTCATCCAGGGTTGGTAGTGGGTTGTGAGTTAAAAGACAGGTTTTGGATCGAATCTATCAGGACCCGCGTTAGAAATGTGGCTTGTTTTAGGCTTCGGTTGACCTTGGGCCGAACTGGCCATGTTTACCCTTTCACACACATTTCTATTTACCCAAAGAAATACCGGCCACAAGCCGGTAAATGACGTAAATGTCCTCAGCACTATTTTAAAATCCTTTCCATGTACATTTAAAAACCAAAGTTCATCACTCTGGAGATATTAATTCCATGGGTAAAATTGTCTAAAGCAACTCATGTTGTATAATACTAGGGGTATGGCATGTGCAACGCAGGTGGAAAGGGAGTATAGGAGAGAGAAAAAAGAAAGAGGGAGAGGGAAAAGGGCAGGCTTCGTGCTACATGGGGTTAAATGGTCTGGATCACGTGGTTAGGATCATCCCATATAAGAGACAAGAAGTTGGTTGAATGGATTGTACTACACGAATACCATGTGGTATAGTTTTCAAGTGAATGTAAAAGAACCATCTCTAAAATAGGGCCAACCTGCAGTTGAAATTTTATTATTGGTAGTTAATAGCATGACCCACCTTAGAAGATTAACAGTCCAGCACTTGGTATCATTTTCCTGTCGATGACGGATTTTCCTGTAATACTGATTTTCCACTTTAGCAAAGGACCTGAAATGAGAAGAAGGTAATTATATCCATTCATCTGCACTTTGAATAATGTGGCCAAATGGGTCATAATGCAAAAATGTGGTCAGGTTGTGGTTATCTCTGGAGATGTATTAGTTTTCAGTGGTGAATGATATATGAGTAGGTTGCCTCAAGAGTCTCATGGTCCACCTATTATAAGCCCTTATTTTAGGGGAAGTGTTTACTAGCATGATCTAAAGCATTTCATGGGGGTGCCCTATCTAAAGAACAATGTACAATCATGACTAAAAATTATAAATTCATGTGGTGTTGCCCACATGAGTCTTGGAATGTCCTGATTTTTGGGAATCCATTCACTCTGGTGTGGCACATAAGATGAGTGGATCAGATGTCATACACACACCATGGCGGACCCCACATAATTTGGCCTATTTTAATGATGGGACTTCCCATCTCAACTATTGAAGTGGATTGTGTTCTGCCCTACCCTCTGTGGGGGCCATCATGATGTATTGGTTTTATCCACACCGTCCATCCATTTTGCCAAATCCCCAAAAATGAGGGAGATCCAAGGAACCCAAAAATGAGGGAGATCGAAGGCCCAAGTAAGCCACAGAGTGGGGATTGAACGACAACCATTGAAAATTTGGATCAAGCTGATTTTTGTGTTTTCCCTTCATCCAGGTCTATACGACCTTATTAACGGGCTAGGTGGCAAATAAACATCACGGCAGCTCCTAGGAAGGTTCCAACCATGGATGTCATTATTACCACTGCTTTTTATGGTTCAGTCTACTTGAGCTTTTGATCTGCCTCATTTTTAGGCTCATACTATAAAATAATCTAGAAAAATGGATGGATGGCATTGATAAAACCCATACATCAAGGTGGGCCCCACAGAACCCTTGCCTGGACGGATTCTCGTCCAAGCAGGGCAGGACTCAATCCACTTGGTGTAGCGCCCCTCATTTTTGAAGCCACCTGATTTTTGGGCCAATATCCAAACATAGTGTGACGCACCCCTTCTACAGGGCGGGTCTCATCCGTGTTTAAGTCTTGCATCCAACATCAATGAATAGTCACTTCCCCACATAACTACACATAGTCATGCGAGTGTCATGGTGTATTGAGTGGTGGGACTATCAGTTACTGTTTAAATTTTGAGCTAGGCTCGCATACCATGTGCACCATGAGCCACGTGGGTGGAACTTTCATGAGATCCACCATGTCTATCAGAGAACTCACATGGCCCTGGCCATAGGAAGAAGTTCGGATGGGAAACTTGCTGTTAAGAACTCAAATCTATTCATCTGATGTGCCTCATCCTACCAGCAGAATTAACCAAAAATGACACTTTGGTTCATACCATGTGAATCAGAGGCTTTTAGGTATAATTTTACAGGGTGGCCCACCTAAGTGTTGAATAGCCTAGTTTTAGGATAAGGGTGAAACAAGGGGTGGTGCTGATGATGGATGGGGTGGATTTCTTGAATGTTAAGTAATTTCCGGTATACTAGAGAAAGTGACCTTGGGTGGTGCAAATAGGTTGCGTTGGGTCGAGTTAAGGAAGGCCGGACTATCCCATTTAAGAATCGAAGTAAGAATTTTAGACCAGGATCTAACCTAGTAAAATTCGAGTTGGGTCTAGATTAAGTCCAAGTAAAAAATAGCCAACTCATTTATTCAACTTGTCAGGTGGGCTCAGGTTAGGTATAAAAATTACAACTGAACTTTTGTACAAATGATGTTTCATTATTGCATGTTTGAAAATATGTTTGGAGTTAAATTCTTCCTTTAAGAAAAATACAATAATAAATGAAGCTTACAATTAGTGAATTATGAGATTACAATTAATGAACTAGATTTCACAACAGATGCTAACCACCTGTGCACATATGCAACTCAAATGTCATGTGTAAAGAGTACGTCATGTGTAAAGAGTACATATGGATAGACAATGAATAAAACACATATATCAATGTGAGGCTCACAGATGTAGGCTTTTGAAATCCATCAAAAACTTATTAACTATTGGTACTCAGATGATATGATACCTGAATTAATCTAATCATTCCCGATGTTTCCAAGTGCAGTAAGGAATTTGTATAAGAACAAATGTAATTCCATACCACTTAATCCCACCTAATACCATGTACTAAACAGGTTTTAAGTTTGGATTAAGTCCATTTTATTATGGCTCGAGTTAGACCCACTCATTTAAATATGGGTCCTGGTTAGCTCAGATTAGGTCAAGTTGGTTTTGAGAGGACCTAACCCCGACCATTTAGAAACTCAGTTCAAACTTATGAAAGCCTAATTGCACCCTGGAGTGTAAATTTTGCGCACAAGACCCTCTAATTGTCAGGTCGACTCAGTCCATTTGCAGTCTGTAATCTAAGACGGGCAGATGTGAGGTCCATTTGGAGCTGTGTGAACGTATTCCAACCCGTGCATCGGATGATCTCAAAAAATCACCCGAGCCCAAAAATCAGCTGGATCCGAAACTCACGTATGCCATGTAACAGAGAACAAGGTGAGAGGGAACGCTCACCGTTGATTTGAGTGGACGGCGGCCGACGTGTTAGTTACATGGAATCCAGGCCGTTCATTTCCTTCATCTAAGTCCGGATGGAGGGTTAGACCAAAAATCAGGTGGTTTGTTCATAGGCGGATCCTGTGAAAATCAAGGATGACCGTCCCATTTCAACTTGTTCCCTACGCAATCGCCCACCTGAGTTTTATTTTAATTTTATTATTTTAATTTTATTTTATCCAGCAGGTTTCTTGGTTCGAAAGGTTTCCTGGGGTGAGGCATCTGATGGACGGGGTGAATGATACATACATATCACGTGGGCCCAACTTCTGCCCGGTTCGACGAGAGAGCAATTTCAAGTGACCTGGTAGTTACTTCTCCGGCTCTCCGTGCGAAAGCTTTCTTTTGTATTCGTCTCGTTTTGACTTCTCAGAGATTTCTCATTTTGCAATTTCTCATATTCGAACTATCGTCAAAGAAACAAAATCAAGAAAACCCTACCTATTTCCTAATTTTTCGAATTGCGGAGGAACAAGATCAAAATAAAATTGCAGGTCAGTTTCATTTCATCCTTTTTTTTCTTCTTCTTCTTCTTCTTCTTCTTCTTTCCGTTTTCCTCTAGGGTTTCGATAAATATCTTCTTCTGAGTTACAAGTCCTTTTTGGGATCATTGTAGGTTTTTTGTTTTTATATTAAATATCAAATTAGGGCAGTGCGATCCTCGACTCGAGTATCTGCATCACGTCCTGGAATCCGTACAGTGGGGCATAGTTCGATGAAGCAGACCATCAAATTAGGTATCTTGATGCCCCAATATACCTTCCCTGTGCCACACGATCCTAACAGTTGATTGGAGGCCTGCAGCTAGGCAGTTAACGAAAAAGATCAACAACAGTCCAGATTGACCGGAGGGAATGCTGGGATTGGATGGTTAAGATCTCTTCAAATCTAGAAGTGTTTTAGAGCTAGCTCCATCCACAGTGGGTCTGATGAGATCGACGGTCTAGATCAGTGGACCATGGACCTCACCTGTACAGGCTCAAGGTCCAAGTGGCTTGTAGACTAATAAATCCCCACAATACCAACATTTTTATTTTTATTTTTTTGGTGTAGGCCAATATTATGTACAGATGGGGCCCTGCCTTCGAGCTTTCGAGAATGCTCATCTGGTGGGCCCTACCTTGGTACTTCAAACTCACTCTTCCATCGCACAACCATAGCCATGGTGTTATTGAAATGTAAATGGGAATGGATGGTTGCAAATAAGATATACTCAACCGTCAGTAAGCAACATTAATAGGGTGAAACGATTAGATGGCTGTGTATGGAGGCGATTTATCTTTCACCATCTGCGTGGTTCCATGTGTTGGATGTTATGGATGCTAAAAGTAGGGCCCCACCTGTATGCAGTGCTGGGCCACACCTGTACAGAATGCTGGCATGAGTTGAAAGGCCATTCTTTAGTTCAGATTACAATACATTACAAGTTTCCGTTCATAAACTTAATTCCATTATAATTTAATTGAAATATTGAAAATTAGAAATCCAGTGGATGATAAGTTTCTTCATTTCTGGTGTGTTTGGTTGCACCAAGTCATTAGATTTCATGATGTTTGGTGCAACAAGACGCACCCTGAATCAAAAGTTATATGCACTTATT
Source organism: Magnolia officinalis (assembly GCA_021015155.1). Taxonomy (NCBI): domain Eukaryota; kingdom Viridiplantae; phylum Streptophyta; class Magnoliopsida; order Magnoliales; family Magnoliaceae; genus Magnolia; species Magnolia officinalis. The sequence continues at coordinate 92,986,141 of JAJHSJ010000006.1, read as the reverse complement.
CTTAGCAACGTCTATTTATGCATCATATCTCAAATTTTTATTTTTATTTTTTTGGGTAGAGTATCAAACTCTTAATTGTTTCTATTGATAAATCTGAAATGCACATGAAATAGAAGAAACACAATATAGAAAATGTGTTACATTTCATATACATTCTATCTTCTCTTGGTCACAGTCGAATGGCTGGCTCTCCATCTTGATTGAGAAATATTGCAGGTTGGGGTGTGCGTGTTGATTAAAAGAAAGCAAGATGGGTCTACACATTGTTTTGGTTGGGGATTGGTCTTTGTTGCAGGATAGTTTAGATTGGGTGGTAATGTATCCACTTTCTTCTAGCTTGACTTGTGGTGTGGCAACCAACTGCTAGGTTTGGTTATTTTCCTACCTTTGGATATTCATGGAGTAAAAGCAGGTATGGGTATTATATAGTTGCTTTAGGAGTGATTGGGTCTTTTGGACTCCAGGGCATGGGTTCTTTGTTGGAAGAGCTTTGATGAAATCGTGCAATTGCAGAAGGCCTTAAAATTAGTTTACTGCCATATTGGTTGTTAGGTAAAGGAAATGATCATCCTCTTTATGTGACATGGGCATGAATGCTCCATTAAAAAAATCGGACATAAAAGCATGTATCGGCACTGTTACTGGGCTGATATGGTCATTACAGGCCAATATGGTCATATGGACATAAAGGGTCCATTTTGAAAACTTTTATTTTCAATTTTCTCTCATTTTTTGAGTTCTTTATTCATTTCAACCATGAAGGAATCTTACAAACTAATTTTGAATTAGATATAGGCCTAATTTGAGGATTAAAACACAAAATTTTAGTGGGATTCAATGAAATGAAGCGGAGTGGACCATTTTGGGAAATAGGCCTGATTTTTTGTATTTATATGTAACGGGCCCTAACTGCCAAATCAAGCTTGATTTGTATTCGTTTAGGGCCTATTTAGTCAAATTTCAGCAGGTCAAGTTGACACTGACAGACAAACAACATTTTGACCAAAGAATACATATTTTGGATCCTCACTCCAACCCCCCCCCCCCCCCCCCCCCCCACAACGAAAAAATTAAAAAAAAAAAACACAAAAAAAGGCTGTTACAAGGCCATATCATTATGTAATACCTAGGTTTACATATCAATATATGGTGGGTTGATGACAAGGAAGATTTGATAAGATAGCATCATCATTATCATGTAAGCTTTATCCCAACTAATTCAGGTCGGCTACATGAATATTTTCTGCCGTTCCACTCTATTAGGACCTATAACTTCAATTAGATCATAGGTCATGAAGTCTTTTCTTACTACGTCCACCCAGGCCATTTTGGGCCTTTCCCTTGCTCTTTTAGAGCCTTGAACTTGCACGGTTGCACCAACTCACTCCTTCTAACCTGCACAGTTCTTGGTCTCTATTGCATGTGTCCAAACAATTTAGATCTACTTTCCTTCATCTTATTACCTATTGATTCTACTCCTAAAATCCCCCAAATGCATTCACTTCTAAATCTATCCTTGTCTTGCCACTCATCCATCTCAACATCCATATTTCAGCTGCACTCATCCTAACAGCCCAACATTTTGTCCCATAAAGCATGGCTGGTCTTATAGCCATCCTGTAAAATTTTCTTTTCAGTTTGAGTGGTACATGATGTTCAAATAATACGCCAGAGGCACATCTCCATTTCTGTCACCCTTGCTTGAATTCTATGGGCAACATCCTTCTCAATCTCCAGACAGCACTGGTGATATTTTAGATATAGGTCTTTCTATTGAGGTTTTCAAAGGTTCCCTCTGCACATGTGAGGAAAGCATTGGCAATTCCATGCCCAAGAGTGCTTGGGATCATGGGAACAAGTGAATGGACTAGGACCTTCAGTCTTACTACTGATCAGCTCCTGCATTGTGCACACTTCCTCATTTTGAATATGTCCTTCATGCAAGTTCACCACGTGATTGGGTTTTCAGCATGAGAGAATTGATCGTTCTTTTGCGAAGCTTCTCTTGCCAGTCAAGCTATATGGGATGTAAATGAGAAAGCACCTCTCTACTGTATTGGGGTTCTTCCTTGGCTGATGCAATGGCTGTTAGACCTTTTGCAATATATGGATTCCACCATCAAGTATGGGTTTACATTGTTGGATTTGATGATTCTATCAGAGACAATCTCAGTCTAGCAGGTGATGGTGGGGTCGTCCTTGACCGAATCAAATGGATGATTTTAGTTTCTTGCTTAAAAACCATTGACTATTCCACATTTCCTTGAAAATGACAAAAACTAAAACAACCAATCTTTTTAGGATTCTTTTTCACAGATTTTCTTGTCCACGGTTTTCCTTGGATGTGACGTTTACCTTTCTAAATCTATTTTTTTATTCCACCAATCCAAACTGGCCTGTAGGGTCTTTCATGGGATAGTTGAACATAATATAGAGCATGGGTCTTCACCATCTTGCATAGGGCTGTCCAGGAACCAAGATACCATGGGTGTAGTCAAGATTCTAGAATTTGAGGATTTAGGGATTTTTTTTTTTTCACAGATAACCAAATCTCATTTATTTATTTTGTAAAAAAGAGGGTACAGGAGCAACATAAAAAGGATCCACTGATTCAAAGATCCAATTTAAAGACTGAAAATTTTATACCATGAGTAAAATCGTGAATGCCATTTTGTATTTAAAGTGTTAATATATCCACCGTCCTGCAACTGAATAGCAAGTGGAAATATTATATTTGTGAGACAACCGTCACCTGGTTTCTTGTACATAAAAATTCAAACTATGAAAAAGTGCAATAATTGCTTTGTGGAATGCTCTCATCTCTTTGCCATGCAAACAATCTCAAACTGTCACGTCAATGGAGAACCTTTTCCATTTCTACTGATTTCAGTTGCTCATTTCACTGCCCCAGTGCTCTCTGTAACTATCTTTGCATCCACAATTTCTATTTCTTAATCGGATGCTGAAATGAACGGAAAATTCGCAGAGGAATCTGTTGGAAGTTTTTGAACTGAAGTAGAAAATGTTGGTTGCCTGCAGGGATGGGTTTGTGGACATTGCTTGAAGGCTTCCTCCTCCTCGCAAATGCCTTGGCGATACTGAATGAGGATCGGTTCCTTGCTCCGAGAGGGTGGAGCTTTTCTGAAGTGCCTGGAGTCAGGACAAAGTCACTGAAGGGGCAGGTCATTGGACTCATCTATGCAACCCAGTACTTGAGACTTCCCTTAATGGCTCTCAATGCAATCACCATTATTGTCATGCTGGTGTCTGGGTGAAGGTCAATTGGGTTACATATATGGGTTCCCACCAGTTTAGAGGTCATGGAAAAGTGCGTGTTTGAATTCTTACATGCCATTTGGGAGGTTCACGGGTTGTATTGTACATTAACATATTTCATTTTATTCAATTACTCTTATCTCTTTATATTTTTTTCTGGTTGAGATGTATTAACATGGGGGTTTTACTGCAGAATTCCTTGGAAATTCGCATTTTACCAAATAATGCCTGCATGAATCAAAATTCGGGAGATGCTTATTGGGGGATGAAATTACCACAATGCCTGGTTTATTTATTTTTTTCTTTTAAAAGTAGTGAAGTTGAGAATTGTAGGGCCCATGTAGTATTTGTATAACATCCAGCCTGTCTAAGATATGTAACCCACCGAGTTGATCACATGAACCAAAAATCTGGCCAATTGAATCACTACAGAGGCTACTCATAAATTTGGATGTTTTATAGTGGTGTATATTATTTTTTATGGCTTGGCCCACCTTTTTTATTGGATCTGTCAGATATTTTTGGTTAGTTTGATAATCATGGTGGGGCGCATCTATTAGCTGGATTAGATGTCAGACACATACCATGGGGGTCCACAATTCTCAATCTACCAATCTTTAAAGACTAAAGATAAGCAAAGGCCATTTACATAATTTCCTCCCTTGAAAAGCACTGCCGGAGTTTCAGTTCCTCGGGCATATTTTTGGTAAAGTCTGAATTCCTGAGGAATTGTGCCATAAAAATCCCATTTACATAATGCTCGAATTTCAGTTCAGCTGTCCAGGATATTGCTCTGCCTAATTATGAATTATAAGCAGAGTTTGGCCTAGCCCACACTCGGCAGCCTTGGTGTGTGTGGGACACCTGAGCTGTGCATCAGGTTAGCCCTAGCGTATAGATGATATGGCATATATCAGGTTCGTCCACTTATCAGGTGCCCACATGCCCATGTTGAATATGGACTGTTGGCTTCTCTTTCAAATCGTCCATTGGTTATTTGCTTCCATAATGTGGGGCTCATTTGCCCTGTGTACTGTCCTGATTGTTCAGAAAGGTCATGCACTCACAGTGGGGCCCACTTGATGCAGGGCTTGGATGTCCCATGCATGTTGTGGGCTGCAGATGCAGATTGCATCTTACCCCACCTGTCTCTAGCAACGAACAGGCAGATCTGTGTGGGCACCCACCATGGTGTATCTGTTTATCCACACTGTCCACCCCTTTTCTTGGATCATTTAAGGTATAAGCTGGTGTATTTGTTAATCCACGCAGTCCATCCCTTTTCTCAGATCATTTAAGGTATGAGCTGGTGTGTCTGTTTATCCTCTCAGTCTATGAAAAGATCATTTAAAAAAATAGACAGATCCAAAGCTAAAGTAGACCACAACAAATAGTAAACTTGGGTTGCATTAAATGCAAGAGTCATCTGAGGTGTGATACACCTGAGCTTTGGATCTGCCTCATTTTTTTTTTCTTTGGCTCATATCTTAAAATAATATGAGAAAAGGGATGGACAGCGTGGATAAATAGTTACATCATGGTGGGGCCCCACACAGATCTGCCCATTCGCTGCTGGAGAGGCAGGGGTAGGACGCAATCCGTGTCCTTAGGCTGCATCTAGTGGTGCTCGGCTTCTACAAAAATTCCTTATAACGAATGTGCTTTGTTCAAGGATTACTTGCAACAGTGACCACAAATCATACGTTGTGTGGTTGGATTTCAGCCCAAACCAACTGAACTAGAGCGGACTTGCTGGAACAGAGGCTGATACCACATGCTAAGCTTCTCATTCGCAATCTTTATTTATAGTATAAAATATCCCTTTGATATGAAACGTGTCTTGTCAACGTAACGAATCTAACAGGAATCCAACGGCATTGGAGGATTCATCTGACAGGCAGTTGTCTGTATGCTGCAGACCATGCCCTTATACTCTCTCTCACATACACAGTTGCTTGCATGTTCTAATCATAGTGCATAAGAGGGTTTTATTTATTTATTATTAATTTTCTTTTTAACTCACACTATCAGTAAAAACCTACGGGAGATCCCAGATACTAGAAACACACAAAGGGCCTGTGTTTGATTGTTGGAATCCAAAAGAGTTTTACGCCAACTGCAGAAAAGTGTGATGTTTTGTTTCATGGTTTTCCTTTAAAAAGGGCATTTTCCTTTGTTGTTTTAAAACTTGTTAATTTACATTTCCACAGTTTTGGTAAACAGATTTCACTTTTTTACCTATGACCATTGCACTTTTCTTTGAAAATTACTAAAAACTAAAACAAGCAACCTTCTGTAGGTTTCTTTTCCACTGATAACAATCACTACACACGGTTTTACTTGGATCCTTTAACCAACAGCTACCTTTTAGGTTAGTTTCACCAATCCAAATAGGCCCAATGGGTCGTTTGGATGCCTATAAATGGGCTAAATTGTCATTTGGATGGCCTTTTTTGCCAGTAAATCATTTACAGTTATGGGCTGTAAATTATTTACAGCATTTACCCCATCTCATTTACAGGCAACGAAGTTGGATTTCGTTTACACCCTAACAGCTATAAATGGAAAAGAAGATTGGCTCTCCATCTGCAGGAAACTTCAATAATTTATAGGCTATCCAAACACAAACAATCATTTACCTGTAAATCATTTACAACTTAAACCATTTACAGGCATCCAAACAACCCTTGAGATACAAACTCTTCATTATGAGAAGGAAAGGAAATAGTTTGATTCTAACTACAAAACCACATTCCTAACCAAAAAGAAAAGAAAAGAAAAAAAATCATTTTGAGAAGGAAGGAAAGCAGTTTGATTCTTAACTACAAAACTACATTCTTTAAAATAATAATAATAATAATAATAAACTTCATATTTCACATCCACTTCCATTTCATTCAATGGGGAGCATGATCTCATTAGTCCTGAAAGGTGGCAGTGTCCACGGAGGATTATACCTTGCCAGCAAGAACTCTCCAATTACTCTATGCCCATCTCTCTCCAAACTCTTCTTCAATTTCTCTACCTTCTCCTTCACCACTTCATCTGTTGCCACCCCACCAAATCTCACCACTCCATATTTCCTCTCCCCTTCCTCTCTTACAACCACCCTTTCATCGGTCGGAGCCGGCGCCTCCTCAACCGTTTGATACTTTGCCGGCAGAACAAACTGCATCGTCACCATTGTCTCATCTCCTCCGTTGCTTGCTCCGTGTGTTATGACCGGTGCTGTCATTGCGATCTTCTCGGTGGTGTCCTGTGGTGTTTGGGTTATGACGGGGGCCGTCATCGCAATCTTTTCTGGTTTCTTGTTTTGTGGTCGGCCGAGCACGCCGATGTAGTTGGCAAGGATGGTGAAACCGCCGTCGCGGTTGCCGCGGAGCTGAGACGGGGAGTAGGTGACTTGAGCTACAATCGACGGCGGGTATTTGCGGATCTCGTAGTCAGGGGAGGAGTGGAGGAGTTCGAATTTCGGCGTCTCGACGTCGATCTTGCCGAAGATCGTGCCCATTTTCTTCTGTATGGAATGAGTTAAGCCTCTAAGGTGGGAAAATGGATTGTGGAGTCTTATAGAGTTAGAGTGGTGAAGGATGGAACGGATGATAGGCATGCTATATACTCGGGTTTTCAATCTTAAGTTTTTTTTTTTTTTTTTTTCAAGTGGGACCCACAGATCAGTGATCTGGACCGTTTGCTCTAGTCGGCTGCACAATTGAAAGGTTAGGAATTACATGACACCTGAGAAGTGGGGCCCACGTTTTGGTAATCCAGACAATGGTCTGCTAGTTCCTACCATGGACGGTTGAGATGCATGGGATCGGCACACATGCAACTGAGAGGGGGTCGCTGGGATCTTATGTATGGGGCGATTTTTGGGGCGTTGTTCATCCACGGTGGGACTCAAAACCAATGGTCTGGATTAGCCAACCATGGGATCCAGTTGTTAGAATTGAAAACCCGTGTATACGAAGGCAAATATGCGAGCTGTCGTATGGTATGATTCTATAGGTAGTACGTGGGTCACCGCCACCGGATTAGTGGCAGGAGTCGTCCGATAGCTTTGTGGAGTTTGTTGTTCCACGTTTGCTGGTTTGAATGAAAATTCTAGCCTTTTCGCAGAAGCGAAGAGTATTGGGAACGTGTCAAGCGCCCGAACAAGTGTTGTCGGTCATCTGGTGGGCCCCACATTGGACGCTAGACAGCCCAAAAATGCATAATAACTTTACCATCCAGTTTCAGGGATTTGGGGGAAATAATCCCATTTGATGATTTTTTTATTTTTATTTTTACTTTGACACGAGCTTATTCCTTCACTAGTTATTACAGCTAAATATATTCTTAAAGGGATAAAAATGAACAAAAATAAGAGGTTAAAACAAAGACAAATTTCTTAATATTTAAATGAAGCTTATTATAATCAACAAAGTGTTAGATAAATTAGAAAAATAAACAAAGTAATAGATAAATACTTGATCTATATGTAAAAATAATTGAGGTAAATGGTTAGTAGGATGTGATTAAAAAGATGATTGCCCAAGTAAGAACTCGGTTGATTGAGATCTAGCATTTAATCTTATGGTATGTAACAACGACATTGGACAACAATGATTTATGTTGTAAATAGGCTATGATAAGATAAATGCAAAGATAAGTGTAAAAGATAGATTGTGTTTGGCATGGGCTGAGCTCTTCATCAACTGCTCCTTTTGTAGGTTGTTAAGGTGGTAAAACCCTTGTTGGGTTTTCTTATTGATTCTGGATCATTCAAATTTACGACATACATTCTGACTAAAAAAATCTCTGTAAATCTGGAACAGTTGGTTTTTAGAACTTTACTTTTATGTAAACGATTTCATACTGGAGACCTTTAGGACACTAGTGCATCTAAATTTGGATCAATTAGATCCATCTCTACCATTCATCATGTACGTCAAATCAATCAAGTAGTTGTTGCATTTGAATGACTCAATTGGTGTTGTACATCTTTCCATGATCTTGGTCCTTTCTGATTGTGGAACTAGTGGGACCAAATCCACTAGATCGAACTCTTCAATTCTTTTAATTTTAATTGTTGTTTGGCCGGGGATCCAATCTACTGGTATTCACCCTCTTCTAATTTAGGTCCATATTGCAACCAATTCATTTGGATATCAATATGATTTTCGAATATTCAGAACATACATTGTCTCACTGAGTGTATTATAGCCAAATTCATGGTAGGATTCTTTTGTATATCATGGCCAAATTTGTGGTAGGATTCTTTCTCTTGGTAGGTCTTTATAGACGTGTTGAGCACGTTGGCTTATTAATTGATTCGTTAATCACAACTCACTTGTCACGGTCATATGGCACACAACGTTTTGCTCTTCTAAAGGCATGCATATGTGCCATTCCATTAATATTAGTTTCGTATCCCCAAAGGAAGATCAAATGAAGTTACTTTTGGACGTGAGTACTATTCTACCAATACTTAACCCATAATGACGTCGGTGTGCTGAAAATGGATGTAAATACTTTGTGCGCACCACCAAATGGAAAAACAGAGGAAGTTGGGGAGCAGAAAACTACCGTAGAATCTTCTAGATGGAATGTGGGGTCCATTGTGTTGTGTATATGTCATCCGATCCCCAACCCCACCAGGATGAAGGGGAGCATAAAAAATCTAACCATTCCAAAATTTAAGTTGGCCACATCAAGCTAATATGCAGGTTTTAGGTGTATTGGCCCGAAAGATTCCGAAAGAGGGGCAATACGGGCCACAAATACTTGATATGCCGATGGGCTCTTCGACATGGCCTGAGCTGGGCCCGATTAATAAGATCTCAAATCTTAGGCCAGGGTCAAGCTTACATGCCTGATATTGCAGACTAAGCCTGGCTTGAAATAGGCTAAGGCCAAAAGCCCAATGGCCAGCCTGGAAACATTGACAGCCCTAGGCCATGCCTGGGCTTGACAGCTATCTTAAAAGGCCTGGACCAGTACATGGTCATTGCTTTCAGTGGTCAGGTCCATGAATGAATTTCAGGCCCCAATTAGTAATAAATGAGCTAGGGTTGGACTAAACTACTTAAGCCCAGTAAATAAACAGGCCTAGCTAAGCCCATTTCAAACTTTTGACTCGGACCGACTCGTTCGGTCCTGATTGCAGAAATGCAAGGAAGCTTTGATACTTCTGATCAGAGCGGCAATATAAATAACAAGTATACAGAAGGCCGAGTTCCCTGCTTTGTACCGAATCTGTTCATGTGGGTGGCATTGCTGGTTTATCCAAGCCATTGATCTGATGGCCCCAATCATGGATGAAACGTGCTATAAAAAAACCTCTTGAGTTAGTCAATTCTAACCTTTGTATTGTTGGCATTTACACATCCATTGTTAAGAAGAAATGCACCGGTTTACATTCACCGAGAGAAAAAATCCAATCCGTAGAATCTCTCGACCATGTTCTATCCATGATGGGGCCATCAGATTAATGGCTTAGATAAACCAACCATGGGTCCCGCACGTAAAACTTGAAGTATCACATGGAAGGGGGTGTTACAGTGGTACCAGGCAGATGTGGGGCCTCGTGACATGTTCATGCAATCCAACCCGTCCATAAGACGGGTCACCTCGAACAACCAGTAGATCTCAAGAATTAGCCCGATTCAAAACTCAGATGGGCCACAGCACAGGGAAGATGTTGAGAAGGAACGCCCACTGTTGATTAGTGTGGGTGCCCACCATGTTAAGGCCGTTAAGACGCTTCATCCAGTCCAGACGAAGGGTCATATCAGAATTCACGCTGTTCGGGGACTCAGTTGGGTCCTTGTGAAATTCAAGGGCCGGGATTACATCCCAGATAGTACCCTTTTTGTGGCCCATTACACTTTTGGATCAGGCTGAGTTTTTGGTCCAAGGGATTTTTTGAGGTGATGCATCAGATGGACGGTTGGATGGTGTGCATATATATCATGTGGGCCCCACATCTGCCAGTTACGACCATAAGCTTGCAATGAGAAAACCAAAAAAGAAAAGGAGGAGAAGAATAAAAAACCTTATCATTGCCGTTGAAAACCTTTCTCAAATCCCTTGAGATAAGGGACTGTAAGTACATGATTTTCGTGTATGGAAAAAGAACCCTGGCCCACCCAAAGAATCATGAATTCAACATATTCATACAGGCCACTGAATAAGGCAATAAAAGCTTCAAACATCAGCAAAAAGGTGATACGTTTTAGAATCTACTGCAATGAGCCTCAACGCAGCCACTGCCGCTGCGGCCGACAAACAGCTAAACGCACATACATTCAACCAATGCCACGCCCTTTGCAATGCCGTTAGCTTGTTTCTCTTCACCATTAAGTACATGTGGTTTGCAAGAACGAATGTGAGTGGGAACGTGCTCAAGGCCCCCGTAAGGCTCATGAAATCTCCAAGAAATGGTAGGAGAGCTGCGACAAGCGTGGTTATAGCCACATAGCTTCCTCTCACAATGATTCTGAAAGACAAATTGTGAAAAGAAAACGCCCCTCCTTTATTCCTTCCATACTTGGTGTCCAAGTACTCGTATGTTGGGCTCGCAAATATCTACAAAGCATGGAAGCTTCAAAAGTTAGTGCAATGACGAAGATACAAAGGTGGAAGGTGAGAGGATGGAGAAAGCTCACACTAGATTTTAGAAACATGAACAAAGTTGGATTCAAAATTACTAAATAGAGAGAAGGCTGGGTTTTCTTTTAGTGAATTAGATGATGACGACTTTCATGTTAGCTGATGATAATTCTAGGCAATCAGTTTTGAAATGAAAGAAATGTATGGTTAAGGTGAGACCTGGTGCAATTAGTGGTCACGGCCCAACGAGCACACCTCACAACTTGGGTTGTGTGTGCAATAAATAAATCAATTCAATAAAGAGAAAATGACCAATGTGGGGATCGCCCCAGGCCATTCGTAATGCAAGAACAATCTCCCACTTACTATTTGTTTCTATTCTATCTTGAAACACATGGGCTTGCAACTTGTGGTTTGATTATGATTGTTTGAATTGCCACTCATCCATATCATGGGCCATGCTTTATGAGACAGAATGTTGGGCAGTAAAGGCACAATGTTCAAAGGATCAGTGTAGCTGATATGAGAATGTTGAGATGGATGAGAAGCAAGATAAGGAAGGATACAATTAGCATGGTTAAAAGACTCGGGAACGTGGACTGACTTGCCCTGTCTTGAGTTGGATCGGGACTCGGCTGAGTCGGGGGTGCCTCAGGGTACCTAATCATATCAGGTCCAACCAAGTCCGAGTCTGAGTCACATCAGACTCGACCAAGTCTTAAAACCATGAGAATTAGAAATGAACGCACTGAGGGAACTTATGCGTAGCGCCAATAGGTAATAAGAGGGGAAAGTAGAGTTCGATGGTTTGGCAATGTACAACAGAGACCAATGGTTCAAGTTGAAGGCTCTAAAAGTGCAAGGGGAAGGCCCAAATGGACGAGGGTGGAGGTAGTAAGAAAAGACGATGACCTATATTTTTAACTGAGGATACAGCCGAGTGGAACAGCAGAACAAGATTCTCGTAGCCAACCCCAGTTAGTTGTGATAAGGCTTAGATGCTGGTTATCATTGTGACAAAAATGGTGCCACCCCCACTTTGGCCATTTCCTCTTTATCGAATTGATTTATTGCAATTAACTCAGTTGAACATCTTTTTCCCTAAATTGCCATCTTGGAAATCACTATTGTCCTATATCTTTTGTAGAATCGTTAACAACACAAAATCTGCTCATAGTGCCCAGTGTTAAGTGAACGGAAGTGGAAAAAAAAAAGAAAAAGAAAAAAGAAACAAATAAACAGAGAAGTTAAAAAGACATTGGTTGAATAGGTCAGTTAAATTAGAAAAATAATCAAGAAAATAGTAAGTGAGAGATGATGAAATTACATGCAAAGCAATGACCGTTTGCAGAAAGGCCGCAATGTTAGCCGTTACTTTCACCCAAGGTGGGCCGTTGACACTGTTCAGAAGATATGTCGACGATGAGGATCCATAAGCCCAATACCCCATAAAAGTTACAGCATATAATGGTAAAACTCCAGCTGTGAACTGAAAGAAGAGAGCTTTTTGCATGTTCTTGAGGACGGGAGGTTTCACTGTTGCCTGTTAACAAAATAAGGTCAAACAAGTGATTTCATAATGCACGAAGTTATACAGAATGAGTATTTTCATCAATTTCCTGTCAGAAAAGTCTTTGGTGAAATTAGGAACATGCCCATGTTTTTCAAAACTTGGGCATGCCCAAAATTCATGGAATTTCCAATGACCAGACTGCGTTGTAGAGAAATTCAGTGGTGACCAATGTTCGAAGTATTGGTATAGCTACAAGTTTCACTGGCCACGGATACGGAAACAATATTGTTGTCAGCTATAATATCGCCGATTCCTGGAAATGTGGGGAAACATTGGGAAAATATGGGGAAATGGTGGAATTTTTTAGTGAAACTTCAGGAGATGCTAAAATACACATATTTGCACATTTAAGAATCAAATAACAGCGAAAAAGACACATTTGCATATTGAGGAATCGAATAATAAGTTTCCCTTTAATGGGGCCTAAAAGCATGTATCTTTGACTCAGGGAAACATTGGGGAAACATAGGGAAAAAGGTGGATCCATCCATCCATGCATGTACATAGATCATACAAACACACATGCATGATCCATCCATCCATGCATGCGTGCACACACATCCATCCATCCATCCATCCATCCATCCATGCATCCATCCATCCATCCATCCAAGCATGCACGCATATATATACATGCATTTCATCATACAACCATGTACCCATTAAAATTTTGAAATGAATTTTTTGTAATAAACAGTTTTTTAGCGACATCGATACAGTGGCTATATTATTGAAATATCATTGATACACTTGTGATACAAGCGGCACCTAGAATTTATACAATAAAAAATATTGGCGATATATCGCCGATACTTGGAATTTTTGATACTACCAGTGTTATCGGTATCGCCAAGCTAGAGATACAAATAATATCAGGGATGATATTTCGATAATATTAGGGATACTACTAACAATGGTGGTGACACCCCCACTCATCACCAGCATGCACACATGTAAGTTCAATGTTTCGTCCCACTCATCACCACTTCTAGAATTGTTACTGTTTTAGGATACATGTGGCACACCTGACGAGGAACCCAGCATATCTACAGGGCATATATAGAACACGTTGCAATGTGTGCCCATGTCTACATGCATGAGTCTAGTGAGCAGTACTCTTAGGGGCCATTTGGTTTGAGGGAATTTGGGCAGGGATTTGTGAAATCCAAGGATCTCAAACTCCCCTGTTTGTTTCTGTTATGGCCACGCCTCCATAAATCCATTGATTTTCGCAAACCATATATATATAATGAAATGCTCCCAAACTCCATGGATTTGTTAGTTTGATTCCCAAACAATGGACTCCAGAATTTGTCAAATCCAAATCCAATGCAAATCCATGAATTTGACAAGTTCATGGATTTACCAAATTCACAATCTCATTTTCTCAATCCCAAACAGGGCTTTCGGTTGGCTATATTTCTTCTTCAGGGTAAACCATGACTGTGATTTGCTTGACCTACCTGTATCTCTGGCAGCATTCCTGTATTGTAAGCAAAAACGAGACTAGCAGCTGCACCAATAGAGCTAAATGTCTTGCTTGATTTTGATCCGGGAATGCTGTAATCCCGACTTGGAGTATGTATTCCTACAATAGTAGATAAAGTATGTGAGCCATGAACGCTGCTCAGAAGTTATCTTCTAGAACTTCTCTATCCAACAACAAAGAAATGCATAGTCATCCATCCTATAGTTTAGTAGAAACGTATTTACTCACACAGAAAATAATCCACAATAAGAAATGGTGTGGAGACTTCAATGTATGCTACCATGCATCAAGAGATCATCAAACCAAAAAGCATTTAAGTGCATTTCGAGGTAAAATGAGCTGGGGTGGCGTGTTTCTTTTTCATAGAGAATTGTGATGCTATACCATAATTGAGCTTCTTCAAACAATTATATAAAGTAATTTCGTTGAAAGTCGTATCAGTTGTACATCTAAGAACAACCCATCTGACATTCTCACCATTATTGAAGTGATGGGATGAGGAGAGCATGTACCACTCATCTATGAGCATAGCTACATGTGTGTAAGAACGAATGAGACGGAATCCCTAGGACCATGTCAACGTGGTCTTGCAAATTGATCTATGGTCTATGGGAGGAAATGGAGGTAACAACCCCATCATCTGCCATGGAACGTTGATCCAACAGGAGTTCATAATTACATATAACTAAGATAAAGATGTGCCATTGTCAAACACAGACATGAGTCAAAAAATAATGTTGTAATGAATAGAGTTCTATTTTATAAGAAGAAGAAAACCAAATCGTGCAGGAAAGGTGAGAGGGAGAGAGACGTATGTATATGAGGAAGATGAAAATCCAAAATGGAAGCAAAAACAATGAAGAATAGCCACACCCTGGCCAAAGGAAAAGGGAAGAAAGAAACAACTAGCTAGCCGTGGCAAAGTTGATGCTAATCTTCAATAGAAGCATGTAGGAGTGATTGCTATTCATGATAAGCTCAAGTCTACAAATGAATGCAGATATTTGTGAACGAGAGTGGAAATAAAGATACTAGATCTCCCATCAGTGAAGACATCCAGACTGAACTATCCTTTGGGCTTGAAAGGATATCCACCTCTTATGACAGTCTTATAGAAGTAAAGACATAGTACACTGACATTAGGTTCAGTTTGCAAGTAGAAACACATCAGCTTTTTCCCATTGTCATGTAACGAAATAATAGCTCGAAAAACATGATGAAAATCTTTTTAATAAAATGCTAAAAGTTTTCCACCAAAATTCACCCAACTGCATTTCCAGTCGAAAAGCAAAATGCTGACATGGCATGTAACCATAGCCACCGTCAGCTGTTGTCACTTACCACAGTGTTATTTCCTCTCAGATATTAGGACTTTTGCTGAAGGATAAGGAAGTCTATAATGGCACCAAATGGGCTAACAGCACCCAGAGGGGTACCCTTGGAATATAGCAAATTTCGGTCAATGAGTTGAGATAATTATGGAGATCAACCCAGAATTCTTTTTCCATGTCTATTAGGGAGGCAAATTGAGGCTGATGCTCTTATCTGTGGAGGGGGTCTCTTGCCCACCCTTTTTGTAGGGGATAATTGCTTTTGATGTAATTTTTCCCTTTCATTTATTAAAATCTTTTTATAGCTGAAAGAAAGAGCATGTCTCAAGATGAACCGGTTGGACCATAATTTACGGTCCACCCAGCGAATAGCTTCCAACTTATCATGTGCATGCGACATCCAACTCTTCCACAAGGTTGGCCCCACCATGAGGATCACCTTGTGCAAAATATCAGCCCCATCCACTCATCAGGTGGGTTACACCATAGAAACGATAAATAACAAAATAAACATATGAGAAACCAGATGAGTGGACATAGCTGATTATTGCACTAGGCAATCCTCATGATGCCACTGGACGGGTTGGATGTTGCACACACAAAAAGTTTCAATGTTATCTATTGGGTGGACATTACTTATGGCCCAACCGGTTGGACTTCACCTTCTTGAGAAAAAAAGAAAAAAAGAAGAAGAGGTTGACAAAGAAAATGGCAATAGTATACATAGAACTGTTTTGGAGATTCCAGATTAGTTGATAACATTCTCTTGATATAGTTTTAGGCAGTACTAGAACAGGAATACTGGAAAACAATTTTGGGTCTATTTTGAATGATGTGAAAGAGTTTATACCATCTCTTAGTGACAGCACGAATGCCGTGACTATATATATGAGACTAAAGAATGTTGACAATCCGAGCCAAACCCTCAAAGCTGATAGATGGGGTATCGCAAAGGCAAACATTGCACAAACTACCCCAGCGATTGCAATACAGTATGGGAGCTTCAATACAGCATCGTCCCTGTAAAGAACATAGATAGCCTGCACAGCAAGCAAACAGATTAATGGAAGATCTAGGATAAGGTTGGGATGCAACAAGGTTGAAATAGTCAAATGTGCTTGCTGAATTTTCATCAGACTGTACCTACTGTAAGTTGCTCCTTTGCAGAATTTTCAATTGAAAAATTCATGGGGTTAGGTGATCGAGATTGTGTTTTTCAATTTATTGCAGTATTAGTTCCTATTTAGAGAAATATTAATTGAATATTGTGAATAACTACCTCTTAAGAACCTTTAATTTGAAGAATGTGAATAACTTCTATTCAGTGATATATACTGCTGCTTTTGAAGTAGTTTCCGAATATTCACTTTTAGTTTCTCTTTTGTTTTATTTTTTTAAAGATTCTGACAATAGGCATTCGGGATATTTTAGAAAATGAAGGCCTTACTTTTCATAAGGAAGCACTTTAAAAAAAAAAAAAGAAAATTTGATGAAGGGCACTTTATTAAAAAATGAGAAACAATGAGAAAGGAAGCACATTCCTAACCTCATTTTCACATATGCCCCAGTTAGCATTCATGTGAGGGTATTGCCGAGGGGATTCCCTATCCACTAGTGTTACCAACTCACGCTTCAATCAGAAATGCGTACTACCATCAATTGAGTTGGAGACTGCATGATGGTGTGATGAGATGTATACAAGGAAGATGTTCCGAGGTTTTCTTTATATAGGGGTGTGCCAGGCCCATGCAGTAGTGCAACACATGGGCGATGTGCACTGGCCCCAGCATCAAGCTACTATGGTGGGCCATCCCCCACAAATTAAATTGAAATCATGCGACCCGATGCGCCATGGATAAGAAATTGAACAGGTAAGAACAGAGGAATTTTGTTTGGATGTACTCAATATGATCTTTTGAGTAATGCTGAACAGAGGTATCCATGATTTGATAGGTGAATTTTGGTTCTGAGGACCCGTACAGAGACAAATTTCACTATTTTCTAAGATACGGACACCTCACTCTCTTTAGACTGGGTGCATCTTTGATCTGATTAAGGCTCATTTGGTGGCTCAGACTAAATTCGTTTGTCTAGGAGCTACCATCCCTAGGAGTATAGGTATGTCTTTTGTGAAAGTATACGACTCAATGAGGACTTGGGTTAGTTCAACCATATCTGCACATGTATAAAGTAACATCATCATCATCATCATCATCATCATCATCTACGCCTTATTGCAATTAACTGGGGTTGGTTACCTGAATCCTGATCCACCATTCTACTCTATCAAGGGCCAGACCTTCAGTTAGACCATAGGTCATCAAGTCTTTTCATACTACCTCCATCCACGTCCTTTCGGGCCTTCCTCTTGCCCTTTTAGAGCTTTCAACTTGTACCAACTCACTCCTAACCGGCATGGTTCTTGGTCTCTGTTGCACATGACCAAACCATCCAAGTCTACTTTCCATCATCTTATTACCCATTATTAGTACTACTCCTAATTTCCTGAGAAAGCATTCATATCTATTTCTATCCATCCTCACCTTGCCACTCATCCATCTCAACATCCTCATTTCAGCTACGCATCCTAGGAACATGTTGTTCTTTAATTACCCAACATTCTCCTATAAAGCATGGCTGGTCTTACAGCTATCCTATAATATTTCCCTTTCGGTTTGAGTGGTACACAACGATCATGTAAGCTTAGTTAATAAGAAAATTTAGTGGCATTATTAGAGGTACTCAACTCCACCATATAAGTGAATAGATAGTTTTATAGTTGGATCTTTTAGATCTTCATGCAATAAAAATTCAGACTAGTGGTGTTCATTGCTATTTATGTAATAATCTTAAGATGATATAAACAAAGTGTGTGATTTAGATTGTTCTTACCTTCAAAGCTTGCCCAGCCAAAATAATATATCCCGTGTTGATCATGAATAGATTTATGTACTGCAATGCCCATGTAAGATAATAGATTTTCCTACCTGCAGCATGCATCAAACAAAAATATAAGAATATATCACCATTATGACGTCAAAAACTTGTGCATCAAAGATCAAATGGTAGTGTTGCATTAAGATTTAAAAAAAATAAATCATTTACATATAAGAAGAGCCAACTAATGATGAGCATGTACGCTACACATGCATATATGTATTTACACATATACATCACACAACAACCATATGTGTGTTTATACATACATACATTCATATAAATTCTTCCTATTTAGACAACTGATAGAAAAATATAAGGATAGGAGAGGATCTCCATGTGGTCTTTATTGACTTATACAAAGCATGGCTGGTCTTATATTGACATAAAAGAGCCTCAAGATGATATTGACATAATTTACAATATGTATGAGGAAGCGGTGATAAATGTGAGGATCACTAGTGCAGAGACAAGTGTTTTTCCAATTACTGTAGGTTCCCACCAGGGGTCAGCATTGAGCCCGTATAATTTTGCATTGGTTATGGATGAGTTAACAAGGCATTTACAGGAAAAAGTCCCGTGGTATATGTTGTTTGCAGATGAAATTTTGATTGATAACAAAAGGTAGGGGTAAACCCAAAACTAGCATTATGGAGGGATGCTTTAGAATATAAATGTTTTAAATTAGCCGAACCAAAACAGTGTATGGAATGAAATGTTAGTGACAACAGAAGTGGAAATGAGGTAGTTAAGATCGCTGACCAAAAAATATCCCAAAACGACCATTTTCAATATCTTGTGTTGATAATTCAAGAGAGCGGAGAGATTAAGAAGGATGCTGCTCATAGAGGTGGGTGGATGGAGCATAGATGTGCCACTAGAGTTTTATGTGATTGCCGCATACCAAAGAAATTGAAGGGGAAATTTTATAGGATGGCTATAGGACCAGCCATGCTTTATGGGACAGGATGCTGGGCAATCAAGGAACAATATGTCGATAGGATGAGCATTGCAGAGATGAGGATGTTGATGAGTTGCAAAACAAGGACAGAATTAGAAATGAATGCAAGAGGGAATTTAGTAATTGCACTAATAGGTAATGAGGGAAATTAAAGTTAGATGATTTAGCCATGTGCAAGACCAAGATCTGCACCTACACTGGATAGGAGTGAGTTGGTTCACCTTGACAACTCCAAAAGCAAGAGGAAGGCTTGAAAGGACATGGATGGATGTTAGTAAGAAAAAACTTGCTCACCTATGGTTTAACTGAGGATATGGTCCTTAATAAAGTGGAATGGCAGAAAAAGATTCATGTAGCTGAACCCAATCAGTTGGGATAAGGTTTAGATGATGATAATGATGATGATGTTTCCATAGAAGTGTGTCTACACACAAATGCACGCATGCATGCACAGAGAAAAACATACACGTACATATATGCCCGAGAAGGAGACCTTTGACTAAGGTTGAAGGGCCTAGAAAGAAAGACGAGAGAGACCCAAAAGGACTTAGATGAAGGTGGTGAGAATGGATATGAAGGCGTGTTCACTGACTAACAATCTTTGATAGCTATGACAATGTCTTTGTTCACTTTAGATAGGAATGACTGGTGAAATGGGATTTTCATAAAACCAATCTTTGATAGCTATGACAATGTATTGATGATGATGTGGACGATGATGACAATGATGATATCCCTTGTGTAAAGTCTCAATTTCATGCTGACTTATATTTAGGATCCACTAGTCATATCCAAGGCAATATCTATCCAACTAGGTGGGTGTAAATATGAATTCTCTCTATGTAGATGGAAACAAGTTAAAGATATCAATCACTAAATGAGATTAGCATTGAACTGCCAAGTAATAAACGCCAACTCATCGAATAACAGCTTTGATGTGTTTCGTGAGTTCAAGGCTGCATTTGGATTTGGCCATGAGAAAAAATAACTCATGATTTTTTGGATTTCTACTCCTAGTACAATTTCAAAAATCTTGAAATGAGTGATACTCATGTGGATGAGAAAGAGCTCTTTTGTTCCAAAACAACAAAAATAAAGCCATTTCCAGATTTTTTTTGAAATTCTAATAGAAGTAGAATTCCAAATCGCAAATTATTTTTGTCTGCATCCAAAATGGCTTGGAGTCAAACACAGCCTAAGATTGCAGCAGTTGAGATATCCAACATTTAACAAATTAATAAAGAAAACCGAAGAAGTGAACAGTGACATCTGCTGGAAATCAATTAATCCACCTTGTGTTCTACTAGGGGACAAAGAAGGGTGTATCTATAGATTTTAAACCACAAGGAATAAAAAGAGGTATTTCCTGTCAGAAATTCTGATAGTTACGATCTCCGCCATCCTTGAACTCCACAAAAGAAATGAGAGGCATCAAGATTTTCTTAGAGCATCCAATCAAACAAGCCGATAGCACTCCGAAGGACATCAATGTAAGAAAATCTAAATCATTTCCACATCTGAAGCTAAGTTCAAGCACAAACGTACCATATATATGACCTGCGAGATCCCTGTATCTGATGTGTCTCTTTCCCCCAACTTCATGAAGACGAGCAAGAAGAGCATTTGCATATAATGATATGGCCGCTGCTAAAACTAAACCAACTGTACCGGCTATCCAACCTAACGGAACCATGATAGAGCCAGAATATCCCAAGACATAAGCACTATTCACACCGGTTGTGAGTACAAAAGCTGCTTGATACCAAGGATCTAAGCAACCAAGATAAAAAGACAAGATCATCAGCAAAGTATTAAAACAAAAGGCAAACTGAATAATGAATTAGAAAATAAACAGCTTGGAGTATCTTGCCTATTAGAATAATACAAATATCACCTGGGTTTATATGGTAATAAGGAATAACCGCTGGTGAGCACAGATTGGAGTTATAAACATACATTTGGTGGCCTATTGACCTAGAAAAATATTTTCATAGACTTCATAGACATCAACTTATGAAGATCCATGACAGTTGTTAACTGGCAGATTGGTAAAATGGCGGATGTAACAAAAACAGATCGTCTTTTTATGTAGGCCATGCAATGAGCGCTTGCACAGCTTGCAGTTTGCACTATCCAAAGAGTAAATGATCATTATACTTGCTAAGGCCGTGTTTGGATGTGCCACCAAATCTCAACATTTAGGGCAGCTTGGAAATGGAAACTGCGGCAAGCAGACTTCCATTTTCCTTTCTCTGCTCCAAGTCAAAAGTACATGCTGGAAGATACTGATCCTGAACATACTAACTAGTCCTTGGACGTAGCACATTGTGTCGGCCTTGGGGACCAGGAAATTCTAAACATAGCCTAAGATCGTACCATGCCAGATGTGATGTTAAGTATGTTCATGGCATTTTTGCTGAAAAAAGCCAGAATATGAAATATTTAATGATCTTCCTCTGAATCAAGGTTTCTCAATGCTTCGAAAACAATAACAGACACGAAAATCAGGTCAGAGATTTTTTTCCCCCCAGTATTGTTTGTGTTCATGTATTCAACTACCACCAATATGGCTATGTCGTTGGTTCTTTATCTTGTATGCCCCTTCATGTGAAGGAATGGTTATACAGTCCACAAGCTTGGAAGTCTGCAGATCCCATCAGTTATTACGGTTGTGGACCCATGAATTGCAAACGTAAGTCTGTGTTTGGATGCACTATTAGATTGAGTTGCAGTGACTAGTTCAATAAAGATGAAAGGACCAAATTGCAATTCATCACCATCTAAGCTTCATCCCAACTAATTGAGGTTGTCTGCACAAATCTCGTCCCCCCATTCCAATCTATCAAGGACCATATCCTCAGTTAAACCATAAGTCCTCAAATCTTTTCTTACTACCTCCACCGACGTCCTGGGGGCCCTTAGTTGCCTTTTCACTCATTCCTTTAACTGATGTAGTTCTTGGTTTCCATTTATTTATTTATTTTTTACACACACACACTTACCCACCCCAACAATTGCACTTTTTTTTTTTTTTTTTTTTTTTTTTTTAAATTTTATTTTATAAAAAAAAATAAATATTTTAAAGAAAAGGAAGATTTCATTAATTCAGTAAAATGTACTCCAACACATGCACTTGCACCACAAGGGATGCTCGACCGTGACCTTGTGTTGAAGCTCCTGAGAGTCTACCACTGACACTGATGCACAGCAACAGATGCGTTCTTGGTCTACATTGCACACAGCCAAACCATCTAATTCTACTTTCCCTCGCCTTATTACCTATTGCTGCAATACCCCTTTGCAATTTTCTTCCAAAACTTTCATATCAATAAGTACCACAAAATGACAGTTGCATTCCTTTCAAGCCCAACTTGGAAGTAGAATAATTGCAATTTAGAGTTTTTCCCTTATATGAATGCTAACCATGGAAATTTCCATTTGGTGAATCGAGACAAATCCTAACAGATTCCTATAAAAATCCAAGCATTCTACTGCCATTGGTGCTTTTACTTACAAAGACAATTAAACCCCAATTCAATTGGGACTTCGAGCAGTAAAAACCAAATTCTTCTGCTCACTCAGGAATTTAAATAAAACCAAATGCAGAATTCTATGAAAAGGATATCGATTTTACAATTGAGTGTAGTTTAGTCTGTTTTCTTGTATTTATTCGGGATTATCTCCGAATGGAGAGGAATGCTACTCACAAGTGCCCATTTTCAAGTGTCCCATAGGTGCCAAAGTGATAAATGCATGCACGATCCAAGCCGTCCATGAGGCGTACCCCGCTATGAACAAATGTTTACTAAAAAATCGAGCTAGTCCACAAGTGAGGTGGGCCAACATGTTTAAAGAAATGGACAGTTAAAAGGGGACAATCAGTTGACCAATCTAATGTCTGCAGGTGGTCCACCCGATCAGCGAAACAGCATGATTTTTGGATTGGGTGTCACTTACAGTAAGGCCCACCTCCTGAACAGTCCTGATTTCGCACAAGTTCAACACTGTAGCAGTGTGGATTGGTTCTATTCAGTGCTTGTGAATGGTGGTTTGAGCAGTCAGCGGCCCCAACTCAATGTGCATATCCAGTCCACCTGATCGGCGGAATGGCATGATTTTTGGACAACCGTGTGTCAATCAAGTAAGGTCCACCTGATAAGCGGTGCTGATTTCGCACGCGTGCGCCACTATGGAGGTTGATCGGACGGTCATAGTTTGACGTGAAAAAATATAAATAAATAAATAAATTCTCACATCTTCGATCGAGGTATCGATTCAATAAGGAAAAAATCGAATTCAAATTTTAAAACGAAAAAAAAAAGAAAAGAAAAAAGGAGAGAGAGCAAGAAATCAGATACCGTGGCTAATCTGATGGGCCGTATCGTCGGAGACATCGAATCCGATCCTCTGATCACCGTTGATTTTTTCCGGTGGACATTCTTCCACGTCCATGGATTCCTCCTCTTTTCGCAAGAGTGAAGAGGTCTCGTGACTCTCTTCTTCTTCTCCCGCGGCAGTTGAGATAACCTCCAGCGTATTTTAGCTTCGCTTCCTCTCTCTGTTAAATAGGATACCGTGTTGGAAATGATGAGCTGAATCCGAAAAAAACTCAAATGAATGCTATTTAAAACGGGAGTATCTTTTTCAGTGCGGTTCGCATTGCCGAGGACGCGGATTTCTGCGCAAGGATGATGGGTGGGGCCCACCACCATGTTTGTAGGAAATATACTCCGTTCATCCGTTTGGAAAGCTCATTTTAGGACAAGCCACAAAAAATGAGGTGGATCCAAAACTCGATTGGGCCACACCAGAGGAAACAGTGAGGATTCACTGAGAACCGTTGAAACATTTCTATGACCATAAAAGCTTTTTTTTTTTTTTTTTTTCAGGTTAATTTTTTGTATTTTCATTTCATCTATGTGGTAATGACCTTATAAACGGTTTGGATGGTATATAAACATCAAGGTGGATCTCAGGACAGTTTCAACGGTAGGTATTTCTTTTCCCAACTTTCCCTCTGGTGTGGCCCAATTGAGTTTTGGATCCACCTCATTTTGGTGGCTTGTCCTAAAATGAGCTCTCCAAACGGATGAACGGAGTATATTTCCTACAAACATGGTGCGTTTGGACGCCGATTGGATGAAAGAAAAAATGGTCGAAAAAGATGAATGCTATTTTGATTTCTCTCTGCTTCAAATTCCGTATCTTTTTTTTTTGCCGGTTTCACCGCGCTGGATCATGAAATAAAGTCCATCTCTCCGGACGCGGATTGCACACGAACGCTGCCAGTTTGAGCTTGACACGGGACGAGTCGACTCGACTCGAGGACTGCTCCAACTCGACCAGACCCGAGTGGGGTGAGTGGATCTGAACCGAGTACAGTTCACCCAATCCGAACTCAGACCAAGTTGAACCTGGGTCACCCGGTAACTTGACTCGACTCGGTTAGAAACCCAACTTGGCTCAATTTCAAGTAGTGCGAGTGTGTATAAACTTAGATCTAATCTAACCCACTCGTTGCACCCAATCTAATCCCTCTCCCTCTTCCTCTTCCTCTCAGAGCTCAACAGCCACCCACCACTACTAGGTCACCATTCTCCTCTCTCTCCTTCACTCCCTCCCTCATCTCCCGCACATAACGGTCTCAACCTAACAACCATCGCCCAACAACTCGGCCATTCCTAAGCAGCTCTGCCGCACCTACCCGTACCACTCGCTCGCCACCGACTCTCAATAGCTACACAACTTTCCAAATCAACGAATAAAGGTAGTTTTAGGTTCGAGAAGACTTATATTTCAAGATTTTTATTTATTCTTGTGAAATACATCATGTTAAGGTACTCTAATTTTTAGGTTTTGTGAAATTATAATCGGATAGTGTTGAATGGGCAAATTGAAATGGATCGGGTGCTTGTATTTGGTTTGGATTAGTTTGAGTGTGTCAAGGCTGACTCGAGTGTGTCTGGGCTGATTGTGGTACATCCACTCATCCAAGCCGGCTCAAGTTAAGCCTTTTTCTAAATGCTAAACCTAAATCCTATAGGACCTAAACCTAAATCCTATAGGACCTAAACCATAACCCTAAATCTAAACCTAAACTCTAAAGTTTACCAGAAAAAAAAAAATATCAACTCAACTTAACTCGGTACTGACTCGACCTGATTCGGTCCTGTGATCGGGTCAGACTCAGTCCAAGTTTGTTTAGGTAAGACTCATACCCGGATTACACCAGATCCATAGCTCAATTGGCAGACTAAGTGGAGATACCTCGTTTCAACACTTGAGGTCTTGGTATCGATCCCTAGTGGGGGTGGTTAACTTGGAGTGTGTGTACTAATAAGGGTCATGTGAACTAACAAGCTAACCCAAAAAAGAAAAAAAAAAAAGAAAAAAAAAAAAAAAAAAAAAAAGAGACTCATACTCAGATTGAATCAAACACACTTGACTCAGTACCAACTCGAGTTGAGATTGGATTAGGTCTATTTCAAAACTAGGTCGAGTTGAATTAGCCTTAACTCCATCCGACTCAACTCGATGCCCAACTCTACTACTAATAGAGTCATCATTACTGGACGATGCTATATGAGACATCATGTCTGTGTTTCATCCATACTATTCATCCGTTTTAGATGATCATTTGCTTGATTTAAAAAATAAATTAACGTAGATCCGTATCTCATATAAACCACACCCAACTATCAAACAATGTTTATTGAACACCCACCATTAAAGAGCTTCCTAAGGCCCACCCTAACGATTATTTTCCATCCAAACTCTTGATTAGGTCAAGAAGACCTGGTGCAAATATAAAGTATTCAAAGCTTTTGTGGCATTAATAAGGTTTTTAATGATTCACGTTCAATCACCACTGTTTCATGTGGGTATGGTTCACCTGGGGTTTTGATCTGCCTCGCTTTAGACTCACATGCTAAAATGAGCTGGCGAATGGATGGACACTGAGGATTGGTGGCCCACATAGCACCGTGGAGCGAGTCGTTACCGGCTACGTCATTAGGCAATCCGCGTCCCTCTCCCAACTAGACACGTGGCACATGCCCTTATATACTTGGGCGCGGCACGTGGACCACTACCCGAGATTTTAGATCCGCTGCATTTTGAGGTTCGTGCTCTTAAATGATACGGATAACTAGACGGACGGCGTGGACATAAGAAAAATACATCACAGTGGGCCCACAGTCAGGGATCCACAGAAGCCTTGTCGGACGTCCCGCGGGTCGCTGGACGCACCCGTCCACAACCGCCAATTAAAAAAACTGCCAGGTGCACGTGTAGCACAGTAAAAAGACAAAATCACGGACGCGGATCGTGTACCTCCCCGTCCGTCTCCAGCTGATAACGGGCAGCAGCTTTGAGTCTCATCACACCGTCCATCTATTTTTTTTCATATCATTTCAAGGTGCAGATTCGTAGGTGGATTAAACTCCTATTGTTGCCAACTTGTCGGGTGACATGGGAGTTTTGGATGAAGTTGGTATTTGTGTTTTCTCTTCGTACACGGCTCTATAACTTATGGTAGGAGGGTCTTATTTTGCTCCGGTAGACTCTCACGAGTTTCAACACCTGGTCAAAGGTTCAAGTACTCATAGGTAGGTGGTGAAATCCCACTACGACGTGTGTGCGCGCGTGTAAAAAAGAAAAATAAAAAAAAAAAAAAACTTACGGTAGGACTTAGAAAAGTTTCGGTAATAATCATTATCACCGCTACTTCCTATGGTGCGGCCCACTTAAGCCTTGAATTTAACTCACTTTTTAGCTTATACCTTAAAATGATACGAAAAAATGAATGGACGGTATGGATAAGGCCAATACATCATTGTGACCTCTCAAAACTCATGCCGGATCCCATATGGGCGGGATTGGACGCAACGCGTCCAAAATCGACAGGAAATCCACGCTTTTCACGGTGTTCGGCAAGGACGTGGATTGTCTCCTACCCAGTACATCTACAGCCGAGAACACGCAAGAGCTTTGGGTGGCCACCGTGAATGCTAATGAGTCTCTCCTTTAAACTTTTCTAGGCTCATCATAATGTTTATTTTCCATCCAACATATTCGTAAAGTTACATAGGTCTTGATGAAGAGAAAACACAAATATCAGCTCCATCCAAAACTTCTATGGCCCTGAAGAAATTTTCAATGGTAAGAGTTTAATCTCCGTTTTGTAGTACAGTTGAGCCTTGGATTTACCTCATTTTTGACTTTGTACCCTAAAATGATAGGAAAAAAATAGAGGGACGGTGTGGATAATACCCATAGATCACGGTGGCCACTCAAAGCCACTCCCATTCTCAGCTAGAGACGGGCGGAGAAGGACGGAAAACGTGATGTTTGTAGCACATCTGATCTGTACAGCTGCATAGCCACCGGTGCCACCCGGACGCGGGTTGCGTTTGCGTCCTACCCATGCCAGTCTCTAGCCACGAGCGGACAGTTTTGTGGGTTAGCCCACCGTTATGTATCCGTATATCCACACCGTCTATCCATTTTCTCACATCATTTTAAGGTATGTGCGAAAAAATAAGATATATCCAATGCTCAAGTGAACCGCACCAAATAATAAGCATGGTTGCATTAATATGTGACAGTCATATTTGGTGTGGTCTATTTTAACGTTTGATCTGCCTCATTTTTGTACACATATCTTAAAATGATATGACAAAAGGGATGAACGCCGTAGATAAACTGGTGCATCACGGTAGGCTCACCCACGGGACAGCCCGTTCGTGGCTAGAGACGGGCGGGGGTAGGACGCAATCCGCGTCTGCGCCGCCCTAATCCTATAGTGCTGCCGGGCAGATGTGCGCCCATACGTGATATAAGGTCTATCCAACCCGGCACCTCGTATTAACATGGTGCCATGAAGCAGCCTAATTGAAACAGAGGCCTACTTGAATTTTAAAACAGCCTGATTTTCATACAGACCGGATGCACCGTCTGAATGGCCTAGATTTCATATTCACAATATAGTAACACCTCCACTAACATCAAGAGTGGATGTTCCCTCGCAACTTATTCCGTGTGGTGTGGCCCACTGGATTCACATAGCAGACTGATTTTAGGGTCTTGAGGGTAACATGCGGTGACGCATATGATGGACGGGTTGATTTTTTTTTTCTTTTTTAACGCATCATGACCCCCACATCTGGTTGGTATCACCGTAAGATACAGCTCTATATATCAAGCGAGAACCTCGGGAGCGCGGTTTGCATGGGGAACCGACGTGACGTATGTGTTTTATCCGAGTCCGGATCTTCTGTTTGCCAAAACCACGACTTTCCTGCTTTTTTCCTCTGCTGGACAGGTGCATCTCTCTCCGTCAGAGATGCATTGTTGAATGCATTACACAATCAAACAGTCCAATTAGATAGCAACTACCACAATTTTGCTGCTTGACTCAAACGGAGGATCTGTATTTGTTTTATCCACGCCGTCCATCTGTTTTACCAGCACATTTAGGGCGCATTTTCGATGAAGCTAGAACACAAATATCATCTTAATCCAAAAATTTTGTGCCCCAGTCAGTTTTCAATGGTAGGCAATAAATCTATATAATTTACTACGTTGTTGTCCAGTTAAGCTTTGATCTGCCTCATTTTTAGCGTAATGTAGGAAAATGAGCTGAGGAAACGGATGGACGGCATTGATAAAGCACATACATAACATTAGGATCTACAAATCACTAGCCAATCGGCCTCTCCAAGAGAGAAGCTTTAACAGTCCTGCCACTTAGAAATTACTGAATAATTGCATACTTGGTATACTCGGAGGTCTGACCCAGAAGATTATTACATTGATTGAACGGTTGAAAACAAGAACATGCAACGGTCCTATTTCCACGGACAAATGTACACAAGGCAGAGGTTAGAAATGTTCAACTAGTCTGATATTAGAACTATGACTCGGCAACAGTGGGCTCTGACAGTCTGGCCGATTTATTTGGGATAATATCTGTTATGTGAAGATTCGAACCCCTTATAATTTCGAGGCATGACGGCATGTTGATCTGATCGGATGGATAACTAACAGCTCGGTATAGATTCTGAGAGCGGACAATACCCGACAAAGATCCATAACCACTCCGATTGAGACCTAGCCTGCCTGAAGGTTCGAGCCGACCACTCCGATTGAGACTTAGCCTGCCTGAAGGTCCGAGTCGACCACTCTGATTGAGACCTAGCCTGCCTGAAGGTCCAAGCCGACCACTCCGATTGAGACCTAGCCTGCCTGAAGGTCCGAGCCAACCACTCCGATTAAGACCTTGCCTGCCTGAAGGTCCGAGCCAGCTCCACATTCCGAGGCAGGCACTCCTCAAGCCAAACTTAGAAACTGCAATAGGTGAACGTGGTCGGTTACTTCGCTCGCAGATACACGTGATGCCCATAATGCGGCACATAAATTGTTGGATTACGTGCAGTATCTCCATAATCTGAAAATCTCCCTGATTGAGCGAATCGTGTCGTGATTAACGGATCCAGACCATCCTATAGTCAGGTATAAATACATGAGGACTCCATTACTACAGGTACGCAATATCTTGCACTCTCTTTACTTTTCGACTTATACCCCGATTCCCTTGACTTGACTTAGGCATTGAAGGGTCCCCCGGCCTAGCTAAGGTCTCTTTTGCTCACTTATCGTCCAGGGTTAGGTTTCATCCGAGGAGTGGAGAATGATCCAGATTTTGACCTCAACAATATCTACAGTTTCTGGCTACCTCTGTATCAAGTGTCTTACTCGTATAACTCCTTTAGACAAAAAAATCGGGTAGATAAAAAGTCAAGTGGGCCATGCCATGAGGATCAGGAGGGACTGGATGACTGCCATTGAAACCTTTCTAATGCAACTGTTGATGTTTATATGTCATTCAACCCATTCATAAAATGAGTCACGTGGGATGAAGGGAAAAAATAATCAGCACCATTCAAAACTTCTGTGGCTATGGGAAGGTTCTAATGGCGAGTGGTTCATCCCACTCTTCCCTCTGGTGTGGTCCACTTGAGTTTCCAGTCGGCCTAATTTTCGAGATACCATCTTAACTTGTGGTAGGAGTGGATATTGCAGTGGGCCTAAATCTAATCAAGCCTGGCTAGAAAATATTTTTATCTATTAAGTATTTTACTATGAGTAATGCTCACACACAACTAGTTGGACAAATCAAATTGGTCCAACTAGCTGAGTATTTAATAGCAAAAAATTACTTTTCTATCCCAAGTAATATACCACATGTGTGGATCCGTAATATCAAGTTTTATATAAGTATGATAGAAATTATATGTCAAAGATCTGGCCTGTCCATTAAATAGGGCTTACTAATTATATTTTATCTGCTAAATTTAATAAATGATCATCATC
This sequence comes from Magnolia officinalis, assembly GCA_021015155.1. Lineage (NCBI taxonomy): Eukaryota > Viridiplantae > Streptophyta > Magnoliopsida > Magnoliales > Magnoliaceae > Magnolia > Magnolia officinalis. The sequence continues at coordinate 92,955,608 of JAJHSJ010000006.1, read as the reverse complement.
AATGAAGCCATACATACAAGTTAAATATGTACGGCTAAAATGAATTTCTAATAGCCTCGTTTTCTTGTAAATAAATATCATACCATTAATCATTAAAAATAATAATTTATCTCCTTCACATGTTTAAAAGAAATTCTACCAAATTAATGGACCAGATTTCATATACATTCACTAAACCTTACAAATACATCACAAGTGTGCAACTTCCTAATTCATCCCATTTTCTCTTGAAATCCATTGGTAATTTACATATCAACTAAAGTTAAATAAATGCTCTTGTGGAAAGAGACGCTGTTAGATGTTACTTTGCAAAAGGAGTACCCAGCTTGGGTGGGCCTCACTGCGGTGTTAAAGTGAAATCCACCCCAACCATCAGGTGAGTCACCATCTGTTTGACCCAGGGCCAAAAAAATCTGCCCATCTTTATTTTAGTTGGGCCACACTTATTGGAAGATTTTTATCGGAAAATCTGACCGTCTACACTATTCTCTAAATATGACCCACTTGAATCACATTTGAGCTTGATTTTTTAGTCTTTAAGCCAATATTTTTTTTTCACATCTAATGGGTGTAATGGATTTTACATACACATTATAGTGGGCCCTGTAAAAATCGAAGGTGAATGTGTCTCTCTCAACTATTTTCCTTCGTGTGCTTCAAATTAATAACATCTCATCCTGATGTTTTGGCTACTAGCCTATAGTGGTATTACACATATAATGGTCGGATTTGATTACACATATAATGGTTGGATTTGATTACACATACACATCAACGTGTGGCCCCATAAAATATCACTGCTAGCGTCCCTCCGCGCGGGTCCCAGAAAATAGTCTAGTTACGAGGAAAGATCGATATCTTCCATAGCAGACTTAGATTGTGTAGCGTTGGGAATCCGGATGGGCCCATTGTGATATTTGTGAGAAATCCACCCCGTTCATCCGTTTTGTGAGTTCATTTTAGGACATTAGGGAAAAAAGAAACCGGACCCAATGGTCAAGTGGGCTGAAAACGTGAGAATTGAACGTCCACAGTTGAAATATTAATGGGGCTACAAAAGTTTTGAATCATGTTTACTTTTGTGTTTTCAGTTCATCCCAGTAGGAATGACTTTATGAACGGTATAGATGGTATGTAAACATCACTGTTGACCTCGGGGAGGTTTCAACGGTAAGAATTTCCCTAACCACATTTTCCTTTAGTACGCCCACTTAAGTCGTGGATCTTTCTTGCTTTTGTTCTAATATCCTAAAAAGGAACTCACAAAACGGATGGACGGCGGGGTGGATTTCTCACAAACTTCATAGTGGGTCCCATTGGAAGTCCCAGCACAAGAACTTCCTGCCAAAGACTTTTTCAGAAATCCACGCCCGAAGCAAACGCCCCTCCCTACCAATAAATGCCCAGCTAGTTGGACCAAAATGCACGGTCCAACTAAGTTGTGTGTGAGCATTTCTCTTTTACTATTATACATTAAAATAAAAGTGATTAATATCTTTCCTTTTCAACCAAGCAAATACTAATCCTAACATAACTTAGATGCTATTTAAAACAAGTCTTATTTACCAACTTTAAAATTGAGTCTATTAAAAAATATATATATGTATACACACACATAAAACATGAAAATCATTATTAATAACTAAACAAATGTATGGTAACTAACACGTGATATTACTAATAAGTATATATAGGATAGTTGTTTGATTTTTATGTTTGAAAATTCATTCAATCACCAATCTTGATACTTATGTTTAGAAAAAATTTCAAATTTTTTTTGCCTGCTTTGTTTATACTGTTTTTCCATGAGACATTGGAAATTATTTGTATCTCATTCTTATATATATATATATATATATATATATATATATATATATATATATATATATATATATATATATATATATATATATATAGGGAAGAAGACTACTTAACTCCTTTGTTTTTTTTTTTTTTTTTTTTTTTTTGGTTTTTTTTTTTTGTTTTTTTTTTTTTTGTTTTTAATATCTTTTTCAATCAAAGTAGAAATTCATTCATTGAATCTTGCATGTCAAGGCAGTAAAATCAACAAGAATTTATGCAACTCACGATGTTTCATAAAACATTACCGGTAGTGCTATGGAGATGTAGAAATATTCAATTGTTAATATTAAAATTATACTCCATGCGGTCATGATATGCATATATTCTTATGCGATTTTGAGATAACTGTCGAATATTATTTTTGATATCTATAAAATATGATCACAATTACATGAGGTAGATTCTACAACTTGATCTAAACTTAAGAGAAGAACATACCTCACGAATGATCTTAGCCATCCATTACTTTTTTGGCCGTTGCAATTCTTTTCCTGGATGATTCTACACTTCTTGTGGATGGAATGTTTCTTGCAGTGTGAATTTCAAGTTAATGACTTTCATGTGTAGGAGGTACTTGTATGGACGGTCTGGGTTTTCCGCTTCATTTATTACATATTAGATATTATGCTATTAACGTCCATTGCTAGATCAGCTGGACGAAGTAAAAAGATGCCCAATTAAATAGCACACAGTACGGACGTTGGTACTGGGTGTTGCGAGATCGGATTGCCTACTCAGTAACTCGGTACACATACTTTTATCGTACGGAGTAAACTCTGTTGGCTCATCGTGAATGTCTGTGGTTTATCCACGCCGCGCGCCAATCCATTTTTCTAGGTCATTTTAGAGGCTGAGATCAAAATTTAAGCATATCCAAATATCAAGTGGGCCACACCATAAAAAGCAGGGGGAATAATGATTTCCACCATTGAAAACTTCGTAGGGCTCATAGTAATGTTTATTTATCATCCAACTTGTTCATAATCACATAGCTATAGTTGAGGAGAAAACACAAATATCAGCTTGATCCAAAACTTTTGTGGCCTTAAAGAAAATTTCAACAGTAGACGCTCAGATCGCATTGGATTGTGTGATGTGGTCCACTTGAGCTTTGTATATGCATAATTTCTGGGCTCAAGCCATAAGATTATCTTATAAAATGGATGGACAAAATGGATAAAATACATAAATTAAGGTTAGCTTCACATAATTTACACAGTGCGCTCAGCCTATTTTGTTACTCAGTGGGCAATCCAATTCCCGTTTGTGCTAGGGGTGTACTCGGCCATTGGCTGACCCCAGTTCGAATTCGGCTCAGCTCAGTCCCCGAGCTTGAGTGGCCAGCAGCTCAGCTTGGTTCGGTCAGCAGCTCAGCTGGTCAGTTTAAGTTGAGTTCGAGCCAAAATCGATTCTCAGCGTCATTTTCACAAACACACATAGTGCACTTTCAATATCTCACTGTATGTAAAACAAGTGTAACTGTTTATAAGTATTTCATCCAATACCTTATAGGCAACATCAAAATCAAGGAAAAATGATATTTGTTTCATATACATACTTTCCTTGCCAATAGCCGACACTTCCTTTAGTCATATCATCAAACACTTGGTGGGCAACATCAATATCAAAGTAACCGAGTCACCGAACTAGTTCGATCTGAGTTCAATTCGAGTTGGGGTTCGATCCGAGTTGAGTCCAGATCTGACAAGCTCTAACTTAGTTCGAAATTTTTTCGAGCTAAAAAAATCAGATCCACTCGGCTCGAACTCAGCTTTGAACCGAGCCTCGAGGTGTACACCCCTAGTTGATGCACAAATGCATGTGGGCCAACATGATGCATGGTATCCGCGCAGTCCAATTATTTATTTTCGAACAAGATTCCAAAAATGAGGCAGATCCAACTCTCAGGTGTACCTCACTACGGAAAACTCGAATGTGCCAATATAAAAACTTCGTAGTGGCCTTGTGATATTTATTTGCCATCCAACGTATCTTTCACTCCACATACCTGGATGAAGGGAAAACACACTTGAATGAAGAGAAAATACAAATATTATCTTGATCCGAAAATTTTGTAGCCCCCAGGAAGATTTTAACAGTGGGCGTTCAATCAAAACTCTCCTATGGTGTGGTCCATCTTAGATTTGGATATACCTCATTTTTTGGATAGTAAGTTAAAATGATCTAAAAAAAATCGATGGACGGCGAGGATAAAACACATACATCATGGTTGGTAGACGTAGCTTTTCGATCACCGACTAGTAACACGTCGGTGTTGCATGCCAGCAATCCGAGTCCGCTTAAATCGGCAACGCTGAAATCATAAATAATTTATATTCAAAAAAAAGAAAAAAAAGAAAAAAAAAATACTGGTACTCTGGCAGTTTGTGATAGTGATACACAGACACTTGGAACTCACAGGCACCTAACTTTCATATGTGTCCTACACGTATTACGGTTCGCAGTTTAGATGTATATGAGCCGACATTTACGATCATATGACTTATCTGAATATAGGATTGGTGGACATTTATTGGACGGTTAAAATAAAAATTATCAGATGGTCCTATGGATAAGAGGTCAAGATTCTTAATCTAGTCGTATTTTTTTATATTGAGTTCACGACTATACGTTACACAATTTAGTCGATTTTAATTTGAACTGATTTATGCCACGTTTGCAATTTTTGATTGCGTGTGCACTAAAGCGTCGTAGGCTGCAAGAGTAACATGTAACACTCTTTTTTAGGGGGGAAATTGCCCGTACTCACCTTGAAGTTTGGGTCAATAACCTCGATCGCCACGACACTCCATATATTCTCTAAAGGGCCTTCTGACAGCTTTTGGAAATTGTTTCGGACGAAAGTGCCTCTGACCTTCGTTCAGTAGTTGCACGGTTTTCTAGGGACTAAGAAGTTATGTAGTATTTAATGATAGTAAAGTGATGTATACGGAACCCTTATTGTGCGTGGGAAAGGACTAAACTCGTGGGGCCCATATTGATGTATGTGTATAATCCATGCCGTCCATCATTTTTACCGTATCATTTTAGGGCTAGGGTCCAAATATCAGCCTAATTCAGAGCTCGCGTGGGTCACATAATAGAAAATAATGGTGACGATAGAACCCATTGTTGAAACTTTTCAGGCTCACCGTGATGTTTGTTAGAATTGGACATTACCTAAGTCAGGACTTTTTGGGCCTACGCCGAGCTGACCGACAAGGTGGACGGAACGGATCTCCCCATTGTTGGCCTCAGGCTATTGTACTAATGACTATCTTTTCATTTGGCAGTAAAGGAAGTGAACATGTAACAACCGTGACCCATATAACATGGGAACCATGACCCATATAACATTATAACTACGACCCATGACAATCACGACCCATATAACATGAGAACTACAACCCTTACTACATTACAATCACGACCGTTGCCACATTTATGTGTATAATCCATGCCGTCTATCCTTTTTACTATGTCATTTTAGGGTTAGGGCCCAAATATCAGCTTGATTCAGGGCTCGCGTGGATTACATAATAAAAAATAATGTTGATAATAGAACCCATTGTTGAAACTTTTCAGGCTCACCGTGATGTTTGTTAGAATTGGACATTGCCCAAGTCAGGACTTTTTGGGCCCACGCCGAGCTGGTCGGCAGGGTGGATGGAACGGATCTCCCCATTATTGGCCTCGAGCTATTGTACCAATGGTTATCCTTTCATTTGGCAGTAAATGAAGTGAACATGTAACAACCGCAACCCATATAACATGAGAACCACGAAACATATAACATTATAACTACGACCCATGACAACCACGACCTATATAACATGAGAACTACGACCCTTACTACATTACAATCACGACCGTTGCCACATTACAACCACGACCCATGTTATATGGGTCTTGGTAAGCATGTTATATGACTCTTGGTCAGCATGTTATATGGGTCCTAGTTATATGGGTCTTGGTTAACATGTTGTATGAGTCTTGGTTAGCATGTTATATGGGTCTCAGTTGTATAGGTCTTGGTTAACATGTTATATGGGTCGTGGTTGTGTAAGACCCGTATCCTAGACCGTACCGTTCCATAGGCTTCCGCGGTCTTCCCGGTCGAATTCCGGCAACCTTCGACCCTTAACCGGCAATTTCGCTCGACCCTGAGTCACATGCCGTCAACCCGAGTCAACTCAACCCAAGACTAGTACTGATGCGACCGCGCCGTCGCCGCGGTTCCGATGCCGCGTCTCGCGCGCCGAGGCGATACCCAGGCCAGGAGATGTTGGCCCGCGTTCAGTTCGAGGCAAACGCCGCGCGTTGCAAATCCCAAGAGAATGTCTCATCAATCACATCAAATGTCACTTCAACCCATCCATCAATCAAAGTACTCCCATCACCTCATGTCAAGTACACATCACCCCATCCCCAAACAACCCCAAAAGTCAACCTTTCCATCCCATCTCTTACACACCCCATCACTCCTCTCCCATCATTTCTTTCTCTTTCATTCTCTCTCTCATTTTCCTCCTCCAAGCAACCCACGTCCATGGCTCTCCATGGGAGGAGCTTGGTGTGGCCCACCCTCATACCTTCCATCTCCACCATCCAAGTCCAATCTCGACCGTTGAAGTCTAACCATTGGAGCTCTAGATCGCATCGGTGGAAGGGAGAGTCTGAGATCTAATGGTGGGTGCTTCTTTCTCTCTCTCTCTCTCTCTCTCTCTCTCTCTCTCTCTCTCTCTTTGATAGAATGTGGACCGCATGATCTAGGTCGTCCATGTGTTGGGCCCCACCTCGCTGCCCGTCCATTTGGACGGGCCTGGATGAAAGAAAACACAAAGATCAGCCGATCCAAGACTTTGGTGGGCCACCACGTGGACCCACCTTGATGTATGTGTGAGAGCCACACCGTCCAGTGGACAGACCCACTGTGATGTAGGTCTTCCATCCACACCGTCCAACTGCTCTGGATGGTGCTGGACACCGTGTACAGGTGCCGCCCTGCCCCACCTTGATGTATGTATTTTATATCCACTCTGTCCAGCCGTGGGCCCCACTGGCCGCTGTTTGTGATCCAACCATCCATCAGCAACTGTAGCTGCTCTGCTGAAGGCGACAGCTCTGTGGTCCCACCGTGAAGTATGTTTTATACCCCACTGTCCATCACTTGCTGGACAAGGGTTCGACGTTGGTGGGCCACCCATGTGGCATCACACCATGATATATGTATTTTATAAATGCTGCACGACAGCCGTGGAACCCACACGCACGTGGACACCATGTGGTGTATGTGGTTTATCAATGCAGTCCATCCGTTTTGATGATCGTAGGGCCGACTTGATGAAGTACCCATCTGGACCGTCCAGATTGTGTGGACCCATTTTGATCACCATGTGTGACTCCACCGTCCAGCAGCTAAGACGGTGGGTCCCACATGGAGCTCATATCCCAACCGTCCGTTGAAAGGACGTCCAGGGCTGGACGCCGAGTATATTATACATATATGTGTGTATATATATATATATATATATATATATATATATAATATATTAATTGATATTATAGCTGGTGGGTCCCACACGTGTGGGCCCACCCTTTATATATATGTGTGTGTTTCATCCCTACCGTCCACATGGGACGGTGGGCCAGGTGTGTCAGGATGTATGTATTTTTATCTCCACCGTCCAGTGATCTGGACGGTGGAAATCACCGTGATGTAGGTACAATCCACTTCATCCGTCCATCTGGACGGTGGTAGTTGGGGCCGCCACGGATGGATGTGTTTCATCCAAACTGTCCATTCATTTCATCTGGACGATCCAACCGTGATGCATGTTTTGCATTCAAGGATGGCCCTTGCACTTTCTCTCACACACACAGGTTATAAATAATCTGTATATATATGTAATGTATATAAATATAATATATTAATAATATCATATCGGTGGGCCACACGTGTGGACCCACCACCTCATATGCATCGGATCTGCACCGTCCAGAGATCATCACTCTCTGGACGGTGGCTTTCTCTATGTTATGTTATATTATAATATAATGTAATATATTATATTATATTATATGATAATAGATTATATTATATTATATATGTTAAGGTGGGCCACTATGTGGACCGCACCATGATGTATGTTGTATCTGCACCGTACATTTGTCAGATGGTGTAGCAGCCATGACATCCAAGCCGTCCATCCATCTTACGGGTGGAGCCCACCGTGATGTATCCTTACCGTTTATACATTTGACGTGTGTGTGGCCCACCATGATGCGTGTGTTGTATCCACACCGTCCATCCAATTTGAAGGGCCACACGTGATGTGTGGGTCTTATCCACACCGTCCATATGGTGGGATGGTGGGCCCTCTTTTGATGTATGTATTCTATATTTAAGTCCGCCATCAGATTGGACGTGGGCCCACCATGCCGCATGTGTTTTATCCAACCGTCTATACATTTGGTGAGCTCGTCCTTGGGCTTGAGACTAAAAATAAGGCATATCTAATATCAAGTGGACCACCCTACATGAAACAGTGTGTTGAACGCCCACCCTTGAAACCCCTTTGGGTTGCAAAAGTTTTGATTCAATATAATAGTTGTTTTCCTTCCCTGTTCAGGTCCTTGTGACCTTATGAACAGTATGGATGAAAAATAAATACTATGGTGGGCCCACTAGAAATTTAACTATGAAAGTTATTATCACCACTGTTATTTGTGATATGGTCTAGATGATCTTTTGATATGATTCATTGTTGGATAATGCTCTAAAATAATCTCTATAGATGGATGAATGGTGTAGTTGTTGCGGCCCATTGTGATATATTTGGGGTCCATGGGTCGAGGCCCATTGAGATGTATTTGGGGCTCATGGGTTGAGACCCTTGAGAAATATTGGAGACCCGGATGCGAGGCCCACTTGTTGTGTATTCGAGGCCCGATGTGATGTATGTTGGCCCATATGACGAGGCCTATGTGACATAAATGAGGCCCATCATGATTGTATGTGAGGTCGTGGGCCCATTATACGATTGGCCCTATGAGCGCCATTCCTTGGGAGCAATGTTGGTTAATGGCCGCATTAATGGGCGATGATGGTTAGATGTCCATATGGTGACCTTCACTTAGGCCTTGTTCGGCCGATTGTCGTCGCAATTGCCAACTCCGATTGCCGTGACCGATTTGCCGATTCTATTATCGACCGATTCCGATTGTCGTGCCCGATTACCGACTCCGATTGACGCGACCGAATTGCCGATTCTGATCATCGATCGATCTCGATTGTCGTAATCGAATTACCGATTCTGATTGTCGTGACCGATTGCCGATTTCGATTAACGTGACCGATTTGCCGATTTTGACTATCGATCGGTGCAATTGCCGTGACCGATTTGCTGATTTTGATTAGCTTGACCGATTACCGATTTCGATTACGTGACCGATTTGCCGATTCCGATTCGACTATCGATCGGTACGATTGTCGTGACCGATTTGCTAATTCTGATTACCTTGACCGATTACCGATTTCGATTGACGTGACCAATTTGCCGATTTCGACTATCGATCGGTGCGATTGGCCGTGACCGATTTGCTAATTCTGATTACCTTGACCGATTGCCGATTCCGATTGACATGACCGATTACCGATTCCGATTATCGATCGATTTCGAGTATCAAGGCCAATTCCGATGATTTCAATTTGTCGAGGCCGATTGTATAGGCCGATTCCGATTGTCGAAGCCAAGTATCGAGGCTGATTCCGATTGTCGAGGCCGCGTATCGAGGCCGATTCCGAGTGTCAATTCGATTGTTGAGGCCGAGGCCGATTGTCGAGACCTATATGATGTATATGCGACCCATAGTTGGGGCCCACTGTGATGTATTTGTGGCCTATGGGCAAGGCCCATTGTGATATGTATTAGGCCCATGATGCATGGCCCATTTGATGTATTCGAGACCCATGTGTAGGGCCCACATGTCATGCATTTAAAGCCCATGAACAGGGCCCACCTGTTGTGTATATATGACCCTTAGTAAGGCCCAATGTGTTATATATTAGGCCCTTGTGTGAGGTCATGGGCCCATTGTATGTTTGGCTTTGTGTGAGCCATTTCTTGGGGCAATGTTGGTTAAATGTCCACATTGTCGAGGCCGATTGTTGATACCGGTTATTGATACCGATTATGAGTATGTGACTGCATAGCATCATGATACATGCCCATACGCATCATCTGCATGTTTGTTATGAGATGTGGTTGACCATTGCATATGACATTGGGCAGATTGTTATGAGACTTCCTGATAGGCAGAGGTTATCTCACTTGAGCGCACGGTATGCGCATGATTGATGCATGATTGGATTGTATGGCTCATGCATCTTGCACTGTGTGCCCTAGCGACATCAGGGCCGTAGCCTCCACAGGCATATCGTGGATGGCCAGACGGGACACCGGAAATCTGTTCTACATGGGGTGCTATAGATATGCCTGGGTGAAAGTCCCTAAACCCTCTTGGTTCCAGAGGTTGCTCCAACGTCTAGACCGAGTGGATGCATGAGCGCATGAGGGCCGCATACCGTTAGGCCGCGTCTTCCACTGTGTCGTGGTCGGTTGGAAGGGGGTACGGCCTTACCTGCCCGAGAGGAGGGGGCAATGCTAGGCTGAGTCTGACCAGCTCGAGGAATGGGTCCGTTATCGACGAGCCGGGCCCGATATTGGCAGGCGGATAGTGAGGTCTCTTCCACTCACCTTGTTGCGCGCGATGGGGCGGCAATCTGGTTTGGAGTGTAATAGACCCCGGTGATTTCCCAGAGAGGAACCGTACTGATATGTGGACTTATTGAGTAGGAGTTGCATACTCACGCATTCATTCATTCACTATCCACTCCACTCGGTTGGTGGTGCGCAACTAAGTGTTGTGTACCTTCGCACGGCCAGGATTTCGGTTGGGGCGCGCGACTAACCTGAGATCAGGAGTTTACCACGTTGAGTCTGACTATCCAAATTTAGGTATGGGACTGGTTTGGATAGAAGTCCTTTGTGGGGACCCCGTAGCCAGCGATACTACGTACTATCATCCCGACTTCACTCCAGCATAGTCATTTCATTCGCACCGCATATTACATTGCGTCCGCAGTACTTAGTATTTTTGGTTGCCATGTTTGTACATTGATATAGCCGTTATTACTCATGTCTTGCATCGCATAGCCATGGTACGGCTGATGATACTCATAGACTTATCAGTATATTTCCGCTTATTTCGATATTGTATGATTTATGACATTGTATCCTCAACATCTGATATTGGCTTTCTTTAACTCCTCATTTGTATAGCTGAATTGCATTGCATACCCTGACATTATATGACTCATGACACGGACTGCCAGTATTCCGCTTACTTTGATTACTCTGATTACTCTGATATTGCTTACTTACTTGGTACTTACCTTATGCACACACTTACACCACCCCCTAAGCTGCTTCTATAAGCTTATGCACGATAGATGCGTGCAGGTGATGTTAGGTTGCAGCAGTGTTGAGCTTGGAGCGTGCAACGGTCTTCTGGAGCTTGATTTTTGATTTATGTATTTCCCTTTCAGCATTGTACTCAAATGATTATATTAGTGGATATGTGATGATGATATTGCCTTTGTGATTTGGGTAAACTTGTGGTTATGCTTATTACGAGTTAAATATACATTAAAAAATCCTCCTCGTAGGATCCCAGGATCGGAATCTGGTGTATGGACGCTAGGAGCCGAGAATGGGGTACTACGGAGGCTGTCGGCACCGGATTCGGCGATCGGGATTCCTGTGAATCCGATTTCCGGGTTTGGGGCGTGACAGGTTGTCATGTCGTATGGGTCTTGGTTAGCATGTTGTATGAGTCTTGGTTAGCATGTTATATAGGTATCGGTTGTATAGGTCTTGGTTAGCATGTTATATGGGTCTTGGTTAGCATGTTATATGGGTCTTGGTTGTACGGGTCTCAGTTGCAAACCATTTGGGTCGTGGTCTATATGGGTCTTGGTTAACATGTTATATGGGTCATGGTTGTGATGTTGTATGAGTCTTGGTTAACATGTTATATGGGTCATGGTTGTGATGTTGTATGGGTCTTGGTTAGCATGTTATATGAATCTCAGTTGTATGGGTCTTGGTTAGCATGCTACATGGGTTGTAGCTGTCATGTTGTATGGGTCTTGGTTAGCATTTTATATGGGTCTTGGTTAACATCTTATATGAGTCTTGGTTAGCATGTTATATGGGTCGTGGTTGTCATGTTGTATGGGTCTTGGTTAGCATGTTATATGGGTTTTGGTTAGCATGTTATATGGGTCATGGTTGTCATATTATATGAGTCTTAGTTAACATGTTATATGGGTCTTAGTTGTATGGGTTGTGGTTAGCATGTTATATGGGTTATGGTTGTCATGTTGTATGGGTCTTGGTTAGCATGTTATATGGGCCTTAGTTAACATGTTAGTTGGGTCTCGGTTGTATGAGTATTGATTAAAATGTTATATGGGTCGTGGTTAGGATGTTATATGGGTCTCAGTTGTATGAGTCTTGGTTAGCATGTAATATGGGTCGTGGTTGTCATGTTGTATGGGTCTTGGTTAGCATGTTATATGAGTCTTGGTTGTATGGGTCTTGGTTAGCATGTTATATGGGTCGTGGTTAACATGTTATATGGGTCTCAGTTGTATGGGTCTTAGTTAGCATGTTAAATAGGTCGTGGTTGTCATGTTATATGGGTCTTAGTTAGCAATTTATATGAGTCTTGGTTAACATGTTATATGAGTCTTGGTTAGCATGTTATATGAGTTTCAGTTGTATGAGTCTTGGTTAACATGTTATATGGGTCGTGGTTGTGATGTTCAGTTGTATGGGTCTTGGTTAACATGTTATATGGGTCATGGTTGTCATGTTGTATGGGTCTTGGTTAGCATGTTATATGGGTCTCAGTTATATGGGTCTTGGTTAACATGTTATATGGGTTTTGGTTAACATGTTATATGGGTCTCAGTTGTATGGGTCTTGGTGAGCATGTTACATGGGTCGTGGTTGTCATGTTGTATAGGTCTTGTTAGCATTTTATATGGGTCTTGGTTAACATGTTATATGGGTTGTGGTTGTCATGTTATATAGGTCTTGGTTAGTATGTTAGGTGGGTCTCAGTTGTATGGGTCTTGGTTAACATGTTATATGGGTCGTGGTTAACCTATTATATGGGTCTCAGTTATATGGGTCGTGGTTGTCATGTTGTATGGGTCTTGGTAAGCATGTTATATGGCTCTTAGTTAGCATGTTATATGGGTCTCAGTTGTATGGGCCTTGGTTAGCATGTTACATGGGTCGTGGTTGTCATGTTGTATGGGTCTTGGTTAGCATGTTATATAAGTCTCAGTTGTATGGGTCATGGTTAGCATGTTATACAGGTCGTGGTTAACATGTTATATGGGTCTCAGTTACATCGGTCTTGGTTAGCATATTATATGGGTCTCAGTTGTATGGGTCTTGGTTAACATGTTATATGGGTCGTAGTTGTCATGTTATATGGGTCTTGGTTAGCATGTTATATGGGTCTCAGTTGTATGGGTCTTGGTTAGCATGTTATATGGGTCGTGGTTAGTATGTTATATGGGTCTCAGTTATATGGGTCGTAGTTGTCATGTTGTATGTGTCTTGGTTAACATTTTATATGGGTCTTGGTTAGCATGTTATATGGGTCTTAGTTGTATGGGTCGTGGTTAGCATGTTATATGGGTCTCAGTTGTATGGGTCTTAGTTAGCATGTTATACGGGTTGTGGTTGTTATATTGTATGGACCCATACAACTGAGACCCATATAACATGCTAACCAAGGCTCATATAGACCACGACCCAAATGGGCCGCAACTGAGACCCATACAACCTAGACCCATATAACATGCTAATCAAGACCCATACAACTGAGACACATATAACATGCTAATCAAGACCTATATAACATGGTAACCAAGACCTCTACAGCTGAGACCCATATAACATGCTAACGAAGACCTATATAACATGCTATCCAAGATTCATATAACTGAGACCCATCTAACATGCTAACCAAGACACATATAACTGAGACCAATATAACATGCTAACCAAGACCCATATAACTGGGACCCATATAACATGCTGACCAAGACCCATATAACATGCTAACTAAGACCCATATAACATGGGTCGTGGTTGTAATGTGGCAACGGTCGTGATTGTAATGTAGTAAGAGTCGTAGTTCTCATGTTATATGGGTCGTGGTTGTCATGGGTCGTAGTTATAAGATTATATGGGTCGTGGTTCCCATGTTATATAGGTCGCGGTTGTTACATGTTCACTTCCTTTACTGCCAAATGAAAGGATAGCCATTAGTATAATAGCCTGAGGCCAACAACGGGGAGATCTTTTCCGTCCACCCTGTCGGCCAACTCAGCGTGGGCCCAAAAAGTCCTGACTTGGGCAATGTCCAATTCTAACAAACATTACGGTGAGCCCGGAAAGTTTCAACAGTGGGTTCCATTGTCACCATTATTTTCTATTATGTGGCCCACACGAGCTCAGGATAAGGCTGATATTTGGGCCCTAGCCCTAAAATGACACGACAAAAAGGATGGGCAACATGGATTGTATTACACGGCAAAAATGATGGGTGGAATGGATTATACATATACGTCAATGTGGGCCCTACGAGCTTGGTCCTTGACTGCATGCAAAAAAGGTTTCGTACACATTACTTTCTTGGCATTAAATACGACGTAACTTCTTCTTCCCTAGAAAACCGTACAACTACTGAAACAAGGATAAGGGCATTTTGGTCCAAGTAATTTTCAAAAGCATGTCAGAAGGCGCTTTAAGGAATATATGGACTGTCATAGCGTTCGAGGTAATTTGCCCAAACTTCGAGGCGAGTATGGCAATTTCCCTTTTTATGGAGCAGATTACGTGAGACTCCGGACTTACGTGCGTCACTTATTGTGGGGTCCACCTTGATGTATGTATTCTGTATCCACGCCGTCCATCTGATATTTGGGATCATTTTAGGGAATTTTCTCCCAAGATTGAAGCAGATCCAATAATCAGGTGGGCCATATCATATAAAACAGTGGTGATTGACCATTAATGGTCCACAAAAGTTTTCACTTAATCCAGGCTTATGTGACCTTATCAACGGATTGGATGGAAAATAAACACTACGAAAACATTAAGGTGTGCCCTAAGAAGTTTTTAACGGTGGGGCGTTCAATCACCACCGTCTCCTACAGTATGGTCCACCTGATTATTGGATCTGATTTATTTTTTGGGATAATGCCCTAAAATGATTCTGGAAAAATGGATGGACAGCGTGGATACATGATACATACATCAAGGTGGGGCCCACGGTAAGGGCCGCACCGTCTTGGGTTAAGCTGGGGTCTCACCTAATCCTGTTTGTTTTGTTAGGTGATACACTCCATTGTTCGTCTGATGCAACTTAGGGAGCTATGACATCAGGCCCACTGGGACACATGGCATAAATGCATGTCAATCCATACCGTCCAAATAGTGGGATCCCAACGTGAATTATCGTAGGCCGAATATGGCACCGATCAGAACATCTTACAACAGCCTTCACCCATTGAGTTTGGGCCACTGACCATTTTCTATCTAACCGTCAATTTGATGGTGTCTTATCCTATGGTTGGGAACATTCGATCAGTGGTTTGTTTTTGGATTATTAGCATCCGCAATAGGGACATTAATTTGGATGGTCAGGATGAGCGCATATGTTACGTGAACGGTGGATGAATTTACACAATCTAATGAGTTGCTAGCTATGATTGAAGCCCATTATTTTATTTGGGGAACAAAATGAGTGGGTGCTTTCCGAAAGTGAAAAGAAACCCATTGGACTTATGAGGATGGGGCCTTTAAATGGCTAAAGGCCATTTTGAGCCTAACTCCATCTTGAATTACGTGTTCAAATGAGGGCCTTTAAATTATTGTGGATGCCTGCTTAGTTACCTTATTGAGGCCCACCATGATGTATGTCTTATACATGCTGTCTTACTAGATCATTTTAGGGCATGATCTTAAAATTGAAGTATATCCAAAGCTCAAGTGGACCACACCAAAAGAAACCGTGGGGATAATAATGTCCACCGTTGAAACCATCTGGACCCGTGGTGATTCTTATTTGTTATCCAACTTATTTATAAGGTCAAGTAGAAATACTTGTAAAACCGCTGCTGTCATTGTATGTACAGTGAGATTTTGAAGGTGCATTTTATGTGTTTATGGAAATGCTACACATACAAACTCGGCTCAATCTTGGCTCAAACTCGGCTCGTACTACCCCGAGCTACTGACCAAACCGAGCCGAGTTGGCTAGTCAGGCTCGAGGACCAAGCTGAGCTCAGTTCGATATGGGGTTAGCTAGTGGCCGAGCCCGGTTCGATATGGGGTCAGCTAGTGGCTGAGCGGAGTCGAGCATGGCAAAGCTTGACTTGGATCGACTCGTGTACACCTCTACACATTGAAATGAATGAAGGAAAAACACAAATATCAACCTGACATGAATGAAAGGGAAAACACAAATATCAGCTTATCCAAAACTTCTATGGCCCCTTGAGAAGTTTTCACATTAGCACTCAATTCGCGTTGTTCCTGTTGTGTGGTCCATTTGAGCTTTGGACATGCTTCAATTTTGAGCTCGTGCCCCAAAATGAGCTGGTAAAATAGATGGTCCGTAAATAAGAGACATACATCACGGTGGGCCCGTAGAGAGTATATTGTTACACCATCATAAAAACATGAATATTAATGTTGATAGAGAACAAATTAAGGAGTTTGCAAAAATCTCTCTCGTAGGAATACCTCCACATAGGCCTTATGTGAAGTAGTGAGAATCAAGTTGGATTTGAATCTTCCTGTACCATCAGGCTTTCCTTTTTAGCATGAATTGGAATTTATAATAAATCAATATCTTGGATGATGCATTTAGTTTTAAGAAAATTAATATTCACATCACATGTATAAGAGATGAATAAGAAAATAAAATAAATAATTTATTGCTTTCTCAACGCTATTTTTCTGATTTTTTTTTCTCTCATTCGCATCTCTATTAGGGTTGAAAGTTGGACAGGTTCAACCTGACCAACCCGACATTGGGTTGGGCTCGGGCAGGATGTATTGGGTTTGATCTTGGACTTGAACTATAAAAACACCAACTTGATAAAACATAGGTCGGGCTCGGGTTGAGGTCTTGGGTTACCCAACCTAACCCGAACCTAATCAATATATAAGTTACTTATAAATTGTAATTGAGTGCAGATCGTCTGCGTTGAAGGCACATGATATTCTAGTGTTGTTAGCTTTCATTGGTCCACGTCATTTCCAATGACTCAAGCTAACAAGATATGCCAGATTTTTCTCCTAAATAGATTGCGTGCCACACAACATTACTTTCAAAAGGAGTAGTTGTCCTATACTTTAGCTTGTTTGTTTATAAAAAATGAAGTTCTTTACGATAACTAACTACATATATAATTAATAAAATTATGGGTACAAAAAATAAGAAGTGTATTGAAAATATAATAGACTAATGTAATAATAAAAATATTAGCCTGTATACTGATGTAGAGCGGGTCGTGGACAGTTTCATGGCCAAGATGGATCAGAAAAGGCCCGGTCGACGACAGAAGTGATCCGGACCGTCGGACCTTAGATCGAGCGTATCTCGCAATTCGGAATGAGTTACCTGACATAAAATATACGATTTTGGGGTAGAACGAGCTACTTTAGCCAACCAACCCAGCTATGCTGGGTTGCGACCCCCGGAATTGCGAAAAACCCCTGGATTGACGGTCGTTTCCCAGCTTTAATTTCGTTTTTCCTATAAATAGTAAGTTTTAGTTTGATTATAACTCTTCATCCGTCGGGCTTTAAGAGTTGCGCCCAACGTGAAAAGAGCTTAGAATAATTAGGAGAATGGTTTGGTGAAGCCAAATAGGACACTTACTATTTTTGGCCGAAAACCTTGCGCACTAGTAGACATCACGACCGTCTATAAATAGTACTATTTATAGTAAGTCACGGATTCTAGGAGTTCTAGTTGTAGTTTGATTATGATTTCTTTCCCATTGCTTGGTACCCCTATTTAAAGGGTTGTGAACTCGTTTTTAGTGATCAATTAATCAATTCCCAATTTCTTAGAATTTATTTCTATTTTCTGCTTTCTTTCCTTATGGATTCGAAAAGTCTCTGTGAGGAGTCTAGAGAAGCTCCATGGATTCGGAGTAGTTATCCTCATCACATTCATCTTATAGCCAAAACTACACCTATCTAGTTTGATACACCCTTTGTATCGAACATGAAGCATGTTTGGGTAGTATTGCTTGCAACGGTCAGAACAAACGCTAGATGTAGATTGGACCCATTTCATGTCCCTAATCAAACATGGCCATTTGGGGTGGTTGAGAACACCGTAACCTTTTTTTCCTCTCTGATGGGATGTTTCCATCAGTCCACACAGATGCACGACGGTTTGGCCCAACACCTTTGCGTGAGGAGATTTTAGGCAAAATTTCAAATTAGTAGGTGTGGCTCACCTACACTAACAGCGACAGATAATATAAATTTTCATCATTACCTATTTATAATGGTAATTTGCTAAACAAATAGTCCTTAAATAGTGTATCTATCAACGGTTTCTCATTCTTATGATTCCATGGAGTCCATGCATACATGGTAAGATTTGGGTGCAGATAGCTCGCGGCCCGAATGCAGTAACCTACATGGGACCCATCGTGATGTTTGTGAGAAATCCATTTTGCCCGCTCATGTTAGGACATGAACCTTCATGAAGTAGATCCAAAAACAAGAGTGGGCCACACGATTGGGAATAGTGGAGATTGAATGCCTAGTTGATGGGGCCATAGAAGTTTTGAATCATGCTAATATTTTCATGTTTTCAGTTTATCCAGGTGGGACTTACCTTCTAATGGTTTCGATGGCATATAAATATCACGGTGGAACCCTATAAGGTTTGAACCGTTGGCATTTGCATCCCCACGTTTTTTTTGTTGTGTGCCCCACTTCAATTTTGGATCTGTCCCATTTTTTTGGCTCATGCCCTAATGTGGATAGATGAAATGGATTTCTCACAAATATCACAGTGGGCCCTATTTAGCCTTGATGGGAGGAACTTGCAATTGGGTTGTAGGCAATCTCGTGTTCATATAATATCTTCTTATTCTCCTCTTTGATGGTGAATAAATGCTATTACACCATGCGGGGCTTGTCATTTCCATGTCCATATTACATCAATATTCCTTACTTCTCTCTCAATTCCCAATCTCCAGCCAGTTGGAAAATATTCCATTCAATCTTACATATTTTATCAAGCAACTTGTAGTAGTTAATACATTTTCATAGTTTATGCTCAAAATATTCCCATTCTCCTTGTTTGATTCGAGCGATAATTAAAATTAGGAAATTGGAACCAAAAACCCCATACTTTAAGAACATGATCCTAACATTCAAACTATTTCATTGAATGAAAAAAAAAAAAAAAAAGATGAGAAAAAAAAGAGATGGAAGGAACTTGTATTAAGGCCCATAAAGGAAAACTTCAGATCTAAAGAAAATTGTAGATAAAATAATTTATTCTTAAAAAAACTATTTGTTTGGCAAATATAATTTTTATAAAAAGTGAAAAGATCAATGGTTAAAAAGTGAATGCTATCTCTTAGAAAACATGAGAATAGAATTATTAAGCTTATTGAAAGAGAAACTATACTATTTGAAGAAAATAGCAGGAAAATTATTTTCCATAAGTTACTATTTTGATGCAATCGGCAAGAAACGTCCCATCTTTGGAACATGCATTTTGATGCAATTGGCAGGAAACGTCTCATCTTAGGAAAATGTTGTCTTTTCTTTGATTGGTTTTTGGATGCTATCAATCTATAGATAAATTAAATTTATAGAAATTAAAAACAGAAAAAAATAAAAAAAACTAAATTTAGTTAAAAACCTGTGTTATAAAAATCTTGGAAAATTAAAATTCCAACATGTTACTAGCTGGATGATAATATCACCATGAAGAACAACTAATACAAATATGAGGCTGCTCCACTCATCATGTGGGCCATGCTAAAGAAACACAATGGACAACCATCAATCTAGTCCAAAGTACACATCTGGACCACTTGTTGAGTGGACCAATCTGAGTTCTGCATTTGGTGTGGGCCCAACTTATTGGACGGGTTGAATACCATAGACATACATGAAAAGTAGGCATTTTTGCTGCATTAGTAACAATAAACATGAGCATGGATGATCTTGAACTCTATAATATTGAAAAACTGGGAGCCTGCCTATTTAGGCTATAATCCTTTTACCATGGGTGGAATGATGAAAAGCCAGCAACGACTGGGCATGATAACGTACGTTGGGAGGTAAGGTAATTGCCCTGCATTTGATCGCTGTTTGAGGCCCACCCATGATGTATTCGTGCAATGTAAAACTCTGAATATGGTGCACCTTCTCATGTTCACCTTACACACCAAGAATCACCATGATCAAAGATTCACGTGGGACACACCATGGGGAGCAATGTACGATCGGAAGCTGATTGCGTACTGAGTATATAAACTCTGTAGGCCCCACCATGGATGTATTTGTCTTATCCATGCGAAGATCATTTTAGGGCATGAGGCCAAAATGGTAGCATATCCAAAGTTCAAGTGGACTGAAACCTTCTTAGGGCCTACAATGATGTTTATTTGTCATCCAACCTTCTCGTAAGGTCACACAGACATGGATGAAGGAAAAACACAAATATAAGCTTAATTCAGAATTTTTGTGGCCCCCAAGAATTTTTCAATAGTAGGTGATTGATTCAACTGTTTCCTGTGGTGTGGTACACTTGAGCTTTGGATATTCATCAATTTTGGGATCATGCCCTAAAATTAGCCGGTAAAATGGATGATCGGTGTGGATAAGACATATACATCAAAGAGTGCTCCACAGAGTTTACTTAGAAAGTTATAGTGTACTCAGTAAGTGTACTCAGTACCAATCCACTTCCTGTACAATCACGCCTAAAACAGATTTATTTAGGTGGCATGGTCCACCTGAATTTTGGTGCGTCTCATCCTTCTTGTGCGATCACCCATTGTCAAGCCGAATTTTTGGATCTAGGCCTATCCTAGGGGCATAGAGTGAATGGTGCCCGCAGATAATGGTGGGCCCCGCGCAGCTCCAACATAAGGCAATTACATATATTTGGATTTATGTGATCATTCCCAACTGATATTGAACGTTGGGCTCAAAATGCAATTCTATAACTTGTTGTCCACTTAGATTTAAATCTACTTCATTTTTAGGCTCATACTCTAAAATGTGCTGGAAAAATGGACATACGACATGAATATACACCACATACATCAAGGTGGGCCCCACATTTGGGTCCTTACTCTTGCTAGGGTGGTAGACTCTCAAGAGTTTCAACTCCCGATCAAGGGTTTGGGTACCCATAGGTGGTGAAGTTCCACTAGCATGAGTGTGTGGGGTGTGTGTGCGCGTAATTTATAAAAAAAAATAAAAAAATAAAAAAATAAAATAATAATAATAATAGTAATAATAATAATTTGGCCCACATTTAGGGGGCTCACCCACCATCTTTCTTGCCATCTTGGCACTTGTGTAGGCCATGCATGACATGCAATCAGAAGGTCCATCATGAAAATCACCCACACAAAAAAGAGCACGTCAGATCATTATGTGGACCCCATCATTGGAATCAAGGGACAACTTATGGCCTTACTCAACATACAGGAATGAACCATCTAATGAGTTGGCCCATGAGACTTTTGTGTGTTGCATGAGGTGTTTGCATTTGCTTTCCTTTCCATAATAAGACAATCTAAATTTTCTTTTAAAAATTTAAATTATAGAAAAATATACATTTAAAGTAACATTTTAAATGACAAATATGAAAGAAAAATGTCTGGGGCCAGGCCTATCAAAATCAAAATTTCAAATTAGCCCAGCCCGTTAGGCCCAGCCCAAATAATTCAAAACCTGAGACGAATCTAACTCTAGTACAAGCTCGTTAAAAGCCTAATTGCTAGCATGGGATTATAATTCAAACAGTTACAAATGTAAAGGAAAATGACTTTTTAAAATTAAAAAAGAAAAAAAAACAAAATAAATAAGTGAAGGGGATTTCTCTTACTTGGTCTGATGATCTTCCATGTTTTTGGGTGGTTTACTTTCAATCCAAACAGGCCCTTGTGGTGGGTCCCACACGAATTCCATCGAAAGGATGTGCTACATGCTACACAGGCCTTTGTGTGAACGTTTCCAATTTTATCGGATGTACCGTTGTTGGATCAGCTCTCTATTAATATAAATTGTTTTTAATTAGTTTTTCAGTTACAGCTTATTTTGGAATCCTCAGGGCTATTTTGGTCATTTCACCAAAAAGTGTTCTCCTGACCGACCGTTTGAGCTTTCTCCTCGATTAAAAATTGCCAAGTTGGATTCCAGCTGTGTATGAAAATTTGAAATTCAAAGGCTCTAGCTCGATCTGACCGTTTCTTTCTTGCCCGTTTGAAACCATAGCTCATCCTAGCCGTCCTTAACTACTGAATTCAAACAGACGATTCCCGCTCCCCAATCCCTATCCCCAAAAAAGTAGCCGTTAGAAATACCTTTCTATAAAGACTTCCCTCCATCCCTCAAACGTTCCTCATTTCCCCCATTTACTCTTCTCTCTCTCTCTCTCTCTCTCTCTCTCTCTCTCTCTCTCTCAACAAGCGAAAATGCGTGAGATTCTTCACATCCAAGGAGGCCAATGCGGCAACCAGATCGGTGCTAAGTTCTGGGAAGTTGTTTGCGCCGAGCACGGCATCGACACGACTGGAAGATACCATGGAGACTCTGAGCTTCAACTAGAAAGGGTGAATGTCTACTACAACGAAGCTAGTTGTGGGAGATTTGTCCCTCGGGCCGTTCTTATGGATCTCGAGCCAGGGACCATGGACAGCGTTAGATCTGGTCCGTATGGACAGATCTTCCGCCCCGATAACTTTGTTTTTGGCCAGTCTGGGGCTGGGAATAATTGGGCGAAGGGGCACTACACAGAAGGAGCCGAGCTGATCGATTCGGTGCTTGATGTCGTTCGGAAAGAAGCAGAGAACTGCGATTGCTTGCAGGGTATGTTCTAGGATCCTTTCAAATTTATTGGATTTGGGTATGTTTGGATGTTCCCCAAAAAGCGGTGGAATTGCAATTTCACTGCTTTTTGCACCCAACTGCAATTCCACTCGTACTCCATCCCAAAATAAGGAAGATTGGTTCAGTGAAAACATGGGACCGAATCATGATTTGGGTGGACTTCCAAACGAGTTCATAGAGAACGGAATCGATAGTTTGGGTGGCATGGAATTTCGCACATTTCCAGAAGTGGATTGATTCCCAAAATCTTTCAGATGATGCTCCTTGGTTTTTAGTACATCCAAACACGCCTTAAGCTTCGTTTCTGAAATGGGTCTTTTTCGATTCTCTCTAGGCTTCCAGGTCTGCCATTCGTTAGGAGGAGGAACGGGCTCCGGTATGGGGACGCTGCTGATATCAAAGATCAGGGAAGAATATCCTGATAGGATGATGCTCACCTTCTCGGTTTTCCCATCTCCTAAGGTGTCTGATACCGTTGTGGAGCCTTACAATGCGACCTTGTCCGTCCATCAGCTGGTCGAGAATGCAGATGAGTGCATGGTCCTCGACAATGAAGCTCTCTACGACATCTGCTTCAGAACTCTCAAGCTCACTACCCCCAGCTGTAAGCCCTCTCGAAACCATCTGCATTGCTGTCACTGAATTTCATTTGCTATTTGGGAAGTATAATAGAAAGTGGTATAGGTGGGCCACATCATTTGATGGCCTATCAATGTCTCACCAATCAGATGATCTTATTGCAGTTGGGCCCACTTTTTGATAGCCTATCAATGTATCCCCAATCAGATGATCTAAGCTACCTTGTGAAAATGGTCAACAGTTACAATCTAAGGGCCCACTTGTCAAATGCCTGATTAACATTTTAATTGTGTATCTCCTAATTAAGTTTACTGATGTTTATCTGTTGATTCCCAATACAGTTGGAGATCTGAACCATCTGATTTCTGCGACGATGTCCGGTGTAACCTGCTGTCTTAGATTTCCTGGTCAGCTGAATTCTGACCTCCGAAAGCTCGCCGTCAATCTCATCCCCTTCCCTCGCCTGCATTTCTTCATGGTGGGCTTTGCCCCCCTCACGTCCCGAGGGTCCCAGCAATACCGGGCCCTGACTGTCCCTGAGCTCACTCAACAGATGTGGGACGCCAAGAACATGATGTGTGCTGCAGATCCGCGCCACGGCCGGTACCTGACCGCATCTGCCATGTTCCGTGGCAAGATGAGCACAAAGGAAGTGGATGAGCAAATGATCAATGTGCAGAACAAGAACTCATCCTACTTTGTTGAGTGGATACCCAATAATGTGAAATCGACGGTCTGCGACATCCCACCCACGGGCCTCAAGATGGCGTCAACATTCATTGGGAACTCCACTTCGATCCAGGAGATGTTCCGGCGGGTGAGTGAGCAGTTCACAGCCATGTTCAGGAGGAAGGCCTTCTTGCATTGGTACACGGGCGAGGGGATGGATGAGATGGAGTTTACGGAGGCTGAGAGTAACATGAATGATCTGGTTTCTGAGTATCAGCAATACCAAGATGCGACGGCGGACGAGGAGGAAGATTATGAGGAGGAAGAGGAGGAGCTTCAGGAGATTTGAGAAATGATGGCCACTGCTGTTAAAACGCTGCAACTTCCAGTTGCCATTGTTTCGTTGGTAGTTTCAATGGAGAAGACAGAATTTCAATGTTGTTGTTTTCTTCTTTTTAGGATTCGTTTCTTAATATATCAGATGGCTGAATTTTAGTTCGTTTTTTATCTCTTGCTAAATTGTTCTTTTGGTTGATGAGAATGTTTTTGAATGCATGGAAAATGGAATCTGGATTGTGGCCGTCTGTTTTTAGTATGCCAACTACTGGGGTGGCCCATGGATGCCAAAATCTCCCCAGATAAACTACACTCGTGGGCATTCACTAAGAAGGGACCCCATCATTCCCAAACAGGTTGGATCATTGAATCATGGCCCTCATTTGCATTGAATCACATGGGAAATTTGGTGGGCCCAATCATGACAGATGGAATACACAGTTTTAGACAATCTTCAATGGAACTCACATAATCAAATGGAGAAGGTGATAAAAACCCATTTATTGCATGGTGTGCATGTGCTATGAAAGAAGATACATTTTAGCTGAATGGTTTGTAATTGGAATGAATTGGAATCACAATTCCCATGGAATTTATGTGAATTGGAATCCCCAATTACATGCATCCAATTACATGCATTCATGCAATACTCAGTTGTATTCCAATTACATGCATTTGAAAAATGGAATAATCAGTTTGATTCCAATACTTGGAATACTCAGTTTGTATTCCAATTTACATGCATCCGAAAAACAAGGATTCCAATTTGCATAAAAAAAAAAAAAAAAAAAAAAAAAAAAAAAAAAAAAAACAAGGATTCCAATTGTATCATTTCCATTTACCCAATATTGGATTCCAGTCTATTAAAGGCATCCAGATGAGCCCTTTATGCAGCTCTGAATGGGTTTGGTTTGTAATTGGAATGAATTGGAATTCTCACAATTCCCATGGAATCGATGAGAATTGGAATTCCCAATGCATCTAAAAAACAACTAGGATTCCTAATTTGCATAAATTCCAGTTACCCATGTGATATTGGAATCCCCAATTACATGCATCCAAAAGAACTAGGATTCCAATTTGCATCAATTCCAGTTACCCATGTGATTGGATTCCAATTACAGGCATCCAGATGAACCCTTAGTGATGTGCCAGCAGATAATTGGATTGGTTTCGAGGGCATCATCAGCTTACATGGTGCTAAATGACACCTTACATTTTAGCTGAGTGGTTAGGATCATCCTACGAACACAAGTTTTAGATACCAATCTTCATTGGAGAAAGTGACACAAGTTTTAGACACCATCTTCATTGGAGCTCACATACAAGTTCTTTCCAAAATGAAGAAGCGATAAAAATCATCTCTTTCACTAATCACTAGTATTTTTTCCCCATTGATAACTGGTGCATGTGCTATGTACTTAACATTTTTTTTCTGTTCAATTGTCCATAACCAGGCTCTTGGATTCTCTTATATCAGTGAAACCTTTAACAAAAATGCAGAAAAAAATGTTCGCATGTTGAAGTATTATCTTAACCTCCTTCTTTCCTATCTATTTATGTTCTACAAATACTGAAATAGGTTTCTTGTTTCAAAGGAATGGCATCTAAAAACCAAAGGAGTCAGAAAAGAGAATTGACTAGAAGCGATTAATTCATTTTTACTTCATGGCCCTAAAGCCCTATCATCTACTGAATTGCTTTACCGTGGTCGCATTTTTCTGTTTAGAATTTCAGTTCTAATTTTGTTTAGACTGCAATTTGAGGTGTATTGCTTGTTGCATGACCTTATTATATCGATTTTATGATACATAATATATGGTGCATACAGCCTTTCTTCTTCATGTTCTTCCCTCCTTGGCTCAAATGAAAACTGCATCCTTCAATAAAGCAGTGTTTGGATGCACCATTGGATTGAACTGAAATGATCAATACAATAAAATGGGAATGACCAAATTGTAATTAACTCAAGGGGTTTCGATTTATTGCACCATTCTTTTTGGCCCAAAGGTATAAAAACACCTTGTATTCCCAACATAACTGTGTTGATATATTATAGTCCCTTATGTGTATTTCCTTTTGATATATAAAGTGGGTCAAAAACCATCACGTGGTTAACATTTGTTGGTAGAAAGTGATGGAACCATGTTATTACTGTTATAGTTGACCGTTGACCATGGAAGAAAGACCTTTTTACTCCTCATAGGGTTACGCTTAGGGTTGGGGGAAGAGAGGGGAGAGAGATTAGAGTTGGGGTATTGAGGATTGGAAGAGGGCTAATGTTTCCATTTTCTGAAAAGATTTTGCTAAACTAACCATGGTTAGGTTTTCATCCAAAAATTAATGGTAGGGTGGTCTTATACCTTATTCGGAAAACAGGTGTTATTTGAGAAAATGCATTAGGGAGGGTGTTATTTGTCTTTGGGCCAAAAGAGAGGGTGTTATATGTCAAAAGCTCTTGAATTTAATAATCGTATTGGGCCGCTATATCCTAATTGAGATTGAGCTGCTTTCAAGTTGGACAAGAAAGGAATTTAATTGCGATTTGAGTCTACCAATCATGGATAATTGGCGATGAAATTACAGTCATTCAACTGAATATTTGATTTCAATTTAGTTGTGCATCCAAAATCAGCTTATAAATTTCTTAAGTACGATATAAAATCCACTAGATGGGAGTTGTGCTTTGGTTCCTCTCCTCACAACAAATGCGGGCTTTTGACATTTAAGGATAAAAAAGATTAGTAGCTATGTCAAGGCCATGTAAGGTTCACTAAAACCGGTGTTTTAAAACCTGGATTGTACACTTACCATCTTCTTTGGTGGTTTTCACCACCATTTCGTAAATAGAGATGACTCATCCACCTTACAAATGCATAGTTGTAAGGCAGTCCAAACAGTTAAAATTGCGGACCCAGTTGTGGGTAGAGTGTGAAACCCAAAAATCACACTAAGCAGATATAGTAACCATTTGATTTTTCCCATTGGATTTGGAAAATTGCTATTCTACTTATGATCATCCATTTGATGGCCACGCATTGGATGTTTAGGAATTTAGGATTGCTTGATCAGTGTGATTTTCGAGCCATGTTCCATCTACAATGTGCCCCATATTTTGGATGGCATGGACATCACTAACCACCACTTTGAAATGGCGAGGAACTGTAACTAGAGTCCTGTCCATGAATGATATGAATGAATTAAAGATCTAATCCATTGACCCAGATGATTTCAAATACCTTTTCCAAGATGGGTTTTAGTGACCTTTTCTGATATGCAAGTCTGGTCTGGTTTCCAAAACTCGTAGGGGCCTATTTTGGGATTGGTAAGTCCACCTAGAATCCACAAGTCTCAAAAGCAGGGATTTGGGACCCCTCAAAATAGGTGTGCTTGCACAATCTTCTTGGTCTCGGTGGCTGTCGGTTCCCATTTCAACAATGTGCGGCCACCATAGGTTTTTAGTGACATCACCCATTTTGATGTATGGGTCCGGTCTGGTTTTTGAAACAGTAACCGAAACTGTTTTCCCATAGAAGTCCATCTTATGAAATTTGCTCAACATGTTTGGAGATCTGTGCTACAAGAAAAGCTGTTGATTTGATTTGAATACTTTCTGCTATATTAGAAGCTGTTGATTTGAATACTTTCTCTAAAGATGCCATTTTATGCATTTTAAATTGCCTACCTCTCCTTCAAGTCTGTACATTTGACTAGGTAGAACATGCACATCATCTGTAAACATCCAACATTATGAAAAATGCCAAGGGTGCATTTGGTTGCACCAAATATCATGAAAACTCATGATTAAACAGTCCTTCAACAAAACTTTGAACCAAACACCTACCTTAATAGACCCAACCTTGGCTCCTCATCTTTCTGTATGAAAACGAATTTCAAGTACATTTTCAAAGGAATTGCAGTACAACAACTTAATAAACCGAATTACATTTTTTTGGGTTGGAATATCATGCCAAATACTTCTCGACTTTCTCCACCTCCTCCACACTTCCAATGAAAAGAGGAACGCGTTGATGTATCTGCCAAAGAAACAAGAAGAATCGAGTTTTATGCAAGAGCAGATCATAATTCATAACGTTTTGAATGTTGGTGATTTTGTTATAACTGTCCGTTTCTCATGAGCAATAGATCAGATACTTGGAATTATCTAACCAAAGTGCATTTATGGAATCGTAAGCAATCCATGTTCAGGCCTATTGAATAGACGTTTCCAGATGATGATTAGATGACTAGACCATTTTTCTTGAAAAGGGACAGTTGGGGTGAGTGCCAATTTTTTTTTTCCTTGAAAAAGGACAGTCGGCATCATTAAACAGATCAGGCAGTTCAAAATTCAAAAAACACTAGGGGAATCATGCTCATTTTATTTAAGGAATTTGCTTTGTTCTTTAAGTAAGAATCAAAATGCCATGTGGCAAGTAAATGATACAGAAAATGTTCATGTTTAACTTGGTCTAGATCGTTGAAGGATGGTGAAAAATTCAGTCAGAGAAATGGAAACGCCAAATATTTTGGAGCGAAAAGTTCGGGTTTAATACAATTTTTACTAAAAATTGTGTAGAAAAACAGCCATATGTTTGCACATGTGTATAATATATAAATAAGATTAAAATAAGGCCCTGTTTGGTTGACACCCAAAAATGAGTTCATCTCATTTTGGTTAACATTACTTATATATCAGAGATATTTATCGCTTATGTCTTAAAGATCAAGATATCTAATCCACAATTACTTTTAACTAAGGGTTCGTTTGGATGCCTATAAATGGTTTAAGCTGTAAATGATTTACAGTAAATTATTTACATCCTGTCTTGTTTGGCTTTAAGCTATAAATGATTGTATGTATTTGGATTGCCCGTAAATTGTTTGAGTCCTGTAAATGGAGAGCCAATCTTTCTAAATGAAATACAAACTTTTTGCCTGTAAATCAGATGGGAGTAAATGCTATAAATACAGGCAAAAAAGGCCATCCAAATGCAAAGTGTAAATGATGTAAATCATTTACAACTTAGCCCATTTACAGGCATCCAAATGACCCCGAAAATGAGATGAGCTCGTTTTTAGGGGTCTACCAAACATGGCCGAAAACTTCATTTAAAATGATTAGATATTCTATATGCATGTGAAATAATATGTATAAGTAATCAAATATTGGGTTAATATCATCTCTCTCTCTCTCTCTCTCTCTCTCTCAACACCTTCTCAAGTAATCCCTACATAAATCAATCTCTTTCTACCAAAAATTTTTCTTCTGCAGCTCAATTTTATCAATGGATGGTCACCACCAAATAGTTTTTTTTTTTAATCACCTCAAATTTTTTTTTTGGATAAATTGCATTTCTTCTAAAAGGCATCTTTAGTTGGTTTTACCAAAATCTTGTGAAATATAAGGAGTTTTAAAGGTTGAAGCAATTATACAAGGTTTTTTTTTTGCAAACTTGTGTGTGCATAGACAAACATGTATACCGTAGTTTTCGTCGAAACAGCTAAGATAGAATCACTAAGGCTGTGTTTGGATGCACTGTTCAATTGAATTGCAATAATATGTTCAAAAAATTGGAAATGATCAAAATGCAATTTATCTTCCACATTGAGGAATTAGGCTCCAAATTATAATCAGATTGCTTTCAAATTAGACATGGAAGGATTGCAACCGAAATTTGAGAGCCACTTCCTCATTATGCAAACTAAAACCTCTGTTTGGATGCTCAAGCAGATTGAACTGCAAACTTTCAGTTTAACCAATATGAAATGGCGAAAAGCTAATGACGCTTCCCAGATTCATAAGGTGGAAGTAGCCCTCAAATTACAATTTCATTTCTTTCAAGTCCTACTTAAAAGCAACCCAATTGCAATCTGGACTCCTGCCCGCCAAAACGAAAACTAATGAAGGTTATTCCCATTTTATTGCAATTCAGTTTAATCATGCATCCAAACCACTGTAAATAAATTACTAGCAATTTGGATATTTCCTCTTCTTTGAACTAGTTCTTGCAATTCAATCCAATAGCCCATCCAAATGCAATGTAAAAGAGTACGAAAACCTCTACCTCCTCAGGATGGATATCAAGTACTCTCTGGTGCCCATCAGAACCTTTCCCACCAGCTTGCTCTACAATGAAGCTCATCGGTGCGCACTCATACAAGAGTCTCAGCTTCCCATTCTTGCTCTTCTTATCTCTCGGGTACCCATAGATGCCGCCATAGAGCAATGTACGATGAAAATCACCCACCAAGCTGCCGATGTAGCGGGCCGAGTAAGGCTTGCCGGTGGGGCCCGGGTCCTTAAGACTATCCATGTACTTCCTCAGATTCTCATCCCACAGCTGGTAGTTGCCTTCGTTGAAGGAGTAGATCTTACCAGACTTTGGTATCTGGATGTTCTCCTGAGTTAGCACGAATTCACCATACATTGGATCGAGTGTGAAGGCGAAGACGCCTTGGCCGATCGTGAGGACAAAGATCACTGAGCTGGAGTACATGCAGTAGCCCGCCGCCAGTAGATTGTCACCAGGCTGGCAGACGTTGACGACACACCTCTGCTCTATTTGATCAAGCTGTGTTGTTGCCATGTCACATGATCAAGGAACTGAGTCATCAACCAGCCCCAAAAACCAGGGATTCTACACTCAGTGACTCAGACCCACTGCGTCATGCACATCTTCAATGCTGACTCGTGTGCCAAACCGATCGAACTCGACTGAGTTGACTCGCAATTGCAAAAATTGTATTTTGTCAAGTTCATCAAACTCAAGTTTTGCTGAATTGAGTCGACCCAGTCGGACCGAGTCATGACCAGATCATGTCTTTTCGGGTCTTGATGAAATCCAATGAGCCTTTCTATTTTTTTATTTTTTTAAAGATTTCAAAATATAGTTAAGATGGTTAGAATCTGAAAATGTGAATTTTAGTTACCGTATCATCATCGCCGATGTCTGCAAGGCACTCGTCGTTGGGGCTATATATTCCGAAGATGGACCCGGTCGACACGGCCGCATCGATGTTGGAAGACCCGTCTAGCGGGTCGAACACCACAATGTAGTTGCCTGAGTAGCTCTCTTCCACGGCGACAGGTACGTCCTCTTCTTCGGATGCAATGATCCCTGTCCGTCCACTCGATCGCAGGCAATTAGAGAACACCTGCATGTATTATCATTCCAATTATTACTAATCTTCCTATTTAGGCAATGATCCAGTGTATGGAGCTTGCACTTCATCAAGTGGGCCTGTCGAATGGACGGTGGAGAGGAACAAGTACAAACCAATGTATAACATACAGAATGATCACAGTATGACATGGTGGATAACGTGGGATCGACTAGTGGGGCCCACCACCATGTTTGTGTGGGCCATCATCTAGTCACTGTCAAATGATTTCTGACAGACTATCAGTATATACTGAGAAACTTGGAAGATGGCCGGGTGCACACTTCTGATGAATGCGATCAGACTGCATTTAAAGAGAGATCAAAGCGGGCCACACCTGGGGTTTTTGGGTCGGCTGGCGCTTTGGGGAAAAAAGTTTCCATTAACCCATCTGTGCCCATAAATCCAACGGTCGGTACCTTTGGGCTTGAAGAAGAGGGGTTGTTTGATATTCTGGCAGCAGAAGACACTTGATATGCAGGCAATCAGAAATTGTACAAGTGGTGTATATTAACTCAAAATAAAAAGGTTTTTTTCGTTTCAAATTCTGTGGTTGTTTGGCGCCATAAAGTAAGGGGGCTTCAATCCCCTGTTTGTATGGCACCACAAAGTAACAGGGGGTTTTGAAATCCCTGGCGTTTCATATCCACGGTGAGAGCCTGCGTTACATTTAAAATACTTTCAAGAATTGAATGTGTAATATGTGTGTCAGAAGATTATTAAACTATTGGGCACATGGCCCACCAATGATATCCCGAAACAATTAGATAATCAATTGCATCACTATAATTACTTTAGGGCCTGTTTGGCGGGGTGAATCCCATGGGATTAGGAGGGATGGGATGAATTTTAAGGTAATGATGGTGGTGTCTGTTTCGCACGCCCGGCATATCCCGGGATTTTACCTTCCAATCCGTCCAACCAAGGGATGAGATCAATTTTAAGGTAATGATGGTGATGACAGTGGATTGTTTTAAGATCCATGAGATTGCTTAAATCATGGGACAAGTTCACCTGGTCTGTTTGGCTCATCATGCATTTCCCAAGATATCGGGATCCCATCTCTCCTAATACCGTGGGATCAGTCTAACCAAACAGGCCCTTAATATAATGATGGGCACTGTCCAAACGTTGTCCATTTAAATCAATGGTTAAAAAATGGTCAGTTAGTCACTAGGACATGATCTTATGCTTGTAGCTTATCCAAGACTTGGAATTTCATCATTTTCGGGCAAAGCATATATTTCAGCGGGCTTATCACAACCATTGTGTCAAACATTACATACGTTCACTAATTAAAGATATTAAAATTGATTTAGTAATTAAATTCAAACCCTATACATATACCATGCATACCTACTTTTGGATTAAAGTTGATTCCCAATCCATTGTGCCAAACACAATAAGAGGATTTCAAATCTAGGGGTTCTAAATCCACGCTACCAAACGGGCACAAAAATCAGATTGGTTGAATAATCATTATTATGGGAAGATTTGAGCCAAACCTAATAGAGGTCAACTTGGAGAAGTCGACGAGCAGAGCCTTGGATTGATAGTAGTTCATCTAAACCGACCTGATTCCAAGTTCTTTTGTAGAGATTTGACACTGACATGGAACTCGGAAGAAGTCATTACACACCCGAAAGAAGCCATTACACATCCGACCCGTTGACTTCGACCAGGATTAGCTCGCTCATGAGCTGGGACGGTCGTGATTGAGGCTTAAATTTTAGGGTCAGCTTGGATGAGAATATGACCGAAGATTACGCTAAGGGATTAACTCCAGTAACGCATGTTTGGAGCATCATTCGGTGCATGATCTCCAAGTAACGACTGACATTAACGCACGCGTAGCTCTTGCTTAATGGCAAAGATCATGCCAAGATTGACGGGCATGTTCACTTCAATCAAAAGGTGTAAATAGGGACATATCGACATGAACTGATACGTAACATCTTACACCCTAAGCCTACTCTACATAACTTAGACCTATATTCCTAGCTTGACTTTGGCATTGGAGGGTCTCCTAGTCTAGCCAAGGTCTCCTTTGTCCTTCTCTTGTAAAGGCTACAGGGCTCAATTTAAGTGCAAAAGGTGAGCCGGATTTTAACATCAACAATCGTAATATCTTATTCTTGATCACTTTAGTTGTTGAAATAGGAGCATTTGATATTTTCCATATGTAATCGTCCAATAAATGTCCATTAATCCGATACTCAGATAATCAAAGAAGCTTAATTTTTTTTATTCATGGCATATCTTAATTGGGACACATACTTTGGACAGCTTAATTTGAATTCCTTGTAGGGAAATTATATTTTGCAAATGTTTTCGGCACAGTGGAAACGGTTTGTTGTGGGCCCCACTGCCAGGTGCTGATGAAATCCACTCGTACCATCAGACGCTAAATAAATCATGTCAAGCTATGACTTAGATGGGCCACATCAGGATTAAAAGTTGAAATTAAACACCCACCCTTGATTCTCATAGAGGGCCAACCACGTTATGTATATGCCATCCAATTCATTGATATGAAACATCTGCCCTAGATGATGGCACACCTCAAAACATCAGGCCATTCTACGACTTTGTCGGGGCCCATTGAGAATCAAGGGTGGGCATCTCCTCCCAACTGTTCCTACTCGTGTGGCCCACCTGACTCATTGATTGCATTGCTTCTTAGGCCCATTGGCAAGTGAGGAAATACATGCATGATGGTCGGAGTGATGTCATAAACACATCACGGTGGATCCCAAATCCTGAATTTAGAGAGATATTTGTATCCCATGTAT
Source organism: Magnolia officinalis (assembly GCA_021015155.1). Lineage (NCBI taxonomy): Eukaryota > Viridiplantae > Streptophyta > Magnoliopsida > Magnoliales > Magnoliaceae > Magnolia > Magnolia officinalis. Next base: position 92,920,939 of record JAJHSJ010000006.1, on the reverse strand, counting down.
CCAATTCCTGAATAATTTCATGTGCCTGCTCATTACTCTGCCAGAGTATCGAAGCTTTTCTCCTTGGAAGGAACTCCAGGTTCCTTCTAACTTGCGCATGGTGTGCTCTGCGCAATTAGAAGAATGACAAAAAAAAAAAAAAAAACTCACTCAAAATGATCATAGAATGCAGAACTAGAGACCAACATCAAAACCATCAGAAATCAACGGCTGAGAACATGTGGTTAACGATAAGACTACTATGGCCCATCTAGAAACTGATTTTAAGGCGAAAAACAGTAATACCGACCTCATTAGACACGACATCGAGCTTCTTTTGATCTTCTCCCTGAATATTCACGGCGCCCTGCACGCCAGTCAAGTTCGAGATGCCGGCCCTTTGGACCAACGATGCGATTTGCTTGCACGCCGTCGATATACTAGAGAGGACGATCGTCAGCTCAGCATCAATGCTCCCGTTTTGTTCTTGCTTCAACAGCCAATTCGTAAGCGTTTGGATTTGGTACCCGCTCTTCTTCTTAGTCTCCGACTCTGATGTGGTCCCAACAGCCGCGCATCGGATTTGTGCCACGTTGCCGCTGCAGTGTATGTTTTTCTTGCTGAGACATGGTAGAGACTTGTAGTCTGAGATGCCACCGAGGCGGGCCGGTGATAGACGGATGATGGAACGGGTGCCGCCGGAGAGCAGGAGATGAGAAGATGTGGAAATTGTAGAGGCCATTGCTGTGGCACCGTTAGCTACTACTAGCTAAGGTGTGCGTGCAGGTGTTTGTGTTGTCTGTTTCTCTTTTTCTTTTTTCTGGTGTTTTGGTTTTCGGGATTTTTAGTACAAATTTCGTAAGATTTTATAAAATAATGCTACCAGGAGTGAAATATTGGCGAGGTGAAATTACCAAAATGTCTTTATTTATTTTTCATTAAAGATAAAATTGAGAATTGTAGGGCCCACATGGTATTTGCATGACATCCAACTTACCGAAGTATGAATATTGTTATGGTAAAATATGAGCCGAACCCGATAGAGGTCGACTTAGAGAAGTAGATGATCAGCAGAGCCATGGACTGATAGTTGTTTATTTGAACTGACCTGATTTCAACTTCTTTTGTAGAGCTTTGACACCGACCTGAAACTCGGAAGAAGTCATTACACACCTGAAAAAAGCCATTATACATCCGACTCTTTGACTTCGACTAGGATCAGCTCGCTCATGAGCTCGGATGGTCGTGAGTACGGGTTGGCTTGGATGAGAACATGGCTGAAGATTACACAAAGGGATTAACTCCAGTAACGCATGTCTAGATCATCATTCGGTGCATGATCTTCGGGGTAACGGCCGACATCAGCGCACGCATAGCTCTCGCTTAATGGCAGAGATCGTGCCGAGATTGATGGACACTTTCACTTCAATCAAAAGGTATAAATAGGGAACATATCGACAAGAACATGTACGCAACATCTCACACCCTAAGCTTACTCTACATAACTTAGACTCGGATTCCTAGCTTGACGGATTCGTATCCTGACATTGGCATCGGAGGGTCCTCTGCTCTAGCTAGAGTCTCTTTTGTCCTTCTCTTGTGCAGGCTATAAGGCTCGGTTTAAGTGCTCAAAGCTCATCGAAGGGTGAACCAGATTTTAGCATCAACAAATATCACAATGATGGAGACACAAATCAACATACTAGCCGATCAAATCATTCAAATAGGGTATATGCAAATTTAGATGCTTTGAGGTTGCATATATTCTTTTATGAGTCATTTGATTGCCTTTAAATTTTAAGTTGTAAATTATTTATAAGTAATTATTATAAATGAACATATGAGGGAGAGAAGATGGAGGAAACTACCAGCAAGCTTCTCTTGAATAAGTTACTTTTTCTACTCACAACAATAATAATAAATAAATTTGGTTTATGATAAATTATAAGTAGCTTTTTTTATTTAAAATTATTTAATCACTTCAGTTTAATAAGTAGGAATCAAGATAAGCAACTTAAGGTATAAATAGCTTATTTTAAATAATTTATGAATGTCCCTTCAAAAAAAGAAAAGATAGTTGGGCTTGTAATTGTATTACCGGCAATGAAAAACAAAATAAAAAAGCATGATTTGCAGGTGGACCGTTGCATCGTGGTCATCGATGGTTCATTTATTTTCACGCCATTGTACCGCCTCGCAATAGAGTAACCACTCTGTAATACGATGCACACATGCACCACTACAACCACGCTTGAGCCTGAGCTTGTGTGCAGCCTAAGTGCTTGCGTCTTAACCTCCAATTCTTCAAGTGTAAAAAAACTACAAACATCCACTTATAAAGTACAATTTTTTTTTCATACTCTTCAATATGGAATTAAACAAACTGCAGTTTTTCATTTGAAAATTTCAAGTCATTTTTTTTCTAGTAAGAAAATGAAAAAATTTAAAATATTTGACTTTTTATTTTTAAAACCAAAATTTCAAAAAAGGATATTTTGGACGAACTGGATGGCATACCATGTGGGGCCATCATTCTTGGCTTTACCTCTTTTGGAAGAAACACAGACAAGGGCATTTTGGTAATAGTTTACTTTTGAAAGAACCCGGGTTTTTTCCATTCGTTGGGTCATTATTCGGTAAAATCAAGATTCAAAGTCTCTTGACTTTATTTATTTATTTATTTTTTTTTTTTATTTTTTTTATTTTTTATTTTTATTTATTTATATTATTTTTGCGTTGGCATTGCCATTGGGGGGATTTGGATTGCGTTGTGTGGCGTGTTGGGATTGTAAGGCTAACAAATGCTTTCCGTTTTTAGTGGGCCCCACTTATCTTCATCCCTCCAGTCACTCGTGATCCAGGTTGGTTGGTTGTTCTGTGCGGAAATTGCGAAATCATTGGTCCTCTAGTGGGGTGTGGTGATCTGTACACACGCATACTGCCATTGTCGCTGTGGTATACATGTAACTCAATCTCAACCGTCCAAATCATGGGGTACGAGTGTAGATGGTCATCATGCAAGGACTGCGTGAAATGGATGATAGACGGCTACAGTGGAAAGTAGTAAAGTACCGATCAATCTAATTTTGGGTCAATGCCCCCATCCAAATGGGTCCCATTAGTTGTATGTTTGGGTTTAGCTACATGTGTGCCACTTGTAATATGGTACTCTTGTGTATTAAGACCTGGAAATTAGAGAGGCCCTCTTGATACAGTGCGCTGTGTGGGGACGCGGATTAGCTACTGACGGGTTGAGCATCGGCTACTGAGTGACGTCACCAAGTGGGTCCCACTATGATGGATGTGTTGTATCCACACCGTCTATCCATTTTGAGATATCATTTTAGGGCATGAGCAAATAATGAGGCAGATAAAAAGCTGTAGTGGACCCCACCACAAAAAACAGTGGGGAGAGTGATTCCCACCGTTGAAACTATTCTAAGGCCCACCATAATGTTTATTTGAAATCCAACCCGTTCAAAAGTTAAAAAAGACAAGAAATAAGGGTAAACACAAACATCAGCTTGATCTAAAACTTTTGTGGCCTTTAGAAGTTTTTAATGGTGAAAGTCACTGTCCCCACTGTTTTCTGTACTGGGTCCACGGAGCTTTGGATTTAACTCATTATTTAAATATTGCCTTAAAATGATCTCTCCAAATGGATGGAAGGTGTGGATATAAAACATACATCATGGTGGGGTCTACGAAACTTGATGACGTCACTTAGTCTCGGTACTTAACCTGTCGTAGGTAATCCGTGTCCCTGTTTGGGTAGCACGCCCGGACGCGGACTAGCTACTGAATCCGACAGTAGATAGTTGCTACTGAAGTGATGTCACCGGGTTCTGTGGCCCCACCATGATGTATACATTGTATCCACACCGTCCATCCCTTTGGAGAGATTATTTTAAGATATGATAAAAAAATGAGATAGATCCAAAGGCATGAATAAGACCGATCCAAAGCTCAAATGAATTCATTGAATGCCTACCATTAAAAACTTCTTGGGTTCAAAGAAGTTTTGGATCGAGACGATATTTTTGTTTTCCCTTTCTAATGGTCTGTGTTAACTTATAAATAAGTTAGATCTTAGATAAACATTATGCTGGGGCTAAGAAGGTTTCTATGGTAGGTGTCATTGTCCTTACTGTTTTCTGTGGTGGGGTCCACTTGAGCAATGGATGTGCTCTTTGGCTAATGTTCTAAAATAATCTCTCCAAATGGATGGACGGTGTAGATACAACACATACATCATGATGAGGGCCACAGAACGTGGTGACAATACTTGAGTAGACAACACTCCTACCGTCGAGTTCAGTAGCTAATCCGCGTCCGTGTCCATCGTTGGAGTCCACGTCGGAGGAATCCAAGGGACCCACCAACCGACACCACTCGAAATGAGAACTCCTCACCTGCAGTAGACTTGGATTGTGTGGTCGCACTAACACCACGTGGCTTGGTGGCGTTAGATTAGCTACTGACAAGTTGAGTAGCGAACGTCACCAAGTTATGTGGGGCCCACCATGATGTATGTGTTGTATCCACACTGTCCATACATTTGTAGAGATCATATTAAGGAATGATCCAAAGAATGAGTCAGATCCAAGGCTGGAGTGGATCCCACCACAGAAAACAGAGGGGAGAGTGATGCCCACCGTTGAAACCTTCCTAAGGTCCATCATGATGCTTATTTGAGATCAAACTGTTCATATGTTAACGCAGACATGAAAGAAGGGAAAACATAAACTTTTGTGGCCCTTGGAACTTTTTAATTGTCGGCGTCACTCTCCCCACTGTTTTCTGTGGTGAGGTCCACTCGAGCTTTGGATTTGACTCATTCTTTGGATCATTCACTAATATGATCTATCCCAATGGGTGAACCGTGTGGATACAAAACATACATCATGGTGAGGCCCACAGAACTTGGTGACGTCACTTGAGTAGCGAGTCTCGCTGCTCAACCTGTCAGTAGCTAATCCGCGTCCGGTGGCGTTGGAACGTCGGCGGATTTGGTTGGACGCGGATTTCCTGCGAAAGCCTTTGGCATAGGCTATCAATGGGCCGGGTAATCCGGACGAGCTTTCGGACTTGGCTCGTATTGGGCCGGGTTTGGGGTAGTGGATCAGGCCCGAAGGTTGGACACGGGCTTAAATCCGGAGATTGATTGTAAACGGGCCGGACTCAACCCATAAACCAAGCCCAGCCCGTAAGTTTTTTCTAAGCCTACTTTTCCCCCTTTTTCTTTCATTCTATCCCTTTCTCTGAGGCACACCAAAATATCATCTATTCATAGAGATGTTTATGGCTTGGGCTCAGGTGAACTCGAATCGGGCTTAGTGTAAATGTCTTGGGCTGGACTATTTCAGTCCATCATAGCCCAGATGAAATTTAGACTTACGTTTGAAATTACAGGTTGGGCTTGGACAGAACTCAGCCCTAACCCAGCCCATTGACAGATGCCGGGTGGGGCCACCATGATGTTTCTGAAAAATTCACCAGTACATTCGTTTTCTATATCATTTTAAGATATGAGTTAAAAATTAGGTGATCCAAAACTCAAGTGGCCCCAAAAGAGGAAACAGTGGAAATTTAGTGATCAACGTACATTCGTATGGCTAGAAAAGTTTTATATTGTGCTAAGTTTTTTACTTTTCACTTCATCCTAGTGGTAATTACCTTATGAATGGTTTTGATGACATATAAACATTAAGGTGGAGCCTAGAAAGGTTTCAATGGTAGGAAACTCTTTCTCCAGTTTTTCTTCTGAATAGCCTTTTTGAGTTTTGGATCCATCTAATTTTCAGTCTCATGTCCTAAAATGATCTGGAAAAACGGATGGTTGGAGTGGATTTTTCAGAAATATCATGATGGCCCCACCTAGCATCCTAGGCGAGAAATCTGTGTCCGATTTGGTTGGCCGCTGTTAGAGGAAGAGGCTCGACGGACGGGCACAGATTAGGTGTTACTAGAGGTGGGCATCGAGTCAAGTTGGATCTGATTGGGTTCAATTCGATCCGATCGGGGATTGAGTTCAGCAGGGCTGACTCGATTCGATCCGAATCCTTGCTAGCTTGACCTGAACCGAGTTCGACTCAGTGTGGGAAACTGAATTGAGTTGGATCGAGTTGAGTCTAGGGAGAGAGAGGGAGAGAAAGGAAGAGAGAAAGAAGGAAATGTGGGAAACCCGGAGAGAAAGAAGGAGAGAAAGGAGGAGAGAAGGAAGGAGAGGAGGGAAAACGGGAAAGAAAGAGGGAGAGAAAGGAGGAGAGATGGGTGGGTGCGGCGCCTCCTTCGTGTAGAGAAGAGGGGTTAGGGTTCCTTCGAATTTTGGATCATATCGGTCCGGATTGACTACGATCTGATGTACGATTAGATTGAGTGGTCCTACTCGATCTGCACCAATCCAGGCCTTTGGTTTGATTTGGATTGAGTCGGATCCACCGGATCGGTCGAGATCAGGTTGGATTCTCTACCTAGGTAATAGCTTATTGCATGTTACCCTAAGTGTAGGGCCGACCTTGATGATATGTTGTATATCCACTTCGTCCATTGTCCTTTTCAGCTCATATTAATTAGTGGTCCCAAAATTTAGGCATATCCAAATCTTAGGTGGACCACACCATAAGAAACAATGATGATTGAGTGCTCACCATTAAAAAATTCCCAATGCCCAATGTAAGTAGATACGCAATATTTATTTTCCATCTAACCCCTTGATAGGGTCAAACAAAACTGAATGAAAGATAAAAACAAAGATTAGCTTGATTCAAAACTTTTATAGCCTACAATTTTTTTTTAATGGTCATTCACCATTTTTTCCAGTGGTGTGGTACACCAGAGATTTATATATGCTTAAATTTTGGAATAACATACTTAAATGACCTGTAAAATTGGATGGGCGGCATGGATATGAATCAAATTCATCAAGATGGGCTTCACACAATAAAGTTAACACCACTAAGCTGGCAACAGCTAATCCACTCCCTCAACAGACTAGATGCATTCAAAATCTATGGGTCCACCGTAATTTATGTATTCTATCCACTCAGTCTATCCATTTTAAAGGATAATTTTAGGGCTTGATATAAAAAATGAAGTATATCCAAAGCTCAAATGGAACTCACCACGGGAAATCGATTGTGTGAATTTGAATTATACAGTGAAAAATTCTTTGGGGTAACAGAAGCTTTGGATCAAGCTGTTACTTGTGTTTTCCCTTCATCTATGTCTGTGTGATCTCATAAACCGGTTGGATGATGATAAACATCAACGTGGGCCCTATAAAGGTTTCAACGGTGAAAGTCGTTTTTCCTATTATTTCCTGTGGTGTAGTATGCTTGAACTTTATATATGCTTGAATTTTGGGTTCAACCATTAAAATGATATGAAAAAAAAAAGGATAGACAGTGTGGATAAACCACATGCATTCGAAGTGGGCCAACTAAGTCTACTCACTATGATAAAAGCGTACAAATAACTCAGTACGCAATCCAATATTATTATTATTATTATTATATTATTATTTTTAATGCGCACACACACCCGACACACTCACGCTAGTGGAATTTTTTTGCCATTTCATTTTAGGATATAAGCCCTAAAACGAGGCATATCCAACGCTCATTTGGACCAGTGGAAATTAAATTCTCACCATTAAAAACTTTTCGAGAGCTGCATAAGTTTTGGATCAAGCTGATATTTGCGTTTTGACTTTATTCAAGTCTACGTAACCTTAGGAACAAATTAGATGGCAAATAAATGTGGCGATGGGGCCTAAGAATTTTTCAACGGTGAGTGTCGATATGCTCTGAGCATACATGTTTGGCCCACCTAACGAGTGGATCAGCATGATTTTTTAAAAAGGGTGACCATCATGGTGGGACCTACCGTTTTCATGGTACGGATTTCATGTAAAAATGGTATCGCACAACAATCTGTGGTTTAAATGGAAGGGCCAAGCAAAATGACTTTCCCACCAGATTGGCCTTTTTAACAGTTCACATATCCTACAATATCCTACAAATGTGATACATTGGCCTGAAAAACTACCTACATTCTAAATATCTCGTGATATTATTACAAATATATAATTTGTTGAATCTTCTGCAAAAATATCGTGATATTTTCTATTAGACCATATATGACAACCGAGAAAACCAAAGTGGACCGTTAAACCCGTTCTCCGAATTTAGAGCCACGTTAAAATTAGTGGAGAAAAATACAAGAGACAACATAGAAAAGCGGCCATCCCCACAAGAGTGCCTAAAAAAGACACCAGGGTCGTTGTGACCGTTCCCTCAAATCTCTACTATTTAAACCCTCCATATCTACCATTGTCCCACCCAGCTCCATTTATTTCCCGAACCCCAACAAAACCCAGATCAAGATTTCCCCAAAAACCAAAGGAATCATGAGAAATTCAATGACTTTCTCTTCCTTTCCTAACATGCTCCTGGCCTTTCTCATTGCATTCTCTCTCTCCTTTGATGGTGCTCTAGGTAATTTACCTTACTCACATTATATCATTAATTTCATTAATTAGTGCTTTATAATGATGATTTACATGTAATTAGGTGAGATTATCTGCGAGGATTTGCCAAAAAGCCTGTGCGCATTCTCGATCTCATCGTCCGGCCGACGTTGCTCGATAGAGTACACTAATCGACCGGACGGCAACAAGGACTACCAATGCACAACGTCAAAGGTTATTGTTGATAAGATGGCGGAATGGATTGAGACAGACCAGTGTGTCCGGGCTTGCGGGGTCGATCGGAATATGGTTGGGATTTCCTCGGATGCCTTGATGGAGCCCCGGTTCACAGCGAAGCTCTGCTCGACCACATGTTATCAGAATTGTCCAAACATAGTCGATCTCTACTTCAATCTTGCCTCAGCAGAAGGTAGATTGATTAGTCTTTTAAATTTATATTAATGAGGTTGGTTAACACCTATGCAAGGTAGGTATTTTGCACGTATGCATGCATGGTGCTAGTATTTTGAAATTGTCATAAGGGTGAGGAAGGCAAGGTAGATTACGAGTACAAGGCATCTCATGTATGCACCACACATGTGGAAAAATGTTACATGGGCGTGATATCCCATCCATCCATCAGAGGGGCATAGATAAGCTAATGGTATAATATATTAAGAGTTTGATTTGTTCTACAAATTCCTACCTTTAAATCTATTTACGAGGAATCCGGATCCAACTTGTTGCAATCTAGTTGGACCACATCCACATACACTGCATAAAATGCAGCAGTCTTGACAACATTAGTGATGATGATGGGGACTGATCATGACCCCAAAAGTAGTATTTTTCTGCTCGTGGCAAGCAGAGGATCCTGATTCATTTACGAGATGTTTGAAGTCGACTCAGAGTCGGTTGAACTCAGTCGAGTTCAGCACAATTTGCCAGAACAATTCACTCCTGACTTGGGCGAGTCAAGCGGATTCACCCCTGACTCGGGCGAGTTCTGGCTTGACTCAGCACCTGACAAGTTGGTCTGAGTCGCGGCTCAGTCTTTTAACCATGATGGTGCCTGCATTTTACATGAGTAAGAAAATATTGTAACTAACCATTTGCTGAACATGGACGCAGGCGTTTTTCTACCAGACCTATGTCAACTGCAACGTTACAATCCACACCGTGCAATGTCGGAGCTTCTGAGTTCGGGGATCGCAGCTGGGCCTGCATCTAATGTTGCACCAGGGCCCCAATCGGCCCAGTCATCTCCTGACTTTACTTCTACACCTGAGTATGCTGACTCAACTCGTTTCTTCGCTGCTGCACCCGAGTCGACTGAGTCAACTAATTTTTTCGCTTCTGCACCTGAGTCGGCTGAGTCAACTAATTTCTTCGGTTCTGCGCCCGAATCTGCCGAGTCATCTAATTCCTTCGCTTCTGCACCCGAGTCAGTTACTTCCTCCGGTACGGACGCCGCGGCTTCGCCAGCTTCTGCTTGATGGAATTGGGTTCTTCATGGATCCATTCCTCTTTGAATTAATGAAAATGATTAAAGGATAGTTCACTCTCAGCCGCCAGCGTGAACATCCTGGCCGTTCAAATGGTGGGCCTCACAATAAAGATCCCCTGGGGTGAAAAACCAGGCTACACTATCAAAATCAGTTGATAGCTGGTGGGCTGACTGAGTTTAGGAGTGTGGCCCACCTGATAACTGGGTTGGTCTTGTTTTTTTTTACCCAAGTGATGTTTATGGTGTGGCCAACTTCTGAACGGCTCAGATTTTCTATAAAGGTGACATGTTGGCGTGAAAGCTAGAGGTGTATGTGAAAGTTCACTTGCAACATTTCTCTTACAGATATTGTATGGCTAAAATTTTATCTATAAATTTCATCAAAGAGACTTTGCGTTTTATCATAGATGAATTGTGGAATTCTACTCTTCAGGTTTTTAGTTCGTACAAATGGGGCCATGGTTTAATGATCTAAACAACTGATACGATGGGACACAACATTGATGGCTGGTGAACCAAAAAAGACGCTGTATCGGGAAATCCTAGCCCTATAAACTCTGGCCCTTTTTTTGATTGAATGTGAACTGTGGTTTTATTCTCTCTTGATTGTCTATTTATTTAAAGAGTTTGTTTTGCCTCAGCTGCAACTCAGATCCAGCATATGTTGCCTCCCATTGGGGCCCACATGCTAAGTGGTCTAATAATCGGAACCATTAATGTATGGACTATATGACGAACGGGCACTATTAGAAACTTAGGCCCAATGGATGATTTTTTTACCATCACCATCTGTTCACCATTTGAAGATGAATTTACAAAAACAAGAAGAAGTAATAATAAAATAAAATAAATATATAATTAATTAATTAAAGGAGCTTAATTTTTATCATTTTGAAAGATACTTCCTCATTTTGATATATATATTGTCCCAAAGCATTTTTCAATTTTTAAGATCCTCACTCAGTGAAATTAATAAAACTCGAGTAAATAATCTTAGGGGTCCTTTGGCACCATGGATTTGGGAGGATTTGAGGGGATTTCAAATTTCTCGGTTGTTTGGTACTGTTAAGTAACCTGGGGTTTCAAATCGCCTTAAGGGGGTTTGAAATCAAAGCTTGAATTACATCTAAAATCTTTTCAAGAGTTGCATGTGTAACATGTATGTCACTAGACCATTATTCTATTGGACACATGACCCACTAATGATGTCCCAAAACAATTAGATTATCAATTGCATCACTATAATTACTTTAATATGATGATTAGCGCCGTCCAAACATTTTTCATGTAAATCAATGGTTAAAAATCATTGGTTAGTCACTCGGACATGATCTTGTACTCGTGGCCCATCCGAGACTTGGAATTTCGTCATTTTCGGGCAAAGCATATATTTTAGTGGGCTTATTACAACCATTTTGTCAAACATTACATACATTCACTAATTAGAAATATTAAAGTTGATTTAGTAATTAAATTAAAACCCCTGTAAATATACAATACATAGCTATTTTTTGGATTGAAGTTGATACCCCATGGCAGTGTGCCAAACCCGACAGGAGGATTTCAAATTCAGAGGGTTTCAAATCCACACTCCCAAACAAGCTCTTATGAGTAATGTCTGGAAAAAAAAAAACCATAAAATTACATGGCCCACTAAAAAAGTGACATAATTTTTTTAGGTAGAAAATATAAGCTTTATTCCCAACATCATGGACAGCTCAGATCTCACACGTGCTTCATATTTTCATGTGTGCCGGCACGTGAATAACCAAGGCTGACGATTGTTAGGGACGTTCCAAGTTGAAAGTTCAAAGAAATCTGTGGGGAACAATTTCCAATTACTTTGGTTGGCCTTTCTAGAGGACTCGGAATGCATAGTGCAGCACACAGTAACCACGTCTGTGACACAAAAGCTTCTGTGGGCCCACCATGATGTGTTTTATCTGCTGTCAATCTATTTTGCCAACTTATTTTAGGACATGATACAAAACATAAGACCGATCCAAATCTCAAGTAGAATACGCCACATAAATGGTGGTGATTGAATGTCCCCTATTAAAAAAAGGCTATAAAAGTTTTAGATTGTTCATCGACGCACTTGTACTCGTAAACATCACATGAGGATTTAAACCCTTAACCTTAGTGTTGAAACTTATAAGATCTACTGCCGAGTCATGAGTAAGGACCCATGTGGTGTGTGGTCAGTCTCACCCGGCTAAAAAGGCCCATCATAGTCTTGGAGACAATTTCACCCAGCTAGGCCATCTCACCTGGCTAGATCAAATTTGGACCATCCCACCCCAAATCTTCAAGATTGAAAGATATCTGAGTTAAATGACCGGATGGTTATTACACACGAATTGAGTATTTTGGTTCTTCTTCCATATTTTCTTTTCCCTAATGACTGAGAAATGATCAGATGGGTTTAAACACATGGCTATCATTATGTATTCAATCTAAGTAGGGCCCACTTATAGTATCCAATGCATCCAGTGGCGTCTCAAGAATCATTTGTATAAAAAACTGGGGTGGGACGTATCACAATGAGGAATGAAAAATCACACCTATGTATTCACTAGCTGTGGCCCACCTAAATTTTGAAACGGCTTGAGTTTCAATGTCCCTTCATCATTACAAGGTGCACCTAAATAATGGATTAAAGGTGGACCCCACGTTCTGTATATCTGGAAAGTTTCTATGGTGGGCGTTCCCCTCCCCATTATTCCCTTTGGTGGGGCACACTTAGATCAGGTTGGATTTTGGAATTTAGGCCTAGCATTCGGGGACACATCTAACGGAGAGGTTAGATGCTACCCACACATCTCAAACGCACGTGAGAAACCCGTGCTTCGTAAGAGAGACGTGATGGCCAATTCACCGTCTGATCCTGCTGTCCCCACGCCTGTATATGGTGGCGATAATCAGTTCACTAATCCAGTGGGCCACCCTATGTACTGTGGGCGAGGAATCAGGTCAGTCCATTCATTAGGTGGGCCGCACGTTTATGCTAAAAATGAATGGCCAGAAAAAAATCTAAGAAATGATCCTTATTCAAACTCTCTCTGGATGAGTGGCCTTATTGGGGTCCGGTAAATACCAAATGGGTCCCACCTTTGGAAGGGCGTAGATGAAACGGACACATATCAGCCTGGTACTTGCGGGAGAGTAGCGAAGCCAATGCTCCTGAAAGAAAAAGATTTATTTAATTTTAATAGAGGGAAGAATCTAGTTTGAGGTGGGGGGTGCATGGGCTTATCGAGTGCATACCTGTATACGAGTGTCCCAACGAATGAAATGCATCCGGTTATTGAGTTGTGGGTGAGTACACATACAGATATGTTGATATATCCGACTCGTGGTGCGCAGCATAAGAACATGTACACCTGTTTGCAAGATAGAGAAGCGGCAGGAGGAGGTTTCCAAAAGGATCGCATGATCCAAGTTCCATCTTTCTCCCTGATAAGAGGATCAATGCGATCCCTTTGGATGCTTCCTACAGTCGCTGGAACAGTGAAAGAATCTCTCTCTCTCTCTCTCAAAAGAAAGCCAAGGGGTCTATATAAAACAGACCATGATAATAAACAAATCTCTCTCTCTCTCTCGGAAAAGAAAGCCAGACCATGATAATAAACAGGATCTCTCTCTTTCTTTCTTTCTCTCTCTCTCTCTGAAAAGAAAGCCAAGGGGTCTATATAATAGAGATCATGACACAAAACCTCTCTCTTCCCCCGAAAAGAGAGCCAAAGAGGTCTATATAAAAGAGACCATGATACTAAGGGCTTGTTGGGACGTTGGATTAATTGGTATGGAATTGCATTTGATTTAATGTAAATTCCATTCTGCGTTTGGAAAATATGATTAGGTGGTATGGAATTACATTTGATCTAATATAAATTTCATTCGGCTTTTGGAAAAGATGGAAAGAATTGGATTAATGCAGGTATCATATCATCTAGTCCTAGTAGGATTTCTAATATATTTTGACATCCACTAAATCTATGGGGCCCATGTTGATGCATTTGTTTTATCCACCCCGTCCAACTGTATGTGTCCTTTACACGTGAGAATTGAGTTGCATATGTATACAAGTGAGCAGTATTAGTTGTGAAATTTGATCTATTGATAACAATTTTATGGTCCTCCAAACACAAACACAGGTTTCACTTAATACAGTATTTTTCCTAAAGGAAGAATTTGACCCCAAATGGGAGATTGAATTGCCAAAATACCATGGTATCTCTAGACATAAATGGTGTTAATTCCACCTAATATACAAGTCAATACCATTTAATCCCGTGTTCCAAATATAGGATCTCTCTCTCTCTCTCTCTCTCTCTCTCTCTCTCTCTCTCTCTCTCTATACATATAAGAAACACATAAGAAAAGAAAGGAAAAAGCCATATGACTCTTTGTGGCCATTTGGATGTGAGCAAAGTGTTTTTTTAATAGGTGTTAACATATGGGGTATCCTGTACATACTACAGGTATCTATATAGATGGATTCAAGTATCGTTGGAAGATCTCCTACGAATTTTCCACATCTTCTATATATTCCTATAAACCTAATACAATTTTCACAATATAATGGAGTAATAGTAAGGCAGGTTTGAACTAGGGGTGCACATCGAACTAGTAGAACCATGGAACCTCAACAGAACTGGCCAAATGGTCCGGTTCTAGAGTGCATCGGTTCTGGCTTTGGTTCCAGAAATTAAAGAACCGTTTAGTTGGGTTTATTTCCGGTTTGGGGGTACGTAGATCCGAACCAAACCGTAAATCCGAACCGTGGATCCGATCTGTGGAATCGAACCGTGGAACTGAACTTGGAACCATGAGTTTACAATATGTTTTAGTTGTATATTTGACTAATGATTTATGATTTACAATGCACCATTTGATTATTTTCATAAATGTATTTTTTCACACCATATACAATATCTAAACCATTCATCAAATGGATCACAACACGAATGAACTTGGGCTAAATTATAAAATACAACATGCAATTGGCTGGATTATAAAAAGCCCAGAACTGTGGAATTGATCCGGAACCGAACTGGTTTTTACGGTCCAGTTCCGGTTCGGTTCTAGGGTGCTAACGGTTTGGTTTCGGTTCCGAAAATTCTAAAACCATAAGGAACGGTTAGGTTCTAGTTTCACCCTAGAACCGGACCGAATTAAACCGTGTGCACCCCTAGTTCAAACCGAAGACCTAAATGTTGAAGCATGCCCTGTCCACCATTAAGCTACAAGCTAAGAACCTGATGTAACATTTGGAGTGCTTCATATGACAGGTGCTACATGTCACATTTTATGGCACATGTGCATGATGATACACATGACAAATGTAAGATGCTCAAAATTTAACAATGGATATGTGGGGCATATGAACATGGCAAGTCGCACATGTGTCACATTTGACGCATGAGATGCATGTTTACAAAACATTGTATTCACATGTATAATAAGCTTTATCCACTTTTTAAACAAGAATTCAGATCCTCTGCTTGCTGATTTTCTGTTTTCCTGAATTATGATTGGTCCACGTTATTAATTATATTGTCAATATTGCTGCATTAAATGCAGTCTATGATAATGTGGCCCAATCACATTGTAACAAACAAGAAATTTCTATTAGGGGAAGTTCAGGATTTGGACTAAACAATTACATATTATACTATCAGTCTACTTTGAAGTACACAAAGTCCTCTTTTTTTTTTTTTTTTTTTTTTTTTTTTTTTTTTTCCATACAAAATGGATTTGACATACTATGTATACGCTTTTTACCTCAAACACCTTTGGAGCTCAACTTTGCTTGCATCCAAACATCCCCTATGCAATGGAGAATCGAAGTGGGAGCTAGATAATATGGTAGATTTGGAAAAATGGTATGTGGTAGAGCCATCTCTCCATGAACATGTGGCAGGGTGATATATCATCCTATCCATCCATATATTGGCACCAGGACAGATGGTTTCAAAAACAAAACCCATGAAACAATCTTATCCGTTACCTTTTCTATAATGCATTCTATTGCATATTTGACCATTAATTATTTTTGTTTTCGACTGTTACTTTAATGTGCATAGATCAAATGGATAGGCTTGTTGAATAGGTGTTATTTTTGAGATATAAATAATCCCAGTAGGGCTGTGTATAGGTGAATAGAGTTTTCACATCACCCTGCCACATATACCGTAGAGAGATGGCTAGACCATAGTACAATTCTTCAGGCACTGCAATATCATCTCTTGAGTTAGACAACTAGACAAATAACAGTGTGGGCTCTAATCTTGGTACACATGCATATGGGCTTAAGAAAAATCCTCTTCTAATCCTAAATGACATGAATGGAGAGCCCCTTTGGCAGAGACTGAAAAAGGGGTCCATCTCATCTTAGTTAATCATAATTGTATATTAGAAATCACGATGGTTTATTATCAAGATAATCTTTATAAGAGAAATTCTCTAGTCCTCCTAGTTGCACACCAATTCACTTGGACAGTTCAATCGATTCATTTGAACGGTCCATTATCTCCAAAACACATTTCATAGGCTACTATGGAAATGATCCGATGATCTAACCATCCTTGATTTGGCTTTATTTTTCTACAACCATCCTTTTCCTAAACTGACGCAGGGATGAACGTGATGAGGATAAATACTCCGAATTCACGGAGCTTCTCTGGACTCCTCACAGAGACTTCTCGAATCCACGAGGAAAGAAAGCAGAAAATAGAAATAAATTCTAATAAATTCAAAACTGATTAATTGATCCTTAAAAACGAGTTCACAACCCTTTAAATAGGGATACCAAGCAATGGGAAAGAAATCAGAATCAAACTACAACTAAAACTCCTATAATTCGCGACTTACTATAAATAGTAAACTTACTATTTATAGACGGTCGTGATGTCTACTACTGCGCAAGGTTTTCGGCCAAAAATAGTAAGTGTCCTATTTAGCTTCACCATTCTCCTAATTATTCTAAGCTCCTTTCACGTTGGGCGCAACTCCTAAAGCCCGACGGATGAAGAGTTATAATCAAACTAAAACTTACTATTTATAGTAAAAACGAAATTAAAGCAGGGAAACGACCGTCGATCTAGGGGTTTTTCGCAATTCCGGGCGTCGCAACCCGGAACAGTAGGGTTGGTTGGCTAAAGTAGTTCGTTCTACCCCAAAATCATATATTTTACGTCAGATAACTCATTCCAGATTGCGAGATACGCCCAATCTAAGGTCCGACGGTCCGGATCACTTCTGTCTTCGACCGAGCCTTTTCTGATCCATCTTAGCCATGAAACTATCCGCGACCCGCTCTACATCAGTCTCCTCTACTTCAAAAGAACTCGTCCTCGAGTTCTCATCCTGCTATAGTTCATAATACTCGGTCAGGTCCGCGACATTGAAAGTCCGTGAGATCGTCATGTCATCTAGAAGATCAATAACATAAGCGTTGTCATTGATCTTTCGAATAATTGGGACGGGTCCAATCTTCTTATTTTTTAACTTGTTGTACGTCCCGGTCGGAAATTTCTCTTTACGCAGATGGACCATAACGCGATCGCCCACCTCGAACACCTTTTGTCGCCGGTGTTTGTCCGCATGTTCCTTGTACTTCTCGTTCGAGGCATGTAGCTTGGTTCGCACTTCCGTATGGATGCCCATGATCTTGTCCGCCATATGTTCTGCTGCAATGCTCGTGCCTGGGTACTTGGGTAGAGGGACCAAGTCAAGTGTGTGGCGAGGCACTCGTCCGTAGATAATCTGGAATGGTGATTTCTCAATCGAGCGGTTCACCATGTTATTGAATGCAAACTCTGCTTGAGACAAGGTCAAATCTCACTGCTTCAGTTTTTCTCCTGAAATACAGCGAAGGAGGTTTCCCAACGTGCTATTCACAACTTCGGTCTGCCCATCAGTATGTGGGTGGTAAACACTGCTGAATTGAAGTCGTGTATCGAATCGAGTCCACAAAGTCCGCTAAAAGTGGCTAATAAACTTTGTGTCACGATCAGAAGTAATGGTCTTGGGGACCCCGTGTAGCCGTACGACCTTCCTGAAGAATAGATTCGCCACGTGTGTTGCATCGAGGGTCTTCTTGCATGGGATAAAGTGCGCCATCTTGGAGAAACGATCTACCACCACGAACACCGAATCCATGCCGCATTGTGTTCGTGGGAGACCAAGCACGAAGTCCATTGATAAATCCTCCCAAGGACCGTCAGGCACAGGTAACGGGGTGTAGAGGCCCGTATTCTGAGATTGTCCCTTAGAGGTCTGACAAACATGACAACGTTGTACGGCTTTTCCACATCACGTACTAATTGCGGACAGTAATACCGCTCTTCCACAAGAGCTCGCGTCTTGTCTCGCCCAAGGTGTCCACCGAGGCCACCTCTATGTAGCTCCTGAATAATCTGCTCCCTCAGAGAACTTTGGGGAATGCACAATCGATTCCCTTTGAAGAAAAAATCGTCCTGTATATGAAGGTCACTGGGGTGACCTTCTTGGCACTTCATCTAAAAATCTTTAAAGTCCTCATCCTCGGCATATATCTCCTTGAGACAGTCGAAGCCGACCACCTCGTTGGTCATCGTAACAAGTAGTGATGCACAATGACCAAGTGCATCAGCCACTTTGTTCTGTTGCCCTGACTTGTGCTTCAGAACGAACGTGAATTTCTGTAAAAACGCAACCCATCTAGCATGCACACGATTCACGTTAGTCTGACTATTAATAAACTTTAATGCTTGATGATCAGTGTACAAAATAAACTCTCTTTGAATCAGATAATGCCGCCAATGTCGCAGCGCCTGAACAACTGCGTACAACTCATGCTCATAAGTCGACCACTTCTTTCGGGCTTCGCTGAGCTTCTCGCTGTAGAAGGCTACCGGTCTGCCTTCCTGTGATAATACTCCTCCAATTCCGACGTATGAATCGTCACACTCAACCTCAAATAATTTGTCGAAATTAGGAAGCACCAAGACCGGTGTTGTAGACAAACGATGCTTGATCTCATGAAAGCTCTTGTCAGCTTTATCGGTCCACTAGAACGGTCATTTTTTCATGCAATCTGTTATAGGCGCGACTATGGTGCTAAAATCTCGCACGAATCGACGATAGAAAGTCGCTAACCCGTGAAAACTCCTCACCTCATGAATGTTTGTCGGGATCGGCCATTCCCTAATAGCTCGTACCTTTTCATCATCCACACGAATGCCTGTGGACGTTACAACAAACCCTAGAAACAACAGGCTGTCAGTTAAAAAACTACACTTCTTCAAGTTGAGGTACAACTTGTTAATTTGTAGGACCTGTAGCACCTGCCTGAGATGTTTGCTGTGCTCCGTCTCATCCTGGCTATAAATCAATATGTCATTAAAATATACTACCACAAATCGGCCAGTAAACGGTTTTAACACTTGATTCATCAAACGCATAAAAATACTTGGTGCGTTCGATAGGCCGAAGGGCATGACCAGCCACTCATACAACCCTTCCTTGGTCTTGAATGCCGTTTTTCACTCATTACCGGGTCGAATACGAATCTGATGGTACCCGCTCCTTAGATTTAGTTTAGAGAACACCTTGGCCCCTTCTAGCATATCGAGCATGTCGTCCAACCGTGGTATTGAGAACTGATATTTGATGGTAATTTTGTTGATTGCCCGACTGTCGATACACATGCGTCAGCTTCCATATTTTTTTGGCGTTAATAATGCAGGTACGACACATGGGCTCATGCTCTCTCTCAAGAGACCCTTACGGATCAATTCCTCCACTTGTCCTTGAAGTATCTCACACTCCTTTGGACTCATCCGATAATGAGGGCGGTTGGACAGGCTAGCCCCAGGGACGAGGTCTATGTGATGTTGGATGTCCCTCATGGGGGGCAATCCATCAGGTAAATCCTCAGGCCAGACTTCTTTGAATTCCTTCAACAACAGTCTTAAACTTGGAGGGATATTTGAGGGTTCCTCTTCCTCGCCCTTCACCACTACGGCGTATACCTCGCCGGTTTCCTTGGATTCCTCCATGAAATCCTGAATGGTCAAGAGGGAACTCCCCTCCACTTTAGAAGCTTTAGGGAGGTTCTCTGGTATCATAGGGGCAAGGATTATTTTTCGACTATCCTTAACGAATACGTAGACATTGTCTCGTCCCCGATGGGTCGCATCACGGTCCGACTGCCAGGGTCGACCGAGTAGCATGCGATAAGCTTCCATGTCAACCATGTCACAAAGTATCTGATCCTTATAATTTTTACCAATTGAAAATGAGATAGTGCATTGTTCAGTTACCTTGGTCCCATTTACCTTTTTTATCCAGCCAATTGAGTACGGGGAAGGATGTTTCGTCGTTGGTAGCTGTAACTTGTCCACCATCACCCTTGAGACGATGTTCTCGCTACTATCACTGTCTATGATCACATCACAGACCTTTCCGTTGACAGTGCACCGAGTACGAAATATGTTGTGTCGCTGTGGATGTAATTTTTTTCGTGGGGTATACAGTAATCGCCTCACAACTAGAAATTCACCACGATCCTTGCCCGTCATTTCATCGCCACCTGCTATTTCTTCAGTGGTTTGCTCATGTTCATCATAGCCTGACCTTCTTCTGCGGCCTCATCTTCAGTACCCCTTTCGTTTATAGTTAAG
This sequence comes from Magnolia officinalis, assembly GCA_021015155.1. Taxonomy (NCBI): domain Eukaryota; kingdom Viridiplantae; phylum Streptophyta; class Magnoliopsida; order Magnoliales; family Magnoliaceae; genus Magnolia; species Magnolia officinalis. The sequence goes on along the minus strand of JAJHSJ010000006.1, from coordinate 92,900,313 downwards.
TGTGCTGTGGGATGTTGAGGACAGGTGTTTGATAAGTGGCTTGGCTGGCCACAACGGTAACAATTGTTCGACCTTGGTCGAGCATAAGGATTTGGAACCCTACTTGGGCCCGCTGTTGTGGGTGTTGCACGTTGAGGTCTGGATGAGCCGCTCCCCGTATCATGGTTTGCGGTTGTAGGAAGTTGAGGACGTTCTCCTACTGGATCTTTTCCTCGTGCCAGCACTGGATCCTGCGTGGGACCCGTCATGGGGGGTCGAGTTGAAGGATATGGACAAGCAGGAGCTCTTGCAAGTTGTGTTTATGCCCTACCCGCCAATTGAACTGCTTCATCAACGGTCCCGACTGGGTACATCTGAACTTGGTCCTGAATTGTCGGCCGCAACCCACCTATAAATCGTGCTACTTTCTGTGACTCAGATTCTGACAGATCATTTCGTGTAGCCAACCGCTGGAATTCTTTTGTGTAATCTGTGATGGTTTGATTTTCTTGTCGGCAATTTTGATATTGCTGGAATAGTATCTGCTCATAATCACTGCGGAGAAATCGTGATCGAAGAAGACGTCTCATCCGTGGCCATGATGAGATAGACGCTTTGTTTTGATGGGCTCGTGAGAGTTGTAATTGTTCCCACCATGCAGAAGCACTAGATTTTAATTTAAACGCTACCAATTTTACCCTTTTATGATCTAGCACGTCCATATAATCAAAATATTTCTCTACTTCGGCTAGCTAATCGAGGAAATCTTCTATACGTAATAAACCATTAAAACTAGGAAGTTCAGCCTTACCTCGATAGTCTCTTTCAGCATGATCTAGATGATCGCCTCCATTGATTGGTCGTCGGGCAAAACCCTCATTAAGGTCTTCGTCGCTAGAACTTAAATCATCTGGTGTAGCCCTACGGTTTTCCATTGGTAGTGCTCTACGGAAATCGAGGTTGCGTCGTACAGCAACCATGGGTGGTGGAGCTATCATGGGTGGTGGAGCCACCATAGGCGGTGGAGCACCGCCTAGGGCTCGGGGTGGAAGTAGCACATCCGCAAGACGGTCGAGCGTTACCTGTAGCCCTTGCATGGTCAACTGACTCTCCTGATGGAAAGCTTCCATTCTTTCCGAAAGATAACGAATCCCTGGATCACCGTCTACAGGATTTTGATTCATACCTTCGTTGTTTGCCATCGGTCCGAGGGGAATCCTCACTCTGATACCAATTGACGCAGGGATGAATGTGATGAGGATAAATACTCCGAATCCATGGAGCTTATCTGGACTCCTCACAGAGACTTCTCGAATCCACGAGGAAAGAAAGCAGAAAATAGAAATAAATTCTAATAAATTCGAAACTGATTAATTCTCTCTTAAAAACGAGTTCACAACCCTTTAAATAGGGATACCAAGCAATGGGAAAGAAATCAGAATCAAACTACAACTAAAACTCCTAGAATTCGCGACTTACTATAAATAGTAAACTTACTATTTATAGACGGTCGTGATGTCTACTAGTGTGCAAGGTTTTCGGCCAAAAATAGTAAGTGTCCTATTTGGCTTCACCAAACCGTTCTCCTAATTATTCTAAGCTCTTTTCACATTGGGCGCAGCTCCTAAAGCCCGACAGATGAAGAGTTATAATCAAACTAAAACTTACTATTTATAGTAAAAACGAAATTAAAGCTGGGAAACGACCATCGATCCAGGGGTTTTTCGCAATTCCGGGCGTCGCAACCCGGTGCAGTAGGGTTGGTTGGCTAAAGTAGCTCGTTCTACCCCAAAATCATAAATTTTACGTCAGATAACTCATTCCAGATTGCGAGATACGCCCAATCTATGGTCCGACGGTCCGGATCACTTCTGTCGTTGACCGGGCCTTTTCTGATCCATCTTGGCCATGAAACTGTCCACGACCCGCTCTACATCATAAACCATGAATGCGATGGTTACAATTGCCTACAAAAAGTGACCTTTTAGAATCATAAGCAATCCATGATGGGTCCTAAGAAAAAAGATGGATCAAATTGTTGATTCAATGTAAATGATCTTGACCATCCATATTAAAAGCCATTGATCAAATGGTTAATATTTTTCAGATCGATTTTATGTTTTAATGCTAGCTCATGAAATGTGTGTTGGGACCTAATGAGTAATCTAGATCACTGTGGAAGAAGGTCTAAATATACTAATGCAACAGTAAGAGTTGAAGCATCTCTCCATTTTTAATCCTCACCAAAAAGAAATATGATTTCTAATATATAATTATGGCCTCGAGAATATGGAACAAAAACATATTTGCTACTCATGACCTTCCTATCTCATACCATGTCGAACAACCAATTGCTTTATAAGCTTGGGCTGTTAGAGAATGGTGTATTAATATATATTAAGGGACTTTAATAGAACACAATTTGGCCATCTACCTAACAAACAGGGGCTAAAAACAGCAAGAGAATAGAACTACACTATGGAACTTGGATAGCCAGTTTGCATTACTAATGACCCATAAGTTAATTGGATCATTTGCTTGATGGAAAAATGGAGGGCTATCCATGGTCTAAGTAAAACTAGATGGTTCTTAGCGGGTTCACATGCTGCTTAATTTAGATGATCAGGACCATATATCTACAGGCCACTAACATGGATTAGCCACAGCCTAACGGGCCAAAGCTAACCCAAACGAGTAATTTCAGTTACATCTGGGGGCGTCCATCACAGACTCTCTTCTTCAACCTACCAGACTTCAGACTTCTTTGGGTTCATTATGCAAGAATCACTTGGGTTTACCAAATATTATTTTTGGGGCTGAAAAGCCACGGACCAGCCATTCAGATTTCATGTTTGGCACCACTCCTATATCAGTCTTAAAATGAAGTTACACCCACTCTAATACGCCATCCTTTATTTTCTAAGTCCTTTTTTTTTTTTTTTTTCCTCCAAGGCCAGATCTTCTATCAACAGGTTGAATGGCAAATAAACATTCCACTGGGCCTTAGGAGGTTTTTAATGATGGACATTCAATCACTACTGTTTTCCTGTGGTGCGATCCATTAGAGATTTAGATCTACCTCGTTTTTAGATCAAGCCCTAAAATGACTTGGAAAAATGGATGGACAGCATGAATAAAATAGATACATCATGGTGGGGCCCACTGAGTACTGGCCACTAGCTACCTAGCCAGCTGTAGCATCACTAGCCAAGCTGCAACCGACCATGTTCGTTCCAAAAGTAGTTTTTTTTTTTTTTTTTAAAAATAAATAAATTTTATAACTCGTATTCACTGTGTAAATTTTATTCAACTGCTATTTGGGGTCCACCGTGTTATGTATATGCCATCCAACCATACATTAAGAAAGTTTTTAATCAGTTTATACAATCATTAAATGGGCCACACAATAGAAAGCAAAAAACATCTCCTCAAGAACTAAATTCTCACATTGTGGCTCACGAGATGGTTGGATTAGCCTTATTTTTGAGATGTCTTGGCTGTTGGATTCCGTACACGAACCGCAGTGGCCCTACAAAAAAGTTCTTTATACAAATGGAGGAACCAGACTCATTATTTTGTGTAAAAAATATAAAGTAGCGCCAATTTATATTATTGAATTAGGAAAAGAAGAGAGCTGTTATTAATGAGGTAGGTGCATATATTGAATCCCTTTCTATAATCCAATCACGTGAATAACGTGAGAGCACGTATGTTCTCATGCTCCCTATTTCATTCTTTCATTATTACATTCTCCCCCTTTTCATGGAGATTCTTCGGCGCATGATGCATTTTCTCTTTCTATTTTATTAACTTACGAATAAAAGGCTTCTTCGAATACATTCCCTCTCTTACTTATACCATAAGACTAATATCCGTTCGATCTAGGGTCGTGTTCAGTGATCCAAACGGTTGATCTGGTGAAATACAATGATAAATGTAGTTGCATCAAAAATCTTCTAAGATTGGAAAATTCTAGACTTTCAAATCAATGGCCCACAAAGCAACAGTCCAACAAACTGTTCATATTCAATGGGAAAAAGTCAAATAATAAAAATGCTTAGTAATTCCTATCAGAGGTATCCTCCATGGATGGTAAAGCAAGTCTTGTAAATGGTTTGGATCACCAAACGCGCCCAAATCCAACTTATGTAGTCCGAACGTAATACTACTGGATGTATTCAAACAAATTAAACATCGAATAAGAATCCAACGATGGATAAACATTGAAATAAAGTAAATTACAGTTTGTTTGGATGTTTAGAAAATAAGCTGGAAATGAAAACCATAATTACATGTAGATTCTTGGAATTGGGTTTCATTCCGTTATCATGAAAAGACATGTTTCAAAATTCCTTCCAATGAGGGTATGGCTCCATGGCTCATAGGTATGCAGACTCTATTCCAACACTAAGATTATGAGATCGAGTGCCTATGTAATCTAGGTGTGTGTAAAAAATAAATCCTCAAGATGAGGCAGAGGTAAATAATAATAATAATAATAATAAATTAAAAAAAAATCCTTGAGATAAGGTAGATTGTGAATTCCAGGGTAACAAATTTCATGTGGATGATTGTATTTTAAATTCTCTTTCTTGTGGATATGCATAGTACAACTCTTAGGTTTATTTATTTATTTATTTGTGGTTTCAAAACATGGTTCTTGGATTTACAAAATTACATTCTCAGTAGTCAACATGAGAAAAACTAATGGAATTATGTTGCTTGGAAAGAAATTTTTTATGCCTCTTTAAATTCCTCAGTCGGACCATCTAGTCTTTAAACTTCAGGGAAAGATTGCATGCACGGAGCATGCATTGGATATCCGTTCAAATATTTTCCACTATCCAAAACTGGTGGTGGACTGTATCTTAGCTGCCAAACCGGGTGCTTCACATGATAAATTATTTTTAGCAAAAACAATAAAAAATCATAAAAAAGAAAAAAGTTAGTTTCTATTAAAATATTTATGTAATCTTCTATATTAGGATATTTAGTTGTGTTGAGAAATATATTAGGACAGCTGCTTATTTCACCGACCGAGCGAGCTTCCTTTTGTCATTAGAGGAAATTTACTCCTTGACAGATTATGTGTGGGAAACTTGAGATGCATGTAAGAATTCTATAAGGTGGGCCTTATTGATCAACGGTCTAGATTATCCTAAGGGTTGGAAAATGTGATCGGCTATACTAGTGGGCCCCACTAAGTTGTGATACATTCAGAAATTCGTAAAAGAAATAGAGTGCTACAACTGTGATACACACACAGTATTCTAGAGGAACTAGGATTGTCAAATTTGTGTGGAACCTATCATAGGGAGAGAAGTTTTGATGGGTTTTAAGCTCCTCTTCTCTTTGCATTATAAAATAGGGACTGGGTCCCCAATCCAACACCACCACAGAAGTTTTAACCTCATCACAGCTTCTCTAAGGGTATAAGGAGAGGAAGACTTCGGCAGGCTATCTATAGCAACGGCGTCTTAATCAAGTACGCCATGTATTCAGATTTCTAGATCTCCATGTCCAATGTACAAAAGATCCTTTGGCTATTCCACATCAAAGTCTTACAATGCAGAGCATGGTATAATGATTGTAATTGAGTATACTGCAGGTCCCTTCATTTTTGGGGTGGGGGCTGGCCCAAAAGCTTGTAAGTCTGTTCATAAAAATAAAAATAACCACTTCCCTTTAAAAGAAAAAAGAAGATATTCACATTTCTTTTGTATGCTCTTATTAAGCCAATGAGATAAGCAAGTCAGAATTTACACAATGTAGTCTCTTATGGCTTAAAATTTTTCCTCAAAACTCAAATCCAATTCTTCAACTTAAATTCGAACAGTCTCGTTATTAGTTGTTAACTCTCTAGCTCTCTCTGTTTTAAATTTAAAATGAGATTATAAAATATACCAATTTTAGAAAATACTGGATAAATTGCAATTTTCATGTTCTCCGAACACAAGCTTACCATTTCCAATGAACTAGTCAAAATGGGCAAGAGCAGTTATGGCTGGATGGTTAGACTTAACTGGCCCCAAAAATGGTCCAGTCTGGGATTCAAACCATTGATCTCAATGTTGGACTGCGTTATCATGATCTATTTCAATTGCACATCCAAACGTGCAACAAAGTTCATATTTTTATTTTTCCTATTTTTAAGAGTCTGTTTAGATTGGTGGAAAAAGAAAAATAATAATTAAAGAAAAGGAAAAAGGAAAACCTCACATTTGAGGAAAACTGTAAAAAAAGGACAATATTTCGTTTCCATAAAGCTGAGACAGGAAAAGGAAATTATCCTTTTGCTAAGAAATCTAACGAAATTTGAGAAAAAAGCATATCAATTTTCTCCATCCTTGTCTTTCACAAATGAGAGAAACTGTCACATATGAAGAAATTGATATTCTTTCCTCAGTTACTTTTATTTTTCACCGCTCTAGTAGTTGATTAAATGATACTTAGATGGAAAATTCAACATTGTGACAGTTACAACTTACATGACTGATTAAAGATAATGAGGTGTGGTAAATGGGCTGGTTCCATTGAGCCCCTAACTTGTGGAAGCTCATGCATTGTTACATGGAATACATGCATGCCATCTGAGCTGTCCAAATAGTAGGCTGAAAACTGCAGGCAATACGATCTCAGCCATCCAATTTCATCTGTTTTATGTGGACTAACCAGCTGTCAAATTACTTCTTCTCACACAATCCACGTCCGGATCGGCATACCTGTAACACCACATGGATGGTCGGATGATCGAGTTACCACAGACTAGTTGGTGCAGCAATGTCACAATGGCCTGTAGCTAGCTCATGGTAAATAAGGGTACCGTACCTTTGTTTTGTGTACATCATTTTTTTTCAAAGGACTACAGTCGATCCTTTGTTGGGCATGGATGCATTTTCTAAGGGCAGAGAAGCAACAGGACTTTGATACAACCTGTCATACGCTCCCCTCTCTTAGGTCATTTTCTACGTTCATGTGCTGAATTCCACCCCTCTCAAGTCATTTTCTACGTTCATGTGCTGAATTCCACTACCATCTGTGTTTTCTTGTTTTTTATATAGAATGGGGTCCATGGAACGTTGGATGGGACACTTCAGTGGATTTTAAGGACACCCACTTGCCATTTCGATGGTGTGTTTTTCATAAAATTCTGATTCTTATATGGGCTGATTGGTTAAAAGTTGTTGGATTTTTTGACCCATTTTGGGTGTGTACCATCCCATTTTTAGGATCAGAGGAATGCTTGTGGGAAAGGTGAACATGGCCTAAAATGATCGTTATCTGAATTACTTATTTACAACTATATATTAGCAGTAAGTCCTTACTCATGCCCAAGTGGTAGACTCACAAGAGTTTCAAACAACGAGGTCCTGGGTTCGAGTGCTCAGTCTGGTGAAAAACCACTATGTTGGGCCACCGCCGCCTTCCGTGGTGCATGATAATATCATTGAATGCTGTTTTTGTTTTTCTTCTTGTCGCTAGTAGGAACTAACGTTTATACTTCTTTATTTGATTTGTACTGATAATTTCATTGAATGCTGTTTTTGTTTTTTTCTTGTTAATAGGAACCGACATTTATACTTCTTTATTTGATTTGTACACCCATTTATAACTCTCAATTATACCTAGCCAAACATCTCATCATTCTGTTATCAAAAAGTTTACAGAAGGGTAATGTGTAGAGAAAGAAAAGGATCAAACATATGATGTAACTTGGCACATGAAAGGCACATGAAAGGCACATGAAGGAGAATTAAAAGAAGTCAAGCAAGGCAAATGTACAACCTTCACATGTGACATGTTGGCACAGGCACACATCAATTGAGTACACAACCACTTATTGTATCAAGGACAAGTATAAACTACAAATGTAAGAACAAGGTAAATCTCTCTAATAATGAATCATAGGTTTCAGTTTTGTATAGCATAACATATGACAGACGCATGGACGAGGATTGCGACAAAATAATGTGTATGACTTGATTGTCAAAGTACGATCGACTATGCATTATTTACGGAGATAATAAAACTGAATAATTGAATTCTTAATGCATTTTCTTTAGATGTAAATCGATGAACTTAATCTTTATACCTCACATCTTTTTACAAATTTTTTTAATTAGAATTTGAATTTTTTTATATACTTGATTATTTGTGGAGATCAAGATATGTATTTATATAAGTGGATCTTGGAGGAGTTCAACTAACTACAGTTATTCTTTCAAAGGAGCCTCTACACTAGATAGAGTCCACCACCCAATCATGCATTTGAATTAATCACAACTGTTGTGGGATCCACAGGTATACTCAATCTAAACATCCAACCGTTAGATCATCCAAACCATTGATCACCAGGGGCTACCTAATAGAAGTCTTACAAGAAAACCTGGACGGAACTGAATATTTTACTGCTATCAATCTTCTAATAACTTCCTGGCAACTCCTGTTAAAGGTCACTGTCATTTCACCACCCATCCAAGGCACGTCATACATGTGCTGAAATCCAGACCGTCAAAATCGCTGACAGCGTGACAGATGGTGCATCAACCCAAAAATTCAGACTGAGTTATGGCAGTGCCCATCTGATCACTGATCAATTTAATTTTAACTGTTCACTTAATAGACACCAATCACTTGCTAGCACTGTGGTTGATGGTTGCCAGTCCTGATATGTAGTTTTCAATGAGTCCATCCAAACTCAAAAAAGATAAAGAAACAAAAGTGGGATCCGGCTAGCTGGCCCATTGCCAACCGTTGAATGAATGAGATCTTGATCTGGTACAAAAGCATGATGGATTTTCCAATAAGTTGTGTCAGAGGGTAGAAAATTTTCCAATGCAGGCAATCATGTACAAGGACTGCTAAGTGCACCTGCGCACTCGAAAAAGCAAGCTAGGATCTTACTGATCGGCCCACCTACGAAATTGCCAAGATCACTTCCAGCTTGGATGGCTTTTTTATTTGTTTTTTTGAAGGAAAAAACTCGGATATATACTCTGGCAGGGTGTGACGGATGATACACAGGTGCCTAGAAATTGCATACATGGCATGCAGGTAATTAGAGTTAAAATGTCGAAAATATGGCTCCTGGTGTAGATTGATGGTGGACCAAAATTTAAGATCATTTAGTTATCTGCCTATGGGATAGGTGGGCATTTATTGCGTGGTTAAAAATGAAAAATATCTGATGGTCCTAATTCAAGGTAATTCAAGGCCCCATGTTGTCGCCATTCTTCCACCACATGCCTTTGAGGAAATTGGAAACCTTACCTCGTGAGCCCCATGATGGGTTTTTTTGACCTGTTGTCCTTTCGCAACTGGGATGCGCAAGTCCTTTCGCAACTGGGATGTGCAAAGTCCTTTCGCAACTGGGATGCGGAAATGAGTTTCCTAAAACTATAAAAAAGGGTCCCTAGGGTTTTTCTAGGGTATGTTGTGTTGATGAGAAAAATAACAAGAGAGTTTTCTAAAGCTTTACAAGGGATTTGCTGAAGGGTTTAGGGCTATCAAAGGTGAGAAAGAGGGAGAAAGAGAGAGAGGAAGCTTATAGAAGGGAGGTTCTGCTCGTGGAGGTTCTCTACTGTGCAATCTATATCTCAGCGCTTCTATGTCCTCATAATCGGTGAGATCTCTCTGGTTTTCTTTATTCTTTCTTATTGTTTATCCACTCTTGCGTGAGTGAAAAAGATTGTAACGTTCTACTTCATAGTGAATTGTTGATCTGGACGAGGTCCCGTGGTTTTTACCTCTTTGAGGGCTTTCCACATAAAAATTCTCTTGTGTGGTGTGTGATTGATGCATTGATTATTTTCATTGCTTTATTATCCATAATTCTGATTTGTTCTGGAGGGCTAGATCCTAAGGTTTTGTACAAGGCCCCCAACAAAGTGGTATTAGAGTTAAGTTCATTGAACGGATAGGATTGGTTTTTGAATTATGGAAGGTGGCTCAAGGATGATCAGCCTCAATAGTTCTAACTGGACCATATGGAAGGCTAAGATGGAGGACTTGCTTTATTGCAAGGACCTATATTCTCTAATCTTAGGCATATCAGCAAAATCCAAGGATATGACTGATGATGATTGGAAGAAGACAGACCGAAAGGCGGTGGGGTTTATTAGACAATAGTTAGATGATTCTGTGTTCCACCATGTGTCTACGGAAACCTCAGCCGCAAGCCTATGACTAAAATTACAAGGGCTGTATGAGAGGAAGACAGCCGGTAATAAGATATTTCTGATAAGGCGACTGGTGAATCTCAAGTTCAAGGATGGTGGTTTTATGGCCGAGCACATGAATGAGGTCAGTAATGTAGTGAACCAACTCACCTATATGAAGATGGTTCTGGATGATGAATTGCAGGCTTTACTATTGCTTAGTTCATTGCTTGACAGTTGGGAGACATTGGTGGTGTCTCTAAGTAACTCCACGTCAGACGAAAAGATATCCATGGAACAGGTAACCAGTTGTCTCTTCAATGAGGAGACAAGGAGGAAGTCTCAGGGGTCTACTCAGTAAGAGACTCTTATGACACGGGAACGGGGGATAGGACAGAACAAGAAGGGCGGGAAGGCTCGAGATAAATCAAGAGGTAAGTCAAGTAATAGAAAAGATATTGATTGCTGGAACTGTGGCAAGAAGGGACACTATAAACATGAATGTCGTGGTAAAAAGAACGACAAGAAAGGAAAATGGAAGGAAGATGAATCAGATTCCACTGCAGTCGCTTCAGATGGCGACATGGTAGTTATTCTTTCAGCAGATCACGATGTATGTCTCACAGCTACGAGTCAGGACATCGACTGGGTGGTTGACTTGGGAGCTTCTTTTCATGCGACTTCACGCAGGGACTTCTTCACAAGTTACAAGTCAGGTGACTATGGGACTGTGAAGATGAGAAATTCTGGCATATCAAAAATCGTGGGAGTCGGTGATATTTGTGTGAAAACTGATGTGGGCTGCACATTAGTTCTCAGGGATGTGAGGCATATCCCAAACCTTCGCCTCAACTTGATGTCGACGGGAAGGCTGGATGATGATGGCTATGAAAGCCGGTTTGCTGTGGGCGATGGAAGCTCATCAAGGGTTCATTGATCGTGGCAAGATGAAAGAAGTGTTGCACCCTTTACAAGGCAAGTGTTAGTATGTGCAAGGGTGGGTTGAACACAGCGGCAGATTCATCTATTGGCATGTGGCACAGACGTCTAGGCCACATGAGTGAAAAATGGCTTCAGGTACTAGCAAAGAAGCGGCTCCTTCCAGACGTGACAGGTACACCTCTTAAAACCAGTCTTGATTGTTTATCAGGAAAATAACATAGAATTTCATTTGTTAAAACTGCTTCTCATGTTAATAAAGTGCATGCATTAGATTTGGTTTATTCTAATGTTTGTGGTCCTATGAGGACAAAAACCTTGGGTGGGGCATTGTATTTTGTTACTTTTATAGATGATGTATCTAGGAGGGTTTGAGCTTATGCTTCGAAATCCAAGGACGAGGTCTTTGGTGTGTTTAAATTGTTTCATGCTATGGTCGAGAGAGAGACAGGTAGACCATTGAAGTGCATCTGCACTGACAATGGTGGTGAATATATTGGCGACTTTCACGAGTACTGCAAGTCCCTGGGTATACGGCATGAATAGACGGTTCCCAAGACCCCCCAGCATAATGGTGTAGCTGAGCGAATGAATCACACCATTGTTGAGAGAATCAGATGCATGTTATCCTATGCGAAATTGCCCAAGACGTTCTGGGGAGAAGCAATGCACCACGGCGGTGTATTTGATAAACAGGTCTCCATCAGCCCCGTTGAATAGAGAAGTACCTGAGAAGGTGTGGACTGGACAGGATCCATTGTACAGTCATCTCAGGGTGTTTGGATCCAGGGCATCCGTTTACGTACCAAAGGACGAGAGGTCCAAGCTCGATATGAAGATCAGACAGTGTGTGTTCTTGGGGTACGGTGATGAAAAGTTCGGTTATAGATTGTGGGATCCGACTGAGAGAGAGGAAGTTCGTCAGGAGCAGAGGTGTGGTTTTCTTTGAAGATCAGTGTATAGAAGACATTGATAAGTCAGAGAAGAATCAGCCTAGTTCAGGTGAGGTAGAGGACATAGATCCGATTATTGCTCCCGTGGTGCCTGATGACTGGGGAGTACAGCAAGGTGCAGAGGACGAGGGAGTTCCTTCAGAAGATGGACCAGGGGAGCAGCCCCCACTTGATCCACCTGTTGAGCCACAGGTGAGGAGGTCATCTAGGGACAGACAGCCGTCCAAGAGGTACTCGCCACATGAGTACATTATGCTGACTGATGGGGGAGAGCCAGAAGATTATTCTGAGGCCCTAGCCGACGAGCATAAGGGGGAGTGGTTGAAAACTATGCAAGAGGAGATGGAATCCTTGCATAAGAACCACACTTATGACATGGTGAAACTGCCTAAGGGCAAGAAAGCTTTGAGCAACAAGTGGGTGTTCAGAAAGAAGGTTGAGCAGAAGAATTCACAGACAAGGTTCAAGGCCGGACTTGTGGTGAAAGGTTTTGGTCAGAGAAAAGGCATAGACTTCGAGGAGATATTCTCACCAGTGGTGAAGATGACATCCATACGGGTGTTGCTTGAGTTGGCGGCTAGCATGGATCTGGAGATAGAGCAGTTAGATGTTAAATCTGCCTTTCTCCATGGTGACCTGGAAGAAGAGATCTACATGCACCAAACAGAGGGGTTCGAAGTCAAGGGCAAGGAGCATATGGTGTGTAGGCTGAAGAAGAGTTTGTATGGGCTGAAAAAAGCTCCACGGCAATGGTACAAAAAGTTTGACTCGTTTATGTTGAAACATGGGTATGACAGAACGGAGTGGGACCACTGTGTGTTCACGCGCAAGTTCTCAGATGGTGATTTCTTAGTTCTGTTATTATACGTTGATGACATGCTCATCATGGGAAAAGACATCAAGAAGATCGACAGGCTGAAACAGGAGTTGGACAAGTCTTTTGCGATGAAAGACTTGGGCCCATCTAGACAGATCCTAGGAATGAAGATAACCCGTGACAGAAGCAGCAGGAAGCTCTGGCTGTCACAAGAGCGGTATATTGAGAAAATCTTAGAGCGGTTCAATATGAATGCAGCGAAGCCGGTCAGTACTCCACTAGATGGTCACTTCAGATTGAGCGACAGACAGTGCCCCAAGACGAAGGCAGAGGTGGAAGAGATGCAGAAGATACCCTACGCGTCAGCTGTAGGAAGTTTGATGTATGCTATGGTGTGTACACGCCCAGACATAGCATATGCGGTTGGTGTTGTCAGCTGGTATCTTGCCAATCCTGGCAAAGAGCATTGGGCAGCGGTAAAGTGGATATTGAGATATCTAAGAGGCTCATTCAGTTGAGCCTATGCTATGGTGATGGTAAACCTGTGTTAGAGGGCTACACAGATGCAGATATGGCAGGTGACATAGACTCCAGGAAGTCTACATCGGGGTTCATGTTCACGTTTGCAGGGGAGCGGTTTCTTGGCAGAGCAAGCTACAGAAGGTCGTAGCATTGTCGACGACAGAGGCCGAATACATTGCAGTCACAGAGGCATGTAAAGAGATGCTTTGGATGAAAAGGTTCCTACAGGAACTTAGCCTAAAGCAGGAGGAGCACGTGGTCTATTGCGATAGTCAGAGTGCTATACACTTGAGCAAGAATCCAAGTCAACATTCCAAGTCAAAGCACATAGAGATTCGGTATCACTGGATCAGGGATACTTTGGAACAGAAGGTGTTACAGCTTGAGAAGGTCCACACGGATGATAATGGGTCAGATATGATGACCAAGGCCTTGCTCAAGGGCAAGTTTGAGGTTTGTAGAAACCTGGCTGGCTTAAAGAAGGTGAATCCCTCCTGGGTCAAAAAGGGGGAGATTTGATGTTTTTTTTTGACCTGTCGTCCTTTCGCAACTGGGATGCGCAAGTCCTTTCACAACTGGGATGCGCAAGTCCTTTCGCAACTAGGATGCGGAAAGGAGTTTCCTAAAACTATAAAAAAGGGTCCCTAGGGTTTTTCTAGGGTATGTTGTGTTGACGAGAAAAACAACAAGAGGATTTCCTTAAGCTTTACAAGGGATTTGCTAAAGGGTTTAGGGCTATCAAAGGTGAGAAAGAGGGAGAAAGAGAGAGAGGAAGCTTATAGAAGGGAGGTTCTGCTCGTGGAGGTTCTCTACTGTGCAATCTATATCTCAGCGCTTCTATGTCCTCATAATCGGTGAAATCTCTCTGGTTTTCTCTATTTTTCTTATTGTTTATCCACTCCTGCGTGAGTGAAGAAGATTGCAACGTTCTACTTCATAGTGGATTGTTGATCTGGACGAGGTCCCGTGGTTTTTACCTCTTTGAGGGTTTTCCACGTAAAAATTCTCTTATGTGGTGTGTGATTGATGCATTGATTATTTTCATTGCTTTATTATCCATAATTCTGGTTTGTTCTGGAGGGCTAGATCCTAAGGTTTTGTGCAAGGCCCCCAACACCCCAATCTAGTGAAGAGATTATAATACTAGACTCCCGTTCTGATATTATTTTCATGGCGGACAACCAACTAGTACAAAAAAAATTCCAGAGCTAATGGGGAATGATCAATTTATTCCTATATGCAGGCCTTCCCAGGTAAACTTGGGCAAGACCTTCCCATGGGCAACTCCCGCTTCGCATGGATCTCCAAATCGCATGATGCCACAGTGGGCCCCACCCAGTGGCCATTCTTTATCTCACAAACCCTACCTCGTGGGCCACTCCACTCTAGCATGGAGATATGTTGCATCCTTGGAATCACATTAAGATACTCTCGCTTTAGTATCAAATAATTCCCCTAGTTAAGTGCACTCGCCTCACACTATCATACATGAAAATCAAGGCACACGGTGGTGGAATCAAAGTTGCTCATCAGGTGATCCCAACTATTAGAGCTCGTGCCTTGGAAAACCAATATGAGCTCTTATCTATTAATTGTACGGACGTGATTAGGATGATCTCAGTCGTAGATCATGATAACCATGAGTCCTTGGTAGATATCTTATTAATCTTCATTATGGATTTGTTGAGGAGTGATTCCTCTAATAGTCCTTAAAAACTTGAGATTAGACATAATAGTCATTAACTTGAGAGAGTCGTAATTCATGAATCTAAGTACCTTATTAGACCATGATCCTCACAAGTGCATGGGACACACTTCTGGACATTATTTCTTGAGATGTACAGTCATCTTGTGTGAGGGGCTGACTAGGGTTAGGACAAACAATTTATATCATTGGAAACCAACTTAATGTCGATTTATGCCTTGTCCCTACTAATTTGCATAGAAGTACAAGTGTGCCATGAACAAAGGATCAGGTTTAGACCATTGATCACTAACGTTGATGAATTGATACGAAATTAACAGTCTAGGGGCCATTACCATGTACTATAATAAGGAAATCAGGACTTAATGATACATGAAAGATTGTTAATTATTAGTCTTGAGTACATATAAAAGTTATAATCTTGATTGGTCAGCTTTATTTCTTCTTACAATGTCCACAAAGAGATAATATATAAGTTTTGAGTTTATAAATAATTATTACTGAAAAATATAAGTTTTGAGTCACCTACAACATGATGCATGTGCCGCATTATCATACATGCATGACATTCAATCCACACCACATGTAATTAGGGGTGTACATCGGGCCGAACCGAGTCGAACTGGGCTCAACTCGGCCTGGCCCAGTCACCAGCCAAACTCAGCCCGGCCCGGTCACCGGGCCAACATGTCCAACCCGAATTCGGCCTGGTTAGCAATCGGGTGAGTTCGGGCCGAGTTCGGGCTAGTTTCGGACCTTACAGTAAGTTCATGGGAAAGGCTTTGGCAGGTAATCCGTGTCCCATTACAAGGTCCTCGATCAACGATTTAGATAGTTGAACGATAGACTCCACAAAAAATCTAACTAGTCAGGACATTATAATTCTCTTTTGTATTTGGGTGAATCTAGGTTATTCAAGTTTACGTCTCATTGTGGACAGTGCATAACTTGAAACATGTCAAACTATCCAGGTTATCCAGTCAGCGGCTATCAAATGAATGATTAAAATGTTTCAATCATCAAACTTAAATGGTTACGACCTTCCAATTTACGTGATTTTTGGACTCTGCTCCATTTGCAAAGGGACCCACGATTTGGATGGCGTGGATTGCTGTAAATCTATGACACCTGTGAGGTGGATGAGTCACTGTCACTTTAAAGATGAGCGGTAAACTATCCTAGAAGTCAAGAGAGAGATTGAGAGAGAGAGAGAGAGAGAGAGAGAGAGAGAGAGAGAGAGAGAGGAGAGAGAGAGAGAGAGAGAGTTTTAGAGTTTAGGGTCGGGCGCCGTTCTCACTTCTCTATCTCTAATGGTTAGGATATATATATTATATATATAATATATATATATATATATATATATATAATATATATATATATATATATATATAATATATATATATATATATATATATATATGGCCGAGTCGGGTTTCGGACCGAGTCGGGCCGAACTAGGACTTGTTCGAACTTGGCCCGAACTCAGTTTCGAGCTGAAGAAAATGATCCGTCTCAGACCGAACTCAGTTCCGGGTCAGCGAGTAGAGCTTTTTCGGGCCGAGTCAAGCGAGTTAATCGGGCTAGCCCAGTTCATGTACAGCCCTACATGTAATGTAATTGCTGGGGTAGGGTGCCATTATTGAAAACCTTTCAGATTGTGTGTGAGACCTACCACATTTTGTATATGCCATCCAATCCATTTAGAAGATTATACAACTCACGAAGAACTGGAGTATGAAACTGGATTGGGCAGGCCAAGTCCGAGTTGACTCAGACAAGTTACATTGGCATCGTCCAAGTCTTAAACACATCTTCACACTGCTGAATAGATTGTTGGACGGTGAACATCAGAAGTAATCAACGGTCTGAATTCAGTGAACAACTGTCCAAAAATCTGAGTGTTGGATGACGAAAGCCGTGTACCACCTCGTTCCAGTGGGTCCCACGAGTTGGACAGTTCATATCTAGTTACACGTACGCCACGTGTACCACTTTTGAGTGCATGCGTATATTAATCATTTAGCTCGTACTAAGTCGGTGAAAAAAAAATCATACTTTGCTGAGTGTGATGTTTGAGTTGTGGAATACAAATCAAACCGTTGAAATCGTGGGCCTCTGTTTAAGTCGATCATGCACCCAAAATTACATTGATTTGATCTTTTAAATGGCTGATTAATGGGAATTTAATGGATGATTAATAAACAGTATTCAACATCCCATATTCAACCAACCAATATCTACTAATCAGAGGTTATAAGTGTTAAATCAATATTTATATGATTCATGACATATCTACAGTGGGTCCCCCAGTTTGGGCGGTTTAATTTTGGGTGTATGTATGCAAAGTGTATAACATCCGAGTGCCTGCGCATCAACCAGCACACCCTGCCCGAGTATCAAATAACTCCCTTTAAAATGAGTATTCATACAAGACTCACAAGCCCCCCTGCATCGATCAAGCGAAGTGGATTGTTGGTGGGGCCCACCGTTGATGGGTTCCCACATATCTGCCGAACTGGGAGATCCTAACCATGGGTGGCAATGGACCTGGCTTCAATTGTCAGATTTTAAAACAGGCCTAACAATTAGGTTGGAACACGGCTCATTAGTAACTGGGCCTCGAATTTAGGTCCAAGACAGATATTCAAGTCATAAACGGTCCTTTTCCCTGGACCATTACTCAATTGGACCTTAACCATTTTTCAATCACTCTCCAAAATCAGGCCTGGCCAGACGCAATGGGCCTATTTTACATGCGTGAGCCCAACCCGTATGAAGTAGCTAGACACCCCAACAGGCCGACTGGGATTCTCGTCATCCTAGCCACTGATCATCTTTGCTGCTGTACTTCTCTTTCCTTCTCTCAACCGTTTATCTTTATCATAATGATCTAAAGGTTAGGATTCTATCAAATATTTGAACCATAATCAATTGATAGGGTGGCCCATTAGATTTACATGAGGATAACCAAACCACAGATCCCACATATAATCCAACTGTACATGTGGGCCCGGTACGTGTTGGCCCTGCTCATGTAATGGTCCATATGGGCTGGTTGGAGGTTGACCACGAGTTCATGAAGCGGGTCCCTATCTCTCTCTTTCTACGTAACTATTATTTTCAAACTATCATAATCCACGGGAAGAAGCAAGATGAACCGAAAATAATATTTACATAACACGTAAACGTCTGTCCTAACTCCTAACTTGCCCCCCCACCCTCCTTTTTTTAATTTTTAATTTTAATAATTTTCATTAATTTCTGTAAGTTAATAACATCTATTCTTCAAATGGCCCATCATCACATCTTCTTTTGATTTTGAATCTATTGGGCTTTGTACAACTGTGGTGGGCCCATCAAAAGCCACTTTCGAGGGTTCACCCAAATGGGCCCTGATCAGGTCTTGATATCTTTGTGGGATATTATTGGGCCTTATGTTCTTTAGGCCTTCAAGTGGAGTTCAGTCCAGAATTTTAGGCCTGACAAACTAAGGAGCTGGGCTACAAGTGCAACCTATTGATAGTTTAAACTGGTCAGGTCTTCTAATTAATCATTTTTAACACAAATAATGAAAACCGATCACAAGCATCCATTTGTATGGGACCCACCTTTTTAATTTATGCCTTTTGGAATTTTTATTATTATTTTTGTTTCACTTTTTACATTAAAATTATTTGATATTTTTGAAAGAGCACCTGACTGTACACTCAGACCTATATTAAGCTGGAAATAGGTCATCTCTATATCCTTATTTGGTATAGTGTGCAATTAGAATTTCGAGTATCCGATTATTATTTTAAAATTAAAAAAAAACAAAGTAAATATCTTACTATTAATTCAAGACATCTTTACGCCACATCTACCACTATTATTGTAGAATTACTTTGGCAAATTGAACAATTCCTTTTTTAGACATTGTATATGGTTCACATTCATATATAGTAGAAATTCTGGCCCTGTTGGATACTTGGGCCACAATCTCATGTTTAATTCTAGCCATTGATTTGCTTCTGACAAGTGTTTAGATTCAGGCGTAGTTGTGAATGGGCCATTTTGGACGTCGCGAAACCTTGGTCTAATTTTTAGGGCCAAGAAACAAATGGGTTTGTGCGAGGCTCATGTTTTTCACTTTTCTATTGAGACAAGTCCAAATAAGGACCCATTTGGATGCACTCCTAGAAAAATGAGTTTCTCCTTTGCTTTTTCATTGACCCACACGGTAATCCACCTGATATCTAGACCCATTTGAGCTTTGGAATTACGAACCTACTTTCAAGGTGGGGCGATCCTCTTGGATGGGTTGGATGGCATACAAGATATACCATTGTAGATACCGCAGGCAAAGTGTTGTAGAACAACCCTATCCTACTACCATGTAAAGATATTATCCTATTTTTGTAGTTTTACAAATTACAAAAAGTATTAGCTATCAAGGTAAATGGTAACTTATTGATCATAAATTAATTAGAGTACCGTGGACGTGTGTATAGAGAGAACTCCGTCCTCTTTTTTTTTTTTTTTTCTTTTTTTTTTTCTTTTTCTCAGGCCCTGTAATGATTATATAAAATCCACTCCAACCATTAGGTGTCACATTAAAACATAGTGTGGGGCTCAAAAATAAGGTTAATATGTGATTTAGGTGGACCACACTAACATAGGGTGATAGGTGATAAACCAAATGGTTGGAGTGGATTTTACATAAACATCATGGCAGGACCCACCTAAGCGGCCACCATTTTGGTGGTGACCCAACACCAGCCAACTCACTGGTATCAAAACTCTGTGGGTAGAGCTGGGCATCAGTCTAGATCGGATCGGATTGGGCATAACTCGATCTGATCTCAAATCCCAATAGTTTGACGCGAACTCGATCCGATCCGAGACCGAGTCCATGTCACCTGACTCGAACCAATCCGATGCATGATTGGCTTGACCCGAACCGAGTTCGACTCAGTCAAGAAACCGAGTTGGATCGGGTCGGGTACGATTCGGATTGTTTGATATGGTGTGGTCCACTTCAGTCTTTAATATATCGTACTTTTGTGTTCAAGGCCTAAAATGATATGTCAAAATGGATGAACGGCTTAGATAAAATATATACATCAAGGTGGGCCCCATATGACTATGAAAGAATTGTATCTGCGCTTTCTCTGGACGTATTACAGTGTTGACATGCACTGCACGCTTCCTTTCCACGCAAGTACAAACTTGCTGTATTGAGGTTAGCAAGTTTTATGGGGTTGATCATGGGGTATGTATTATATCCAAACCGTCCATCCATTTGGTGAGCTCGTTTTAAGGCTTAAGACAAAAAATAAATTGTTTAATGGTGAAAATCATTCTCTACTGTTATTTGTGGTGTGGTCCAGATGATCTTTGGATATTATTCATTTTTTGGACAATGCTCTATAATGGTCTCTAAAAATATATGAACAATGTAGATATAATAAATACATCACTATAGGGCCCATGTAACTTTGATATCCTTTGAATCGTTCATACAACTCGGAGCTCGAGTAGCGTCAGTGCTCGTCTTCGCACGACACGTACTACACCAGCTCGAGTGGATGTCAGATAGACATCATGGTGGGCGCACAGAGAGCGAAACAGATTGGCTACTCCCCCTGACATGTTCGGTGCTATGTGGGCCCCACCATGACGTATGTGTTTCATCCATGCCATCCATCTATTTTTACAGATCATTTTACAATATGAGTCCAAAAATAAGGTATATTCAAATCTCAAGTGGACCACATTACAGGAAACAGTGTTGAATGAGAGTCGACCATTAAAAACATTTTGAGAGCCATAAAAGTTTTGGATCAAGCTGATCTTTGTTTTTTCTCTTCATTTGGGACTGTATGACCTAACCAACAGATTTTGGATGTCAAATAAACAGTATAATAGGCCTTAGGAGGATTTTAATGGTGGATATCCAACCGTTATTGTTTTCATGTGGTGTGGTCCACCCGAGATGAGATTTATATTCCTCTCATTTTTGGTATCTAACCACGACATAATCTTTAAAAATGGATGAATGGAATAGACGAAACACATACATCATGGTGGGTCCCACAAAGCACCGACCACCAGCTATAGAGGTGGTGGCAGGGGGAGTAGCCAATCCATTTCCCATAGGAGCAAGTGTTGCAGAGAATTTTGGTCCTCTAAATTCAATACTCTTGTGCAGTAGCCTGTGCTTGCTCCTGGCCGTTTGGAAGCGAGCGAAGCCAATCCGATATGGTTGTGAAGCCACCTCTACATCAATAGTAATGAGATAATCATCATGTTCAGCAAATCCTTCTCTCCTTTCCCACACAATATGTATAGAAGCTACGTCCCACGAACGATGTCAGCAAATGCATGTGGTTTGTTCACTTCGAATCGGGTCGGGTCGGGTTGGATCGGATCGGATCGGTCCGGGTAGGCATGAATATGAACTCGACCCAAAAAGCTTTCGAATCTAGACTGCCCTACTCGATCCATACCGATCCAGGCCGTCGGATCGGTTCGGATCGGATTAGATCGGGTCAGAATCGCCTAGCTCTATCTGTGGGCCTATTATGATGTATATGTTTTATCCACGCTGTCCATCCATTTTGCTCATCCACGGGTTAGAATTTGTTTTTCCTCTTCATCCAGGTATTGTCGACATTATAAACAGATTGGATGGAAAATATAAACGTTAGGGTGGGCCTTACGATTTTTTTAACGGTGAAAATCATTATCCCGTTGCTATTTTTGGCGTGGTACGTTTGACATTTGGATACGATTCATTTTTTGACGAATTCTCTAAAATGATCTCGAAAAATGAATGAACGGTGTGGATATAATAAATACATCATTGTGGGGCCATGTAACTTTGATCTCCTTTGAACCGTTCGTACAACTCGGAGCTCGAGGAGCATGGGTGCTCGTCGTACAACGCGTATCTACACCAGCTATATAGCTGGTGTGTGGTGCACCAGCCAATCCGCTTCCACCCCAGACAAGGAGGTTGATGTGTGGTGCACCAGCCAATCCGCTTCCACCCCAGACAAGGAGGTTGAGCGAAACTGATCAGTGTGTGGACTTGGAGCCATGGTCGGTCCATCCAACCTAATGATCTGGCGGCTCCATCTTTACTATTCCCCAAAAATCTCCTCAATACGTTACCTCTAACCTTCCGGATTCAATAGAGAAAATATCAAATTTCAATGGCTAGGATCAGCGATTTGGGAGAGTTTTTTTAGAAAGACTGTAAATGTGAGGGGGGCTGTCATATCAATGGCTTGGATATACTAACCATGGTATCAAATTTATAAATTAAGTTTCGCACAGGGAACTTCCCTATTAAATGAATAGGAAACTCTGATTCATATATAATTACATTCGGATCTGTTTCGAGTACAAATTTTTCACAGTAGCATGTATATGCGTTCATGAACTTAATAGATTGAACAATTAGTCTGTCCACATAGATCAATACAACTAGGAGCACTATAACTTATGGTACTCATAGAGTACTGAAACATTTATGCAGAGTAGATTGATTACAAGTTAGTTAATTAATGCAGGACATTTTCCTCATAATGGCTATTAAATTCAATGCATGTAAAAGATGTTGAAATATGATAAATGGTCACGTAGAAATGAGAACATTAGTCACATACAGGCCCATCCTTCCTACCAACTTATCATTTATGCAGTACATCGGAGCCATGCAAAAGGAGGACCACACCATGAAGATCATCCGAGGTGAAAATCAGGTTGGTCCACTAATTGGACGGACCAAATCGAAGGAAAGGCGATGGTTCGACATAAAGTACAGGCGCAGAGCACCTTATAGGTGGATCATCTTGATTTTCATAAGAGAATATCTTGATGACATGGCCCATTATTCAAACGACTCAGATGTCCTGCATGCATATTAAATTCGAAGAAAAGATGGTTGCCATAAAGTTCACAACCAGTTCATTTATTTTTTATTTTTACTATATTCCACGTGGTCAAACATCAAACCGTTTGAAAGTCGTAGTTAGGCTGAGGCTGGATAGGTCTGATGATTGCCAACTAAGCAGTTATATATATTTTATTATTTGTATTTTGGAATGGAAAAGATAACTGATCTTATCAAATTACTAAAACACCCTTAATTTGATATTAAGAAAATAATTAAAAATATAAAAGGTACACGTACAAACCATCTCTGTTATTGTAATTGGTGCACATATCCATCAATCGGTTCCCCAGATCTGCATGGTATCTATACGTAGCACTTGTGTATGGTTAGCATGATCTGGACCGTTGACTCAGTGGGCCACACATGTAGGTAGAATACAAGTCATTGACTATCTTTCTCACCATCCATCTTGCTCACATGAGTGTGGCCAACCTGTTAGTTATTGGATTCCCTGAATCATGGGACAGGGAGTGTTCACAAGCTGCCCACCTGGCGATCGGATTGGATTCAGGAGCATGTATCATTGTTTAACCTTTTCAATAGATTTCTCAAAGTCTAAGGGCATTTCGGTCATTTTTCAAGAGAAACGGTCATGGTCGTTTTATTGAAGCAACGAAATTCTACCTACTCAATTACGTTTTGGCTTTCCCTCCTACCAAATTCGTGCAGATTCCCTAGCACGGCTCTATAGTTCAAAGCTTATATATAGTACCGTTAGAACTCATTTTTCATAACTTAAACTTCTTCCGACTTATTAAAAAGTGTATACACATAAATATAGTGTATAGTCTTTGCTTGATTCTCACAAATCTCAAAATCAAAAAAAAAAAAAGAAGAGAGCTTCTCCCACCATCTCTTCCATCGGCCCTTCCACCCTATTGCTCACAATCTAACATGGCACGTGCCATGTGGATGCTAGTTTGCACTTTTGCTGTGCTTGCCTTTGCGGCTTCTGCAAAGGTTGTCAATCACACATTTCGGGTATGCTCACACTCACCACATTTTCTTCTTATCCTAATTTCTATTACTGATTATTCGATATATGATCACATGTAGTAGTTATTATATTTTTTACTTATCTGATGCTCACCTATAATGTGTATGCAAAATTAAAACTATATATCTATTGCACCTCCTCATATTCATCTTAGATATCAAGGATTGTTCGGATCCAAAAATCACGTGAGGATACCACAGGATACAATGTATAATCACTTCTAAAACCTATATATTGACTTACTTGAGTTCTAGTGTGTCACTTTATCCTCATGGAGCTCACCTAATGAATGGGCTAAATGATATATAGACAACATCTTATCATTCATCTGTAAACTTGATGTGGAATTGCAAGGACTGAGCTATGCATCGGATACGAAGATATAAAGAACTAGAAAGGTGTACCTTGTTGAGAGACCGTTACAGTAGTCTGGATGCTGCAGACCGGATGCTGCCGTCTTCTTTTCCTTACACCCTTAGAGAAACTCTGATGAAATTCTTGCTTCTGTCGATGGTGTTGGATTGGGACCATCCCTGTTTTATAGTTGTAGAGAGTAGAGGAGTTTAAAACCCATCAAAACTCATCTCCCTAGGTCAAACATGAATTTCGTAATCTCAGTTCTAATAAAACACCATATCCCTTACACGATTTTAGATGCATCGTAACTTAGTGGGGTCCACTGGTACACCCAATCCCACTATCTAACACTTAGGACAATCCTAACCGTTGAACAATAAGGCTCTCCTTATAGACTTCTTACATCATCTGGGTGTTTCTATGGTGGGTCCTCCCCTTTCCCAATGTGTGGCTGCATGCGTGCAAGCTATTCAACATGTAGAAGAAAATAAAAGGACAGAGATGCCTCGCACTCAATCTCTTTCATATCCTTTTAAAACTCATCCTCCCAAAGAACCTTTTTAATTTTGTGTTTGACGACTAACCTTTCGATGTTTTTTTTTTTTCTAAACTTTATACATTTCCAGGTCGGCAATCTAACGGTGCAGCCATTATGTGAAGAGCGAGTCGTGGTAGCAGTAAATGGTCAATTACCTGGACCGACTATCCGCGTTAATGAGGGCGACACGCTCGTGGTTCTTGTCATCAATCAGTCACCCTACAACCTCACGATACACTGGTAAATCTCTATTTAAATCTCATGAGAGGACGTGCCTTTTTAAACAATAAAAAATTCCCACGTTGATCATGATGATTTATTTCCAGTAGGCCCCACATGCAGAGCTGGGATGATTGGAACATAACACCACACAACCGTAGATAGACCATTCAACAACATGCTGTAAAAAATGGCCGTCTCTGTTGATTTCTCGAATGGAATGTAAACTTACCTGAAATACATTCCATAAGATGAACGGTTCTAATCATCTGATCATGTTTGAATGTGGGCCCAATGGAGTGATGCATGTTAGATGAGCATATTCTCAACTTTTGCTAATGGGCGATGGTTTTACAGGCATGGAATATTCCAAAAGCTAAGTGGTTGGGCTGATGGGCCATCGTACGTGACCCAGTGTCCGATCCTACCCGGTAACAGTTACACCTACAGATTCAACATCACTAAACAGGAAGGGACCCTCTGGTGGCATGCCCACGTATCAATGCTCCGAGCAACGGTCTACGGTGCTTTGATCATTCATCCGAGGGCCGGTCGATCTTATCCCTTCGTCAAACCTCACAAGGAATTCCCACTTATCTTAGGTAAGAAAACAATCTCACCATGGAACTCAGGTGGGCTTGCCTTTGATCGTCATGATGGTAGGACCCATCATGGATCGCCAAGATCGATAGATGGTAGGACCCATCATGGAACTCGGGTGGGCTTGCCTGATCAAGCGCCAAGATCGATGGATGGTAGGACCCACCAAATTCATTTTAATCATCATTTTGCTGGCTGAAGATCGAACGGCTTAGATTATTGACTTGAGTTGATTCCGGCAGGGCGCGTATTCAAGGTGGCGCCCTGCAATATCCAACGGTGCAGAATCATTAAGGATGGCCCCCCACCATCCAACGTGGCACTTCTATGTATTTTTTCAAATGACGAAAATGCCTTGGTGCAGGGGAGTGGTGGAACGCGAACGTGGTGGATGTAGAGAATGAGGCTACTCTCACCGGAGGTGGACCCACTATCTCTGACGCCTATACAATCAACGGAAGACCCGGCGATCTCTACCCATGTGCCAACAACAGTAAGTTCTTAAAAAAACCGAGAAACGTACACCACCAGCGCATGTTAGCATAAGGGGCTTCAGGTCTGGTCTGTTTGGGCTCAGCCCTAACCTGCGCCCAGCCCATTTATTAAGCGGGTCAACAACTCTTGGCTTTGCCTTAGATCTTAATAATCATACGGGCCCGCCTAGCCTGGCCCAGCCCAAACCCAGCCACCTGCGAATGTTATACTCTTTCATCCTTCCCATTCACACGTGTCTCTCTCTCTTTTGTAATCCAGATACGTACAAGATTACGGTGGCCCAAGGTAAGACTTACATGCTGCGAATCATCAACGCTGCACTCAATAACGAACTCTTCTTCAAGATCGCTGGCCACAATCTGACGGTCGTGGGCATCGATGCCACTTACACCGAGCCATACATCACCGACGTTGTTGTCGTGGCCCCTGGCCAAACCACCGATGTCCTGCTCGTTGCAAATGGCCCACCTGGGTCCTACTACATAGCAGCCCGCCCTTATGCGAGCGCTCCCATACGGTCCGATAACACGACTACCACCGCCATCCTCCAGTACAACAGCTCCACGTCAGTAGCAGCGCCCCTGATGCCGGTCCTACCTGCATTCAACGACACCCCAACAGCACACCGGTTCTACAGCAACCTCACCGCCTTGCGTAGTTGGAGCCACAAGGTGCCTCTCGACGTGGACGAGCACATGTTTATAACCGTCGGATTAGGGCTCGCGCCGTGCGGGGTGAATGCCACGTGTGTAGGTCCATCAGGGATGCGGCTCGCAGCGAGCATGAACAACGAGTCTTTTCGGCTGCCCACCACGCTATCGATACTGCAGGCGCACTTTAGCGGCGTGCAGGGAATCTTCACGGACGACTTCCCAGACACGCCCCCGCTCGTGTTTGACTACACGAACGCTAACGCGAGCCAATTGGTGTCGACGACCCATAAGTCGACACGTGTCAAGAGGCTTGCGTACAATTCTACAGTGGAGATGGTGTTTCAGAATACGGCGATACTCGGGGTGGAGAATCACCCGATCCATCTGCATGGGTTTAATTTCTTCGTGCTCGCTCAAGGGTTCGGAAATTACGATAATGCTACGCAGCGGAGCATGTTCAATTTGGTAAACCCGCAGCTGCGGAACACCATAGCTGTGCCCGTCGGAGGATGGGCTGTCGTCAGATTCATCGCCAACAATCCCGGTAAGAAAATGCTAAATGATCACATACATTCGAATGTACGGTAATTCCCATGCATTCGAGCTATTTGCGTAATATTCACGTTGAATCCAAGCCGTGCATCAGATGCGACTACTCATCATAGTCCTATATTCTGCTAATCATCTAGATCCAAACCGTGCATCAGATGGTCCACCTAATTTTTGGTATGTCCTGTTATTCCTGTGGGCAGACCTGATGAATGGGTAGGATGACATATCCACAACACGATGGATCCCACGTTCCATCTGGAATGCCTTCACTGTTGCCTTTAGTGTGGCCCACCTGAGTTATGGATCACATTGAATCTTGTGATCAAAGCCCAACATCCTAGGTCACATCTAATGGACGGGTTGGATTGTACTAACACATCACAGTGGACCTCACAAATCTGTAACGTTAAAAGACGCATATGATCATTCGTTTTGTTTTTGTTTTTTTTTTTAAAAGATAAAACGTATCTCTTCTAATACAACTGTGAAACTTACATACTAACGAATCTCATTGGCCATCGATAATGTACAGGTGTATGGCTGATGCATTGCCACCTGGATGTCCACCTGTCATGGGGTTTATCAACCGCTTTCGTAGTAGATAATGGGCCCACCGCTTCATCAACGCTACCTCCACCACCGCTCGACCTCCCTCGTTGCTAGTTACTACGATATTTGTATTTGTTTGCTAAAACCACGTGCATCTCTACACGTAGGCATAGATCCATGTGTGTACGTCACCTACTATCTGTTGGGGCCAGCGGCACGTATGAGAAATCAATGGACTTGCAAGATCTACATTATGGGTCCTACCATATACATGGCTGGAACGTTCCACACGTGTTAATTGACACGTGTCTGCTTAAGGATATGCATGTGGAGCTTGAAACCTCATAGTCAATTCGTACTTTAGCTTGGTTGTCTACAAACATTCATGTTGTAATTAATAGTCCCATGTAATAAAGTCATTGGCTGTGGCCATGTGTAACATTTATTATTTTTTTAAAAAATAATTCCATGTAATAAAGTCATGACTGTGTTCATGCGTAGGCTTTATACATTTATATAAGGAATTGTTAGATGCATTTTCTTATTTATACACGCTTCTTTAGTTGAATTTATGGGATTGAAGTAATGACAGCTCAATGATAATGATGTGTAAACTATTCTACCACCATCCAAAAGTTGAACCCTGTGGGGTCATATTCACGTCAGTTAATTTTAGGGCATGATCTAAAAAATGAAGCAGACCCAATGTTGAAAATTATACATATTAATATTATTTCTGTATAATATGGAAACCGAAAATAAAATTATATGAACTAAGGATAGGCTAAAGCACGTCTAGGACGTTGTCCTTAAAGCATTATTTGCCCATACTTAAGTGAATTGAGTATGCTGATATGTTATGGGCAAATTACTTCTAGGATACGACGAGCCTAGTGTGGGTCTGTGTTCAGCAAACACGATGTAACACCCCGTGTTTTCAGGACCCGAGTACACGATCCGTTTCCCAAAAACCCGAGTGTTAACTTATAGAGAACCAAATTCCATACTTTTTTTTTTCATCAGACTTAACAGATAAGCGTAGAATGGACAAATCAACATAAAGAAAATTCTCAATTACATTTAGAATATACAAGAGAGTGCCCATAATGACTTATACAAACCAATGTCTCAAAAATAACTAATACAAGATTTAGTACATGAGAAATAAAAGAATACATATAATTTGAGTCGCGAGATCACGCAGCTTCTCCTAGCCATACAGCTATGCGTCCCTGACACTTGTACCATGTTCTGATGGGTTTTTTTGACCCGTTGTCGACCGATCGTGAGCCCTGCTCGACCGGTCGAAGGCTGTGCACGACCAGTCGTGGAAGATGAGCCCTGACACGACTCAAACTCCAGCGATTTTGGGTTATTTGTTTCCGTGGTGCTCGACCAGTCGAAGGATGTACTCGACCGGTAGTGGGTGGCGCTCGACCGGTCGTAGGTTCGTCACAACCAGTCGAGGTTACGCAGATTCGTTCTGCGATTTTGCGTGGATTTCGTTTCGCAAGTCCTTTCGCAACTGGGATGCGGAAAGGAGTTTCCCAAAACTATAAAAGGGGGTACCTAGGATTTTTTTAGGTATGACAAGAGGGTTTCTTAAAGCTTTACAAGGGATTTGCTAAAGGGTTTAGGGCTATCAAAAGTGAGAGAGAGAGAGAGGAAAAGAGAGAGAGAGTGGAAGCTTATAGAAGGGAGATTATGCTCGTGGAGGTTGTCTACCGTGCAATCTATATCTCAGCGCTTCTATGTCCTCGTAATCAGTGAGATCTCTCCGTTTTCTTTGTTTCTCTCATTGTTTATACACTCCTGCGTGAGTAAAGAAGCTTGTAACGTTCTATTTCATAATGGGTTGTTTATCTGGACGAGGTCCCGTGGTTTTACCTCTTTGAGGGTTTTCCACGTAAAAATCTCTTGTGTGGTGTGTGATTGATGCATTGATTATTTTCATTGCTTTATTATCCATAATTCTGGTTTGTTCTGGAGGGCTAGATCCTAAGGTTTTGTGCAAGGCCCCCATCAAAGTGGTATCAGAGCTAAGTTCATTGAACGAGTAAGATCGGCATCAAGGATGATCAACCTCAATGGTTCTAACTGGACCATATGGAAGGCTAAGATAGAGGATTTGCTTTATTGCAAGGACCTATATTCTCCAATTTTAGGCATATCAAAAAAATTCAAGAATATGTCTGATGATGATTAGAAGAAGATGGACCGAAAGACGGTAGAGTTTATTAGACAATGGTTGGATGATTCTGTGTTCCATCATGTGTCTATGGAAACCTCAGCCACTAGCCTATGGCTGAAATTCGAAGGGTTGTATGAGAGGAAGACAGCCGATAATAAGATTTTTCTTATAAGACGACTTGTGAATTTCAAGTTCAAGGATGGTGGTTCTGTGGCCGAACACATGAATGAGGTCAACAATATAGTAAACCAACTCTCCTCTATGAAAATGGTCCTAGATGATGAATTGCAGGCTTTACTTTTGCTTACTTTATTGCCTGACAGTTGGAAGACATTGGTGGTATCTCTAAGTAACTTTGCGCCAGACAAAAAGATATCCATGGAATAGATAACTAGTTGTCTCTTCAATGAAGAGACAAGGAGGAAGTCTCAGGGGTCTACTCAGCAAGAAGCTCTTGTGACACAGGAACATGGGAGAGGAAAGAACAGGAAGGGCGGGAAGGCCCGAGTTAAATTAAGAGGCAAGTCGAGTAATAAAGAAGATGTTGATTGCTGGAATTGTGACAAGAAGGGCCACTACAAGCATGAATGTCGTGGTAAGAAGAACGACAAGAAAGGAAAAGGGAAGGAAGATAAATCAGATTCCACTGCGGTCGCTTCAGATGACGACGTTATAGTTATTCTTTCTGCAAATCATGATGTATGTCTCACGGCTACGAGTCAGGACACCGACTAGGTGATATGCTCGGCAGCTTCTTTTCATACAACTCCACGCCGGGACTTCTTCACAAGCTACAAGTCAGGGGACTATAAGACTGTGAAGATGAGAAATTCTAGCGTATCAAAAATCGTGGGAGTCGGTGATATTTGTGTAAAGACCGATGTGGGCTGCACATTGGTTCTCAAGGATGTGAGGCATATTGCAGACCTTCGCCTTAACTTGATGTCAACGGAAAAGTTGGATGATGATGGCTAGGAAAGTCGGTTTGCTAGTGGGCGATGGAATCTCATCAAGGGTTCATTGATCGTGGCCAGAGGAAAGAAGTGTTGCACCCTTTACAAGGCAAGTGTTAGTATGTACAAGGGTGGGTTGAACGCAGCGGAAGATTCAGCTATTGACATGTGTCACAGGAGTTTAGGCCACATGAGTGCAAAAGGGCTTCAGCTACTAGCGAGGAAGCGACTCCTTCCAAACGTGATAGGTATACCTCTCAAAACTTGTCTTGATTGTTTATCAGGGAAACAGCAGAGTTTCATTTATTAAATCTGCTTCTCATGTTAATAAAGTGCATGCATTAGATTTGGTTTATTCTGATGTTTGTGGTCCTATGAGGATAAAAATCTTGGGTGGGGCATTGTATTTTATTACTTTTATAGATGATACATCGAGAAGGGTTTGAGTTTATGCTTTGAAATCCAAGGACGAGGTCTTTGGTGTGTTTAAATTGTTTCATGCTATGGTCGAGAGAGAGACAGGTAGATCATTGAAGTGCATCCGCACTGACAATGGTGGTGAATACATTGACGACTTTCATGAGTACTGTAAGTCCCTGGGCATACGACATGAACAGACAGTTCCCAAGACCCCCCAGCATAATGGTGTAGCTAAGCGAATGAATCACACCATTGTAGAGAGAATCAGATGCATGTTATCCCATGCGAAATTGCCCAATATGTTATGGGGAGAAGCAATGCACACGGCGGTGTATTTGATAAACAGGTTTCCATCAGCCCCGTTGAATGGAGAAGTACCTGAGAAGGTGTGGACTGGACAAGATCCATCGTATAGTCATCTCAGGGTGTTTGGATGCAGGGCATCCGTTCAAGTACCAAAGGACGAGAGGTCCAAGCTAGATATGAAGATCAGGTAGTGTGTGTTCTTGGGGTATGGTGATGAAAAATCCAGTTACAGAATGTGGGATCCGACCGAGAGGAAGCTCGTAAGGAGCAGAGATGTGGTTTTCTTTGAAGATCAGTGTATAAAAGACATTGGTAAGCCAGAGAAGAACCAGCCTAGTTTAGGTGAGCTAGAGGACATGGATCCGGTTACTCCTCCTGTGGTGCCTGATAACAGGGGAGTACAACAAGGTGTAGAGGACGAGGGAGTTCCTTCAGAAGATGGACCAGGGGAGCAGCCCCCACTTGATCCACCTGTTGAGCCACAGGCGAGGAGGTCATCTAGGGACAGACAGTCGTCCAAAAGGTACTCGTCGCATGAGTACATTATGTTCACTGATGGGGGAGGCCAGAAGATTATTCTAAGGCCTTAGCCGACAAGCATAAGGAGGAGTGGTTGAAAACTATGTAAGAGGAAATGAAATCCTTGCATAAGAATCACAACTATGATATGGTGAAATTGCCTAAGGGTAAGAAAGCTTTAA
Organism: Magnolia officinalis; assembly: GCA_021015155.1. Lineage (NCBI taxonomy): Eukaryota > Viridiplantae > Streptophyta > Magnoliopsida > Magnoliales > Magnoliaceae > Magnolia > Magnolia officinalis. The sequence continues at coordinate 92,867,769 of JAJHSJ010000006.1, read as the reverse complement.
GCAACAAATGGGTGTTCAGAAAGAAGATTGAGCAGAAGAATTCACAGACGAGGTTCAAGGCCAGACTTGTGGTGAAAGGGTTTAGTCAGAGGAAAAGCATAGACTTCGAGGAGATATTCTCACTAGTGGTGAAGATGACATCCATACGGGTGTTGCTTGGGTTGGCGGCTAGCATGGATCTGGAGATAGAACAGTTAGATGTTAAAACTGCCTTTATCCATGATGACCTGGAAGAAGAGATCTACATGTACTAACCAGAGGGGTTCAAAGTTGTAACGACCTGAAAATTTCCGTACATTAGGCCGAGTACCACATCGACCAGAAATCACATAGGATTAAATCCTTTAGAAATTTAACAAAGTTAACTAAGTACTAAACTCAGTTAGTCATGAAATCCGTTGGGATCGCTTTAAATACGATCCGCAAGACCCAAAACATGCAGAATTAGTGACTCTAGGTTACCCTAAAGTCTAGAGCCAAACTCATTACCCGTCTGCTTCGGGACTGAAACGAAACTTCGTATGAGGTCTAGATCGCACATCGGGAGTCCGATTAACACGAAGCTAAGGAACCAGGACCGCGCCCACTGGGCTTGACAATCATCTCAAAAATCAGACGATTCCGATGTCCCACGGCCATTTATTCGATCCGAGCGAGGGAGTGTGAAAAACACTATTCCCACCCAAATAAAAATATCTGAAATAGTGATCTGGCATCTTTTGGTTGCGCGTCAGTATTAAGCAACCTGACCGTCGGAATCAGACCAAATTACACCCTCGGATTAAGAAAAATTTCAGGAACATTTACATGTACTCAGAATTCCTGATCGTGGCCCACTGACCGTTGAACTGAAAGGGTCCGCCACGTGCGATCTGGGAATCCGATCGAGTCAAAAAACATAATCCCACATATGATCCATAGATGGTGAGCTTAAGTCTGACGTTTGGCTCAAAGAGGGCCACCAGAACATACCTTTTAAGCTTGGAAAGTGGCGAACTGCCTATATATGCAGCCACCCTTGAACCTGAGTCTATTTTGACATGTTCTTGGCTATAAAAGGGGCTTAGAACAGCCCCTCTCACAGCCATACGAATTGGGAGCAAACCCTCAGAGAGAAGAGAGAAAAGAGAGAGAGAAAGTCTTGGAGATCGAAGCGATCTTCCTCCTGCTGCTTCCACTCCTCCCACGGCTACACCGCCCTATTCCAGGGTTTTCCCGGCGGTGTCCATCCCATTTGAAGGTAAGAAACCCTAACCCTAGGTCTGATTTGAGCTTGATTAGTGGTAGGTTATGAAAAGGCTAATCGGATACGCTCTTTAGGCTAGGAAACTCCCGTATATGGAAGCTCCAAACTCTTGCTGATTCGTTGGAATTCCAAGGGCTGAGGTGAGGACTTTAAGTGTATAAGTTACGGTTTTTCAACGCTTTCAATGTCAGATAATGATAGATTCATGATCTGCATGCAAATGCACATGTACAAAGTGCTTTCCGTTTCCTGTTTCGATTAGCGATAAAGAATATGGAATTTTACATACTCTTGATATACGTAGAAATACCGTATACGTATTTTTGTTGAGAAAATGTTTGACATGTTTATTTAATGTTTGATTATATCATGTGTGGATAAAATGCTAGTTTGGCGAAAGGGATCGCAAAAATACATGTTCATGTGTAAATGTCATGTATGTTGAAATTGCGTATTCTAGAAATTCAGCATACGTGCGGATTTTGGAAATGTAATTGTAATGATTATTTGCTGTATGGTTACGATATACACGGGAAAAATACCCTCGGGGCGAAGGGACAGCCCTAACACGAACTTGGCTAACATACATCATGTTTGTGTAAGTGCTTGTATGTGTACATGTGTATGTACTAGTGCCTTAGATAGGCGCGATATGGGATTTCCTACTCCCTTAGAGACACTGTAGGATGGATCCCCTCCATGCGGTGGTTCACCGCAACCACTCAATGTAATGCGCACACACAATATCCCTATGGGGATAGTGCTTTATAACATGCCTTACAACATGCTTTGCAACATGCTTGACTTCATTTTACTTCATGCTTTATAACATGCCTACTAACATGCTTGTATTGCTTGTTTATCATGCTTTACTTCACATGCTAACGATGAAAACTGGTTGGGTTTGGGACTATGTATATAGTCCAACATTCGGTACCAGACTTGTGATTGTGGCTGAGATTCATGTCGCACAAAGGACGTGTCCGGCGAACCCGAGTCGTACTTCGGTTGGCGATAGTGGTTGGCCACGCGGAGTGCTTTTGCGCTCCATATCGCTCAACTTGTGGTGCGCTCGAGCTAGTCAGGCTCGCCAACTAAACCAAAGTGTAATTGTGTGTTCACCCTGTTTGGTCGCTACTATCTGAACCTAGGGTACCAAACTTACCAGTGGCGATTCCCGTTTTTAACCATGGTACCTAGATCCGCTAAGTCGCATGAGCCGGGCATGGTGGTATGGGACACCGTGGTCGAGCTGTCCGCCTACGCTGGGGCCATGTGCCTCCCGTAGTGACCATTGCACAACTAACTCGTGAGCCGAATACGGTGGTATGGGACACTGTATTCGAGCTGTCGATACTTCGGCGAGAGCCGAGTACGGTGAGATCTGTGCTCGTGCTGACGGGCGACGAGTCCTCCTTGGTATCATCGAGTACACTCCAGGGTCTGTGATTGGCCACGAGTCTTTCACAGCAACTAGAGTATGAGTTGAGCCGAGTACGGTGAGACCTGTACTTGAGCTGACGGCTAGTGATTGAGCCGAGTACGGTGAGACCTGTACTCGAGCTGACGGCCAGCAATGAGCCGCATACGGTGAGATCTGTATCTGCGCTGACGGGTGACGAGCCCTTTGCGATGCCTTCACTAAGTTTCTCAAACTATAATATCGTATGAGAATAACTAGGATTGACGACCCTAGAATGGATCATGTTGGGAATGATACAAGGAGGTACCTTAGTTTCCCAATACTGCTGATTGAAATGGATTAATAAAAACTTGGTAATCATGAGCATCATCGCACCGCATGTGCTTTGTAGATGTGGCGCACTGAGGGAGTAAGCATTCGCGAACGTAAGATGATGTCGCTTGAGGGTGGTTTGGCAAGGGCATACAGCATCATGTCATGTCATTTGTACTTAACAAGAGTAGTTAGAAATGCTTGATTTGTACTGCTTTATCATTACTGCTTGGTTATTTGATAACATGTTAACTTATGCTTTATTGTTCCACTGAGTTAGCTACTCACTCCCACGTTATGGGACGGTGTTGTACACACAACCACAGACTCTGCCGCAGGTATAGAGGGCACCTTGGTTCAGGAGCTAGATCCCGACTTTGATGAGGACCAGGAGGAGTTCTCCTTCATGCAGTACTCTGACGGCTTCGCTTAGGCGGCTGCATCGCGGGATTCTCAGGGCCTCTTTTGAGGATTGTATTTCGGGTTTTTGACTTTAAAACAATACATGTATTTGGTGCTCAGCTAGTACTCATACTCTGGAGTTCAGAAAATTTTGTTACTTTACATACTTGAATATAAAAATTTCAGTCTTCCGCTTGCTTTATATACAGTTGAACTGGAGTATGAACTACTGTTTTTTGGTTTAATCTCATTCATGTTTATTGCGCTAACTCAGACAACATTTAACCGGCATTGTGTATGTTGCATAAGTGATGCGTTGAACTCGGGAGTTGAGTTCATACTCGACCCCCGAATTTTAGGGCGTTACAAAAGTCAATGGCAAAAAACATATGGTGTGTAGGCTGAGAAAGAACTTGTATGGGCTGAAACAATCTCAACGCCAATGGTACAAGAAGTTCGATTCGTTCATGTTATAGCATGGGTATGACAGAACGGAGTCGGACCACTTCGTGTTCACACGCAAGTTCTCATATGGTGATTTCTTAGTTCTGCTCTTATACGTTGATGACATGCTCATCATGGGAAAAGACATCAAGAAAATCGAGAGGCTGAAACAGGAGTTGGGCAAGTCTTTTGCGATGAAAAACTTGGGCCCGGCTACACAGATCCTAGGAATGGAGATAACCCGTGACAGAAGCAGAAGGAAGCTCTGGCTGTCACAAGAGCGGTATATTGAGAAGTCCCAGAGCAGTTCAATATGAATGCAGCGAAGCCGGTCAGTACTCCACTAGATGGTTCACTTTAGATTGAACGACAGGCAGTTGTCCCAAGACGAAGGCAGAGGTGGAAGAGATGCAGAAGATACCCTACGCGTCAGCGGTAGGAAGTTTGATGTATGCTATGGTGTGTACACGCCCAGACATAGTATATGTGGTTGGTGTTGTCAGCCGGTATCTTGCCAATCCTGGCAAAGAACATTGGGCAGCGGTTAAGTAGATACTACGGTATCTAAGAGGCTCATCTAGGTTGAGCCTATGCTATGGTGACGGAAAACCTGTGTTAGAGGGCTACACAGATGCAGATATGGCAGGTGACATAGACTCCAGGAAATCTACATCGAGGTTCATGTTCACGTTTGCAGGGGGAGCGGTTTCTTGACAGAACAAGCTATAGAAGGTCGTACATTATCGATGACAAAAGCCGAGTACATTGCAGTCACAGAGGCATGTAAAGAGATGCTTTGGATGAAGAGGTTCTTACTGGAACTTAGCCTGAAGCAGGAGGAGCACGTGGTTTATTGCGATAGTCAGAGTGCTATACACTTGAGCAAGAATCCAAGTCAGCATTCCAAGTCAAAGCATATAGAGATTTGGTATCACTGGATCAGAGATACTTTGGAACAGAAGGTGTTATAGCTTAAGAAGGTCCATACGGACGATAATGGGTCAGACATGATGACCAAGGCTTTGCTCAAGGGCAAGTTTGAGGTTTGTAGAAACCTGGCTGGCTTGAAGAAGGTGGATCCCTCATGGGTCAAAAAGGGAGAGATTTGATGAGTTTTTTTGACCTGTCGTCGACCGATCGTGAGCCCTGCTCGACCGGTTGAAGGCTATGCATGACCAGTCGTGGAAAACAAGCCCTGACACGACTCGAACTCCAGCGACTTTGGGTTATTTATTTCCGGGGTGCTCGACCGGCCGAAGGATGTACTCGACCGGTCGTGGGTGGCGCTCGACCGGTCGTAGGTTCATCACGACCAGTCGAGGTTATGCAGATTCGTTCCGCGATTTTGAGCGGATTTCGTTTCACAAGTCCTTTCGCAACTGAGATGCGGAAAGGAGTTTCCCAAAACTATAAAAGGGGGTGCCTAGGATTTTTTTAGGTATGACAAGAGGGTTTCCTAAAGCTTTACAAGAGATTTGCTAAAATGTTTTGTGCTATCAAAGGTGAGAGAGAGAGAGGAAGCTTATAGAAGGGAGATTATGTTTGTGGAGGTTATCTACTATGCAATCTATATCTCAGCACTTTTATGTCCTCGTAATCGGTGAGATCTCTCCATTTTCTTTATTTCTCTTATTGTTTATCCACTCCTGCGTAGGGCTGTTCACGAGTCAAACTAGCTCGAAAAGCTCTCTCGACTCGACTCGAGTCAGCTCGGATTGACTCGGCTTGAATGGCCGATTCGAGTCGAGCCAAGCTAATTATTTGAAGCTCGAGTTGAGTTCAAGCCAAGTTCGACCAAGGGGCATTTCAACTCGACTCGACTCGAAGCTCGAACTCGAGCTCGACTCGGCTCGATTAATAAATATATTAAATATTATAATATATATATATTATTAATATAAGTTTTAAGTTTAAACTTAAAAATAAAAAAATAAAAAACAAACCCTAGAGTCTCTATCTGACCGCGCGCACCCCCTTCCCTTTCCCTTTCTTCTCTTTCTCTGCCCGCCCCCCAGCAGCACGCTCGCCCCGACCACCACCACCAGTTTTCATTTCAGCTCCACAATAGTATGATTTCAATCTCTTGAGATATACTTCTTAGGCGAGAAACCCAAAAAATTCGAGATGAGTTTTTCTCAGACGGTTCTTACAGGTTTCCTCATCCGATTCGAAGCTTTGTTTGGTTTTTTTAATTGGGTTTTGCTTTGATTCTCTTAAGATTTTTGAATTTTTCATCAATGGAGGAGGAACAAGAACAGAATCCATTACTCTCTCACCTAACAAGCTCGAGCTCGACTCTACTCGAACCACTGGCTCGACTCGAAATTGACTCGACAGCTTTGGCAAACAAGCCAAGCTTCAATGTTGAGCTCGAGGCCAAGCTCGAGCTTGAGCTCGAACTCGAGTACATCATGGACAAGCCAAGCCAAGCTTGGCTCACCTCGACTCGACTCGGCTCGATGCCCACCTCTACTCCTGCGTAAGTGAAGAAGTTTGTAACGTTCTACTTCATAGTGGATTGTTGATCTGGACGAGGTCCCGTGGTTTTTACCTCTTTAAGGGTTTTCCACGAAAAAATCTCTTGTGTGGTGTGTGATTGATGCATTGATTATTTTCATTGTTTTATTATCCATAATTCTGGTTTGTTCTGGAGGGTTAGATCCTAAGGTTTTGTGCAAGGCCCCCAACATGTTCCTCATCAAGTCTGAACCTGAATGTCACTTAAGCCACCTGTACTACCTGTACGGTTATATATTTGATGGATGAGTGGCCAACTCAGTGTGAATTTCCCTAAGATTACATACCCCCGCCTTAGCTAAGAATAGTTAAAAATAACAAGCATTTAAAACAACCAAAATGCAGTTTTATTTAAATGAATGGATGCATGAATGCACATCGACCTTGGGATGCTCATCTAGTCGGACTTGGGCTCGTCACCCATGCAATCATCGACCTGGGAATGATCATCCAGTCGGAACAATGGGTCAATAGTCGGTGGACTAGGAGCTAGCGAAATGATACCCCGACAACTCTAGGGCATGTGTTACAGCATCCAGAATTAGCCACTCGTCATCGCCAATATGCTATGAATGCATAATTAGCCAACCTTATTAATCCAATTACAATAAGCCAATTTAAGTAACTCAATAGTCACTACGGAGGGCTCGTCACCCACCGTAGGCCGACAGCTCAGGCATAGTGTCCCATGACCACCATCCTCGGCTCATGAGATTCCCCCACCTTAGGATGCTTAATGGAACCCATCGATCAGTGGCCAATCAAATTCAATAAGTAGAGATTTTCACCGCATGGTATAGGCCATCAAAGGCACACAAGGAAATCATCAAAACGTAGGACAAATGTTAAATCGCAGCGGTAAAAGAATACTTGGAATATTAATCGAAACGACAAAGGGTCAGTTAATGGTAAATCAGAGCGGTTAAAGAGGTCATTTCAAGCCATTCAAGCCGTATGCCCTAAGATGGTAAATCTCACATTAACGTTACATGCCCCATATAACCTCTAAATCGAGGGCCCATTCCTCACCAACCAATCTTGTTACATCCTAAGTATGGGTTCACGTACACAAGAGGGATCACCCACCATTAAGTGTAGTGAATAGAGATCCATAAGCGACTCACACAATCCATGATAAAGCATATAATTATAGCATGTTAGACATAAGTTAATTCATGATAATCGCAACAGGTCATGATAGGAACTATCAATTAAATTTAAATGGAAACCATCATGTAAGCAGTTATTATATGAAATCATGTTCACAACTGTCAACTATAATTCAAGTATAGGCCATGCCTTAAGAAATTAAAAAAGATCGCATGTTATGAGATAACATCAGTGATTCTAATAAGGACTATTACTTCAGCTAATTTAGAAATGGAAAGCTTAAGGGGAAGAATCATCACCTTATACTTGATTCGCCTACCGTACTGTTGCTAGAGAACGCGTGTTTTCTTAGAATCAAACTCTATCATAAATTATAAAGTTATATAGTTAGATCCAAGCTTCATACGCCATTCTTGATTAAGGTCTTGACCTAGGGTTTAGTTTACCTTGGTTTTAGGGTTTCACCCTAGGGTTTAGTTCTAAGATTTTGATTATGGGATTTGGACTCTAATTTGCGTGGCCATTAATGATATTGTTAATGGGAATCATTAATAAATAAATTTTATAAGATGAATTAGTAATAAATTTTTGGAATATTAAAATAGCTAATACTATATCAATTTATCTAATGATGCCCACGACGAATAATAATACCTATAATTTCCAAGACAATTATTAACACTAACAATGTACTTAATATAAGTTAATGTGGCCCTGATAATCATTGTGATGAACATAAATAGTATGTTCTAACATCAATAATAATACCTTAAGAATGACGAATAAAATACTAATATTTTAATGCTAATAACAATATATATATATATATATATATATATATATATATATATATATATATATATAATATATATATATATATATATATTCAATTAATATAAGTATGGACAATTTTTAAAGGTTAATCATATCTAACTTAAAAATCCTAAAATGATGCTAACAATGATAATTTAAATAATTTAAATTTGGAAAGAAAATACAGACTCACCCTTGTCAACTTGGCTCGACTTGGTGAGTTGACTCGGTTTGAAACCGAGTCAACTCCATCTCCTCTCTCTTTTTTACTTCTTTCCCCTTTCTTTTCTCCCTTTCTTTTCTTGCTCTCTACCCTCTGTTGGAGGTCCAACAACAACTGGACACCCAGCCCGACTCGGTCCAGCCTCGACTCGGTTCGAGCTGGAGTAAAAATGCACTCTCACTCCCATTTCTCTCTCTCTCTCTCTCTCTCTCTCTCTCTCTCTCCCTTCTTCTTCTTCTCCTTCTCCTTTCTCCCCACTTTTTCTTCTCCTTTTCTCTATTTTCTTTCTCTATTTTCCTTCTATTTCTTCCTGCTTCTGTTGGGCTCCTAGTAATGTGGGCCAAGCTTGTCCTGACTCGACCCAAGCTTGTCTCGGTCCGAGTGCGACAGTGCAGCCCCCCCCTCCTCTATCCTTCCTTTGTTTCCCTTCCACTTATACATTGACCATCAAGGCATGCGATCCAACTCAGACCGAACTCAGTTCACGTTGAGACAGTGTGGTAACAGGCGAATGACGAGGAAGGATCTGCCATTAATGGCGTTTCTCTTTCCAGCGCTTCTTCCTCCGGTTTCTTTCTTTCAGATGGTCCATATGGAACGTATGAAGCTTCCAGATAAGCTTCATCAAAGCTTGGAGAAGTTTCGGGTGGTGGGTTCATTTTGGAAGGAAACGACTGTTTTCCTTTCTCTTTTATTTTTCTTTTTATTTTCCCTCTTATTCATATAGCTGGATTGCTGGTATTGGATGGCCAGGATCTTCTTCCCATGGATGGCTGAGATCCGAGGATGAGGGCGCATGTGGATTGCTCAGTTGAAAATGGACAGTTTCTTTTTTTGAAAACTGTGTTTCTCAGCCCTGTTTGCGTCGGCATTTGTGTGCCCACATGTGCATGTGTTCATGTGGAATGGCCAGGGTTTTGGTCGGCCCCTAGCTGTGCACGAGATGGACGAATCAGATCATCCATGGCAATGATCATGGTGGGCCACGGGTGTCCCAAATGGACGCCTGTCTATCGGTTGCGGGAAAACAAAGAGAGAGAGCAAAGCTCTTCTTTTTTGGGAGAAACACGGGTCAACCTGTGCTGATCGGTCTCCCAAGGCCCGTGCACGACGAGTGCACCACCCATGGTGCACACACAACATTTGTGTGGGGTCCACCATGATGTTTGTGGGAAATCCACTCCGTCCATCCTTCTAAGGAGCTCTTCCAAGGGATCTTAGGACGTTAATAAGGCCGATCTAAGGTCTAGGTGGGGCCCACAACTCGATTTGGGTCATATTGGTGGATTTTCGTCGATCTACTGGTCGGATCATTCCAAAATTGAATATCAACGGTTTAAAGGGCCCTATCGTCCCACTCCCATGCATGGGGACAGTGTGGGATACACTACATACATCAGTGGGTCCAACGTGGGGCCCACCATAACATTTATTTCCACCCAATCTGTTGGTAAGGTCATGCAGACCCGGATGAAGAGGAAAACAAATTTCATAATGATCCAAAACTCTGTTACCCAAAAAGGTTTCAATGGCAGATGTTCAATCACACTGTTCCCTGTGACGTGGGCTACCTGAGCACCACATACGACTGATTTTGGGGTGGCTCGCTGCCCTAAGGGGGCCCACCAAATACAAGGTGTTGATGTTCCACACACATCACGGTGGGGCCCATGGCTGGGACCCATGTCCCTAGCTCGTTCACGGCAGCGCAGGACACTGCTGCGTCCTCTGACGATCAGCAACAGTAGCAACGCTGCTGTTCTCCCTCTTTTTTGAAAAAAAAAATTTATTTTGTGTTTCCTCTAGGTTTTTCCTAGGTGGGGCTCGCATAAGGTGAATCCAACCTAACCATTGGATTTTAGGACTTAAGACGGACCAAACAAGCCCAAATTGGAGGTGTTTTGGCGTATAGAAACTTCAAAGTAAATTTTAATGGTATAAACAATTATTTTCTATGCTATGGCCCACCAGATAGTTGGATTGGCCTCATCTTTCGGCTTAACGCCTAAAATAAGTTGGGAGATAGGATGGACGGCGTAGATTGAATTCATACATCAAGGTAAGGCCTTCATGAGCAGCCCACCCCAAAGCTTTGAATCAAACTGACATTTTTTGCATGACAGTACACCACACATTAGTTCACACTTCACCGTGGCCTCGGTTTGCATTCAACACATTTTAAGGTGGGCCCCACCTACATATGGCTTGGATAAAATACATGCTTCATGGTGGGGTCCATCCGGGTGGGCCACACGGCCACATCATCATATATAATAGGAAAAAAAATGAGAGAGAGAGAGAGAAGAGAGAGAGAGAGGAGAGAGCGAGAGAGATATAGAGAGCAGACGCTGATAGAGAGACCCGAGCTCCCGCCATGGACTTTGGGCCATCATTTTCAAGCATTCAATTCTCCCTACATCAATGGGTCCCGATACATGTGGGCCCACCAAATCAAAATCAATGGTGGAGATTGTTTCTCCACCAAAATGGAAGGTCTAGATGACCACTTTAAATCTTTGAAAAGTAAACATCATGGTGGGGTCCATGCAGAATGGCCCCATCATGGAACGATCATGTGAATTAAGGTGGGCCATCGACCACACCTAGGGTCCAAAGTGAGATCCATACCATCATTCGGTAGGCCTTACTTGGTCCATCATCTAAAAAATGAAATCTAAGCCTATAGAAGCACCTACCGTTCGATCTTCTTGGTCCAATGGAACGCCGATCTCCTTGTGTCTTACTTTGATGGAAGGTGATGAGAGATGAAGGGCTAGGATGATAGATTTTGGGGATAGGAAGTGGGCCACACAACACACTTTTCTCTCTTGAAATTCCTTGGACGTCCACTCTTCTTTTGGTCTTTGTTGCTTGGAAAATGTGAAGAGAAAGAGAGAGAGAATGGGTGGTTGTAAGAGAGGTGATGCATATGAGTGATGGATGTGAGGTGATAGTACTGTACTTGACTTGAGAGTTGACTTGGGTGGTTGCTTGACTTGGGGAGAAAGAAAGCATGGGTGTGTACTTTGATTGATTGATTGATGGGATGAGTTGTAGAGATTCTCTCGGGTTCATAAAAGGGCGGCATTTCTTTGAAGTAAACGCCAGCCCACATCTCCCGATCAGGGTATCGGATCGGTGTGCAAGACGTGGCGTCGGAACCGCGGCGACGGTGCGGTCGCAATAGTACAAGTGTCGATTAAGCCGAATCAAATTTACGGGATACGACTTAGGGTCGCGCGCAAACGTCGATTATAGGTCATGGATTGTCGGAATTCGACGGGAATAATCGTGGCAGTCGACGGAACAGTACGGATTAGGATACGGGCCTTACAGCTCTCCCCACCTAATAAAAATTTCATCCTCAAAATTTATACTACTATCGCACTAATCATAACTCATAAGGGAATAGGAAACATAACATTATATATAATCAAAACACAATACAACTTACAATCAAACAAAAAAAAAGATGGGATAGTGCTCTCGAATCTCCACCTCGCGCTCCTAAGACACCTCATCACACTATGATAATCTCATTACACTTTCACTAAGGGAATGACCTTGGTCCGGAGGACCTACTCCTTCCGATCGAGGATACGAACTGACTGCTCAATATAAGAGGTGTCGTCACAAACCTCCAACGGTTGCCAATCAATAACGGGAACGATGTCTGACCCACACTTCCTCAACATAGAGACATGAAAAACATTGTGGACACCAGACAACTGAGATGGCAAAGCAAGCCGATAGGCCAGGGTACCAACGCGCCCGGTGATCTCGAAAGGTCCTATAAATCTCAGGGCAAGCTCGCCCTTTGCTCTAAAATGAACCACACCCTTCATGGGTGAGACCTTGAGATACACATGGTCCCCAACGACAAACTCCAAGGGACGACGCCGACGATCAACAAAACTCTTCTGCCGGTTCTGAGCTGTGCGCATCCTCTTGCTCGATGATATCGATAACCTCTGACGTCTGCTGCACAAGCTCGGGACCTAGGAGATGCCGCTCTCCAACCTCGGTCCAACAAGTCGAAGATCTGCATGGTTTACTATTTAATGCCTCAAAAGGAGCCATGCCAATGGTCCCCTAATAGTTGTTGTTGTATGCGAACTCAACAATCTCAGATGCTCATCCCAACTACTCGAGATATCAATTGCGCAGGCCCGAAGCATATCCTCAAGAATCTGGTTGACCCTCTCGGTCTGCTCATCGGTCTGCGGATGATACGCGGTGCTGAGCTGTAAATCAGTCCTCATTGCTCTTTGGAAACTCCCCCAAAACTAACAGACATGAACTTCGGGTCTCGGTCTGAAACGATCGAGATAGGAACACCGTGCAGTCTCACGATCTCATCAACAAATATCTTAGTGAGCCGGTCTGCATGCCAAGTCTCATGAATCGTAAGAAAATGTGCCGACTTCGTCAGATGGTCCATGACAACCCAGATGGCTTTATGACCGCGTTGTGTCCTCGGCAAACCCATGACAAAATCGGTAGATATGTGCTCCCACTTCCACATCAGGACGCTCAACGGCTGCAATAGATCAGGGGGTCTCTGATGAGCGGCCTTGACACGCTAGCATGTGTCACACTCGGCCACAAAACTGACTATCTGTCGCTTTATCCCCGATTAATAATACTGACGCCTCATATCGCGATATATCTTCATCGAGCCAGGGTGGATAGAGAACCGCGATCGATGTGCTTCTGTCATAAGATCTCTGCGCAACTCAGGACCATGTACTATAATAATGAAATCATGACTTAATGATACATGAAAGATTGTTAATTATTAATCTTGAGTACTTATAAAAGTTATAATCTTGATTAGTTGCCTTTATCTCTTCTTACAATGTCCATAAAGAGATAATATATAAGTTCTGAGTTTATAAATAATTATTACTGAAAAATATAAGTTTTGAGTCACCTACAACGTGATGCATGTGCCGCATTATCATACGTGCATGGCATTCAATCTCCTCGTCATGTGCCTCAACTTTTATGCTCCTTAAAAATAATCTAATCCAAAACTTAGGTGGGCCACACCACATGTAATTAGGGGTGTACATCGGGACGAACTGAGTCGAACTGGGCTCAACCCGGCCTGGCCCGGTCACCAGCCAAACCCAACCCCACCCGGTCAACGGGCTAACATGTCCAGCCTGAACTCGGCCTAGTTAACAATCGGGCGAGTTTAGGCCGAGTTCGGACCAGTTTCGGACTTTACAACAAGTTCATGGGAAGAGCTTTGGCAGGTAATTCGCGTCCCATTACAAGACCCTCAATCAACGGTTTAGATAGTTGAACTATAGACTCCACAAAAAATCTAACTAGTCAAGACATTATAATTCCTTTTTGTATTTGAGTGAATTTAGGCCATTCAAGTTATACGTCTCATTGTGGACGGTGCATAACTTGAAATATGTCAAACTATCCAGGCTATCCAGTCAGCGACTATCAAATGAATGATTAAAATATTTCAATTGTCAAACTTGAATGGTTACGACCTTCCAATTTACGTGATTTTTGGTCTTTGCTCCATCTACAAATGGACCCACGATTTGGACGGCGTGGATTGCTGTAAATCTTTGACACCTGTGAGTGGATGAGTCACTGTCACTTTAAAGATGAGCGGTGAACTATCCCAGAAGTGAGGGAGAGAGAGAGGAGAGAGGAGAGAGAGAGAGAGAGAGAGAGAGAGAGAGAGACGAGAGAGAGAGAGAGATAGAGAGCGTCTATGAGCAGAGAGAGGAGAGAGAGTTTTAGGGTCGTTAATTATTTTCGTTTCTTTCGTTCCTTTCTCTGTCTCAAATGGTTAGGATAACGATTTAGAGGAATATATATATATATATCTATATATATATGATATCTATATATATATCTATATATATATATCTATATATATATATATATCTATAAACAACCGAGCCGATTCAGGCCATGTCAGTCGGGTTTCGGACCGAGTCGGGCTTAATTGAGACCTGTTCGAACTCGGCCCAAACTCAATATCGAGCTGAAAAAAATGGCACGTCCCGGACCGAACTCAATTCCGGGTCTGGCCGAGTCGAGCTTTTTCAGGCCGAGTCAAGCGAGTTAACCGGAAAAGCCCGGTTCGTGTACAGCCCTACATGTAATTGCTGGGGTGAGGTGCCATTATTGAAAACCTTTCAGATTATGTGTGAGACCTAACACATTTTGTATATGCCATCCAATCCATTTAGAAGATCATACAACTCACCAAGAACTGGAGTATGAAACTGGATTGGGCAGCCCAAGTCCGAGTTGACTCAGACAAGTTACATTGGCATCGTCCGAATCTTAAACACATGTTCACACTGCTGAATGGATTGTTGGACGGTGAAAATCAGAAGTAATCAACGGTCTGAATTCAGTGAACAACTGTCCAAAAATCTGAGTGTTGGATGACGAAAGCCCTGTACCACCTCGTTCCAGTGGGTCCCACGAGTTGGACAGTTCATATCTAGTTACACGTATGCCACGTGTACCACTTTTGTGTGCATGCGTATATTAATCATTTAGCTCGTACTAAGTCGGTGAAAAAAAATAATCATACTTTGTTGAGTGTGATGTTTAAGTTGTGGAATTCAAATCAAACCGTTGAAATCGTGGGCCTCTGTTTAAGTCGATCATGCACCCAAAATTACATTGATTCGTTCTTTTAAATGGCTGATTAATGGGAATTTAATGGATGATTAATAAACAGTATTCAACATCCCATATTCAACCAACCAATATCTACTAATCAGAGGTTATAAGTGTTAAATCAATCTTTATAAGATTCATGACATATCTACAGTGGGTCCCCCAGTTTGTGTGGTTTAATTTTGGGTGTATGTATGCAAAGTGTATAACATCCGAGTGCCTGCGCATCAACCAGCACACCCTGCCCGAGTATCAAATAACTCCCTTTAAAATGAGTATTCATATAAGACTCACAAGCCCCCTGCACCTATCTAGCGAAGTGGATTGTTTGTGGGGCCCACCATTAACGTTGATGGGTTCCCACATATCTGCCGAACTGGCCGGGAGATCCTAACCATGGGTGGCAATGGACCTGGCTTCAATGGTCAGATTTTAAAACAGGCCTAACAATTAGGTTGGAACACGGCTCATTAGTAACTGGGCCTCGAATTTAGGTCCAAGACAGCTATTCAAGTCATAAACGGTCCTTTTCACTGGACCATTACTCAACTGGGCCTTAACCATTTTTAAATCACTCTCCAAAATCATGGCCTGGGCCCAACCTGTATGAGGTAGCTGGACACCCCAACAGGCGGACTGGGATTCTTGTCATCCTAGCCACTGATCATCTTTGCTGCTGTACTTCTCTTTCCTTTTCTCAACCGTTTATCTTTATCATAACGATCTAAAGGTTAGGATTCTAGAAAATATTTGAACCATAATCAATTGATAGGGTGGCCCATTAGATTTACATGAGAGATAACCAAACCACAGATCCCAAATATAATCCAACTGTACATGTGGACCCGGTACGTGCTGGCCCGGCTCATGTAATGGTCCATATGGGCTGGTTAGAGGTTGACCACTCACCTAAAGGGTTCGAGTTCATGAAGCGTGGTCCCTATCTCTCTCTTTCTATGTACCCATGATTTTCAAACTATCATAATTCACGGGAAGAAGCAAGATGACCGAAAATAATATTTACATAACACATGTAAACGTCTGTCCTAACTCCTAACTTGGGTTGTGTTTTGATGCTACTTTTTTTTTTTTTTTAATTAATTTTAATTTTCATTAATTTCTGTAAGTTAATAACATCTATTCTTCAAATGGCCCATCATCACATCTTCTTTTGAATTTGAATCTATTGGGCTTTGTACATCTGTGGTAGGCCCATCAAAATGCCACTTTCGAGGGTTCACCTAAATGGCCCTCAGGTCTTGATGTCTTTATGGGCTATTATTGGGCTTTAAGTTCTTAAGGCGTTCAAGTGAAGTTCAGTCCAGAATTTTAGGCCTGACAAACTAATGAGTTGGGCTTCAAGTGCAGCCTATTGATAGTTTAAACTGGTCAGGCCTTCTAATTAATAATTTTTAACACAAATGATGAAAACTGATCACAAGCATCCATTTGTATGGGACCCACCTTTTTAATTTATGCCTTTGGATTTTTTCGTTTCACTTTTTCCATTAAAATTATTTGATATTTTGAAAGAGCACCTGACTGTATACTCAGACCTATATTAAGCTTGAAATAGGTGTCTATATCCTTATTTGGTATAGTGTGCAATTAGAATTTCGAGTATCCGATTATTATTAAAATATTTTTTAAAAAATAAAGTAAATATCTTACTATTAATTCAAGACATCTTTATGCCACATCTACCACTATTATTGTAGAATTACTTTGGCAAATTGAACAATTCCTTTTTTAGACATTGTATATGGTTCACATTGATATGTGTATGCCACACAACTATTGCATCAAGTGATCCTGACATGATGATGAGATACCCCAAAAATAAGACTATCCAGTCACCATGTGGGCCATACCATAGAAAGTAATGATTGGACAAATGAAATTCTAGATTAACATGGTGGGATGGTGTGCACTGCTTTGAACTTTGGGATTGCCTAGTTTCTAGTTGGGGTGATCCTCTTGGATGGGTTGGATGGTATAGACAATGTGCGTACCACTATAGATGCCATAGGGAATTATTCTATTTTTTTAATATAAATTTATGAGTTTAAAAAGGTATTAATATGAAGATAAATAGTAACTTATTGATTATAAATTAATTAGAACACCATGCGTATGGAGAGAGAGAGAGAGAGGAGAGAGAGAGAGAGAGAGAGAGAGAGAGATGGACCAGATGGTCTCCTGCCCATGATAGTGACTTTATATTGTTGGCTGAAGTGGGCTCTACTGTGATGTTTAAGTGAAATCTATTGTTGGCTGAAGTGGGATCTACTATGATGTTTAACTGAAATCCACCCAGAGAGAAATGGTCTCTTGCCCACAAGTGCTGCAGGTGATCACTTATCCATGGTCATATGGTCACTGGCTGAAGTGGGCCCCACTATGATGTTTATGTGAAATCCACTCTGAGAGAGATGGTCTCCTCCTCACTAGTGCCACAAGTGGGCCCTATGATGTTTATGTGAAATCCACTCTAAGAGAGATGGTCTCCTCCCCACTAGTGCCACAAGTGACCTTATCGATGGTCATAAGGTGGCTAGCTGAAGTGGTTCCACCGTAATATTTAAGTGAAATCCACCTGATCGCCAAGAGCGTGATACTATTTTTTAGCTGGCAATATTGGACTCAGTTCTTGATATGAGTTATATATAAGGAAATAGTTGGGAGAGGGACGTCTGCTCTTAAATTTTCTATGTTTAAGAGAAATTCATTCCACCCATTAGATGCATGGCTTCAAATCACTTACAAGGCCAAAACATCAGGCTCAAACCTGATTCAGTCAAGGAAAAAGTTAGAGGAGGCCAAAACATCAGGCTCAAACCTGATTCAGTCAAGGAAAAAGTTAGAGGAGGCCAAAACATCAGGCTCAAACCTGATTCAGTCAAGGAAAAAGTTAAAGGATAGACATCCACCCTTAAAATTTTTTAAGAATCACCGTGATAATTATATGAAATCCACTCCATTCATTACATGAAAAACTAAAATTTAGGCTCAGGGATAAAATATCAGCCCAATCTATGATTCATGTTGGCCATACAAAGGAAAATAATTTAAAGGGTGCATATTGTCATATACACTATTTTCAATCATATGGTCCACCTGAATTATAAATGGGGCTAAATTTTGATGTCGGGACTGGTGGTCTAAAAATATTTCACATAAATACTACTGTGGGACTCATCTAAGCCACCAACCATTTTACTTGCACCCAAATACTTTTCTGGTCTGGTTCGCAGGAAACCACCGAGGAACATCAAAGTCTCCCACGAGGAAGTTTGAGCGAAATTCAGTTTGCGTAGTTTGGGGCTATGGTTAGTCTATCCAACGACGGCCCCACACGTTGGATTGACTATTCCCCATAAATCCCCCGAACAGCTCAACTCTAAAACCTTCTCGTCAATGGCACGTGAATAAATGATTAAAAATAAATACATGCATAAGCTCCATTTAATAGAGAAAAGAAAAAAGATTTAATGGCTAGGGTTAGCTGATTTGCGAAAGTTTTTACAGATTGTCTAAACATGAAAGTGGATGTCAGATCAATGGCTTGGATATTCCAACCATGACTTCAAATTAACAAATTGAGTTTTGCACAAGGAACTAGCTTATCAAATGAATAGGAAACTCGGATTTATATATAATTGTAGTCGGGTCCATTTCGAGTGCAAGTTTTGCATGGTATCTTTTATATGTGTTCCAAACTTAGTGGACGGTTCAGATTGAGCGATTGGACTATACAAATGAACCATGCCAGTAGGAGCACTATAATTTATGGTACTTACAGATCACTGGAACGTATCTCTTAAATTAATTAAGATAAGACATTTTTAAATGTCTCTTAAATTCAATACATATAAAAGATGTTGACATGTGATAAATGGTCATATAAAGATAACATTATTCACATACAGCCCCATCCTTCCTACCAACGGTCATTTGTGCAGCTCATCAGAGCCATGCAAAAAGAGGGCCACACCATGAAGATCTTCCAAGGTGAAAATCAGCTTGTTCTATTAATCAGAAGGTGCAAATTGATGCAAAGGCAATGGTTTGACTTAAGCAAAGGTGCAGAGCACCTAATGAGTGGATCATCCTGATTTTCATAGGATGTGATCTTGATGGCATGGTCCATCATTCAAACGGCTCAGATTTCCTACATACATGGCACATTGGAGGAAAAGATGGTGCCATAAAGTTCATTTGTTTTTTAATTCCAAGTGGTCAATCGCTTAACCCATTTGAAAGTCGTGGTTGACAAAGGTTGGAAGAGTTTAATGACTGGGTCAGGTGGTTGCCAGCTAAGAAAATCTCTTTTTATGGTTTGGATTTTGGAAGGGAGAAGATGACATATCTTATCAAATTATTAAAATACCCTTGATATGATATTAGGAAAATGATTAAATGTATAATCCATCTCTATTATTTTTATTTTTTATTGGTCAACGAATCCATATCCTAAAAATCACTTGTGTATAGAGCTGGGCATGAACCGGCTTGACTCGACTAACTCGACTCGTTTGGACCCGACTCGACCCGAACTAAATGGGTGAGTCAGTTCGAACTTAGTAGGCTTCACCCATCCGAACTAAAACTGAGTCAAGTTTGAGTTATCCAGTATCTTGACTTGACTCAACCCGAAACTTGATCGGTTGGACTCGACCCGGTTCAAAACATGACTCGACTCGGATTGTCAGGTATAATACATAGAGTAGGTGTACATAAGGTGAGAGTGTACATGTAAAATCCAATATAGCAACTGGGAAGCAAATTGGGTAGTGCTATGCTTAGCACCGAGTAAGCTCTGTGAGGTCCACCATGATTTATGTATTTTATCCTGTCCATCCATCCATTTTAAAAGATAATTTTAATCTTGAGCTAAAAAATGAGGCATATCCTATGTTCAAATGGACCACACCACATGAAATAGTTTAATTGAATTTCTACCGTTGAAAAATTCTTGGGGCCATAAAAGTTTTGAATCAAGCTTATATTTGTTTTTAACCTTCATTCATGTCTTTATGATCTTATGAACAAGTTAGATGACAAATAAATATCACTGTAGGGCTAGAAAGGTTTCAACGGTGCAAATCATTGTCCCCACTATTTCCAGTGGTATGATTCACTTGATCTTTGGATGTACTTCAATTTTGGGCTTAACCCCTTAAATTAAATGGAAAAACGGATAGACGGCATAGATAGACCTCATACATTTAAGGTGGGCCCAACTGAGTTTACTCAATATGATAAGAGAGACGCGAGGCAATACAGTAGTAGGAGCGAAATAGGGTGGAGGGTTATGAGCACGTAGGACGGCACGACAGGGTTGGGCGACACTATGCGATTGTATAAGGAGATAGGAGCCGTACAAAAGAGTGGGCAGCATCCTTTTCAGGTCAGAAAAAAGAAGCACAAGGGGTTGGATTAGCTCAGATTAGCCCAACCCAAACCCGGACTTGGATCGAGTATTTTTGATCTGATCATACTCGGTTCGGATTAGCTCGGATTAGCCCAACCCAAACCCGGACTCGGATCGAGTCGTGCATGCTGGACTCGGCACCAAGTCGGATCGAGTTCGGTCTGGCCTTTTTCAAAACCGGATCGAGTCGGGTTAAACCTAACTGGGTCCCACTCGACTTGATGCCCACCTCTACTTGTGTATGGTCAGCGTGATCTGGATTGTTGCTCAGTGGGTCACTATCTGGATAGGCCATGTCCTAAAAAGCATGCTACTAGACTGGTAGTTATTAATGGTACAGCCGTACAGGTAATTAAAATATGATGATTGTCAGCTGCATTCATTAAAATAATAATAATAATAATAATTCACAATAATTATATGGTCAGCGTTGTCCAATCACCACTAATTTTCGCCCACCGGCCATAAACATTGTGCCCACAGGACCAACGGTCCCGACCGTGGTAAAAGGCTTACCACGTGTATGGAGTGGAAATCCCGAGTAGAATTCCATGAAACACGGTGAATCCTTCTTCACCTGGAATGCAATTCAATACGCGTGCTTAGGTCCAAACAATTTAGCGGGTGGGGGCAATTTAGAAGGTTTCAATTGTGGATCTTCACAATGTTTCCTGTCATGTGGCCCACTTGAGCTTTGAATCAAGCTCATGTTTTTAGTGCATCTCCTAACTTGAGCTAGTGAAATTGACGGACGGTGGGGATTTCAGCAGACACCATGATGAGTACAGGGAATCTACTTATAGGTGGGGCACAGGAAAGTCAGGTCCATATTAAAATCCAGTCAACTCATCATGTTGGCCACAAAGGTTGGTTGGATATAGGCCGTTGAATTGATTTCTTTCTCACCATCCGTCTTACTCGCATGAGTACGTCTAACCTGGTAAGTGCGCTCCCTGATTCATGTACCGTACTCTAACCTTTCCAATAGATTCTTCATCGTCCAAGGGTATTTTGATCATTCCAAAAGAGAATTCGATATCTTACACGTGTTCCCATTTTGAAGCATGTGCCCACAGTTTATCCCTTTCAATAGATTCTTCAAAGTCTAAGGGTATTTTGGTCATTCTTCATGAGAAACGGTCACCGGCAATTACTTGAAGAAATGAAATTCTACCTGCTCATTTTCAATCTGGCTTTCCCTCTTACCAAATTCGTGCCGATTGTTTTAGAACCGTTCTCGATTCAGGACTTATATATAGTGCCATTGGAGGTCATTTTTTATAACATTCAAAATTTCTTTCAAACGGATTAAAAAGTATATACATAGAGATATTGTGTATATCCTTTGTTGGATTCTCAACAATCTCAAATACATAAAAAGGAAGTGTTTTTACTCCCATTCTTTCTTCCATCCCTTCAACCCCATTGCCCACACTCCAACAAGGAGAGCTTCTCCTCCCATTCTCTCTTCCATCCTTTCCATCTCATCGCCCACACTCCAACATGGCACGTGCCATGTGGTTGCTAGTGTGCACTTTTGCCGTGCTTGCCTTCATGGCTTCTGCCAATGTTGTCGAGCACACATTTCGGGTATGCTAAAAAACATCGCATTTTCTTCTACGCTTTTTCTTATCATTCTTGAGATATGATTACATACTAATGAATATTTAGTACTTACAACCATAGTTCAAGCTGTGTGAGGCCCACCACTGACATGTATGCAGAATTAAAATTGTACATCTGTTGCGCCTCTCATGGTTTTTTAATTGTGTGTGTGGCTACAAGGATGTCTCTTAGGGCCCATTTGGATACCACTACATAAGTTACTTTTTTCTACTTAACAACAGTTAATGGTTATAACTTATTTGAGATAAGTAAGTTTGGTTTAAGATCAATTATAAATAGCTATTTTTTTACTTAAAGGTACTTAATCACTTCAGCTTAATAAGTAGAAATCAAGATAAGTTACTTGAGGCATAAGTAGCTTAAGTAACTTGCAATAAAAATGACCCCTTAGAGAGAGACATCCAAATTAGTTATTCACCCTTTCTTATTTTCTTATGTTCGAAATCTCTTCTGATATCCTGCTAAAACTCATTTTTTAAAAGAGCATTTTTAATTGTGTGAGGTTGGCGAATTAACCCCTTGTGTTTTTTTTTTCCTTCTAAATTTTATACATGTTCAGGTCGGCAACCTAACGGTGAACCCACTATGTGAAGAACGGGTCATCGTTGCTGTGAATGGGCAATTCCCTGGCCCAACGATCCGTGTTCATGAGGGCGACACACTGGTGGTTCATGTCATCAATGAGTCACCCTACAACATCTCCATACACTGGTAATTCTCTACTTATTCTTATAACAGAAAACGTGTTTTTATTTTTTATTTTTTATTTTATTTTATTTATTTATTTATTTTTTTAATGCCTTGGTTGGCCATGATGATGATTTTTCCTGTGGACCCCACATAATGAGATGGGATGATTGGAACAGTATACCACAAAGTCGTAGATTGACCATCTAGTTACATGCTTGAAACAATGACAGTCTCTGTTGATTTCTTGAATTGAATGTCAACTCTGGATAATTCACCTCTCTACGGTCTATTGTGAATCCAATGATCGAACCACTGCAAAGCTTTGTAGGTTAATCTTAAAATATCTGTGAAGCTTATCATGGTGTGCCATGACATCCAATCCATCCATCATATACACTCCATTTTCTTCTCCTTGGCAACCAATAATTAGGCTGATCAAACATTTAGTTGGGCCACACGTTATGAAATGTAAAATCATATATGCCTTCAACAGGCTAAAACCTTTCAAATCATGTGGTATGGCCCACTTAGAGTTTTCTGGGTCGTCCAATCATCTTGATGGTGTGCATGTTAAGTGACTGGATGGCGTACACAAAGCACGGTGGCCCCCACACAATCTGTCAGATTTTAATTGGGTGTCTGGGTCACAACTGTTCCCTATGGTATGACCCACTTTGAGTTCTCTATCAGCCTGATTCTCAGGCACCAAAGAGAAAGTTAGGGGGCGGTCATGGTGGACGGTTTGGATTTCATGGACACCTTATTGTGGGCCCCACACATGGAGTTGTAGGTTAAGCTTAGCCTACAAAGCTTTGCAGTGTATCCAGCATCCTCATCATTGAGGTCAGAATTATCCATTTATCATGAGGTTTGGTACGTGAACCACCTGAAATACGTCCAATAAGATGAACCGTTCAAATCATCCTATCCTATTTGAATGTGGGCCCAACAGAGTGATGCATGCTAGATGATCACATTCTCAAATTTTGCTAATGGCCCATTATGTTGGTGATGGTTTTACAGGCATGGGATATTTCAAATGCTAAGTGCTTGGGCTGATGGGCCAGCCTACGTGACCCAATGTCCGATGGTTCCCGGGAACAGTTACACTTACAGGTTCAACGTCACAGCTCAGGAAGGGACACTCTGGTGGCATGCCCACGTATCATTACTCCGAGCAACTGTCTACGGTGCTCTGATCATTCATCCTAGAGCTGGTCGATCTTATCCTTTCATCAAACCTCACAAGGAATTCCCCATTGTCATAGGTAAGAAAACATTCTCACCATGGATCGATGGATATCGAGATCTATCATGGATCAGATCATGGTAGCGGTCTGGTCAAGAGCCACTGAAAATAACAGTTAGACCAAATTCATTTTAAATGGCTTAGATCATCCAATTGGGTTGATTTTGGTTGGGCGGGGTCTCATCAGCAATACCAATGGTCCAGAATCATTGACGATGGCCCCCCCACCATTCAAAACCGTACTTCTATATTTTTAAATGACGAAAATGCCCATGCACAGGGGAGTGGTGGAATGCGAACGTGGTGGATGTTGAGGACGAGGCTACTCTCAGTGGAGGTGCACCCAATATCTCTGACGCCTATACAATCAACGGAAGGCCCGGCGATCTCTACCCATGCACCAGCAACAGTAAGTTAAAAAATTACAGAGAACATACACCACCAGCGCAGGTTAGCATCTATGGGTCGGATGTTCAGGTTCAGGTCGAACTAGTTTGGGCTCAGCCCTTGCCTGAGCCCAGCCCATTATCTAAATAGGCAAACAATCTTAGGCTTGGGCTGGGCTCAGGCCTTGGACCATACTTGTCTGGGCCTGAAAATAGCCTGCCCCCAAACATGACCACCTGCGCATGTTAGACTCTTCAATCCTTACCATTCTCATGTGACACTCTCTTTTATAATCCAGAAACGCACAAGATTGAAGTGGTGCAAGGTAAGACCTATATGCTGCGAATCATCAACGCTGCCATCAGTAACCAGCACTTCTTCAAGATCGCTGGCCACAATCTGACGGTTGTGGGCATCGATGCCACCTACACTGAGCCATACGTCACCGATGTCGTTGTTGTGGCCCCAGGCCAGACTGCCGACGTCCTGCTCGTTGCAAATGGCCCACCTGGGGCCTACTACATAGCGGCTCGCCCTTACGCGACCGCCCAGGGCATAGATTTCGATGACACGACCACCACGGCCATCCTCCAGTATAAGGGCGCCACGTCAGCAGCAGCGCCCCTGATGCCGGTCCTCCCAGCATTATTCGACACCCCAACAGCCCACCGGTTCTACAGCAACCTCACTGCCCTGCGCGGTTGGGGTCACAAGGTGCCTCTCCACGTGGACGAGCACATGTTTATGACCGTTGGATTTGGGCTCGAACCGTGCGAGGAGAACGCCACGTGTGCGGGTCTGAATGGAATGAGGTTCGCAGCGAGCGTGAACAACGCTTCGTTCCGGCTGCCCACCACGCTATCCATGCTGCAGGCGCACTATAGCGACGTGCAGGGCATTTTCACGGATGACTTCCCAGACACGCCCCCGCTCGTGTTTGACTACACGAACGCTAACGCGAGCGAGTTAGTATCAACGACCCTGAAGTCAACACGTGCCAAGAGGCTCGCGTACAACTCGACGGTGGAGATAGTGTTTCAGAACACGGCGATAGTTGGGGTAGAGAACCACCCGATGCATCTACATGGTTTTGATTTCTACGTGCTCGCACAGGGGTTCGGAAATTACGATAGTGCCACGCATAGGAGCATGTTCAATTTGGTGAACCCGCAGGTGCGGAACACCATAGCAGTTCCCGTCGGCGGTTGGGCTGTCGTCCGATTTCGAGCCAACAATCCCGGTAAGAAAATGACATTCCAATGTATACATAAAGTTTATGTTTATGTTGAATCCAGACCGTCCATCGTGTTCTCACCTTACATCTCAATAATCACCTATATCCAAAACTGAGGTGGGACACACCAAGGGAAGTTATATAAAATCACGCCTACAACCTATATTATATTTTTTTTGTGGCCCACCTAGGTTTATTTATGTCCCGTCATTCCCGTTGGCAAACCTGATCTGAACGGGCAGAATGACATAGATAAAACACGATGGATTCCACGTTCCATCCATCCGGAATGTCCCCTTCGCTGCCTTTGGTATGGCCCACTTAAGTTGTGTGAAGAATTCTGTGATCTAAGCCCCACATCTTGAGTCACATTTAATGGACAGGTAGGATGGCACTCACACGTTTTGAACGTTAAAAAATGCATGTGCATGATCTTTCTTTTTAATTTTTATTTTTTTTTATTTTTTGCATGAGAAACTGACATACTAACGAATCTCCTTGGCCATCCAATATGTACAGGTGTATGGCAGCTCCATTGCCACTTGGATGCCCACCTGACATGGGGATTATCGACGGCTTTCGTGGTAGATAATGGACCCACTGCTTCATCGACACTGCCTCCACCACCTCCCGATCTACCTCGTTGCTAGATCATTACCATTCATTCATGATACTGCCATATTTGTATATGTTTCCTAGTTCCATGTGCATCTCTACTTGTAGGCAAATGACACCAACCTGGTGTATCAGGTGGGGTCCATCGTGTAGATGGTATAAACAAAAATGCAGGCTGGTCTGCTTTAATTAGGCGCACAGCACGTCTCAGAAATCAACTGGCAGCCTAAAAAACAACTGCCTTGATTATACGAGACGTCCATACTTGTTTAGCAAGATCTACACTACGGGTCCCATCAGATACATGGCTGGGACGCCACACGTGCCTGCTTATAGAAATACATGTGGAGCTTGAAACGTCATATTCGTTTGATTCATTACTTAGTTGTCTACAAACATTCATATTGTAATAGTCCCATGTAATAAAGTCATTGGTTATGGTCGTATAATATTTATTCTTTAATAAGTTCCATGTAATAAAGTCATGACTCTGACTCTGGTCTTGTGTATGTTTTATACATTTATAAAAAGAATTGTTTCATAAATGTTCTTATTTACACATGTTTCTTGAATTGAATTTAAGGTATTACAATAATGAAAGTTCAACGACAATGATGGGTAACCTACCCTACCACCGTCTAAAAAATACATTATTTTATCATTTCTCTTTTGATACAGATGGCTCGTACGTGGACAACAAAATAAATAAATCTAGAAAATACATGTATTATATTTATATATGGTAATTTTGCCCAAGATATTTCATATTGCTTATTGGTAAAATGTAGGACTTATGCTGCAAGAAACCATGACGTGGGTTCGACATATGACACATGATCAAATAAGATCTACGTGTGCATGGAAATGCACACGTTCTTGTTGTCTAGTGTTATGATATTTTCAAGTGAGAAAAGCAATGCAGAACAGTCTTTGTCCGAAAGAGAAACTATGATAACTGCCTCGTGAGAAGTTGTATCCGCTGACCACATTCACAGTTTCGTGGGAAAGGGAACATGGATGTCTTGAACATTTACACGTGTACAAATATACCGAAGAAGAACGGTCTCTTAAAGAAAGGCAGTTTCCTTATGAAATATATAAATTCAGGACATTTTATCTAAGAGAAGTTGTCATAATACAATTTTAAACATTTAATTCATGGTTTGGGATTCATTTGCCTTTTCAGGTTGTATATGTAAAATCCAAACCATCCATCGATAAATAACCTTATTTTCACTGTACATGCGATTAAATTATAGAACCTATCTACTGCACTAAGTTACAGTCCAAAACTCTAGTTGGTTGAGCAGTCCTAATTTTTGATTTGTGGGCACTTGTTTGTTGAAATAGGGTTTTATCGGATTCTTTTCATTTATATCTGTCCAATAAGTGTCCGCCAATCTGATAGTTAGATAATCAAATAACCACACATTTTGGTACATGATCCACAACTAAAATGGTACCATACATGAATGATTTAATTTGAATTACCTGTGTGATACATATACATTTTTGAGTAATTTTTAAGTGCCCACATATCATCTATCACATAGGCTTTCATAGTTTTTACCTTTACAAGACTCTTCAATGCTATATGAGTAAATTTGTAGAGTGTAGTGCTGTTGATGTCTTAAATCTTTATACAACAGGGTCTGTTGATGGCATTGATACACAACTCAATGCCATCGACAGATGCTTGATGCCATCGAAAAATTTCAAAAAATCTATGTTTTATCGTTGGAATGTTTTGGTGCATTCCTCGATGTCATCGAAGGTGTTCGATGCCATCAATGATCTATCAATGCCATCGAGGTCTCATCGAAGGTGCCATATCGAGTGTATACACAGAATTGAGTAAGCGCGGGATTTGTTTTTATTTCGATTGTGATTCTCATGCAAGCTATATATATGGGTGTAATCGGGATTTGGATGTCGAGATGGCTTTCTAATTCATTATAGGGTTTCAAGGGCATAGCTTAGGGAGATTCGAGGCTTGTTCGAATTGGGTAATCTCTATCTCATGTAATTTTTTTACTTTCATAGTGCATTACTATCGCTTTATGCCGTGGTTTTTTTTCTAGCAAGGATTTTTCCAGTTTAAATTTGGTTCATTTGTATTTGAACTTGATTATGCAATTGGAGTACTTTGCTTAATTTAACTCAAAATGCTTCTGCAGTTCCCCAACAAGTAGTGTGGTGTTTGTTACTCATTTTTTCATTGTCAACATGGGTTTTAAACTCCGTGGCTCCAATCAACTCTTTCCATCTCAAATCGAATCACGAGCTGCAGGAGGCGGGGTGTAGCGCCCTAACTCACTCGAGTCCCATGCTACTGGGGGTGACTCATGGAATTAAAATGGATGGGGTGTACCGAATACAAGTTGACAAGTCTTATCGGACTCATCCGAGTCTTAATACCATGTTCATTAGTGGTTGGCTTTCGCACAACATAAACATCTATGTAATCCAAGCCTATCAATAAATAGGCTATGCCTTAGATATAAGTGATAGACTTATAGGTTCACATCCTGATTGGAGTAATATCTAGAAATATATTTGCTGCAATTTTCTAGTAAGTGCTAAAAAAAATGAAAAGGAAAAATTGTCTAGAGAATGAAATAAACTTACAAACTTGAATTCCATCACTAACATTCACATTTCTAAATAATGAAATCAATCTAAAAAATAAAATAAAACTTTCAAATGAATATTTAAAAGAGGTTGAAATGGGTGCAAATGAATATAAAAATTATATTATGATAACTTCTCTTAGATAAAATTTCATGGATTTATAGATTTCATATGGACTTTGTGCCTTTCTTTGAGAGACCGTTCTTCTTCAAGATATTCATACACACTTCAATACAAGCGTAAATGTCCAAGACATCCCATGTTTGCTTTCCCACACTAGGGGTGCACATCGAACTGGTAGAACTATGAAATTGGACCGGAACCGATCAAATAGTCTGGTTATAGAGTACACCGGTTCCGGTTCTAAAAATTAAAGAACCATTTAGATTGGTTCGATTCAGGTTTAGGGGAACGTATAACCGAACCGAACTGTGGAACCAAACTTGGAACAGAACTAGAAACTGAACCTACATTAAAAAAACCTTAAGTCTACCCAACCTTGTTGTGCGCGTGCAGATGCCCCTACGATCTTCATCTCTCTGTTGCCAGTCCTCTCTCTCTCTCTTTCTCTCTCCTTCTCGCTGCTTCTCTCTCTCTCTGTTGCCAGTCCTCTCTCTCTCTCTCTCTCTCTCTCTCTCTCTCTCTCCTTCTCGCTGCTCCTCTCTCTCTCTCTCTCCTTCTCGCTGCTCCTCTCTCTCTCTTGCTGCCACTGACCATCTCTCTCTCTCTCTCTCTCTCACTGCTCCTCTCTCTCGTTGCCCTTCTCTCTCTCTTGCTGCTCCTCTATCTGTTGGTCGTCCTCTCTCTTTCCACACACCACAGAACCGTGGAACCAATTCGGAATTGAACCGGATTTCACAGTCCAATTCCGGTTCTGTTCTAGGGTGTTAACAGTCCGGTTCCGATTTTGAAAATCCTAGAACCGTATGGAACGGTTCGGTTCCAATTTCACCTCAGAACTGGACCGAACCCGTACCCCTTTCCCACACAACTGTCATTGCAGTCAGCGCATGCCATGTCATTGGATACAACTTCTCAAGTGGGAGTTATCATAGTTTGGATAAAGACAGTTCTGGATTGCTTTTGTCGCTGGAAAATATCCTAACATTAAATAATAAAAACATATGCAGGGAGATGTGACGTAGATCTTAATTGATCACGTGTCAGGTCCAACCACGTCATGGTTTCTTGCAGATGAAGCCCAAGCTACATGAAATATCTTTTAAAATGTTACCATATATAATATATTTACTTTCTAAATTATATTTATTTTGTTTTCCACAAACCACTAACCAAAGAAAAAAGATGAAATAACATCCCAAACGCATCAAATTGCAAGCCATCTGAGCTTGACATTTGGACAGTGGTGGGTAGGTTACCCATCATTGTCGTTGAACTTTCATTACTTTAATACCGTAAATTCAACTCAAGAAACTTGTATAAATAAAAACATCTATGAAACAATTCTTTTTATAAATGTATAAAACGCACACATGACAAGAATCATGACTTTATTACATGGAGCTTATTAAAAAATGAATATTACACAACCATAATGTTACGACCTGGGTTTTGGCGGTGGACGTGGGATCGAGTGAAGGGACGAGGTGAGGGCGGAATGGATTTAGGTGTCTTCTTTGGTCGACCAATGGTGAGAGAAAAAACTATAGGATTGTTAAAGGGATCCAATCCCTGCTGCAAACAGCTGTTTGGAAATAAACTTCATGTCGTTCATTCATTCATTTCCCATTTTTATTTACAACTTTTCCCACTACACACCCAACTTTTCCCACTACACGGATGTGGGGATGTCTTTCCTAAAACTAGGACTAAAAACAAGGAAACTACCTAAGACTCATGCATGAAATAAGGAACTAATACAACCACTACTGACCTTACTTGCAAACATGCCTAAAACCATGCCTAAATACATGCAAACAGAATGACCACTTCCGGTTTGTAACATCCCCTCCTCCTTAAAAAGAGCCCTTGCCCTCAGGGCTATCTCTGGAAACCTCATCTTCAATTCTTCAAGATTTTCCCATGTGGCATCTGCAGGAGATAGACCTACCCAATGCACCAATGCTTCAGCTTTCCCTCTTTTTGTGCGCTTGTCTAGTATTGCTTGAGGATTTGGAACCATTCGAGACTCTTTATCTACTTCAGGAAGTTGTTCGATCACCTGCTTAGCATCCCCAATCTTGGGTTTGAGCAATGAAACATGAAACACCGGATGTATCTTGAATCTTTTGGCAAGTCAAGCTTGTAAGCAACGCAACCAATCTTCTCTATTATTTTGAATGGCCCGTAATACTTGGGAGCGAGTTTCATATTTCGCCTAAGAGCAAGGGAAGCTTGCCTATAAGGTTGGAGTCTAAGATAGACCCAATCTCCTATAGAGTAATCATTTTCTCTATGGGACCCATCATAAACCTGTTTCATACGAGATTGAACTTTTTTCAAGGTCTCACGCAACTCCTTCAGCACCTTGTCCCTATGAAGCAGCTCATCTTCCACAGCTTGTACCTTTGCAGTGCCGGAAATATAAGATAATAAAGTTGGAGGGGTGCGACCATACACTGCCTCGAATGGAGTCTTCTTGATCGCTGAATGCCAACTTGTATTATAGCAATACTCCGCCCATGTTAGCCATCGCATCCATTCTTTTAGTCTGGTTCCACTGAAACAACGGAGATACATCTCCATGGTGCGATTGGTTATCTCTGTCTTCTGAAAATGATGGTACCGATACGGGCGTACGTTGACAGGTTCGGTCCCAGTAAAGAGTGGGATGTGATGATCATGCTGGCATGGTGGTGGGAGACCGACTGGTTCAAAGAAGACATCTGCATAATCATCCAATATTGCAAGGAGGGTGCTGTCGATTGCCTTGGCTTGTGGAGTAACTATTGCATTTAGCAGTAAGACCACTCCTGGGCGCCCTTGCTTTAATACTCGTTCCAGGCAAAAGTTTTCTGCGAGCTTGTCTTGTGGAGATGCTAAACCCTGCAATGAGATTTCTTTTCCCAAAACTGTGAAACGCATTTGAAGGTTGGCAAAATCCCAGATTATGGGACCCAAAGTCCTGAGCCATTGGGTACCGAAGACAATCTCATATCCATCCAAGGGCAACAAGTAGAAGTCTAATAAAAGTGGGGTACCTTGGATATGGAGTGGGACTTGGTTGCACCGGCCTGGGTTGATCAACCGTTCCCCACTTGCTACGGCCACCTTAGATGGCCTCCCTTCCAACGCTTGAAGCCCAACTTTAGCAGCCAGAGAGCTACTAATAAAATTATGTGTGCTCCCTGAATCCACCAAAATCTTCACTGGTGTTGAAAACAAC
Organism: Magnolia officinalis; assembly: GCA_021015155.1. Classification (NCBI taxonomy): domain Eukaryota; kingdom Viridiplantae; phylum Streptophyta; class Magnoliopsida; order Magnoliales; family Magnoliaceae; genus Magnolia; species Magnolia officinalis. The sequence goes on along the minus strand of JAJHSJ010000006.1, from coordinate 92,835,398 downwards.
GTACATTTCAATCTCATAGTTTGGGGAGTATGAGCTCCAGAAATTGCATTGAAAGAGATCTCGGGCGTGCTCTCACTGGCTCCTTCGACCTCTTGTGACCCTTCTCCTCCATCGTCTTCATCCTCCTCGGGCCAGCAAGCTTCAATGACAAATAGGCGTTTGCATTGATGGCCAGGGGAGTATTTTTCATTGCAGCAGAAGCAAAGGCCCTTATCTCTCCTTTCTTTGACTTCTTCCGGTGTCATGCACTTGACTGGAGAAGCCTGTGGGGTGCGTGTTGGAACTAGGGCCTGTTTGAATTTAGAGTTTTCTAGCACCGGTGCTCGGCGGATGGCCTGGTTTCGGGCTTCAAACAAACGAGCAAGGCCAATCGCTGCTTCCAATGTGGCGAGATTTTCCGCCCTCACATCGGCTTGCAAGTTGTCACGGAGCCCACTGATAAAGCAACTAACCTACTGTATTGGGGTGACTTGACCCGCCCGTGAGAGGAGGCATTCAAACTGTGTCTGGTACTCTTTGACACTCCCAAACTGCTTCAATTTAATCAAGTCAGCAAAGAAATCTTGAAATTTTGTAGGACCATACCTTGCATGTACTCCTTGTTTGAATTCCTCCCAATTCATGGCCCCATGAGTCTGCTTGTGAAGTTGCAGCCACATTTGTGCATCTCCTTCCATGTGGAAGGAAGTAAGTGCCACCTTCTCTTCCTCTAAGGTGCGCTGGAATTCAAAAACTGCTCCACCCGACAGAGCCAACTTGTGGGATCTTCACTACCGTTGAATCGCGGGAAGTCGAGCTTGACTAGCTTCGGAGCACCTGAATTAATGGAGGTTCTTGTACTGGTTGAGCTGTTGTAGGCCCCCCCATTGTTGCGAGGTTGAGAAGCTTCTCCCCATTCTCGCGGATTGGCTTGGGGTTTCCACCTCAACGACCAAGTTGCGAATAGCTCGGTCATCTTTTCGATGATCTTCTCTTAGGCGGTAGCAAGTGTGCTGACCTCCTTCTCTAGACTCTCCATTCGATGCTCCATTGGCCCCGTCTCTGATACCATAATGTTACGACCTGGGTTTTGGCGGTGGACGTGGGATCGAGTGAAGGGACGAGGTGAGGGCGGAATGGATTTAGGTGTCTTCTTTGGTCGACCAATGGTGAGAGAAAAAAACTATAGGATTGTTAAAGGGATCCAATCCCTGCTGCAAACAGCTGTTTGGAAATAAACTTCATGTCCTTCATTCATTCATTTCCCACTTTTATTTACAACTTTTCCCACTACACACCCAACTTTTCCCACTACACGGATGTGGGGATGTCTTCTCTAAAACTAGGACTAAAAACAAGGAAACTAACTAAGACTCATGCATGAAATAAGGAACTAATACAACCACTACTGACCTTACTTGCAAACATACCTAAAACCATGCCTAAATACATGCAAACAGATTGACCACTTCCGGTTTGTAACACATAACCAATGACTTTATTACATGAGACTATTACAACATGAATGTTTGTAGACAACTAAGTAATGAATCAAACGCATATGAGGTTTCAAGCTCCACATGTATCTCTATAAGCAGGCACGTGTGGCGTTGCAACCATTTATCTGATGAGACCCTTAATGTAGATCTTGCTAGACAAGAATGGAAGCCTTGTATAATCATGGCAGTCGTTTTTTAGGCTGTCTGTTGATTTCTGACACGTGCTGCCTACTTGAAAGCAGACCGGCCCTGCATTTTTGTTTAGACCATCTACATGATGGACCCCACCTGATACACTAGGTTGTTGTCTTTTGCCTGCGAGTAGAGATGCATGTGGAGCTAGGAAACATATACAAATATGGTAGTATCATGAATGAATGGTAATGGTCTAGCAACGAGGTAGATCGGGAGGTGGTGGAGGCAGTGTCGATGAAGCAATGGGTCCGTTATCTATCACGAAAGCCGTTGATAAGCCCCATGTCGGATGGGAAGCCAGGTGGCAATGGAGCTGCCATACACCTGTACGTTTTAGAAGGCCAAGGAGATTCGTTAGTATGTCAGTTTCCCGTGAAAAAAGAAAAGAAAAATAAGAAAGATCACATCTTAGATCACAACATTTAGTATCATCCGTAGATTAAGTGGGTCATACCAAAGTCAGCAAAGGGGGCATTCTAGATGAAAAGTGGGATCTATCGTGTTGTATCTATATCATTCTGACCGTTCAAATCAAGTGGACGGGACATAACAAAACCTAGGTGGACCACGAAAAAATGAATATATAAGTTGTACGCGTGAATATTGTATATAACTTCCATTGGTGTGTCCCACCTCAGTTTTGGATCTAGATTATTATTGACATGTAATGTGAGCAGCTGATGGACGGTCATATATTGGAATGTATGTGATAATTTAGCAATATCTTACCGGGATTGTTAGCTCGGAATCGGACGACAGCCCAACTGCCGACGGGAACTGCTATGGTGTTCCGCACCTGCGGGTTCACCAAATTGAACATGCTCCTATGCGTAGCACTATCGTAATTTCCGAACCCTTGCGCAAGCATGTAGAAATTAAACCCATGTAGATGCATCGGGTAGTTCTCTATGCCAATTATCGCTGTGTTCTGAAACACTATCTCCACCGTCAAATTGTACGCAAGCCTCTTGACACGTGTCGACTTCAGAGTTGTAGATACCAATTGGCTCGTTAGCATTCGTGTAGTCAAACACGAGCGGGGTTTTCTGGGGCTGTTTGTTTTCTGGGGTTTTCTGGGGGCTGTTAGGGGTGGCAGCCCTCATCTTCCTATTTTCAGTTTCTTAGGATAGTCTCTGGTGTCTCTTACAAGATAGGTGTGGCTCACCATTTTCTTTGGGCTGCACCCGAAAGGTTGTACAAAAAAAAAAAAAAAAAAAAACACGAGCGAGGGTGGGTCTGGGAAGTCGTCCGTGAAGATGCCCTGCACGCCGCTATAGTGCGGCTGCAGCATTGATTGTGTGGTGGGCAGCTGGAACGAAGCGTTATTCATGCTTGCTGCGAACCGCATTCCATTCAGACCCGCACATGTGGCATTATCCCCGCACGGTTCGAGCCCTAATCCGACAGTCATAAACATATGCTCGTCGACAACGAGAGGCACCTTGTGGCCCCAACCGCGAAGGGCATGAGGTTACTGTAGAACCGGAGTATCGTATAATGCTGGTAGGACCGGCATTAGGGGTGCTGCTGCTGACGTGGCGCCTTTGTACTGGAGGATGGCTGTGGTGGTCGTGTCATCGAAATCTCTGCCCTGGGCAGTCGCGTAAGGGCGGGCTGCCATATAGTAGGTGGGCCATTTGCAACAAGCAGGACGTCGGTGGTTTGGCCTGGGGCCACAACAACTACATCGGTGACGTACGGCTTAGCGTAGGTGGCATCGATGCCCACAACCGTCAGATTGTGGCCAGCGATCTTGAAGAAGTGCTGGTTATTCAGCGCAGCGTTGATGATTCTCAGCATGTAGGTCTTACCTTGCACCACTTCAATCTTGTGCGTTTCTGGATTAAAAAAAAAAAGAGAGTGTCATTTGAGAATGATAAGGATGAAAGAGTCTAACATGCGCAGGTGGCCTTGTTTGGGGGACGGGCTATTCCTAGGCCCAGAATTACTAGTAAAGGCCCGAACCCAGCCCAAACCTAGGATTGTTTGCCCATTTAGTAAATTAGCAAGTCTTAGGCTAGGGCTGAGCCCAAATTGGCTAGACTTGAACAAGAACATCCGACCATGGATGCTAACCTGCGCTGGTGGTGTATGTTTTCTGTATTTATTATTATTATTATTATTATTTACTAAAAAAAAAAATTAACTTACTGTTGTTGGTGCATGGGTAGAAATCCCCGGGCCTTCCGTTGATTGTATAGGCGTCAGAGATATTGGGTGCACCTCCAGTGAGAGTAGCCTCGTCCTCTACATCCACCACGTTTGCGTTCCACCACTCCCCTATATAAGGGTATTTTAGTCATTTAAAAAATATAAAATTACAGTGTTGGCTAGTTGGAGGCCATCGTTAATGATTATGGACCATTGGATATTGCTAATGAGACTTGGATTACCGGCCCAGTTAAAAGCAACCCAATTGGATGATCTAAGCATGGCTCTTGATCAGGCATCCACGATGATCGGATCTTGGCAATCCATGATGGGTCGTGATATCCATCGATCAATGACGATGAAAGGCGAATCCACCTAAGTTCCATGGTGAGAATAATGTTTTCTTACCTATGACAATGGGGAATTCCTTGTGAGGTTTGATGAAAGGATAGGATCGACCGGCCTTAGGATGAATGATCAGAGCACCGTAGACCGTTGCTCGGAGCAACGATACATGGGCATGCCACCAAAGTGTCCCTTCCTGAGCTGTGACGTTGAACCTGTAAGTGTAACTATTCCCCGGAACCATCGGACATTGGGTCACGTACGCTGGCCCATCAGCCCAAGCACTTAGTTTTTGAAATATCCCATGCCCGTAATAGGGTTGTGATGTAGTAATAAACTCAGTGAGACAGAGGTCGAATCCAAAGGGACTGATACCTGTACGTTATCTGAAACTAAGTATAACTAGAACTAGACTAAGATGAAATCTAAATCGAATGAAATTTAGAGAATAATGGTGAAATAATTATCTAAAATTTATAGAAATCAGAGGTAGAAAACTAGGGATTTAGAGGATCTACTTGTAGAGATCAGGGAGATCTTATGTCTGCTTCAAGAATTCAACAAGACTTAGAATCCTATCTTCATCCAGTTGAGGGTATAACCATGAAAATCAAACTGAACTTCCTTTGATAAAGTTTTCAAGAGATGAAAGGTATATGAATTAGAATGGATTCCATTACCAGATAGTAAACAACAGAATTAAACTAATTATCAACCAATCAACAATGTATGAAGGTTAGGAAGGGTATTGTCATCCGACCATGCCCAGGAGACGATGGTGAACAACAGGGCTTCCTGACGTCATAAACATAAAAAGGAAAGAAATATGCTCAAAGCTATCGCAAACCCATTGTAATTTTAGTTACAATAGACCATTAAAAAATTTAAAAACATTCCCTTAATTAAACTAAAATCAACATCAGTTCAGCTTAAACAAAAGGTACAAGTAAAAAGTCTCTCATTACGCTACAAGCTTCACCTCTTAGCCCTAGCTAAGAGATTAAGCTTAGCATAGACATGATTATGCTAAACATCTTAAAAGAAATCATAAAAAGAAAAGTAAAAATAGAAGAAATAGGAAATACTACTCTCTCTCCTTGCTCCACGTCTCGGCTGCAAATTCAATGCCTCTCTCTCTCTCTCTCTCTCTCTCTCTCTCTCTCTCTCTCTCTCTCTCTCTCTCTCTCTTTCTCTCTTATAAGTTCTGAAGACAGTGGATGGTCGGTTGCAAGGTACTTCCGCACAAAGAAGCGGTGCGTAGCTTTTACCCAATCTGGAAACTTCCTTGTGCAACAATCTGCAGAAACAGCAAACAAACCGTCCATTTCGAAATTTGATTCAGACAGGCTTCTTGGGAGTGATCAGCCGTTCCAGGGAAGTGATTTGGACGGCTAGGATTGATGGTTCGATCCTAGTCACGGTCGTAAAAAAAATGGCCCGAAGTTTGGTCGTGCGCACAACATAGCTTGCGTAAATCATCTTACGTTGATGTATTGGTGGCCCCCATAGACGATCTCTGATAGAAAATCTACTCCGTTCACTGAGATCAGCACGAAAAACTAGTCCGGTCAGAAATGACCGTTTTTTTTCTGTTTTGGTGTGTCCCACCGAGAATGGTGTTCTACCGTCTGTTCCTTTGTTGCGGGTTATCTTCTTGTTTGCGCGTTCATGGTAGAATATGGACACTATGGTATCGGTCAAAATCCTCTCCTGATCATGTTGTTTGGTTTGGATCTCTCTTCCGGATGACGGTAGTAGCCCACTCATCATCACCGCAGCTTCCTATGCGAAGCGGAGCTTCCATAGAAGTCCCCGACAGTTTTTGTTTGTGCATTGGCTCACTTATTGAAGCTAGGTGAACAATCCACTCCGTCCATTAGTTTTAGAACGAAAAACCATCCGGTTAGGAGTGTTTTTGGAGTTAATTTGGTGTGGTCCACACAATCTTTTACTCCACCGTTCATCCTGTATTTAACAGGTGAAGACACACAAAGGCTTACATTGGGCCAAACGGTCACCGTGGTTGTGGTTGTACCAACTGCCCAGACACAATAGGCGGATCAGATTTGTAAAATGTATGAGGGGTGGGCCCCACTATCAACAAATGGACAGACAACGTCCCACGCTGTCCGTTTTTCTTTTTTCTGAGAGAAAGGTCGGTCAACGACAGTTTGACCAGACCCTATGGTCTGGTGCAACTCGGGCGCACAAGCTCTCTATGTTCATGCAATGTACATGTGGGCTCCTTCCTGATGTTCGTGAGAAATCAGTTCCGTCCATTCATCTTCTCACCTCATTTAAAGGGTTGGAACCAAATTTGAGGCATATTCATATATCAAGTGGGCCCTAAATTGATAATTCATGGGCTGATCTGACCATTGGACCACTTTCACAAGGATCCAATGGCTGAAATTCTACGTGTACGGTTGATTTATGGTCCTCAGGCCATATATGAAGTTTTGAGCTGAACAGTTGGCGAAAACCCTATGATCTCACATTCTGGACCTCTTTTTAGGCCACTTGAGCTACAGTTTCTCAATTTTCTCGGGTATTTGGCGTGTAAATCTATCAATCTCGGTCCCCTGAGGTCCTTCCCATGCCTTGGTGAATTCTAAGCATTAAATCCATACTTTTAGTACCCTGTTTCAGTCCAAGCTCATAAATATACCCTGCGTCACAAACATGATTAAATCGGGTCATTAAACAGTACCATGTTCGTAAATCCAGGCAATAATTGGAGTTTAATTTGTAATATTTGACCTTCAACACAGATGTAAGGCAATTTGCATGAATTTCGTAAGAGAGAGGCAAAATGAAAATGAGCAGGTTGAATTTCGTTTGTTCAGGTAATAGCCGGGTGACCGTTTCTCTTGAAGAATGACCAAAATGCCTTTAGACTTTGAGGAATCTATTCAAAAACTTAAACTGTGGGCACATGCATCAAAATGGGAACATGTGCAAGATATCCAACTTTCTGGTGGAATGACCAAAATACCCTTTGACTATGATGAATCTTCTCCTTTATTTTTTTTTTTGGGGGGGGGGGGGGGTTAGCTTGGTAGTAAACACCAATGTTAAGCCTGTCTTATCAAATCTGATCCATAGGTGGGTATAGATTGTTAAGATTTCATTTCCCATGAATCAGGGAATGCACGTACCAGGTTAGCTGTGCAAGTGAGATGGATGGTGAGATCGACAGTAACTCAACGGTCTATATCCTACCAACCTGTGTGGCCCACGTGATGAGATTTTAACGAGGACTTGACTTTACTGTGCCCCCACCAGTAGGAGCGGCCCGTGTAGTGGAAAGGTTCATGGTCCCACCATGATGTCCGAAATCTAATCCGTTCATCAATTTCACCAGGTAGGACATGAGATTTTTTTTTAAAAAAATGAGGCAAATTTAAAGCTCAAGTGGGCCACACGATAGGAAATAGTGGGAATCACCCACCATTGAAACCTTCTTAATTGCCCCACCTGCTAAATTGCTTGAATCTAGGCAAGTGGGCTGAATTGCATTCCATGAAAAAAAGGGTTCACTGCCTTTCATTGAATTCTAAGAAGGATTTTTGTTGTGAGTTTTGTTCCATTCAATGCAAGCAATCATCATATTTTAGTTAACTGTCCCATTAATAGCTACCACTGTCTGATGGTGTGGTTTTTAGGATATGGCCCATCCATGTGGTGCCCCACTGTGGCAACGGTCTAGATCAAGCTAACCATACACAAGTGTTATGTATAAGTACCATGCGGATCTACAGAACTAGTCTATGGGTCCATGCCCCAATAAAAATAATTGAGATGGTTTATATTTGTACTGTTTATATATTTATTCATTTTCCTAATATAATAGCAAGGGTATTTTAGTAATTTGATAGATATGTCATCTTGGCCGTTCCAAAATCCAAACCACGGAAGAGAACTTCTTACTTGGCAACCATCTGACCCAGTCATTAGACCCTTCTAGCCAAGTTCCAACAAAAACAAATGAACTTTATGGCACCATCTTTTCGTCTGATGTGGCATGCATGTAGGACATCTGAGTAGTTTGGATGATGGGCCATGACATGAAGATCAAGTCCCGTGAAAATCAGGATAATCCACTCATTAGGTGCTCCACACCTGTATTTAAGTAGAACCATCACCTTTCCTTCGATTTGGACCTTCTTATTAGTAGACCAACCTGATTTTCACTGTGAATGATCTTCATGGTGTGGCCCTCCCTTTGTATGGCTCAGATGCGCTGCACGAGTGACCCTTGGTAGGAAGTACGGGGCTTTATGTGAATAATGTTCTCATCACCCTTTATCAAGAGTCAACGCCTTTTACTTGTATTGAGTTTAAGAGATATTACGTGGAAAGTGTCTTATATTAACTAACCTCTTTAACCCAATCCAGACTACAGAAATGCTCCAGTGCTCTATGAGTACCATAAAGTTATAGTGCTCCTAGTTGCATGGTTCATTTGGAAAATCCAATCAGTAAATCCGAACCGTCCAATAAGTTTAGAACACGTATATAAGCTACCATACAAAAATTTCACTCGAAATGGACCCGACTATGATTATATGTGAATCCGAGTTTGAATAGGCAAGTTCTTTGCGCAAAAACTAATTTATTAATTTAAAATCATAGTTGTTACATCCAAGCCATTGATATGACACCCCCCTCACGTTTAGACCATTCGTAAAATTAAAGCTCTCTCAAATCAGCCAATCCTAGCCATTGAATGTAGTTGATTTGCTCATGCATTTCTTTTTTAATAATTAATTCACATGCAAATAAGGAAAGGCTAGAGTTGAACTTTTCAGGGGATTTCTGTGGAATAGTCAATCCAACATGGGGCTGTTAATGGACGGATCAATCATGGCTCCAGCTGGATAAACTCAATTTGGCTCAAACAATTTCTTTGTTCCGGACTTAGATGTTACTCCCTGTTTTCCACGGACCAGACTAGAAAAGTCAATGCGGGTGAGTTAATCGCGGGTGGATTAAGAAAAGTCCACGCAGGGAGGGATGTGTCTTCCGGGATATATACTTTGAATCCATGGAATTCTTTGGACTCCTTCGTAAACTTTCTTAAAACCAGATAAGGATAAAAGTAAAAATAATTTTTAATAAATTTGAAATAAATTAATTTATTATTTTAAAAAAAAAAATGTAACTCTTTAAAAAGGAACTCAAACTTAGGACCATGCTTTAGATTAAAATCTAATTCAAACACCTAAAAAATATAGCATATTATAAATAGTAAATTTATGATTTATAGACGACCTTCATTCCTACTAGACTTCATGGTCTCCACCTAAAATTAGGTAAGTGTCCAATTTGGCCCAACCATGTTATTTTCATAACCTTTCTAAGACCAATTTCATGTTGGATATATGTCACTTCTATCACTCATAGGATCAAAAGTTATTCTTGAATTAAAACTAATTATTTATAATAAAAATGAAAATAAATGGGACTTTTGTCCATGGATATGATGGAATCTCACAAATTCATTACGGGCAATATAGCACAAGTGGGGTAAAAATACTCCCTAAAAAACTTTGTCAACGGAAGTAACAAAGGTGAAAATTACCCTTTTCCAAGAAGTGCATTCAAATGGCCCCTAACTCGGCCACTGCCTAAATAGAAAGGTTAAGACATGGGCCTCATTCCATAATATGATTAGTTCTCACGTGATGTATGAGAACTAATCATACATAATGTGAGTCCAAAATCTAAACCGTCCGCGTGATGCAACACCTCATGAAATCCCTGGGGCTCAACTTTTACTTTGATCTAAAACTTTGGCTGGCCATAAAAAATAAAAATAAAAATAAAAATAAATAAAGGTTACCTCCCTTGATTTGTATATCTCTTTGCTATGTCCCACTAGAGTTTTAGATCGGGGTGAAAATTTGTCTCTTGGGGTTTCATGGGATGCCACATCACATGGACCGTTCAGATTAGAATGCCCATGACACGTGTGCAAAGGTGCGCATGTACACAAGTGAGCATGCCTCTACACACAAGGTACTTTAATTAATTTACAATCAATGAGTTACTATTTATCTTCATACTAATTCTTTTTTAAATTCATAAAACTATAAGAAAAAATAGAATAATCGTGCATGCCATCCAACCCATCCAAAAGGATTGCCCCACCTTGAATGTAGGCAATCCCAAAAATAAAATCAGCGCACCATGTGAATCTGAATTCTTTTTTTGTCTGCCCATTACTTTATATGTTCTACGCCTGTGATGATCGGATAGTCTTGATTTTGGAGTATGTCATCATAATTGCAGGATCGCTTGATGCAATAATTGGATGGCATACACACATCAACGTGAACCATACACAATACCTCGAAAAGAAATTGTTCAATTTGCCAAAGTAGTTCTGGCAATAATAGCTGTAGACATGGAATACAAATGTTTCGAATTGATGGCAAGATATTTACTTTATTTTCTCGAAAATTTTAAATAATAAATGGGTACTCGAAATCCTAATGGAACACAACACCAAGGGTACATGCACCTACTTCAACCTTGACATAGGACTGAGTACAGGGTCAGGTGCCCTTTCAAAATATCTAATAATTTTAATGGAAAAAGTAAAAACAAACATTCCAAAAGCATAAGAAAAAAGGTGGGTACATACAAATGGTTGCTTGTGAATAGTTTTTATTATTTGTGTGTTAAAAAATATTAATTAAAAGAAGGCCTGACCAGTTTAAACTATCAATAGGCCCCACTTCAAGCCCAACTCATTTGTTTGTCAAGCATAAAATTTAGGCCTGAACTCCACCAAAAGGCTTATAGAGCTTAAGTCATAGAAGCCCATAAAGATATCAATCCTAAACTTGAAGGCCTGTTGGGCACACCTTCAAAAGGGGCATTTGACACTTAAAACAACATTTTGAGCTAAACCTAGTTAATGCTATGCATTTTTATTCACTTTCACAAACCTTGTTTCATCCCCCGCTTGAAAAAGTAGGCACTAAAAACCCGAGTTAATGGAAAAAAGCAATGTTAAAACCCTTTTTGTTAGAAGTGCATCCAAATGGGCCTTAATTTGGGGCATTGCCTCAATAGAAAAATGAAAAACATGGGCCTTCTCTATGTTTCTTGGGCCCAAAAATTTGACCAACATTTTGTGGACGTAATAAAGTGACGTCCAAAATGGCCCATTTACAACTATGCCCTGAATCCGAACGCCTGTTAGAAGCATATCAATAGCTAGAATTAAATATGAGATTGTGACCTAATTATCCAATGGGCTCAAAATTTCTACTGTAGATGTTTCTTTTTTTTCTTTTTTTTTTTTTTTAAAAAATAACCTGAATGTTTTCTTGTGATGGCCGTTAGGATTATAGGAAACATCTCACATTTCAATACTCATGTGAGAGGCAGTCATGCAACGCCCAGCGAAAACCGGGAGGGAGTAGCTTCCGGGGATCTCATGATGGGCCCACTACAGATTTACAAAGCCCAATAGATTGAAATTCAAAAGAAGATGGGATGACGGGCCATATGAATTTCATGATGAGATTGAAGTGTTTCACGTCTTATGTAAATATTATTTTCGGTCCCTTTCTTGCTTCTTCCCATTGGTTATGATGGTTTGAAAAACATTGGTAGGTAGAAAGAGAGAGGTGGGGACCACACTTCATGAATTCGAACCCTTTAGATGGTGTGAGTGGTCAACCTCTAACCGGCCCATATGGACCACTATGTGAACCGGGCCTATATGTATAGTTGAGTTATATTTGGGATCTGTGATTTGGTTATCTCTAATGTAGATTTAATGGACCACTATTAATGGAGGATAATCCAAATATTTTCTAGAATCCTTACCCTTAGATCGTTATGATAAAGATAAACACTAGAGAAAAGGAAAGAGAAGTACAGGAGCAAAGATCAATGGCTAGGATGATAAGGATCCCAGTCGGCCTGTTGGGGTATGCATCCTGCCTGATATGGGTTGGGCTCAGGCATGTAAAGTGGGCCCATGGTCTGGATAGGCCTTACATCCATGCCGTCCATCCATTTTTAAAACTCATTTTAGGGCATGATTCAAAAGATGAAGCAAATAGAAATCTCCCGTAGATCATATTACAGAAAACAGTGGTAATCGACAATTAAAAACTGATGTAGAGAGGGTCGCAGACACTTTCATGTCCAAGGTGGATTAGAGAAGGTCCGATCGGAGGCGGAGGTGATCCAAACCATCAGAACCTTACAATAGGTGTATCTCGCAAACCAGAATGAGTTGCTCGACGCACCATTTATGATTTTGGGGTAGGAGAAACTACTTTAGCCAACCACCTCGGCTATGCTGGGTTACCAATGCCGAATTTTTGAGACTCCATCGGATCGACAGTCGAAAATCTATTTTATTTCTATTTTTACTATTTTTAGTAAGTTTTGGTTTGATGGTAACTCTACATCCGTTAAGCTTGAGTTATATCCAACATGAAAAGTGTTTAGAAAAATTAAGAGAATAATGTGGTTAAGCCACGTAGGAGTTACTATAAATAGTAAATTACAAATTTTAGAGAGTTTTAGTTGTAGTTTAATTTTGAAACTTTTTTCAATGCTTGGTATCCCTATTTAAAGGGTTGTAGACTCATTTATTTCATCTATATCAATCAATTTATGAATTTTCTAGAGTACTATTTCTAATTTCTTGCTTTTTCCTGGTGGATTAGAGAAGGCCTCGTGAGAAGTGTAGAGAAGCTCCGTGAATACGAAGTAGTTATCCTTGAGGAAGATGGTGATCAACCTCATCATGTTCATCCCTACGTCAAAAACTTATCATATCAAGCTGATATTTTTTTGGTTTCTTCATTCAGGTCTTTATTACCTTATCATCAGGTTGTATGACAAATAAACATTCCAGTGAACCCCATCAATTTTTTAACGGTAGGGATTCAATCACTACTATTTCCTGCGGTATGGTTCACCTAAGATTTGGATCTACTTCATTTTTGAGATCATGCATGCCCTAAAACGAGCTTTCATAATAAGTATATACGGTGCGGATGTAAGTAACATACATCAAAGTGGATCCACTAGGCCTTCCTTGGTGGATCCTGGGATCCACCCAAACCGCGCCAGTTTTCCTTTTTGGACAGACAGAACTGGATAAAATTCTAACATTGAATAACGAAATCATGTTTCATATGTCCAACTCACGTCAAGATTTCTTAGTAGCAAAAGTCATTTTTAGTAATAAAATGCATGAAATATCTTTTAAAAAGTTACCATATATAATATATTTACTAATTTTCTAAATTAAATTTACTTTGCAGTCCACAAGCCATCACCAAAGAGAAATAACAAAATAACGTACCAACCACATTGATTTACAAGCCACCTAGGTGTTACCCAACTAACACGCCACCTTGATGTATGTGTTGTATATTTATACCATCCATCAGTTTTTTTAGCTTATTTTATAAAATAATGGTCTAAAAATTAAAGTATATCTAAATATCAAGTAAACCACATCTCAAGAAATAATGGTGATTGAACACCCACTGTCCTAATTTAGGATAAAGACAAATATGAGCTTGATCCAAAACTTTTATAACCTCCAAAAGTTTTTAATGGTAGATATTAAATCATTACAATGTGGTCCACTTGAGATTTGAATCATGTAAAAACAAATGGATAAAGTTGATATAAAATACATACATCAAAGTCAGCCCATGATAAGGGAAAAACTAGGGCTATATACGAACCAAGTTAGCTTGGTTAGATCGATTGACTCGACTTGAAAAAACTCAATTTAACTTAGTTCGAAACTACGTTCGAGCCGAGTCGAGCTGATTTTTTTAGCTCGAAAAAATTTCAAACCAAGTTCGAGCTTGCTCAAGCTTGACTCAACTCAAATCAAACCCCAACTCGAATTGAACTCAGATCAAACCAATTCAGTGACTCGATTACTTTGATATTGATGTTGCTCACCAAGTGTTTTTTTTTTTTTTTTTAACCTGCACTTTCATATATAGGAAGGAGAACTATACAACCCGATTGCACACCCACTGTGGTCATAGTAAAAAATATTTATGATTTTATTGGCAAAAAAGAAAAACCGATTGCACACCTTCGGGCCCCTGGAAATACAGGGGATCCTATCATCAGCAGGGGCCCGATGGGGCCACCTATATACAACACAAACAATAAAAAAACCAACCCAACTTGGGGACCCTTAGGGACGATTCTAATAGAACCATGCCCCACTTAATCAAGGAAGCACCTGCCTCGAACCGTTTTAAGGAGGTCCTGCTTGTGGAGGAAGAGGGTAGACTCTTGACTAAAGCTCGCCACACGGGCTAGGCCATCAGTTGGGCCGTTGTCTTCTCTTTTGATGAGCTGGAAATCTACGTACCCTACCTCTGCGCATGAGGATCGAGATTCTGGACTGGCAGGGACGCCCATTCCAAGGGAGCGACGACTTGGTCAAGATGCTGTCAACCGTTTGCTTCGAATCCGATTCAACGATGATGTTGGCGAAGCCGCTGTTAAGGGACGGCAGAAGCCCATCATGCACCACCCTTAGCTGCGTAAAGTTGTTAGTCCTAAACTCGTAGCCGGCCCCAAAGGCCAACAAAAACTCACCCTTTTCGCCTCGAAGAATCCCGCCACCTTCAGACAGCCCTGGATTCCTGTAGAAGACCCATCCACATTAAGTTTAACCCAGCCTTTCTTCGGCCTGACTTAGCGAATGATCTCAACATGTTTCTTGATACCCGGGGAGGGAGAGGGGGCCGTATAATCCCTTACCCGGTCCTTGTGAAGCAGCAGCAGGGCAGGAGAATCTGGTTTCAGCTGGAATAGGGAGGAGGAGCACCAGCTAATGTTAGCAATACATTTTGCCACATTACAAGGTCTGCCGTCAAAGTTAGTGTCTTCTCGCACACCATATTTTCCAGAGAATGAGGCTGGGGATAATCCTGCGTTTGTAGACAGAAAAACCCCCAATAGCTAATGCAAACCACCAAGTATTTGATGAAATGACTCAGCGAAGTGTCGGCTGATGACAAGGAATGTATGTATATGAAACAAATATCCATTTTTCTTGTTTTTTATGTTGCCTCCAAGGTATTTGATGAAATACATGTAAACAACTACTGCTGTTACCTGTAAATAGTTGCTGCTGTTTTACATACAGTAAGAAATTAAAAGTGCACTCCACATGTTTGTGAAAATGCCGCACAAGCTCAATCTTAGCTTGAATTGGCCCGAGCTGCTAATCGAAACGAGCCGAGCGGGCTAGTCAAGCTTGAGGACCGAGCCAAGCCGAGTTCGAGCTGTGCCAAGCTTGACTCGGTTCAACTCATGTATACCTCTAGCGAAAACCCATTACGTGTTACCCAAATAATACATAAGGTCCACAAAGCTTCGTTAGCAATTTTTTCGTAATTACTAAAACGCAGAACCACATATAAGCTCATCGCATCCTAAAAATTATTTGACTGCAACCTATCAACACTTTCAATTACTTTGATAAGGAGCTAATAATACTTTAAAAACAACGTGGTCACCCATGCTTCAAACTGCATCAATATTTTAAGGTTTGTTTACTATTTTACGGAAATCATAAGCCCCTAATTTGATTATACCAAATTATAACATATTATAACATGATAAATAAACATCGTTATGCTCTAGCAACGAGGGAGATCGGACGGTGGTGGAGGTAGCGTTGATGAAGGGGTGGGCCCATTATCTACCACGAAAGCCGTTGCGAAGCCCCATGTCAGGTGGACATCCAGGTGGCAATGCATCAGCCATACACCTGTACGTCATCGATGCCAAGAAGATTCGTTAGTATGTGATCAGTTTCATATTTGTATTCGAAGAGATACACTTTACCTTGACAAAAATAAAAATAGATCCCGTGCATTTTTTAACGTTTCGAGATGTGTGAGTGCCATCCAAACCGTCCATTAGATGTGACTCACGATGTACGACTCAGAACACAAAATTCATTATGATCCATAACTCTAGTGGTCCACGCCAAAGGCAGCAATGAGAGCATTCCAGATGGAACGTGGTATCCAGCGTGCTACATGTGTATATGTCATCCTATCCATTCAAAAGGTCTGCCCACAGGAATGAAAGGACATCCCAAAACTTAGGTGGGCCACAAGAAGTGAATATATAGGTTGTAAGCGTGATTGTATATAACCTCCCTTGGTGTGTCCCACCTCAGTTTTGGATCTAGATGATTATTGGAATGAGTAGGCGCATCTAATGCACGGTTTGGATTCAACGTGAATATTACGCATGAGCTACAAATAGCTTGAACGCACGGAAATTATCGTACATTCGAATGTACGTGATTATTTTGCATTTTCTTACCGGGATTGTCGGCTTGGAATCTGACGACAGCCCATCCTCCGACGGGAACAGCTATGGTGTTCCGCATCTGCGGGTTTACCAAATTGAACATGCTCCGGTGCGTGTCATTATCGTAATTTCCAAACCCCTGCGCGAGCACGAAGAAATTAAACCCATGCAGATGGATCGGATGGTTCTCCACCGAGACTATCGCCGTGTTCTGAAACACCATCTCCACCGTCGTATTGTAGGCGAGCCTCTTGACACGTGTCGACTTCAGGGTCGTCGATACCAACTGGCTCGCGTTAGCGTTTGTGTAGTCAAACACGAGCGGGGGCGTGTCTGGGAAGCCGTCTGTGTAGATGCCCTTCACGCCGCTAAAGTGCGCCTGCAGCATCGATAGCGTGGTGGGCAACTGAAATGACGCGTTGTTCATGCTCGCTGCTGGTCGTGTACACGTGGCATTCTGTCCGCACGGCTCCAACCCTAATCCGACGGTTATAAACATGTGCTCGTCCACGTGGAGAGGCACCTCGGAGCCCCGACGGCTGAGGGCGGTGATGTTGCTGTAGAACTTGTGTGCCGTTGGGGTGTCGTTGAATTGCGGTAGGACAGGCATCAGGGGCGCTGCTACTGACGTGGCGCCTTTGTACTGGAGGATGGCGGTGGTGGTTGTGTTATCGAACGGTATGGGAGCGGTAGCGTAAGGGTGGGCCGCCATGTAGTAGGACCCAGGTGTGGCATTTGCAACGAGCAGGACGCCGGTGGTCTGGCCCGGAGCCAAGACAACGACGTCGGTGGTGTACGGATCGGTGTAGAGGGCGTCTATGCCCACGACCGTCAGATTGTGGCCAGCGACCTTGAAGAAGAGTTCGTTATTGAGGGCAGCGTTGATGATTCGAAGTAAGTAAGTCTTACCGTGGGTCACCTCGATCTTGTATGTATCTGGATTACAAAACAGAGAGACAGTCGCACGTGTGAATGAGAAGGACGGAAGAGGCTAACATGCGCAGGTGGCGTGATTTTGTGTGGAGACAGGCTAGGCCCAGGCCCGGTATGACAGTTAATGTCCATGGCCCGAACCCAGCCCAAGGCTTGTGTTGTTGACCCGTTTACTAAATGGGCGGGGCGCAGGGTAGGGCTGAGCCCAAACTGACCCGACCTGAACCTGACCAATCTGACCCCCTGGATGCTAAAGTGCTCTGGTGGCCTACTTTCCATGGTTTTGAGAACTTACTGTTGTTGGCGCATGGGTAGAGATCGCCGGGCCTTCCGTTGATTGTATAGGCATCAGAGATATGCACTGCTGCTCCAGGGAGACGAGACTCAGTCTCTAAATCCACCACGTTCGCGTTCCACCACTCCCCTACACCAAGCCATTTTCGTCATTTGAAAAAAAAAAAAAAACCACAGTAAGTGACCCTCTGGGAACCACTAGCCATTGGTTAGTGGTCGATGCTCTGTGGACGTCCATCTGATGTATTTATTTCATCCATGACGTCCATCTATTTTTTCAGATAAGTTTATTGTATGACTCCAAAATTGAGGTATATCCCAATCTCAAGTGGACCACATTACAGGAAACAGAGTTGATTGAACGTCGACCATGAAAACCCTTTTAGGGCCATAAAAGTGTTGGATCAAGCTGATCTTTGATTTTTTTTATTTTTTTTTTCCCTTCATCTAGGTCTGTATGACCTAATCAACACTCAACAGATTGGATGTCAAATAAACATTACAGTGGGTCTTGGGAAGATTTTAATGGTAGATATCCAAACAATATTGTTTTCCTGTGGTGTGGTCCACCTGAGATTTATATCCCTATAATTTTTTGGAATTAAGCCCTGAAATTATCTGTAAAAATGAATGAACGGCATGGATAAAAGACATACTTCATAGTGGGGCCTGCAGAGCAACGACCACTAGCCACGGGCTAGTGGCAGGGGGAGTAGCCAATCCGTTCCCGTCCTTTTGGATGGTGGGGGCCATCCTTAATGATTATGGACCATTAATGGACATTGCGAATGAGACCTGGATTACGTGCCTCTCCAAAATCAACCGAATTCAATTATCTAAGCCGTTTGATTTACAGCCAGATAAATGGATGGTTAAAATGAAGTTGTTCTAACTGTAATATGAACTGGCACTTGATCAGGCGGTCATGACGATCAAAGGCAAGCCCACCTGAGTTCCATGGTGAGATTGTTTTCTTACCTAAGATGATGGGGAATTGCTTATTAGGTTTGATGAAGGGATAGGATCGATGTTTCCTGGGATGAATGATCAGAGCGCCGTAGACGGTTGCTCGAAGCCATGATATGTGGGCATGCCACCAGAGGGTCCCTTGCTGCTTTATGATGTTGAATCTGTAAGTGTAGCTATCCCCAGGAAGGATTGGACACTGGGTCACGTAGGCTGGCCCATCAGCCCACCCAGTTAGCTGTTGAAATATCCCATGCCTGCAATACCACGCCACCATAATAATGGGCCATTAGCAAAACTTGAGAATCTGCTCATCTAACATCCATCACTGCCATCCAGTCGGTTCACATGAACACTATCAGGACGAATGGATGACCCAAAAAACCAGACCTTTCCTAAACTCAAGTGGGCCATACCATATGATTTGAAAGGTTTTAGTCTTTTTAAGCCATGATTTTATTAGGTGTGGCCCACCTAAATGTTTGATCAGCCTGATTATTTGGGTAATGAGAAGATGATGAGACACATATGATGGACGGATTGGATTTTATGTGAACACCATGGTAGGCCTCACAGGTCACAATGTAGGTTATGATTAACCCACAGTTTTGCAGTGGGTCCAGTAGTTGGGTTGCCAGCGGACCGTTGATAGGTAAATTATCTAAAGTTCACATTCAATTCAAGAAATCGACAGAGACTGTCATTTTTTACAGCATGTTATTGAATGGTCAATCTACGATTGTGTGGTATTCTGTTCCAATCATCCCATCTCTGCATGTGGGGCCCACTGGAAAAAAATCATCATCATGATCAACGTAGGACTTTAAAAAGAAAAAAACAACGTCCTCTCATAAGATTTTCAGTAGAGATTTACCAGTGTATCGTGATGTTGTAGGGTGACTCATTGATGACATGAACTACGACCGTGTCGCCCTCACGAGCACTGATTGTCGGGCCAGGGAGTTGCCCATTCACAGCAACCACGACCCGCTCTTCACATAATGGTTTAACTGTCAGATTGCCGACCTGAAAATGTATAAAATTTAGAAGAATTAAAACATAAAAGGATAATTTAAGAACCTCACAAAATTAAATAGATTCCTGAGAGAATGAGTTTTAAAAGGATAGTGGAAGAGATTTCAAACATAAGTCGATTTAAGGGTAACTCATGCATGCCTTTTATTGTAGGTGGGGTTTCTATTTATAGGCATAGATTCAGATACGTGGATAGAAACTTTCCTTCAATCACAGTCGTGTGTTATGGTCGTTTCTTAACCATTCCCGAGATCATCGGAAATGATCTTTGGTGATAAGGTTGGATGGTCATGACCTGGAAACATAAATGATTGGTGTTTGAGATTGACCATCCGAACTGACCTCAGGATCTAAAATTCAAGGATGATTATCCTGCATAATGGACTAGTGTCCGAGGTCAACCATCCGAAGTGACCTTAGGATCTAAAACTAAGGGATGATCATCCCAAGCTGAGTGTTTTGTAGGTTGTGGTCGAATCTTTTTCTGATACGTAGAATGATTTAATTCGTATAACAACAAGTCCTTGGTAATTTGTTGAATTCTCAGCTCGTGGTCAAGTCATCGATATTAATATAGGTAAGTTACCCAAGCACTAGAGCTGGGCCACTTTCCTTCAGTTTTCTTATATTATATCATACTAGTGGTCTCTGATGAGTCCATTTTCACCCATAAAAATTATTATTTTATTTATTTATTTATTTACATTGAGTAGCTTGCACGCATGTAACTGCAAACTCTCCAGCTGGTGCCCGCCATGGTTGTCATGGTTGCCTTTCTAGTAATATATATATCAATGGTAATTTGAAGGCACACGTGCTAATGTGGCACATATGTGTCGAAAAATTCAGACGGCTTACCAAGTGAACATGCTATGAGCATGCCTGTTCATAGAAACACGCGTCCACTCATCAGGTGGGCTTTCATTAGAAAGGGGCACAGGATCCACCAAGGTGGGTAGATCCCTGGCTGTGGGGCTTACCTTTATGTATGTGCCTTACGCACATGGCGTCTATCTGATTGGACAGCTCATTTTAGTTTGGATGGCAACTAAATATTCTAGTAGCTAGCCTCCAAGAATTTTGTAACGGTGGGTATTCAACCAATTGTTTCATGTTGTGTGGTCCACCTAAGATTAGGATCTGCTTTATTTTTTAATCATGCATTAAACTGAGCTGTCCAAACAGATGGACGTACGTCCTCACGTAAGGCACGTACATCACCGTGGGTTCCACAGGGAACCACCCACCTTGGTGGGATCACCAAAACCATACCTATCAGAAAGCAGTACCTTCTTCAAAAGGTAATGTCCGTATTTTCAAGAGAAAAAATTAATTATTTAAGAAAATCTTGAGGTTAGTGAAAGTATTACCCTCCAGCCAATTCAAATTACAAGGCATGGGTACCAAGGGGAAAATGAAACATTTGGTAAGGGGACACCCATCATAGAAACATTTAGATGACTTGCGGTATCCACCATATTGTGTATATGCCATCCAATCCATTCATCAAGTGAGCTCTACCAAGATAAAGGGACACAGGATAACTCAAGTAAGCCATACAAGATGAATTTATGGGTTTTCAAAGCAACTATACATTGCGCCCTGGTGTGCCCCATCTGACATTTGAATCAGAACGATTCTTGGTATCTAAGATGAATATAAGGAGGTGCAATAGATGTACAATTTTAATACTGCACATATATCATGAGTGGGCATCACAGCGCCAACATATGATAATTAATTACTAAACATTCAAACATATGTGACCATATCTAAAAGAATTGATAGTAGAAAGGATAGAAGAAAATGTGGTGAGTGTGAGCATACCCGAAATGTGTGCTTAACAACATCAGCAGAAGCCACAAAAGCAAGAACCATAAAAGTGCACACTAGCAACCACATGGCACGTGCCATGTTGGAATATGGGTAATGGAGTGGAAGGGATGGAAGAGAAGCTCTCCTTTTTTTTTTTTTTTATTGATTTGAGATCATTTGTGAGAATCCAGCAAAAGACTATATAAGTATATCTCTATGTATACTTTTTAAAGCAGAGGGATGAAATTTAAGTTATGAAAAATGAGATAAAAGGGCACTATATATAAGCTTTGAACTTGAGAGCTGTGATAGGCAATCTGCATGAAGTTGGTAAGAGGAAAAACCAAAATGAAATGAGCAGGTAGAATTTCGTTGCTTCAAGTAAATGCCTATGACCGTTTCTCTTGTAGAATGACTGGAATGTCCTTAGACTTTGAAGAATTTCTTGAAAAGGTTGAACCGTGCAAAATCCAATCCGGTCCTTAGGTCGGCAGATTGTGAACATTCCCTATCCCATGAATCAGTGAGTCTACTTAACAGGTCGGCCACACTTGTACGTATAAGCTAGATGGATGGTGAGAAAGAGAGTAACTCAACGGCCTATATTCTACCAACATGTGTGGGGCCCACCGTGATGAGTTGACTGGATTCTAATACAGACGCAAGTTTCCCTTCACCTACAGGGAGCAGGCCCTGTAGGGAAAGTTATTTGGTCACATGACCATGATGTCCACTGAAATCTATTCCCTTTATGTGGTCCCATGATGTCTACTGATATTATTTGAAATCCATTCCAATAAGAGAAGCATTCACCGTGTTTCATGGAATTGGACACCATACATGTGGTAATCTTTTTATGGCGATCAGGACCATTGGTCTTTTGGACCATTGACGCACAGCATGATGAGGTTGATCATCATCGTCTTCAAGGGGATAACTATTCCGAATCCACATAGCTTTTTTGGACTCCTCATAAAGATATCTTGAATCCATGAGTAAAAATAAGAAAATAAAAATAAATTCTAAAAAATTTAAAATTTCATTAGTATATAATAAAAATGAATTTAAAACCCTTGAAATAGTGATACTAAACCTTGGAAAAAGTATTAGAATCAAATTCCAACTCGAACTCCCTAAAATTCATAACTTAAGTGTCCTATATGGATTAACTACCTTTTTCTCCTATTTTTTTCAAGCACTTTTCATGTTGGACACAACTCCTAAAGTTTAAGAGTTATAATTAAACTAAAACTTACTATAAACAGTAAAAATGAAAATAGAATTGATTTTTTACCGTCGATATGATGGAATTATCTCGCAAATTCAGTGTCAAATTCAGCATGGGCAACCCGGCATGGCTAAGTTAGTTGGCTAAAGTAGCTTCTCCTACCCCAAAATCATATATGATACGTCGAGTAACTCATTCCAATTTGCAAGATATGCCTATTGTAAGGTTAACAATCCGGATCCCCAACCCGCTCTACATCAACCACCTTGGGGATGGCCGGTAGGCAAAGATAGTTGTGATTGGACAACTCTTACCATATGATTATTGCCATTTTTTTTTTCCCAATGAATTCAGGCAATTATTATTATTTAGTTAACTGTCCCTATTAATAACTACCAGTCTAATAGCATGCTTTTTAGGATATGGCCCATTATGTGGTGCCCCACTGAATCAACAATCCAGATCATGCTAACCATACACGTGCTACGTATACATACCATGCAGATCTAGGGAACCGATTGATAGATATGTGCACCCAATAAAAATAATAGAGATGATTTATGTGTGTACCGTTTATACATTGAATCATTTTCCTAATATCAAATTAAAGGTGTTCTGGTAATTTGATAAGATCAAAATCCAAACCATAAAAGAGAACTGCTTAGTTGGCAACCATCAGATCTATATATCCAGCCTCAGCCTAACCACTACGACTTTAGAAGGAATTTGGGATTAACCACTTGGAATAAAATAAAATAAAATAAAGAAACGAACTAGTAGTGAGCTTTATGGCACCATCTTTTCCTCGAATGTGGCATGCACGTGGAACATCTGAGTCGTTTGAATGATGGACCATGCCATGAAGATCACCTGTTATGATAATCAGGATGATCCACCCATTAGGTACTTTGCACCTGTATTAATTTAAGTCCAACCATCGTCTTTCTTTCAATTTGGACCTTCTGATTAGTAGGCCAATTTGATTTTCACTTCAGATGATCTTTATGAAGTGGCCCTTCTTTTGCATGGCTCTGATGTACTGCAGGAATGATACGTTGGTAAGAAGGATATGGGGCTGTATGTGACTAATGTTCTCAACTTTATGTGACCATTTATCACGTTTCAACATCTCTTGCATGCATTGAATTTAATAGACATTATGAGGAAAATGTCATGCATTAATTAACTAACTTACGTGTATAACTCAATCTAGCCCACATAAATGTTTAGTGCTCTATAAACACCATAATTAAGTTATAGTGCACCTAGTTGAATTGGTTTATTTGGATAGACCAATCGGTCAATTTGAACCGTCCACTAAGTTCAAAACACACACACAAGCTATTATGCAAAAATTGCACTTGATTTCGAAACTCCAATATAATTATATATGAATCAGAGTTTTTTATTCATTTAACAGGGAAGCTTCTTGTGAAAAACTCAATTTTTTATTCATTGATTTGACAGCCCCCCTCACATTTACACTCTTTCCCAAAAACTCTCCCAAATCGCTGATCTTATACATTGAATCTTTGATCTTTTCTCTTGTTGAACCTAGAAGGTTAAAGTTGATCACCTATTCAGGGATTTTTGATAAATAGCTAATCCAACTGACCATGTCTCCAAAGTCTACAAACTAAGTATCACACAACTTTTTTTTGCAAGACTTACACATTACGTGGCGGTTACTCAATGTTTTAAATATCCACGATGTCGGCCAATATATCCCACGATATATCTTGTATCCCACATGTGCGATTAGAAATGCATAGGTAGTGCCTATATATCTTACATGTTAGATTTGATTAGCATTTTCAATTTTAGATCTTTTTTTTTATTTTTTTTTATTGAAATTATATTAAATCAATGTCAAATGGTTATAAATCCATTCGTTTTTCATATTTTGCATGAAAATCATGGAGTTAGAGCTTTGATTTCAATATCCATTGATTCTTTGAATAAATTATCCGATGCAAACGATATATCTAGTGCAATAACCAATACATATCTGTATCTGAAAAATGTGATACATAACGCGGTACCAATATTTCAACCATTGATTCTACTTGCCTGTGGCATCTAATGCGGTATGTGCATTGTGTATGCCATCTAATCTATTTAATAGGATCACCCCACCTTGAAAGTTAGCAACTCCAAAGCTCAAATGAGTCCACGCATCATATGGGCCATCATGTGATTTTCTTTTCTTTTTTTCCTCTACTAACATATGGCATGGCCCACATAATGATTGGATAGTCTTGATTGTGGGGTATCTCATCATGGCGGGATGACTTGATGCGATGGTTTGATACCATACACACATCAAAGAGAACCATATACAAAGTTTCAAAGAGGAATTGTTTAACTTGCAAAAAGTAGTTGGTAATAATAGCAGTAGAACTTAGACACGGTATACAGATTTTTCAAATTAATGGCAACATATTTTACTTTGCTTTCTCAAAATTTTAAAGTAATAAGTCATTATTTGAAATCCCAAGCGTCACGACACTGTATAGGTCTGACCCTTTCAAAATATTCAATAATTTTAATAAAAAATGTGAAAACAAAACTCTAAAGGTGTGTGTGTATATAAAGGTGTGCGTGTGCGTGTGTGTGTATATATAAATTAAAAGAAGGCCCTGTCCAGTTTAAACTATCAATAGGCCGCACTTAAGGCTTTTTATTTTTTTATTGGGTTAGCTGGTTAGTACACACCCTCTGTTAGTAGACCCTCACTTGAAGCTCATCTCGTTTGTCAAGACTAAATTGCAGGCCTGAACTCGACGGGAAGACCTAAAGTACATAAGACCAGCCCATAAAGAGATCTAGGAGTGTTTGACACCTAAACAATATTATGAGCTAAACCCTAGTTAATGCTATGCATTTCAATGCAATTTCATAAATCCTGTTTCATCCCCCACTCAGATAAATAGGCACTAAAATACCGAGTCAATGTTTAAAAAAATAATAATAAATAAATAAACAAAAAAAAAAAAAAAAAAACAAGGTGAGACCCTTTTTCTGAAAGTGGATCCAAACGGACCCTAATTTCGACAATTGCCTCGATAGAAAATTGAAAAACATGGGCCTCATACCAACCCATTTGTTTCTTGAACCCAACAATTTCTTAAGTCCGAAATAGCCCATTCAAAACTACGCCCTAAATCCTAGCACCATTTAGAAGCATATCAATGATTAGAATTAAACATGAGATTATTGTTGGGATTTGTGCCGCAAAATCACACGGATATGGATTTAGGATAGCAATCCAAGAGCACTAAGCAATCACAAGAGAACACAAAGATTTAACGTAAAAAACTCTTTCAGGAAAAAACCACGGCACAAAGCGACAGATCTTCACTATAAAAATAGAAATTACAAAGAGAGAGGACTTACCTGATTCGAACAACCTCGAATCTCACCCTTGCTATACCCTTTGATAACCCTAGAACCCTTTTAGAAACCCTTCGAATACCTTTAAGAAGCCTTAGAATAATTTAGAAAGGCCCTAAGGACCCCTATTTATAGTTTAGGAAACTCCACTTACGCACCGACTTTGGAAAAATCTGAAAACCGCCTCAAATTTATGCAGTCTGTGTAACCTTCGACTAGTACTCGAGCTAGGGCTTTGACTAGTCGAATCCACAGGGACTGAACCTTGTACGTAATCGAAAAGTAACCAGAACTAGAACTAGAATAAGATGAAATCTAAACCAAGGAAAATTGAGGGAATAATTGTGAATTACTAAACTAAAACTTGTAAATTCAAAGGTGGGAAACTAGGGTACCAAGAATCCACTTGAAGAGATCAGAGAAATTTATGCTTGATTCATGAACACTACTGGAGTTAGAGTCTCATCTTCATCATATAACCATGAAAATCAAATCTGAACTTCTTTGATCTACTTTTCAATAGATAAGAAGGATGTAAATTAGAATGAATTCCATCACAAAACCATGCCCATGAGACAAAGCAAACAACATAATTTAACCAATCCACAACCAATCTAAAAAAGTTATGAATGTTAGGAAGGATTCCATCATCCAACCATGCCCAGGGGACGATGGTGAACGACAGGCTTCCTAACTTTATAATCTTAATAATGAAAAAGAAATACTCAAAGCCATTGTAGATCTATTGTAATTTCAGTCACTACAAACCATTAAAACTAAAGGCATTCCTTATAATTAAACTATAATAAAAATCAGTTCATCTAATATGAATCAAAGACGTATACATCACCCATCACGCTACAAGCTTCACCTCTTAGCCCTATCTAAGAGGTTTAGCCAACCATAGTTTTGATCAACTAAAAACTCTTAGGAAAGAAAAACCTCAAGGAAGAAAACACGAAAAGGAAAGAAGAAGGAGATGACCAGCCACGATCCCTCTCTCTCTCTCTCTCTCTCTCTCTCTCTCTCTCTCTCTCTCTCTCTCTCTCTCTCTCTCTCTCTCTCTTCTTTACGTGTTCACCTTGCCTCCACGGCTGCCCACGTCCAAAGATATCTCTCTTTCACGTCCTCTCTTTCTCTCTTATATAGGTGGCAAAGAGAAGAGCAAGGTTGGTTGGCTGGAATTTTCACACAACAGGTGGTGACACACAGTAGAAACCGGACGCATGCTCTATTTCAGCGTATCAAGAAAACGCTGCGTTTGACCCGAGTTTGGAAGGCTGACCATCCATATCTCTCAAAAATGACTTCTTAGACGGGGTTATGGCTACCCTATCTCGTCTCTAGACAGTTCAGATGGTGAATCCGATCATGGACATGATCGCGGAATGGCCCGGAACATCTGGATTTTTCGGACGCACGGCTTGCGAGAAACTGATAATCGGTGGGCCCCACAGTAATTTTTTTGATGAAATCCACCCCGTTCATTGGATTCCTGGCGAAAAATCAGTCGAAAATAGGTGGTTTTGATAGGTTCTGATGTGGTCCACTGTACCAACTCAACTTGCCGTTCATCCTACGTTTTCTGACTATACACGTGCATGGGCCAAATCGGCCACCTAGGCGAGGGTCAAGCCCCCCCTCTGGACACATTGGACGGTCCAGATTCTTTAACGGACTGATGGGGTGGGCCCACTACACATTCCAGCGTCCGCTCCTTGCAAACGTGCTTGAGAAAGACAGTTTTGGAAGAAACGTCGGTCAGCACATGCTGACCAACTTTTGTTTATTCGGTGCACGGCGAACGTGCACACTCCATGTGCACGCTCGCACTAGTTTAGGGCCCACAGTAATGTTGTGATAAATCCACACCATCCATCTATTTTGTCACATCATTTAAGGGGTTGAAACTGAATTTGAAGTATATCCAGATGTCAGGCGAGCCCCAAATCATGATTTTAGGGGCTGATCTGTCCTTTGGGCCACTTCTACAAGGATCCAATGGCTAAAATTTGATGTGTATAGTTAATTTATGATCCTCAGGCCATATATGAAGTCTTGAACCAAATGGATGGTGAGAACCCTTTGATCTTACATTTTAAACGGCTTTCAGGCCCGTTTAATGCGAGTGGCGTGATTTTCTTGAGTTTTTGGCATGTAAATCCTTTGATCTCGGTCCCCTGAGGTCTGTCCCTTGCCTTGGTGGTTTTAGAGCATTAGAATCTATGCTTTTAGCACCCTTTTTCAGTCCAGGATCCTAAATTTACCTTGCAACACAAACGCGATTAAAATAGACCGTTAAACAGTATCACGTTCGTAAAAGCAGGTAATAACTGGGGTCAAATATGCAATATTCGACCCTTAACACAACTCCTAACCAGCATTTTGCTAGTCTCGAGCAAAGTATGCGAAAAATAAGTTTAGAATTATAAGACAATTTCTATAAACTCGGGTGATTTTTGAAAAACAATACAGATACTAGAATTCTAAGATTCATGAATGTTGGGCATTACTTTCTCCTGAACTCAAGTGCACTATAAACTTCATAATCAAGTTTAAAGTATTAATCCATCAATTAGAAAACATTATAAACATTGAGTTTCATGGGTGTATAGTGTAATCTTGGCTTATCATCAGTAAGAGATTCAATCGTCAATTTCATGATATATAACATTGATAATAAAAAAGAGTATTCATTATAACCATACCTAAACCAAAACTTACCTTACAGTTCTTCTTTTTATTCTTCCAGCTCTTGATTTTTCCATCGATGGCTTTCACTCTATGTCAACCTTTTACAGGTAAAGCCAAGGAGGGAAATCGAATCCTCACCTATAGGGAGCAAACTTATAGTGAAGATCATTCGCCCAACCCTTTCCGACGACAACTGTTTTTTAACTAGGTATTTTTCATTTTTTTTTCTTTTTTTTTTTTAATTTTTTAAAATTTTTAAATTTTTATTGATCATGATGGGCAAATTTTCTAGGCTGGTTCCTTTCATGCTTAGTGATTACCAAGTTAACCCTTCAATATCGAACTAAAACCTTAATGTGTAAGTGAGATGTGACATGTGAAATCATGATTCAATCAATGTTTAAAACTTTTAATCATGGATTAACAATTCGACTTAACTGTGAAATCTAACAGATAACTGAATCCAAGAGTCATAAATTACCAACAATACGTATCTTATACGGTTAAATCAAAGATGGTCGTCAAAATCACTTCGAATTCACAAAAATTTCTAGAAAAAGTTAAAACTTTTCACAATTTTTACTCAAGACTAAGAAAACACTGATTAGGTAACCTAATCTCCCATCCCCAACCTAAAATCTACATTATCCTCAATGTAAAAGAAATAAGCATGCAATGCACATGGGACAACGAAAGTAAAAGAGAAGTGATGGAAAGATAGTACCTGACGAGGAAATTAAACGGCCTTTTCCAAAGAGATATTAGAGTGAGAGTGGGTTAGCACAAGAGTAAAACCAACGAAAGCAACATATCCTAAAACAACTTAGAAAGCAAACTAACATAACGGCATAAAGCTGACTATCCTAGAACGATATAAAGCAAACTACCCTAGTCCTATGAAAGCAGGAAAAAAGCTACTCAATCATGCCGCAAGGTTCTTCTTTTGGACAATATCTGGATAAATTTCTCAGTAGGTTTCTCAACAGGATCATCCAAAAGCCCTTTTTGCAATGGCTTGGATACCTTGAAGCATATGAATGTCCAGATAAATTTATGAACCTCATAAAAAATTTGTCGTTGATTCGCCTGAGGTATCTAAAGTATATATGATTCACCTGTGATAGAAAAATTGTCAACGTTAGATCCCATGGTGAATCAGAGACTACAAGTAAATAGAATTCAGAAAAAAATTTAGAAAGTGATGTAGTCTCAACACAACCCGAAATTCCAAACTTCGGTACAACTTCTAGCTCTCCCTCCTATGATAATAAACATTCAGAGTCTATGGAGGGAATAGGGTTTCATAATAGGGGTTCTCTCGGTCAGTAACAGCTACCGAGGTGTTGTCATGCAAGGCATTCACAATATCTTTTATTATGGGATTGTTTGAATCTGCAAAGTGTGTCAAGCAATCATCCAAAGAATTGAAAAATTCAACTGAGAGTGACTCATTCTCCACATTGAAGTTTGTGATGATCTGCCCAAGGATTCCATCGTCTTTGAAAGTGGATGGACGCATGCTCTCTTGCTCTTGCCCTGTATAGACAGATTGAAAATCAATAGGGGAATCATTGATGTGAACACTCTGTTCATTGAAATTACTCAGTAGAGGCATTGAATCGTCAAAAGTGCATGTACAACTCAAATGGTGACCTCAACTGGGTGGTTTCAAATTCTAGAGTCATATCGAGTAACACGTCTCTCTCCCAAATCATATCATCATTCAATTGGTCCAAACATGTCTCACAAAAGTTAGAAGGGTCGGTTGTAAGGAGCTCATCTTTCACTTTTAAATCAGACATGTCAGGTGAGTAGAGTAGCTCATTATGACCGATTACTTCATGTACTTCTTGATCATTGACATAGACCAAACTTGAGATTGATTCCAAGAAAATTTGGGCTGCACATTCATAATCGTCATCCCAATACTCATCATCATCTAATTCCATGCAGTGCACACTTGGGATGGGATCACATTCCTCACATTCTATTCCTAGATTGGGTTGAGGTTCGAATAAACTAACATCTACCTCATCATTGTAATCATGTATATCATATGAGTGAAGTGTGTCACTATCATTATATTTGAAAGACACTCACGTCTCTTAATCATTCCTTTAGACAGTCATCGAGATCGACTCATCAAGAAATTGAACCATATGCTCATAATACAATCCAACTCTTCATTCTCAATTGCGGTATTTTCCATAATCGCATCACGTGAACTCCGCTGTTGTACATCTTTTACAAGTTCTCGAAATCTTTGGAGCGTGTTTTGTTAAATGAGCTCTAGATTTTGTATGGAATTCTGAAGTGAATTCTCTTGGATCGTTTTTTGTTAGATTTCAGAGGTATAGGACCCAAGAGAATCGTTACTATGATGCATTATTGATCCAACTTCCCAATCTTAATGGTTCCATTGATCATAGGTAGGGAGTTGCGAATGGAGAATTGGATTGGGTTGAGATTGAGGTGAATTAGCCTTCATTAACCCATCAAGGCGTGATTCAAGCTCTTCCAGTAATTTTCTCATGTCCGCAGAAGAGTCTGTGTCACTTTGAAATGAATTCTCTTGGATCAATTTTGGTTGGATTTCAAAGGTAGGGGATCCAAGAAAATAATCATTATAACATGTTGTTGGTTCATCTTTCCAACATTGATGTTTCCACTGATTATAGTCATATGGATCATAAGTGAGAGAATCTGATGGTTGTTGATACATATTATTACCCATAATACAATCACGCATTGTTTTCTTCTTATCTGATGAGTGATAATAGTTCTCACTCCCATAATTATGATAACCCCAATACTCACGTACTGTCCGTGGGGTGTAATTGTTCTCCCATATATGATCGCGTAAGGACTTCTTAACCGATGGAGCGTTATATTCCGGTCGGTTCTCGATGATGGTTTCAGAAAAATTCTGAGATATAGGTTGATTTCTATCATAATCATCATACATCCCTTCCCAGTGTCTCTTAGCTATCTCAGCATACTGATGTTCTCATTCTTGCATATGCATGGTGAAACCCTAACTCTGAATCTAATCCTAAGAAAAATAAAAGAAAAGATCCTACAGAAGTATGGAAAGTAAGAAGATTGAAAAAGTTAGAAAGAAGTTACCAAATTAGAAGTTCCTATGTTAAGATCTTGCAAACAGAAAAAAAAAGAAATTAGTTTCTAAATATAGAAATTCTAAAATTAGAAAGTTTCTAAAACAAAAATAGAAAGTTAGTTTCTAAAAAAAAAAAAAAAAGTTTCTAAATCTAGAAATAGAAAGCTAAGTTAGTTTAAAAGAAAACCTAGAATTAGAAAGTTTCTAAAAATAAAATAAAGGAAAGATGAGTTAGTTCCCAAAATTAGAAAGAGTTTCTAAAAAGGGAAATAACTAACCTAGTTTTTAAAAACAAAAGAGGAAAGTTTCTAAAAATAAACTAGTTCCTAAAAATAGAAAAATCCTAGAATTAGAAAATTTTCTAAACATAGAACATACAACCTAAAATTAGAGAGTTTCTAAAAATAATTAGGAAAGTTCTAAACCTAAAGTTAAAACGTAAGTTATTATCTAAAAAGGAAATCCTGAAATTAAAGTTAGAAAAACAAAATCTAATCCTAAAGTTAAAAAACTCTAATCTTAACCTAATTCTAAAACTAGTTAATCTCAGAAAAATGTAACCGTCAAGCCCCGGCAACGCTCCAAAAACTTGTTCACACCCCAAGTATAGGGTTGTGATGTAGTAATAAATTCGGTAAGACCGAGGTCGAATCCACAAGGACTGAACCTTGTACGTAATCTGAAAGTAACCAGAACTAGAACTAGAATAAGATAAAATCTAAACCAAGGAAAATTGAGGGAATGATTGTGAATTACTAAACTAAAACTTGTAAATTCAAAGGTGGGAAACTAGGGTGCCAAGGATCCACTTGAATAGATCAGGGAGATTTATGCTTGATTCATGAACACAACTGGACTTAGAGTCCCATCTTCATCTAGTTGGAAGATATAACCATAAAAATTAAATATGAACTTCTTTGATCTAGTTTTTAATAGATAAGAAGGATGTAAATTAGAATGGATTCCATCACAAGACCATGCCCATGAGACAAAGCAAACAACATAATTTAACCAATCCACAACCAATCTAAAAAAGTCATGAATGTTAGGAAGGATTCCATCATCCAACCATGCCTAGGGGACGATGGTGAACAACAGGCTTCTTAACTTCATAATCTTAATAATGAAAAGGAAATACTCAAAGCCATCGGAGATCTATTGTAATTTTAGTCACAACAAACCATTAAAACTAAAGGCATTCCTTATAATCAAACTATAATAAAAATCAGTTCATCTAATATGAATCAAAGCTGTAGAAATCACCCATCACGCTACAAGCTTCACCTCTTAGCCCTACCTAAGAGGTTTAGCCAACCATATTTTTGATTAACTAAAAACTCTTAGGAAAGAAAAACCTCAAGGAAGAAAACCCGAAAAGGAAAGAAGAAGGAGATGACCAGCCATTATCCCTCTCTCTCTCTCTTCTTTACGTGTCCACCTTGCCTCCACGACTACCCACGTCTAAAGATATCTCTCATTCACATCCTCTCTTTCTCTCTTATATAGGCGGAAAAGAGAAGAGTAAGGTCGGTCAGTTGGAATTTTTGCACAACAGGCGGTGACACACAGTAGAAACTGGACGCATGCTCTATTTCAACATATAAGAAAACGCTGCGTTTGACCCGAGTTTGAAAGGCTGACCGTCCATATCTCTCAAAAATGACTTCTTGGGTTATGGCTACCCTATCTCGCCTCTAGACGGTTCAGATGGTGAATCCGATTACAGACATGATCGCGGAACAGCCTGGAACATCGAAATTTTTCAGACGCACGGCCTGCGAAAAATCGACGCTGCGATGATCGGTGGGCCCCACAGTGATTTTTTTGATGAAATCCACCCTGTTCATTGGATTCTTGGAGAAAAACCAGTCGATAATGGGTGGTTTTGGTAGGTTCTGGCGTGGCCCACTGTACCAACTCAACTCATCGTTCATCCTGCATTTTCTGACGATCCACGTGCGTACATGTGCATGGGCCAAATCGGCCACCTAAGCGAAGGTTAAGCCCCCCCTCTGGACACATTGGACAGTCCAAATTCTTTAATGAACTAATGGGGTGGGCCCACTACACATTCCAACATCCTCTCCTTGCAGACGCTGATTGAGAAAGACGGTTTTGGAAGAAACATCGGTCAACGCATGCTGACCGACTTTTGTTTATCCGGTGCACGGAGTGTGCACGCTCGCACTGGTTTAGGGCCCACGGTAATGTTGTAATAAATCCACACCATCTATCTATTTTGTCACATTATTTAAGGGGTTGAAACTGAATTTGAAGCATATCCAGATGTCAAGCGGGCCCCAAATCAGGATTTTAGGGGTTGATCTATCTGTTGGGCCACTTCTACAAGGATCCAATGACTGAAATTTGACGTGTACGGTTTATTTATGGTCCTTAGGCCATATATGAAGTCTCGAGCCGAACGAATGGTGGGAACCCTGTGATCTTGCATTCTGGACAGTTTTCAGGCCCATTTAATGCGAGTGACGTGATTTTCTCGGATCTCTGGCATGTAAATCCTTTGATCTCGGTCCCCTGGGGTCTGTCTCTTGCCTTGGTGATTTTATAGCGTTAAATCCATGCTTTTAGCATACTTTTTCAGTCCAGGCTCCTAAATTCACCTTGCAACACAAACACAATTAAAATAGGTCGTTAAACAGTATCACGTTCGTAAAAGCAGGTAATAACTGAGGTCTAATATGCAATATTCGACCCTCAACATGACCTTGTCGAATAACCTGTTACCTTTCACACCAATGTCATAGCCAACAAAGATGTACTTTTTGAATCTATTGTCTAGCTTATCTGTCTCAACTGACGGTACATAAGAGTAAGCCTCACAACCAAATATGTGTAGATCTGAGTAGTCGATTTTCTAACTACTCCATACTTCCTCTGAGATTTTACATTCAATTGTCGTTAAAGGAGATCGGTTCACCAAATAACAAGTCGTATTAACAGCCTCTGTACATAGATCTTTGCCCAACGCAGCATTATTTAACATGCAGCTGGCCCTCTCCAGGAGAGTCTGATTCATTCACTCATCCACACCATTTTGCTCGAGCATGTGGCGCATTGTGTTGTGCCTGTGATCCCTTCATCCTTACAATAATCATTAAACTTAGTGGAAGTAAATTCTCCAACATTGTCAGTCCTTAAAATCTTTATTCTTTGCCCTGACTGTTTTTTTACCATTATTTGAATATGGTGAAAACTTCGAATTTATGTTTCATGAAATGAACCCAAACTTTCCTGGAGCAGTCGTCAATGAATGAAATAAACTATGACGACCCTCCGACGAAAATTTCTGGCGATGGCCCCCATACGTTAAAGTGCACATAATCAAGCACTCCCTTACATACATGTTTTCCAAATTTAAAAGATAATCTATATTGTTTATCATATATACAATGCTCGCATATATCTAAATCAAAATTTTTAAAAGCTGAAATCAAACAACAATTAGATAGTACCTTCATGCCCTACTCGCTCATGTGGCCCAGGCGTGTATGCCACATACGTACAGACGTGAAATTTATAATTGTTGCTACCGCTCCACCTGCCGCAGTGTTCCCGATCAACCTGTAAAGATTTTCGTGCCTTTGCGCTCTCATAACCACGAGTGCCGCTTTTGAAACTTTAAGGACACCATCAATACCAATGAACTTGCACCCTATAACCTCAAGTACACCGAGAGAAATCAAATTTTTCTTCATATCAGGAACGTGCCTAACGTTAGTCAAGGTATGCTCTATCCCATCAAATATCTCGATGCTCACCGTATCAATAGTCACAACATTACAGGCATTGTCATTACCCACAAAGACCTGTCCACCATCGCATTATCTGTAATTGGCGTACCAATTCCGATGAGGAGTCATGTGATATGACACTCTTGTGTCGAGGATCCACTCATCTCTATGATTGTCGTGCAAGTGTCTGATCATGCACACAGATAATACATCACCACCCCTTGCCTCTTCATCAGATGTGACAACATTGACCTCCTTAGAAGAAGCCGCTGAATTTTCTTTCTTCGCTTTAGGATTGGTACAATCCTTCTTCATGTGTCCAGATATCCCACAGTTCCAGCACTTTAGTTTTTCTTTGCCCTTGCCCTTGGATTTAGATCTAAGTCTTGAAGATCTTGTATCTCGCTCAAAATTCCTGTCTCTCGTAATCAGTGCATCAGAAGATGTCCCTATGTCACCGTTTAGCTTTCTCTTGGCCTTCCCTTGAAGGGCTAAGATACTGGCGCACTCAAGGTTTTATTTATGGTGCACATTGTGTCCTTGAATGACTCATACGATGCCGGAAGAGAATTCAGCAACATACATGCTTGTTCCTCATCTTTGATCTCTTCCTCCATATATAACAATTTACAAACTAATTTATTAAAGTTGCTGATGTGAGCCTCCAGATCTCTACCCTCTGCCATCTTGAAGTTATACCACTGCTGCTTCAAGTGGAGACGATTTTCAGAGGATTTTTTCGCATAGATATCCTCTAACTTCGCCCATAAACTAGCTGCAGTTTTCTCTCTCAAAACATTACAGAGAACCTCATCCGTGAGACATAAATGGATTGAGGATAAAGCCTTCTTATCAAGAGTATTCCATTCATCATCAGTCATACTAGACTTTCTCGCCTCAAAAGCACCATCCTCGCCTTACTTGGTTAAGGAACTGATCATCTTGATCTTCCATAACTCAAAGTTATTTTTCCTGAGTACTTCTCAATATCATACCTAGTACTTCCCATTATTGCTAATCCTATAGATTTAGATCTGTACCCCAATGATAGCTTGATATCACTTGCTAGGATTTGTGCTACGGAATCACACAGATATGGATCTAGGATAGCAATCCAAGAGCACTGAGCAATCACAAGAGAACTGTTCACTTCCCAAGTATAGGATTGTGATGTAGTGATAAACTCGGTGAGACCGAGGTCGAATCCATAGGGACTGAAACCTATATGTAATCTGAAATTAAGTAGAACTAAAACTAGACTAAGATGAAATCTAAATCGATTGTAATTTGAGGAATAATGGTGAAATATTAATTTAAAACTTAAGGAATTCAGAGGAAGGAAACTAAGGATTCAGAGGATCCACTTATAGAAATCAAAGAGATCTTATGCCTGCATCAAAAACTCAACTGGACTTAGAGTGCATCTTCATCCAGTTGAAGGGTGTAACCATGAAAATCAATACTGAACTTACTTTGATATAGTTTTCAAGAGATGAAAGGTATATGAATTAGAATGGATTCCATCACCAAACCATGCCCAGGAGACAAAGTAAACAACAGAATTAAACTAATTACAAACCAATCATACGATATATGAGGGTCAGGAAGGGTTCCGTCATCCAACCATGCCAAGGAGACGATGGTGAACAACAGGGC
The DNA here is from genome assembly GCA_021015155.1 of Magnolia officinalis. NCBI lineage: Eukaryota > Viridiplantae > Streptophyta > Magnoliopsida > Magnoliales > Magnoliaceae > Magnolia > Magnolia officinalis. Next base: position 92,797,997 of record JAJHSJ010000006.1, on the reverse strand, counting down.
TTCCTGACGTCATAATCAACATAAGGAAAGAAACATGCTCAAAGGTATCGCAAACCCATTGTAATTTCAGTCACAACAGACCATTAAAAACTGAAAACATTCCCCATAATTAAACTGAATTCAAAATCAGTTCAGCCTAAACAAAATGCTCAAACAAAAAGTCTCCCATCACGTTACAAGCTTCACCTCTTAGCCCTAGCTAAGAGGTTTAGCTAGACATGATTATGTAATGGCTCTAAAAAAAGAAAACATTGAAGGGAAAACAAAAATAGAAAAAGAAAAGGAAGAAAAACCAATGAAGTCGGGTTGCTCCATGGCTCTTTCTCTCGTGCTCCTCTCCACGTCCAACATGAATCCCCCTTCTTTACTCTCTCTCTCACGTCTTTTATAGGCTGGAGAAGCTTTCGTACCACAAAGGCAGTGGAGAAAATCCGATCGCGTGCGTAAGGCTTTCGCACTTTGTGTAGCGAAACCACAAACAGTCTTGCTTTTTGGAGTGAATTTCGGGATAGTGAACGTCCTGACCTTGGAATCTGACTGCATGCATGGTGGGGTTGAAGGCGCATTTCTCTAGTGTTTGGACAGTTCGGATTGGCCATCCGACCCTCTCTATGGATGCGTAACAGCCCAAAAAATTCGGGCTTCTCCGGACTGCGTAAACAGAGCCTGCACACGCACGGCAGCTTATGTTGGCTGATGGTGGGGTCCACATTCATCATCGGTTGGGAAATCCACACCGTCCATTGCACTATACGCGGAATTTTGGTTGGGAATGTCATTTTTGGATGTCTGTTATTGCGGCCCACTGATTCATCGTTTCTGCCATCCGTTGTCTGTCAAAGGGATGAAAACCAATCTTCGTGATCTTTTGCAATTATGCCACCTAGGCATGGGTTGTTGCCGCCCCATGGGATGAATGAATGGTCTAGATCGTTGATACAGGTGATGGGTGGGGCCCACTACATAAAAATAGATGGACAACGTCCGTTCCGCTGTCTCCGTGTGTGAGATGGATCGGGTCAGCGGGCGCTGACTGGTTGTCTCCATCCAGTGCACATCGAGTTCACTTGTGCACTGTGCACTAGCGCTGCCAGTGGGGTCCACTCGTGATGTATATATGAAATCTGCTCCGTCCATCTTCTTCCCCATCTAATTTAAAGGGTTGAGACCAATTTTGAATCATATCTAGATCTCAGGTGGGCTCCAAATCAACGATTCATGGGATGATCTGTTGTTAGGTCACTTCCACAAGGATCCGGAGCTGAAATTCGACGTGTATAGTTAATTTGTGGTCCTCAGGCCATATGTGACGTTTTGAGTTGAACGGATGGTGAGAACCCTGTGATCTTGCATTCTGGATGAATTTCAGGCCTTTTTATCTCGACACATTGGATTTTCTCGAATCCCGGCTTGTAATGTCTTTGATCTCGGTCCCCTGGAGTCCGTCCCTTACCTTGGTGGCTTCTGAACGTTAATTTCATGCTTTTAGCACCTTGTTTCAGTTCAAGCTCCTAAACACACCTTTCAGCATAAACATAGTTAAATTGAGCCATTAAACAGTACCATGTTCGTAAATCCAGGCAATAACTGGAGTCTAATATGCAATATTTGACCCTCAATACAACTCCCAACCAACATTTTGCTAGTCCCGAGCAAAGTATGCGAAAAATAATTTCAGAAATATAAGACAATTCATGTAAACCTGAGTGACTTGTGAGAAATAGTCAAGATGCGAGAATTCTAAGATTCTTGAATGGTAAGCAGTACTTTCTCCTGGAATCAAGCTCATGGTAAACTTCATAATCAAGTTCAAAATATTAATCCATTAATTAGAACAATTCTAAACATTGAGTTCCATGAGTGTATAGTGTAATGTTGGCTTATCACTATTAAGAGATCCAATTGTCAATTTCATGATATCCTTGGTAACCAACAAAGGAATTCATGACAACCAAAACCTAAACCAAAACTTGCCTCACATATCAACTTTTTCATTCTACCAGCCTTTGATTTTTTCATAAACAGTAACACCAAGGAGGGGAATCAAATCCTGACCTATAGGGAGCAAACCTATGATGAAGTTCGTTCGCCCAACTCTTTCTGCAGGCAGCTATCTTGTAGCTAGGTATTTTCTTTTTCATTATTCTTATTGAACATGATGGACAAATTCCCCCAGGTTGGTTTCTTCCATGCTTAATGATCACCAAGTTACAATTCAATATCAAACTGAAACCTTAATGTATAAGCGAGATATGTCCTGTGAAATCATGACTCAATTAATGTTTAAAACTTCTAGTCATGGGTTAACAATTCAAACTTAATTGTGAAATCACCAACATCATGTATCTTGTAATTCTAAAATCACGACTAACCTTCAAAATCACTTCGAATTCACAAGAAATTCTAGAAAAATTTTCACAAATTTCTGCTCAAGACCAACAAAACACTGATTAGGTACGTACCTAATCTCCCACTCCCAACCTAAAATCTACATTGTCCTCAATGTAAACGATGTAAGCATGCAATGGACATGAAATAATGAAAATAAGGGAGAAGTGATGGAAAGATAGTACCTGGACGAAGGAATCAAGAAACTTTTTCCAAAGGTAATGCAACGTGAGAGCGGCTATGCACAAGAGTTTAAGCACGAAGACAAACTAACCTAATGGCAATGTATCAAGCAAACTAAGCTAACGGCATAAAACCGTCTATCCTAGAACAACATAAAGCAAACTATCCTAGTCCTATGAAAGTGATAAACCTACCTATACCTCCATTAGACTAGGAGATCAATCCTAGTAAACAGGATCAGTCAGAGGTATAGACATGGCCTCTAAATCAAATTTCTTGATAAATGGTTTTAATCGATGTCCATTTACTTTAAACTCCTTGCCATTGTCGGGATCTCTTATCTCGACGGCCCCATGAGGATAAGCAGTGACAACAATTTAAGGGCCGGTCCAACGAGATCGAAGCTTACCCGAAAAGAGATGTAGTCGAGAGTTATACAAAAAGACTTTCTGACCTGGCATGAATGATTTCCATAGAATATGCTGATCATGAAATGCCTTCACACTGTCCTTGTAAATTCTCGAGTTCTCGTATGTGTCATTCCGGATTTTTCAAGTTCATTCAATTGAAGTTTGCGTAGCGAGCCAACGTTGTCCAGATTGAAATTCAGATTTTTGATTACCCAGTACACTTTATGTTCCAACTCCACAGGCAAGTGATAAGCCTTCCCATAGACAAGCCTAAAGGGAGACATTCCAATAGAGGTTTTAAAAGTAATCGGATTGACCAATCCTTACGGTCAAGGTTAACCATTTTCTCCAAAATGTGTTTGATCTCCCTATTGGAAATCTCAGCTTGCCCACTTGTCTGTGGGTGGTATGAGGTGCTCACCTTATAAGAGATACCGTATTTCTTCATTAAACTCTCAAATGACCTATTACAAAAGTGTGAGCCCCCATCACTAATGATGACTCGAGGCGTTCCGAATCAGAAAAAGGATGTTCTCTTTAAGGAATTTAATGACCGTGCGATGGTCATTATTCCGACACGGAATCGCTTCAACCCATTTAGTGACATAGTCTACGGTGAGCAAAATATACAAATTTCCAAAGCATTGGGGGAATGGTCCCATGAAATTAATGCCCCAGCAATCAAATGCTTTTATGATAAGGATGGGATTCAAAGGCATCATATTTCGACAAGACAATGCTCCCAATTTTTAATAACGCTCACAAGCCTTGCAAAACTCATGAGAGTCCCTGAACATAGTGGGCCAATAAAAACCACACTGCAGAATCTTGGTCGTGGTCTTTTTAGCAGAAAAGTGACTATCACAGGCCTGTGAGTGACAAAAGGAGATTATACTCTGATGCTCATCTTCTGGCACACATCTCCTTAGGATTTGGTCTGGGCAATATTTAAACAAATATAGATCGTCCCAGAAAAAGTTGTGCACCTCGGTAAAGAATTTCTTCTTATCTTGTGCGGTCAAATGTGTCGGTATGGAACCTGTGACAAGATAATTAGCAATATCAGCGAACCAAGGTGAATGGGAGACTCTTTACAGTTGTTCATCAGGAAACATGTCATTGATATGGGTCGCCACAAGGGAATCAGAGATATTAAGGCGAGATGATCGGCCACTACGTTTTATACTCCCTTTTTATCTTTAATTTCTAAATTAAATTCTTGGAGTAGAAGGATCCATCTTATCAGGCGAGGCTTAGAATCATTCTTAGAAAGAAGATACTTGAGTACCGCATAATCTGTATAGGTAATGATCTTGGATCCGATCAGATAGGACCTAAAATTGTCTAAGGCGAACACTATGGCTAAGAGTTCCTTTTCTGTAGTCGAGTAGTTTACTTAGGCAAGATTTAGATTCCTACTCACATAATGAATGACGTAAGGCTTCTTATCTTTTCTTTGACCTAGAACTGCTCCAAGAGCATAATCAGAAGCATCACACATAAGTTCAAAAGGAAGGCTCCAGTCGGGTGGTTGCATGATACGTGCAGTGGTTAATATGCCCTTAAGCTTAGTAAAAGCTTTTTAACATTACTCAGTCTACTCGTATGGTGCATCCTTTTAAAGAAGATAACATAAAGGACGAAAGAGGAGACTATATAAAGTCCTTTATAAATCGTCTATAAAACCCTGCGTGTCCTAAGAAGGATCGCACGTCTCTGATATTCTTGAGTGAAGGTAGGTTAGAGATAAGATCGATTTTTGCCTTATCTACCTCGATTCCCTTGGACGAGATGATATGCCCAAGGACAATTCCCTTCTAAACCATGAAATGACACTTCTCCTAATTAAGTACCAGGTTATTTTCTTCACATCTTTTTAGCATACATTTAAGACTCTTTAAGCACTCGCTGAAAGATGATCCGAAAACAGAGAAATCGTCCATGAAGACCTCTAGATATTTCCCTACCATGTCAGAAAAGATACTCATCATACATCGTTGAAAGGTGGCAGGGGCATTACATAACTCGAATGACATCCTTCTGTAAGCAAAGGTGCCATAGGGACATGTAAATGTGGTCTTTTCCTGATCCTCAGGGGCAATTTCAATCTGATTGTATTCTGAATACCCGTCAAGGAAACAATAATAGGAATGACTAGCTAGCCTTTCCAAGATTTGATCGATGAAGGGTAAAGGAAAGTGGTCCTTCCTTGTGACGGTATTCGGCTTCGTGTAGTCAATGCACATTCTCCAACCAGTAGTAACTCTGGTTGGTATGAGTTCATTATTGGCATTGGCTATGATGGTGATTCCGGACTTCTTAGGAACCACCTGAGTTAGACTCACGCATTGACTATTGGATATAGGGTATATGATACCCACATCCAATAGTTTCAAAACCTCGGCCTTAACTACTTCTTTCATGTTAGGATTGAGTCAACGTTGTGATTGTCGTGAGGTCTTCGTATTATCCTCAAGATATATGCGATGAGTACAAATCGAGGGGTCGATTCCCTTGAGGTCCTCTATTATCCATCCTAGGGCTCCCTTATGCTCAATGAGAGTAACTATGAGTATACTCTTTTGTTCTTTCTCCAGGTGGGCAGAGATCACCACCTGGTATGTCTCATCTTAACCTAAATAGACATATTTCACATCAGAGGGCAAAGGTTTTAGGTCAAGCTTCGGCGACTTGAGGTTAGACGGTAGAGGCACTACATCGGTTTGGGGTAATTCTTTAAATGGTGGCCTCCACTGGTTAACTTCAAGTACTGACGCAGTATTAAGCAAATCACACATCTCCCTAATTATGTTATCATCCAAGTCATGGGAGTGGGCCAGACACATCTCTAGAAGGTCAGAGGATAAGGTCAGAGGCGTTCTATCTTCCACAAAAGAATCAATCATGTTAATGTCATGGAAATCGTCATCATCCTCGAAATTTCTGCTGTTATTGAAAAAGATGTTTGACTCTAATGTCATATTCCTAAAAGACATGCTCATGACTCTATTCTTGCAATTGATAATTGCATTTGAAGTGGCAAGGAATGGGCGACCAAGGATAACGGGAATCTGAGTGCTTCCATTATTGACGAGTTCAGTATTTAAGATGATGAAATCTACAGGTTAGTAGAATCTGTCAACCTAAACTAACACATCCTCGATTATCCCTCTTAGTATACGAATAGAACGATCAGCGAGTTGTAACGTGGTTAAGGTGGTTTTCAATTCACCCAACCCTAGCTGTTTGTATTCCGAATAAGGAATCAGATTGACGCTCGCTCCTAAGTCAAGAAGTGCGTGCTCAATGCGGTAGTTACCGATCATACATGATATGGTTGGGCTACCAGGATCTTTGTATTCCTGCGGCACGTCTTGCTTTAGGATGACACTCACTTTCTTAGTCAAGAAGATCTTCTTTTGAATACTTTGTCGTCTTTTGGTCATGCATAGGTCTTTCAGGAATTTGGCATATGAAAGTATTTGTTTTACGGCATCAAGTAGAGGAATGTTGACTTTCACTTGTTTCAACACCTCTAGAATATCCTAAGAGTTAGAGAGCGATTTTAGTGCAACCAACCATTGGAGAAATGGAGCAACTGGCTTCCCTAGAAGTTTCGGTTCTAATTTTTGTGGGGCATCACTAGATCCATCATTGTTTCCCTCTTCTGGTTCTTGAGGCTTTTCGGGCCTAACCAAAAGGGTTTTATCAATAATCTTCCCACTCCTAAGAGTGGTGATAGATTTAGCATGCTCCATTTGATTTAAAGAGCTGGGATCACTTATCTCGTATTGCTGTTTAGGATTGGGGAGCGGTTGTGTCGGAAGCATCCCCTTTTCTATAACCGTCATACGTGAATCCATCTTTTGCATAAAATTTGTAAATCCTCGCACTGCCTGAGCCAGCTCTTGTATGGAATTTTGAACCGGTTCTTCTTAAGGTTTTCCGTAATTTGGATTTTGATTGAAGAAACCTTGAGGGGTAGCAATTTGTCCATTCCTCCAACTAAAGTTTGGATGATTTTTCCAACCAGGATTGTACGTATTAGAAGTAGGTCCATTAAAAG